>CM062809.1:840403478-841003478 GCA_031772625.1 Pinus tabuliformis | reverse complement strand
ATCCTCTACACCCTCACCCCATTATCTCTCTATCTCTCTCTCTTTCCCTCCCTCATCCTCCCTTCTCTACCTCTCTCTACTCCTCTCCCTCTCTCTCCTTCCCTCCCTCATCCCCCCTTCTCTCTCTCTCTCTCTCTCTCACTCACTTCCACTTTCTCCATCTTCCTCTTTCCATCCTCCCCTCCCCTTTCCTTATCCCCATGCTTCACAACAACCCCCAACCAACTCTTTCTCCCTCTCTCTCTCCCCCCTCCATCTCCTTCTCTATCCATCCCCCTCTCTCATTATCTTCCCCCCCACATCATCTCTCTATATCTCACTTCTTCTCTCCCTTCCCCATTTCACTCTCACTTCCACTTTCTCCATCTTCGTCTTTCCATCCCTCCCTTTCTATCCTCCCCTCCCCTTCCTTATCCCCATGCTTCACAACAACCCCCAACCAACTCTTTCTCCCTCTCTCTCTCCCCCCTCCGTCTCCTTCTCTATCCCTCCCCCTCTCTCATTATCTTCCCCCCCACATCATCTCTCTATATCTCACTTCTACTCTCTGGTGAGCTCCAATATTGTAGCAATAATGCTACAACTCCTGGTGTTCCCTATCTCTAATTTTATCAACCCGGTAGTTCGTACAAACTTGGAAGCGACGGTGCTGTATGCACAAGTACTAGCTCTTGTCGCAGCTGTCACTTGGTCAGCTGGCACAAGTCCGCTAGGGCTCAAGCCAACTTCTATATGCTCTCAGAAGAAGCTTTCTAAATGATGGACGAAGGCTATCTCAAAGGAAATTAATCTACTTTGCAAAAATGAACTGAAAGCCAACCAAAACATGGAAACCCTAATAAACCCTAATCTGACTAGCTTAACCTCTATGATGCAATGGTGGGAGTGCAAGTGTCTGGAAATGATGCCATTACTTCTAATGATGGGAAATGCATGAACTTAAACTACTTCTATTGAAAAGAACATGTTTTTGTATTTTTGCTTAAATAGTTGGAGTGATGATGATTTTGTTTCTTATTAGGGTTTGGTTGTGCAGAGGTGGTGCGAAGGGAAGGAAAGCTTGGGAAAGGTCAGGGGGGCTAGGAGAGGTCCCAGGGGATCCTTAGCATCAGTCCACAGAAGTCCACAACGTTCGGATGCTCGGCAACCAAGTTTGCAGGCTTCTACAGGATGTCTACAGGGGATCCTACAGGAAACTCAGGGATTCTACAGGAAGTCTGCTAACTTCTATAGGATGCTCTACCATGGGAGTTTTAGGTGATGGTGAGGTGATGGAGTGGTATGGGTGGATAGGTAAGGTGGAGATGAAGCTTGTGGTGACTCAGGGACAGAGAAATAAGATGGAGAAAGAGTGCATGAAGTTGGTTGGTGGATAGAAGGATGGAAGCAACGAAAGGTCAAGAAAATGGAGTTACGTGGACAATGGAAGAGTTGGAAGGTAGATGAGCTGAACAGAGTTTGAGTAGATGGCTTTAGGCGTGGTTAGGAAGAAGAAGAAGGAAGTGGAATGATACCGAGCAGTGTAAATAAAACAAATTGCTTATGTCTTGTACCAAAAACGAGAATCCATTAACCTGTGCTACCTGTGCTATTAAACCTATGAACGGCAATGTAAACCGTGAAAAGAAGTTGTGCATGGAGTTAAAATGAAGAAGTATGGTTCAAGATCGAAGTGAATGGATGGATCTATCATTAAAATGACTGTGTTGCAGCTTGCATGGAAGTAAAAGACTGCGTTCTTTTTGGTGGTTGGTATAGACTGCACCCCAATCCCTAAACAGAGATGGCAGTGAAGGCACTAACAACCTTTTTCTTGGAGCTCCAGTGAATTACAAACCTCCTATTCTGATCTAAGAAACTGAAAGCGTTTTAATCATAAGCTAATCCTACTCAATTCTCATTAACGAAATCAAATCAGCAGACTGTGTTCTTGAAATGCATATCAAACAAAGAAACAAAGTGCTGGAAAGAAAGGCAAATAACATTACAAGAAGAGGAGGTCTATTGCTCTCAGGTTGGGCCCTAACCTGAGAGCTATAGCTCCCTTAAAAGCTCAGAATTAGATCCAAATCTGCTTGCCTTTATTCATAATCAAAAGTCTAATGTCATGCCAAAACTGGCTTACAAAACAAACAAACACCGAGTTGTAACTCGTGCTGAGAAATTACAAATGTAATTCAAAAGGTCAAAAAGCTCCTAAAAAAGGCTACGGCCTTCATATTTATACACAATGAAGATCAAGCTGGCTTCCTCCATTCGTGGAGCTTGGCTGTCCAACTGAAAGTCAAACTGTTGTAAAACTGCTGATCCTGTAGAACGTGTTGGCTGCCTTTAAGCTCGGTGGGGAGAGCTGTTGGAGCTCGGAGTTAAGGTGACAATCACGAGGGAAGTCATTTAAGGTTGTGGACAACCTCCCTATAAACCTGCAATGCCACCTTTGCTGTCTCCTTGTCTCCTTCTGCGTGGTCTTTTGCTCTCTTTAATGCCAAAAACCTGAAATCATCATGTATTAGCCACATAGATATAATGCCTACCCTTCTTGCTACAAACAACACGAATATACTAAGAAATGAATGCATAAGTGATAAAAGATGAATGGTTGAGCAAGGTAAGTAGGCCAATATGAGCCCAAATTGTACCAAAAATTGGGGCTCATCATCACCCCCCAGCTAAAATATTTGCTCATCCTTGAGCAACCTTGCTCCAGCTCCTTGTCCTTGGCCGAGAACTAGGGCCCGGAGCATGCTCTTCCTTTCCTGCTCTTGGTGGTCCTGCCTCTTCTGCCCCTGGTGTTGACGAGGGTGGCGCTTCTTCCCTCTTTTCCGTTTCCTTGAGCCGGGCTTCGGAAGCCAATTGGCCTATTTTTCGTGTCCAGGAAGTTATTTTTGGGCTTCCCCTCTCGGGGGTGGCCGATGTTTTGGAGGGGGATCTCTCACTAGGTGAAGTAGGGACACCCCCTAAGATGGTTTGGCTGCTGGGTGGAGGCTGCGGCTTGCCCGTTTTTATTCTCTGACTTCTCCTAGCTTCAAAAGGTAGAGGGCTCTCCCTCTCTCTCTTCTCCTTTGGCTTTGGTGGTGTACTGAGTGCGGCCAGCGCAGCTGCTGCCTCCCTTTCGAGAATGCCAGCCTTCTCTTCCTTGCGTTTTGCTTTCCCAGGGCTCCCTGTAGAAGGCCCCTTCCTTTCTGACTTTGGGCTTCCTGTAGAAGACCCTGCTTTAATCACTTTCGGGCCTCCTGTAGAAGACCCTTCCTTTACCAATTTTGGGCTTCCTGTGGAAGACCCTGCTTTAACCCCTTTCGGGCCTCCTGTAGAAGACCCTTCCTTGACCGATTTTGGGCTTCCTGTAGAAGACCCTGTTTTGACCAATTTCGGGCTTCCTGTAGAAGACCCTTTCTCTGTTTTCGGGCTTCCTGTAGAAGCCTGTTTCTGCTTTCCTGTAGACACAGGTGTCTCCACCTTGGCTTGCTTTGCTGCCTGAGTTTTGCTTTTTGGCTTGGTTGCAGGTGCTGATGAGGTACCTGGGCTGATGTGGACCACCTCAGCTTTGTCCGTTCTGCTCTTCAACCTCTTTTCTCTTGCTGACAAGATGGGTGTGTCACCTTCTTCTTTGTCATCCTTTTTCTCATGCTTCTTCTTTTGTTCTTTCTTCTGCACTGTGGTCGGGGTCTTCTGGCCTGTTTCTTTCTTTCCCTCGGCCACTGATTCTTTTTCCTCACTGCTGGAGGAACCACTTTCTTCAGTCAGCATCCTTATGTCTCCATCTCTTGTTAAATTCCTGAATGATTCCCATGAGAGGGGAACCTTATATGAATGAAGTGCATCCTCCACAAGAATTTTGATCAACCCATGGTGGGCTACCTAATCTGGTATGCCTTCTTTTAGCTTTGTAGCACACTCAATCAAAGACTGTAGCACGAAATAAGGAATGCTCAGTTTCTTTTCTACAGGAAGATCAATCCGGTGCCTCAATTCAGTGAGCAACCGAAAGTGATACCTGTACACGATGCTATAACGCCCTTCACAGGTTATATACTTCATGATTTGCAAGCTAACTTCGTTCCATGGTGGCAACAGACTTGTTCTTCGCACCCCATTTTTGTCCTCCGAGAATTCCTCCTCAGGTGGAAAGAATTCTTTCTTGGCCTGCTGGCTCAACTTCCATTCTTCCTTATCCCACGGCAGACCCATTGGAAGTTCAGTGATTCGACTGATATATTGCGGGGTGAGCTTGAGGCTTAGGCCCCTGAAATTCACTGTGGCCAGTGTCTTGGATTTCGGCCTCAGAGCCTGCAAGAATTCTTCGGCCACTTCATCGTCGTAACCCTGCAGCTTATCACAAAAGGATATCCATTGTGCTCGTGTGAAGAGCTCTACCACCCCCTGGTTTTCCCTTAATTTGGTTGAATCAGTGGGTTCTCGTCTAATAAACCCACCCGGCATGATAACACAGTTTCCTTAACCAGAGGTGGTGATTGTGGAAGGAATTTGGTCTACTGAGGTAGAGCGTAGAATTACGCTACTGTCATGCACATAATCCACAAAGTTTATCCCTGAGGAACTTAACACAGTTTGACTACCCTGACATCCTGTAGAATGACAGTATAGGCACAGCAGACAATAATTTCACCAATTTCCTATGACCAGACTGTGGACGACGATTCTGCCACCTTTAATAACCAGTTGCATGAAGAGTTCAGGGTTACCTTTTTAATGTGCCACCTTTTTACGTGAGGCACCCGCTTTCCTGTAGAAACTGCGTTCCTGTAGGATGACAGCGTTCCTGTAGAATGACAGCGTTCCTGTAGAATGCAGCGCGCGATTTTTCGGGATGACTGCAGTCGGTCTGCGCCTTGGGCGTGCTTCACAATCGTTCTGATAGCCAAAGGCTCGGCGTATCGAACTGCAGAGAGATCAGGATAGCCGCTCGAGTTCAAAACGGTGGTTGATAAATGCATGAGTGCAATCTAGCCGATTAGATTTTGAATTCGGCGGAATCCGTGGCGCGGGGGGTGAGCTGTCCCCGCCGGACCGTTGGGTGACGTCAGCCCATCATTCAACTGCGCGTTCACTTGCTGCCGCATCAATTCCCGCAGATCTGCCACCGCCTCTTCGGTTAACCTCTCTCTCACGTGCATGCTGCCCATCCTTTTTGTCATGGCCGCCACCCACACATTCAACTAGACCATTAACTGGCCGACGTGGCCGGCCAAATGGCCACACAGCCGCTCAACCCATTCACCTTTACACTTAGCAATCAATCAAAGTAACATTCATGCAATCTGATGGAAGGAAGGGTCGAGACACTTACCTGTGCGGCTGCACACGATGTTTCGGTTCTTTGGACGCTGATGAGTCGATTTACCTGCTGCTGGCGGACTTACACAGGCCCGGAGGTCCATGTTCACAAGCTGCCGACGATGGATGGGATGCTTTAGTTGCATGCGCCCACGTTTCATAGCATTTGGCCTACGCTGTGAATGGTATCCACTCTAGCAGGCTTAACTGTTACAGGACTCCCGCGGGATGTCTTGGAACAGTTCTTCCTCCTTGGGTGCATGCTGCACGACGATGGATGGCCTCACGATCACGTTCCCGGAGCTTCTGGACGACTGTGATGAATATGGTGTGAGATCTCTAGCGTTTTTTTTTTTTTTTTACAATTTGCTTTTTCTTGAGAACTCATCGAGCTGCTTTGCTGGTGCAGGTAACTTTGTTGCATGGCGACAAGGATGGTGGAACAAGATAACAACAATGTGCAAGAGTGACAACAGTGGCTTGCATGCGTCCAAACCGATCCTTAGCCGTTAGATCTCTTCATGAAATGAATTCTGGGCCGTTCTGGGCTTCTACAGGAAGTTTCCTGTAGAAATACAGAGCTTCCTGTAGAAAATCTGCATCTTCCTGTAAAAACTCTGCATCTTCTTATAGAAAATCTGCGTCTTCCTATAGAAGACTCAAGCTGTAATAAAATTGCACATACCTTGGAGAAAATGAGTATTCCTGGAGGAGGGGCTGGTGAGGTGTCTTGACAGCATGATGAGGACCTTTGGCTTTGAGTTGAGAGGCTTCCTCTCCTCCATAGACACCTGCAACCTGCATGCAATTTTACAATATGAACTTGCTAACCTTGTTTTTTCTTCTTTTATCTTTTTCTTTTTTTTTCTCTTTTTTTTTTGAAGGATAACAGGGGCGCCTCAATGAGGTTTTCACCCTTGCCATCTGCCCTGAGCGCCTCGGAGAGGTTTTCACTCAAGGATCTTTTCAAATCTTTATCTTTTTTTTTTTTTTTTTTTTTTTTTGAAAAGACAATAGGGGTGCCTCAATGAGGTTTTCACCCCTACCACCTGCCTTGGGCGCCTCATAAAGGTTTTCACCCAAGGATCTTTATTATTTCCTTATTATTTTTTCTCTCTTTTTTTTTTTTTTTTAGATTTTTTTAGATCTTTCAGGGTATGCCCAAAACAGGGGCAGAACCCTTCTCTATGACCAACACTGCCTTCTCCATAGTTTTGATGAACTCTTGTCTTGAGAGAGGCTTCCTGTAGATCTTCAATCGATGCCCATTGACAAGCATGGGGATGGCTTCCTCATCAATGGACCGAATAAGAACAGATCCATTGTCATGATATTTTTCCACTGAATATGGCCCTAGCCATCTGGTTCTCAGCTTCCCCTTGAAATCTTTGTATCTGGAGTCATACAACAAAGCCCAATCTCCCGGCTGAAATTGCTTGTCATGGAGATGTTGGTCATGCCACACCTTTCTCTGAAGTTGAACCACTTCCGAGTGAAGGAGGGCCTGCATTCGGTGCTCATCCAGTCCATTCAGCTGCAATAACCTTTCTTGTTGTGCATGGCTGAGATCTAGGTCCAGCTGAGCTGCCATCCTCAAAGTGTTGTATTCAAACTCAATGGACAGCAAAGCTTTCTTCCCATAGACCAGCTGATAAGGTGTGAAGTCGGTGGTGGTCTTCCAAGTGGTGTTGTAAGCCCATGTGGCTTCAACCAGGCGATCTGCCCAGTCCTTTCTGCTGCTGCTCACCACCTTAGTCAAGATCCCTTCTAATGCCCTATTGGTGACTTCCACCTGCCCATTTGCTTGGGGGTGATAGGGGGTGGAAGTCCTATGCTTGATCTTGTGATGAGCTAGTAGATCTTCAACCAGGTTGGATGTGAACTAGCTCCCCTGATCGGTGACCAGCTCTCTTGGATAGCCAAACTTATAGAAGATGTTTTCCCTTAGGAACTCGGCCACCTTTTCTTCTGTTGCTGCTTTGATTGCTTTCGTCTTTGCCCACTTTGTCAAGTAGTGAGTACACACAATGATGTAAGACCTTTGCCTCGAAGGAGGGTTGATTGGGCCCACAAAGTCCATACCCCACTTCTCAAATGGCTCAAGAGTCACTTGAGGTTGGAGAGGCATCTCATCCCTTTGGGTCGGTTTCCCCATTCTTTGGCATTGGTCACACTGGCTGACATATCTTCTGACATCTTGATGAAGTGTGGGCCAATAGTAGCCTGCCTGCAGGATTTTGAAGGCAGTTCTCTTTGTTGCAAAATGTCCTCCACAATGCCCATCATGACAAGTGAGGAGGATATCAAAGACCTCCTCCTCCCTTACACTACGCCTTAAGATCTGATCGGGGCCAAGCTTGAACAGATTGCCCTTGATCCAAGTAAATGAGGCACTTTTTCTGATGATTCTGCTCTTCTCTCTTGAAGATAGGTGCGGAGGGAACTGTGCTGAAACAAGGTAGTTTGCTATATCAGCAAACCATGGAGAGAGTACTGAAATAGCAAACAGATGTTCATCGGGCATCTATTCATCCACTGTTCCATCCTCATCTGCAGACAAATCCAATCTAGATAAAAAATCAGCAACAACATTTTCTCTACCTGGTTTGTCAACAATGGTCAGATCAAACTGCTGCAATAAAAGTAACCATCTAATAATACGAGCATTCACATATGGTTTATTCATTAAATATCTAATTGCAGCATGGTCTGTATGTACAAAGGTTTGATAGCTAGTAATATAATGTCGGAACTTGTTCAGTGCATGGACCACAGCCAAGAATTCTTTCTCGGTTACAGTGTAATTCAGCTCAGCTTTGGACAAGTTTTTGCTAACAAAGTAAATGGCATATGGAAGTTTTTGCTCAACTTGTCCTAAAGCTGCACCTATGGCTTTGTTCGAGGCATCAGTGTGGATGTGGAAAGGTAGGGCCCAGTTTGGACCTCTCAGTATTGGGGCTGACACCAACTTGTCCTTCAATTCATTTAAAGCCCTCTGACAATCATCAGTCCATTTAAACTCCACATCTTTTGCCAACAGGCCAAACAATGGTGAGGCTAGCTTGCTGAAGTCTTTAATGAATCTCCGGTAATATCCTGCTAATCCCAAGAAACTCCAGACATCCCTTACCTTTTGAGGAGGTGGAACCTTCTTAATGAGAGCAATTTTGTTAGGATCCACCTGTAACCCTTGGCAAGAAATGGTATGGCCTAGCACGGTCCCTTCAGTCATTAGGAATTCACATTTTTCAGGACTAAGGGACAAGTTCATCTCAATGCATTTGGTTAGGACTTTTCCCAGATTGGACAATGCTTCCTGGAAGTTGGCCCCATAAGGAGTAAAGTCATCCATATAGATTTCCACTGCATCATGGACCAGCTCCGAGAAGATGCTCAAGACAGCTCTCTGGAAGGTAGCAGGAGCATTGCATAGCCCAAAGGGAAGAACTCGGTAGGCAAAGGTACCCCAAGGACAAGTGAAGGTGGTCTTATCTTGGTCTTCCAGGCTGATTTGGATTTGGTTGTACCCGCTAAACCCATCCAGGAAAGAGAAGAACTTCTTTCCTGCTAGTCCATCCAACACTTGATCTATGAAAGGTAGAGGGAAATGGTCTTTCTTGGTAGCTTTGTTCAGTTCTCGGTAGTCCACACAGATTCTCCATTTCCCATTTTTCTTGGGAACCAACACCAGAGGGGACACCCATTCACTATCTGAGATGGGGTAGATGAATCCGGCATCCAACAGTTTTTGCAATTCTTCCTTGACGATGTCCTTAAGGGCTGGATTCATTCTCCTCTGAGGCTGCCTAACCGGTTTACAATCCTCTTTGATGTATATATGATGGGTACAGACCGAAGGATGGACTCCTTTCATCTCCTTATAGCTCCAAGCAAAAGCATCTAGGTGGCTGGCCAACAGGCTACACAGCTCCTTTTCCTGGGAAGGAGATAGGGAGGAGTTGATCTTCAATGCTCTCTCAGGGCCGAACTCCACATTCTTGACTCTGGGAGTAACAGGGTTGGTTGTACAAAGATCCACTAAGGTGCTAGCTTGGGCATCCTCCACCAATTTCTCTAAGGGTAGTGCACTGGAAGGTGGATTCTAGATCAAGGTCTTGATCAAGTCATCCTTGGTTGGGGGGTCTCTTCTAGTGGTATCTAAGGTGCACAGAGGTGCTGAGTACACCTCGTCTTCCTCTCCTTCTTCCAACCAGAGTGGTAAGTCATGCTTTAAGGAGGGTTGGGCAGGAGGGTATAGGACTAGCTGCTTGGACATGGGACCATTTTTGATGGTCATGTTTCCTGCACGACAACTTATGTAAGCATCTGCAGTAGCTAACCAAGGCCTTCCCAAAATGAGAGGATATCCAGTAAGCTTTGCCTTTGGTTACAGAACCAGGAAGTCTACAGGGTATTCCCAAGAGTCAATAGAGACCAAGACATCCTCCACAATCCCTTCGGGAGTCATAGTGGAGCAATCTGCTAGTTGCAGTACTGTCGAGGTCTTCCTCAAGGAACCCTAAAGATTGAGTTTGAGCATGGTATCCCTGGTAATCACATTAATGGCAACCCCCAGATCAATCAAGGTGTGAGGTATGATGGTGCCATTGATGTGGACATCTACTACAGGACTCCCAGGATCTAGGTACTTTGGGCAGATGACTTGTCCTGGCATAAGGTCAGACAGTTGTCCTATGACATTAATGGTTGAAGCATCTTTCTTCCGCCTGCCTGGGTGTTTGAAGCACTTTTCCTCAACCAGTTTGTTGTATATTGGCACATCCTTGATGGCTTGGAGAAGTGGTATTTTCACACACAACTGCTTGAGCTCACCCAGAAGCTCATCCTCCTCTGGGTTGGGTTGTGTGGTGGCTGTTAGTCTCTCAAGAAAGGGTGGAATAGCCTTTGGTTCACTTTCCTGTTTATCTTCCTCATCCTCTGGGGGAGGAGGTTGGCGATCTAGAAGAGTCTTTCCAGATCGAAGATTGATCTCCTGGATCTCCACAGCATAGGTAGGGCATGAGGTTTCCCCAGTGTATACCTGCTGAGCCTGTCTATTGTTGGGGTTCAGGTTCGGTTGAGCAGGCATTTGAGGTTGTCTTGGAGGAGCAGGAGGTAAAGGCTGAGGTTGAACTGGTGGTGGAGGCAAAATGGCAGGAGGAGTGTTGTATTGGGGCCTCCACCCCGACTGAGGTGCGTTCCACTGAGGCTGTGGATGGGCATGGGAATGATATGAATGAGAAGTAGGTTGAGTAGGGTACTGAGGTGGATAAGACCATGGAGGAGGCATGGACCAAGAAGGATGAGCAGGGGGACCCCAGGAAGGCATAGGAGTCGATTGGTTGGGGTTGTAATAAGATTGAGGTGCCCCTTGCATCCCCTGCTGATAGGGTCTAGATCCTTGTGGCCTCCTTTGGTTGATGAAATAGAGAGGTTCAGTGGGAGCTTCTGTCCCTTGGTACATGGCTTTAAACCCAGGTAAGGTTAGACACTGATTTGTGGGATGGTCCTCCTCACAAACGAAACACACTTCAACCGAATGCAATGGGCATTCGTTCTTGGGGTGTCTCCTTGTGCACCGAGGGCAGAAGACAGCCAAGGCTCTCTTAGCTTCTTCTTTCTTCTGCTGGATCCTGAATGTGTCCAGCTGCATGGCAATGGTCTGTCTCACCTCACTCTTGAGATCTTCTAATTGATTTGCAAGCTCATGTTTGGAGAAAGGGACACTAGTGGAGAGGAGGTTTCCTCTACCTCGTTTCCGAGCTGCCCTGGAGTGGTTTCTAAACACAGTCTTGATGTCCTCATAAGGCAGTTGGTAAATGTCCCCCCAGCTAACATGTGAAGGGTATCTAAGAGGTCTTCAGGGACTCCTCGGAGCAGGACCAACTTGAGGGATTCAGGGTCAAGTGTGCACCTGGCCCGCTTATAGCTAAGTTGGAACCTCTCCTCATAATCCTCTAGGGACTCATCATTTCCCATGGTCATCCGAAAGATTTCTCCCTTGGTTTCCTTGGACCTACAGTAATCCCTGTACTTGGTATTGAAAGCTTGCTGCATCTGAGCCCAAGTGGTGATACTATTCCCAGGTAATCCCATGAACCAGCGCAATGCTGCATCCTTAA
Organism: Pinus tabuliformis; assembly: GCA_031772625.1. Classification (NCBI taxonomy): domain Eukaryota; kingdom Viridiplantae; phylum Streptophyta; class Pinopsida; order Pinales; family Pinaceae; genus Pinus; species Pinus tabuliformis. Next base: position 840,992,061 of record CM062809.1, on the reverse strand, counting down.
GAGTTGAAGGGAAGAGTTTCAGCTTTTGCTCATCTTCAGTATAGTCATAGGTTCTACAAAGGACAGCAAACTCAAACAGGAAGGTATCAGGATCTTCAGTAGTCAGTCCATGGAAGTGAGGTAAGGCGGAGGGGCTAATGTTCTTCATTTTCATCTCTCCATTGGTCTCTCGGATGGGGAAGGCACCTTCTATTCTCTCATCTTCTCTTCTATTGTCAGCCATAGCTTCAGATGGAGTGGTCTCTAACTCTTCTTCTTCTATAGGATCTTTGTCTATCTCAGGATGTTCACCTATAGGTTCTTCTGGGTCACTGTCACCAAAGAAGAGAGAAGGGTGATTCAGTGATGTGGTGGGGGTGTTGGGTAGGAATTTGCCTGATTTATCTCGGTTCCTACGAGGCATGAAATGGAAAAGACTTTCTTTTTCTTTTGATTGCTTTTGCTTTTTCTTTGGTACCTGCAAAACTGAAACAGATTGATCTACAACTAACTATAAAAGATGCAGAATTAAACTGAAAGCAGGAAAGAACTAATCTACTTTGCTCAAATGAAATTGCAGGAATGAAAATGCTAGTCTATGCTTGCAGAATTGAAAACACTAGTCTACGCTTGCAGAAATGAAATGCTAATCTATGAAAGCAGGAAATGCTAATCTATGAAAACAGGAAATGCTAATCTATGAAAGCAGGAAATGCTAATCTATGAAAGCAGGAAATGCTAATCTATGAAAGCAGGAAATGTCTATGCTACTTTTGCAGAATGGAAATGAAATAAACTACTTAGCAGAAGGCAAGAGTAAGAAAATAGAAGAAAAGCAACAATTACTAATACTCTGACGCTTCCCCGGCAATGGCGCCAAAAATATGGTGGGCTCCAGTATTGTAGCAATAATGCTACAACTCCTGGTGCTCCCTATCTCTAATTTTATCAACCCGGTAGTTCGTACAAACTTGGAAGCGACGGTGCTGTATGCACAAGTACTAGCTCTTGTCGCAGTTGTCACTTGGTCAGCTGGCACAAGTCCGCTAGGGCTCAAGCCAACTTCTATATGCTCTCAGAAGAAGCTTTCTAAATGATGGACGAAGGCTATCTCAAAGGAAATTAATCTACTTTGCAAAAATGAACTGAAAGCCAACCAAAACATGGAAATCCTAGTAAACCCTAATCTGACTATCTTAACCTCTATGATGCAATGGTGGGAGTGCAAGTGTCTGGAAATGATGCCATTACTTCTAATGATGGGAAATGCATGAACTTAAACTGATTCTATTGAAAAGAACATGTTTTTGTATTTTTGCTTAAATAGTTGGAGTGATGATGATTTTGTTTCTTATTAGGGTTTGGTTGTGCAGAGGTGGTGCGAAGGGAAGGAAAGCTTGGGAAAGGTCAGGGGGGCTAGGAGAGGTCCCAGGGGATCCTTAGCATCAGTCCACAGAAGTCCACAACGTTCGGATGCTCGGCAACCAAGTTTGCAGGCTTCTACAGGATGTCTGCAGGGGATCCTACAGGAAACTCAGGGATTCTACAGGAAGTCTGCTAACTTCTACAGGATGCTCTACCATGGGAGTTTTAGGTGATGGTGAAGTGATGGAGTGGTATGGGTGGATAGGTAAGGTGGAGATGGAGCTGTGGTGACTCAGGGACAGAGAAATAAGATGGAGAAAGAGTGCATGAAGTTGGTTGGTGGATAGAAGGATGGAAGCAACGAAAGGTCAAGAAAATGGAGTTACGTGGACAATGGAAGAGTTGGAAGGTAAACGAGCTGAACAGAGGTCGAGTAGATGGCTTTAGGCGTGGTTAGGAAGAAGAAGAAGGAAGTGGAATGATACCGAGCAGTGTAAATAAAACAAATTGCTTATGTCTTGTACCAAAAACGAGAATCCATTAACTTATGCTACCTGTGCTATTAAACCTATGAACAACAATGTAAACCGTGAAAAGAAGTTGTGCATGGAGTTAAAATGAAGAAGTATGGTTCAAGATCAAAGTGCATGGATGGATCTATAATTAAAATGACTGTGTTGCAGCTTGCATGGAAGTAAAAGACTGCGTTCTTTTTGGTGGTTGGTATAGACTGCACCCCAATCCCTAAACAGAGATGGCAGTGAAGGCACTAACAACCTTTTTCTTGGAGCTCCAGTGAATTACAAACCTCCTATTCTGATCTAAGCAACTGAAAGCGTTTTAATCATAAGCTAATCCTACTCAATTCTCATTAACGAAATCAAATCAGCAGACTGTGTTCTTGAAATGCATATCAAACAAAGAAACAAAGTGCTGGAAAGAAAGGCAAATAACATTACAAGAAGAGGAGGTCTATTGCTCTCAGGTTGGGCCCTAACCTAAGAGCTATAGCTCCCTTAAAAGCTCAGAATTAGATCCAAATCTGCTTTCCTTTATTCATAATCAAAAGTCTAATGTCATGCCAAAACTGGCTTACAAAACAAACAAACACCGAGTTGTAACTCGTGCTCAGAAATTACAAATGTAATTCAAACGGTCAAAAAGCTCCTAACAAAGGCTACAGCCTTCATATTTATACACAATGAAGATCAAGCTGGCTTCCTCCATTCGTGGAGCTTGGCTGTCCAATTGAAATTCAAACTGCTGTAAAACTGCTGATCCTGTAGAACGTGTTGGCTGCCTTTAAGCTCGGTGGGGAGAGCTGTTGGAGCTCGGAGTTAAGGTGACAATCACGAGGGAAGTCATTTAAGGCTGTAGACAACCTCCCTATAAACCTGCAATGCCACCTTTGTTGTCTCCTTGTCTCCTTCTGCATGGTCTTTTGCTCTCTTTAATGCCAAAAACCTGAAATCATCATGTATTAGCCACATAGATATAATGCCTGCCCTTCTTCCTACAAACAACACGAATATACTAAGAAATGAATGCATAAGTGATAAAAGATGAATGGTTGAGCAAGGTAAGTAGGCCAATATGAGCCCAAATTGTACCAAAAATTGGGGCTCATCACTCTCCCTTCCCCATTTCACTCTCACTTCCACTTTCTCCATCTTCCTCTTTCCATCCCTCTCTTTCCATCCTCCCCTCCCCCTTCCTTATCCCCATGCTTCACAACAACCCCCAACCAACTCTTTCTCCCTCTCTCTCTCCCCCTTCCGTCTCCTTCTCTATCCCTCCCCCTCTCTCATTATCTTCCCCCCCACATCATCTCTCTATATCTCACTTCTACTCTCCCTTCCCCTCCACTCTTTCTCTTTCTCTCCCGCCCCCTCTTCTCTCTCTATCCCTCTCCTAATCCCTCCCTCATAACATATACCTCCATTTTTTTCTCTCTATATCCTTGTGTAAACCAAAAATATCTCCCTCCCTCTCCCTTCCCCATCCTCTTTCCTTCTCTCTCTCTCACTTTTTGACTCTCACTCACTGTCTCTTGTCACCCATCAACTCATTCTATCCCAGCCCCTACTCTCTCTCTCTCTCTCTCTCTCTCTCTCTCTCTCTCTTTCTCTCTCTCTCTCTTCCTTTGCCAATATATCCCTCCCTCTCTCACCTTCTCCCCCCACCCAAACCCACCTCAACCATTTCCCATGTGTTAAATTCACTAGCTATAGGAACATGTGTGTGCTCCTAGGACTAGAAATGTGCACACATTTTTGGCACTAATAATGTGCACACATTGTTGACACTAGGAACATGCACACATTGTTGAATCTAGAAATGTGGATGTGCTGTTAACGTTGGGAACACACCTGTGATTTTTTTTTATTTTAAAATTTTACTTGTGGAAATCCTACATGCATGATGACTTAGTTGTTTTAGATATAGGTTTGGGATTATGAACATGGTCATTTGGGTTGAAAATAAATTAAAACATCAATTTTTTAGAAAACAAATATATATCTCTATCTTTGACATTAATTTTCTATAAGATAGACAAATCCTTGTCCATGAAACACATACATATATAGAGTTGATTATGTACATTCTAAATATATAATTCAAAAAATAGTCTTTACTATTTTTAATACATTTTTCTCTTGACATATATCAAAATTTAAAAACACATCCCTTGTCTATTTCTACTATAACATTTTGGGGCCTTAACTATTTGGTAAAAAATTATATGGTACACTAGAGGACATTAAGATCTACAATCTAAAAAAAATGCATGGTTAATAATTTTAAGACCCTTTTAGATTGCAATAATGAAAGACATTGTAATTTCATAATGATTTTCATAATTTAATATATATAATTAGTATTATAAACTTTGCATCCCCAGTTGGGGTGAATTAACATGCGCCACAAGGAATTGGGAGGGACACCTGCCACCCCCTGCCTCCCAATGAAATTAATGGGGGGGTTACATGGCCTACCTCCCCCAGGATAATTTCATGCAACATTTCATTTCACACAATATACTATCTCATTCACTGGTTCTCAGATGCAATGGATCAATGCACGCTTTTCTATTTAAAGGGTCAAGGAAAAACATACCCACTGTAGGTCGAAGAAAACCTTCCCTTGGATTTCTCGGTGAATATGGCAACCAAGCAAGGAACGTTGGACACATGGGATGAGACTTACCTCTTTTTGACCAAGGTTTCATATGCTTTTCAAACGATAATGAAGAATCTCCCGAAGGCTTTTAAGTGAATCTTACAATGGGAGGATACGACATTTGCACGGGAGTTGGATTTAGCAAGCAAGAGTCGAATTTCGGTTCCTGGAGCAGAGACTATCCTGCGGAGGGTGCATGTACAGGGTTCCTAGTTCATAGTGGGTATTTTCATTGTTGCACTAGTAAGGCATTCCGAGGGTTGGACTCTGTCAAGCCTGATGCATGGACACCTCTGCAAACGAGTAATTGTTATGATTTGGGTTCTAGTTTTTCTAAGTTTTGTTTTTAATGTATTATTCTTTCTACCTGGGGGTCTCTCTTGTTTTCCTATTGATCCAAGGTCTTTTACTTACAGATGCATTAGAATTACATGAATTGGAGCTTATTAACCAGGGAACTTAAAAGAACATAAAACAACGCAGAAATAACACGATAAGCAAGAAACCATGATACAAAGTTTTGATTATGGAGTTCGTCCAATTTGGACTACGTCTCCGGGCCCTGCTCAATTATGGGGAGGCCTTCTTTCATTAAGTGGCATAAAAGAGATAAAAGTACAAGAAACATTCATTTACAATCCTTATACCTCCAAGCTAGAATATGGACAAAGAATGGAGAGCCCAGCTTCAGAAATAGATAGTACCACAAAAATTCTGGCGAAAAATTGTGCAAAAATGCCTATCTGAACACCCAATTTGGATAATCGGTCTTTCTACACCCTCTTGGAAACTCCTTGCTACTCAAAGCGAGGTTCCAGTCCCTACTGCCAGGTCGGGTTACTGTTGCGTACAATGTTCTGAATTATCGGCCAATCTCCCCCTCTTTCCCTGTGCGAACCGTCCATTATATAATCTTAATCGGCCGACTCCTCAATTTTCAGGCAGTTCCAAACAGATGACAAGTTTAGCAGGTGGGTGCTTCCAACAAGGATTCTCGAGCCGTAGTTAACAAACTTGTCAAACATGGAAAAGCCTCTTAACTGCATATTAATCCTTAGCCGAGCAACTTTAATATAGAGAATCATCTCTTGACTCATCGTTTTCAATCTACGGTTTCTACCAACAAATAGACCCGTGCCTTTACATTAAGAGATGAGGGAAAAGCGATAAAGGCGGACCCATCGGCAATTATCAACTACAATATAATATATATCGGATTCGAAAACCCCATTGAAAATCACAATCGGTGGAACTGGGGTGGTACTTTTTATCGGGATACTGCGTGGTGCGATGTGTGATATGTGATTATCGCGTCACAACCTGACTCTGCTGGGGCTGATTTGAAACTATTGTTTTGCCTCTGATCTGCGATTGCGATATCGCAATCTTAACCCAGTAGTGCTAGGGTGGATCCCTTAATGCACATACCTATGCCTTTTGTGATTAGCGAAATGTAGGACCAATGGCGCCCTACCACTTGGCACTTCCCCATTCGTTGAAGAGTTTTACCACGCCATCTTCTCCTGCCACCTATCCAAGTAAAACCTATCTTTGACTTGCTCTAACTTCTTCATATGAGCTCGGATTCGACTGTCGTTGACATCGTTGGGATCAGGATGACGAGCACTTCGATATGATGCTAATTTTGTAGAGCTTCTGCCACTTTTGAGTTTTGAGCCTTCTTACCATGTCGCTGGTACTTTTTAGAGATCCACCTAGATCAATCCTCCCCACTAAGAGCTTTTGGATTTCCAAAAGCCTTTTCAGTCAATTGGCAACTGAGGAAATTACTCCCTCACTTTATCTTCCTCCATCCACTGAGCTTTACTCAGGTGCATTGCTTTGAAGCCAACACGAAAGTACTCCACATCTCCCCGTGGTGAAGTTCTCATTTTCCTGTCAAGTACGATACCTTCGGGAAACTTGTCTAGATACTCTAGTGAAAAATCACCCACTGTAGGAATCTGTGCAATCTCTTTGGTATCCATAATCAATGGAGGTTCATAAAGCTTTAGGTTTTCAACATTCACTAATGAGTACATTTGCATATAAGCGAGCAAGTCAAGACGAAAAGCATTGTCTCCAATCTTTTCCCATATGGTGAAGGGACCATATCAAATGGGCCTCAATTTCTTCCCTTCTCCCTTCATTCTATCCTTACTGGTGTGGAGCCATACCTTGTCCCCAACTTGAAACTGATGGTCAACTCGGTGCTTATCATGTCTAGCTTTATACTGAGCTTGACTCTTCTCCAACTTCTCCTGTACTACCTGATGAATCACCTGTATCTGTTGAATAAACTTCTATGCTTTGTCCCTATCATCTCGTCCATTTCCATCCTCATCTTTCTCAAAGACCATGTCTAAGGGATCCCTTGGTAGATAACCAAAACATGTCTCGAATGGTGAGATCTGCATGGATGAATGTGCTGCTCGATTGTATGCATGTTGTACATAAGGAATTTTTCATAGCACAACTTGGGATATTTTCCACAATAGCCTCATAACAAGTGTACCACAGTGCCGTTGACAACCTCTGTCTGCCCATTGGTCTATGGATGAAATGTCGTACTTCTTTTCAGCTTAGTGTCCATCATTCTCCACAAGATGGTCCAAAACTCTCTAAGAAAACGAGACTCTCGATCTGACGCAATATATGTGGGAAACCCAAAATGGACCTAAAAATGCTAAAAGAAAAGATAAGCAGTCTGTTCAGTAGTGACCTTCTTTTTGCAAGGCATTAAAATACAAATTTTACTAAAACGATTGATGAAGACATACAAATAGTCGTGACCTTTCCTAGACATAGGCAAACCACCTACAAAATCCATGGACACACTTTCCCATGGTCGACTCGGAATAGGGAGTGGTGCGTAGAGCCCAAGTTTTCTATTAGAGGTATTTGAAATAGAACACAACACACAACCCTTTACAAAGCGAATCACAATGTTTTTCATACGAGGCCAAAACCAAAACCTCTGTCAATGACAAAAAAAAATTTCGACCCCAAAATGACCAGACACAAGAGAGATATGAGCCTCTTGGATTACATGTACCCTTTCATCAATGGGTATGCATAGTTTCCCAAGGTGATATAATAGTTTTCCTTGCAAATAATAATTGTCCACATGCGATCCACGAGTCAGTTTTGCATAAATATCTTTAAAATCATTATCGTTACCATATTTTTCAGCATAACCTTCTAATGATAAAGAAGAATTTTGCAAAACTACAGATGTAGAAATAGGAGGGCGAGAAAGCATGTATGCTACTTTGTTGTTGGTGCCCTTCTTGTATTTTATTACCTGATGAAATTGCTAGAGGAATCCCATCCATCTAAAATGGCGGGCTTGTTGAAGCTTGGCCTGTGACTGAAGGTACTGCAAGGGATGATGATCCGTATGGATGATGGTATCCTTGTTGATCAGGTAGTGTTTCCACTTCTTTACATTCATAACCAAAGCGCACAACTCCCTGTCGTATGTCGGATAATTCACAACAGCCTCGGAGAAAGTCTTTGAATGGTAACATACAAGCTTCCTTTGTTACATCAATACAACACCCATGGCTTATCCACTGGCATCTATTGCAATCTCGAAAGGTTGTTGAAGGTTTGGTAAGGATATCACTGGCGTTGTGCTAATATTCTCTTTCAGTGTGTCGAAGGATTTCTGCTGCTTTCCTCCCCACTGAAAGGCATGCTTCAAACTTGTGAATGCATGTAAGGGGGTTGCGATAATAGAGAAGTTCGCAATGAACCTTCTCCAATACTGTACCACACCCAAAAAGCTTCGGACCTCTGTAACATTTGATGGTTTAGGCCACTTCATAATCGCATCTACTTTAGAAGGATCTATTTTCAATTGCCCATTACTGACTATGTGACCTAAATAAACGAGAGAGGTCTTCCCAAACTCACACTTTGATAGTTTTACATACAATTTTTCTTTTTTTTCAGAACATCAAGCACTTTCTTCACATGACACACATGTTCATCCCATGTCCTACTATAAACAAGAATATCGTCTAGATATACAAGCACAAAATTATCAAGAAAAGGCCTAAACATATCATTCATTACCCTCATAAATGTGGCCAGAGCATTGCACAATCCGAATGACATCAATTTCCATTTGAACAACCCCTATTTAGTTTTGAATGCAATCTTCCAAATGTCTTGTTCTGCAACTCTAACCTGGTGATATCCACTACGCAAATCCAATTTTGTAAAGTAGACAACATTTTTCAACTGATCTAATAATTCATCAATGCGAGGGAGAGGGTATCGATTCTTTAGCATAATTTTGTTTAGCGCCCTATAGTCTATGCACATTCTCGATGTGTCGTATTTCTTTGACACCAACACGATCGGTGAGCCGAACAGAGAAGAACTCGGTTTGATGATCCCTTGATTTAGCAACTCTTGCACCTATTTCTTGATCTCCTCCATCTCGATAGAAGCCATCCTATATATGCCAATATTCGGTAAAGGAGCATCCTATTGTAAATGGATTTCTTGTTGGATTTTCCATTTTGGGGGCAATCCTCTTGGTTCCTGAAAAAATCCATCATAGTCAGAAATAATTTCAAACAATTCTTTCTTATGATCAGGATCACAAGCTTTGAAAGCGTTAGTCATCTCGGCCTCTTCCTCTCTCACTACCATGAGCATGCATCCTTTGCTGGAATTACCCAGTTTAATTTGTCTTGCATTTACAAGGTTAGCACTAACTTTCATATGATGAGCTCTGACTATACATTCTACCCCATCCTTCATGAGGTGGTATTTGTTTTCGTGCCAAAAGAAAAATGCCTTTCTGTCATATAGATATGGGCTTCCCAAGACAATTCCATAGATATCCAAAGGCACAACATCTAACTCTACCTCATCAACTAATTTGGAAGCAATAAAAAATCTGGCCCTACACTGCTTGGTTACTTGTAATTTTGCTTTATCGCTTACCCAACCAAGTGGCTATGGACTCGGGTGAGGCTTAGTTTTGAGACCTACTTTTCACTAAGGACTCTGAGATTAAATTCGCTTAGGAACCTGAATCGAATAGAGTTTCCACCTTTATGTATTTTATAATAACCCTAATGTGGAATAGTTCAATTCTTTTCTGCTCATTACTTACAGGCTCATTCAATTAACTAGTACTTGCAATTGAATCAGAATTATTACTAACAGAAGGAGTACCTTTTGTGCCCATGGCTATGATCAATATCTCATCGCCAAAATCTGATCCAAAGTCCTGCTGCGCTGTTGCCACTGTCTTTTGTTTTTCCCTTTCCGCTAAATCTCTTTGGTTTTAGCTCCGGATGTAGCTTCCAACAGTGGTCCTTGTCATGACCTTCTCTCTTGAAATGCATGCAAGATGGTGTTGCTCCGTCCTCTTTCTTGGCTGTGATGGTCTTCTTAGCCTTCCCCTTGCCTTTCTTCTGGAATTTTCCATGCTGAGGGTTGAACAATGTTTTCTTGGCTTGATCATCTCTGTCATTCTTGCCTCAGATTTCAAGATGAATCACCTTTACACTGGTCGCATCAATTGTAGTAGGCTCAAACAATAACAGTGAGTGCCTTATGTAACTATGTAGCGCACCAACATACTTAGTTATAGTCTCGGGCAAATCTAATGAGATGCCCAAATTCAATGCTTGTTTCCGAAATTCTTCGGTGAAGCTTTGTACATTTTTACATTTACCTTACCTTAGATATTGCCATTCCATTAGTGCCTTTTGTTTATAACCCAAAGGGTAAAATTGGTCTTTCAATGCAGAAATAAAACTCGACCAAGAAGAAAGAAGGTTACCTACTTTTTGTTGCCCTTCTGCAACTTGCTCTCCCACAAAACAAGAGCAGTGCCACTCAACCAAAGAGATGCTAACTGGACCTTTCCCTCATCTTCTTTGATATGCTGAATCCGGTCGTAGACCTCTATCTATCTTATCCAATTATTAAGTTTTTCTACACTACACTCTCCATTATACATGGGAAGGTCAAACTTTAAATCTAGCTTGAAGAATGGTTTCTTAGATGTATGTCTGGAATCACAATTAGAGTGATGAGAACTATCACTGGAAGAAGGAAAGGGAGGAGGCTCTTCTCCACCACCTTCATGATTTTTTGATCTATTGTCATCGACATCTTGCTTCTCATGCCCAAGTGCCTTTTCATACTCTGAAAACAACTTGTCCACTTTCTCTGCCATATTGTAGAATGACTTGCAGAAATTATGTTCCTCTTCCCAATGAGCTTCTTCATTTGCCATGTTTCTTCCTTGTTGTGCATGTTCCGCTTCAGGATCAAAGGACTTAAGTGTTCCTTCTCCTTTTCGCAGCTTGTTACGTGTTAGCATATACTCATGCAATTCACATCAACAAAGACCTACTCTGACACCAAACTTGATCTAAGATCTTTGACTTACAGATGCATCAGAATTACATGAAATAGAGTTGATTAACCATGGAACTTAAAAACACATAAAACAATGTGGAAATAACACGATAAGAAAGAAACCATGACACAAAGGTTTGATTACGGAGTTCATCCAATTTGGACTACGTCTCCGAGTCATGCTCAATAGTGGGGAGTTATTCTTTCATTAAGTGGCATAAAAGAGATAAAAGTACAAGCAACATTTATATACAATCCTTATACCTCCAAGCTGGAAGATGAACGAAGAATGGAGAGCCCAACTTCAGAAACAAAGAGTTCACTGAAATCCTGGTGAAAAATCGTGCAAGAATGCCTATTTGAACACCCAATTCAGATAATTAGGCTTTCTGCATCCTCTCGGAACCTCCCTACTGCTCAAAGCGAGGTTTCGGCCCCTGTTGCCAGGTCAGGTTACTGATGTGTACAATGTTCTGAATTATTAGCCAATCTCCCCCTCTTTTCCTGTGCGGATCATCCATTATATAATCTTAATCGGTTGACTCATCAATTTCCAGGCAATTCCAAATAGATTGCAAGTTTAACAGGCGGGCGCTTCCAATAGAGATTCTCGGGCTGCAGGTAACAAACTTGTCAAACATAGAAAAACCTATTAACCGCATATTAATACTTAGCCCAATGGCTTTAATATAGAGAATCGGCGATTGACTCGACGTTTTCAATTAGTGGTTTCTACCGGCGGATGAACCCGTGCCTTTACATTAAGTGATGAGAGAAAAGTGATAAAGGTGGACCCATCAGCAATTATCAACTGCAATATAATATATATCGAATTTGAAAACCCCATCGCAAATCGCAATCGGCGGAACCGGGGTCATACTTCTTATCAGGATACTGCGTCGTGTGTTGTGCGATATGTGATTATCACATCGCAACCTGATAGTGCTAATGGGCGATCCCTTAATCCACAGACCTCTACATTTTGTGATCATCGAAATGTAAGACTAATGGCACCTTGCCACTTGGCGCTTCCCCATTCTCTGAAGAGTTCTGCCATGACATCTTCTCCTGCCACTTGTCCAAGTCAAACCTATCTTTGACTTTCTCTAACTTCTTCATATGAGCTCGGATTCGAGTGTTGTTCGCATCGTTGGAATCGGGATGACAAGCACTTCGATCTATAGCTAAGTTTATAGAGCTTCTACCACTTACGAGTTTTGAGCCTTCTTACTATGCCATTGGTACTTTTTAGAGATGCACCTGGATCACCTATGGTTTGTTCTCTATTAGGATGTAGTATTTCTATTCTACGGTTAGAATCAATGTTGTAGTATCAATCTAATGTTTATTTTTATCTCCACCTTTGTAAGTCGACATTTTATCACTCCCACTTGGATGTTTATCTAGGTTATGTGAGTTGTAATTAGGTTGTTAGATCCTTGTCTGGGTTGCAATTTGTGGTGTCGAGTGTTGCTGTTGAATTGTTAAGGTGGAAGAGATATATGCTCTGTTTACTTTTGTGCCCCCCTACAGGTTCCAGGGATGAAGTAAATTGGGTTTTGTAAGTACATCCTGTCAAAGGGAGTAAGACTTGTTTATGGGTTCTTTCATTTTTCTCAGCTTTGACTAGACATAGAGTGAGGTATAGGTGAGGGTTAGTGGGGATGGATGGTTTTAGTTTCCATGGCAGATTGCGTGTGCAGTCTCAAGCGCAAGATTTAGCCACTTGATATCATGTAACAACCTCTCCTGGCACAAGAGAGGAAATGCACTAGTTGGAGACCCACATGGCCCATGATTGCTAAGCCTATTCTAACACATTGCTCATTGCTAAGGTTTCTAATTTGTTACTCGACCTTGGCTACACCCGAGGATGAAGGAATCAATACTTGCACGTTGTCACTCTACATTGGGAATCAACGACTTTGTTTGGTTGTGTCTTGAAGGGAAAAAGAGAAGACATTAATGATATCATCTCATTCATGAATGATATTCAGAGGATTGAACGACACCAGAGATATTTCTTAGAGAGATTGGATGCATGTATAGCTCATTTGGAGAGACATCTCCAATGCGAGGAAAAGTTATCGACCCTACTGGAACAAGTGTGCAAGACCCGATGCATGTGACTTCGTCCGACTCCTAGGCTCATTCCCTATTTTTTTTTCTCTTGGTATTTTGTAGATGGTTTATGGTAGGCTAATGTTAAGTTCAACCATAGTCTTTGTTGTTGTTATTTTCTCTATTTTGAGGATGGTCAAGACCCTTGGCTTCCCTTGTGATGGATTGAGGCCTCAAACCCAGTTTTGAGGACATATTTTATATCATGATGCAACAAGGATGTAATTTTGCAAATTAAAGGTAATAGAATTTCAACTTACAAAAAAAAAATATTATAATTTATATAAAAATATTAGTGCACAAGAACAATATGTTCTCTGCAACTCCACAAGGTTTTGTAGCAAGTTTTGAAGCAAGATTCTATCACGGAGATACTCCAGGGTTGTACTAACATAAACACATGCACTATATATTACATGAAAATGAAAATAAGATACCAATATTTTGAAATCTCAAAATTCACATAATTAAACACAATTTCTATAAATAAAAATTATATATTAAAAAACCTTATTTTTTTTATATTTGATTTTTTTAAACCATCTCAAATTTATTACCTAAATACTTGTAATCATCTCTTCAAGTTAATATATTATTGTTTTTCGAAATTTACCATCATTTCTATTCACCACATAAATTTTCCCTCGACATATAATTAAGAAAAAATTCACCTTTTATAAAAACATATTTTTTTAATAATATTAACTATCAAATTATATAAACTAACCAGTTACATTTACACTTTTTATAACCCAAATACAATTACCTTGAATTTATATTATATTTATGTCCATCGGTTCAATAAATTCTTTTTTGATATTAATTATATAAAGTCAATTTTTCACAACTGACAATGTATACTTTAAAAGGTATTTTTTCGAGCAAAATACTATTACAATTGAGTTATATTTATGTGGCAATCGATTACATGATTTAAAAAATATATATTAATTGTGCAAAGCCGATTTTTAATATATGGCAATCAATTATTTTATTTAATATTTTATATTGATTAACATAATGTTTAATTATATTTAATATGGTATATTTATATAAAAAATAAAAATAGATTATTATATTTGTTGTAAGTATTATATAAAGCATTTAACTTTATTTTTATTAGGTATTAGATTATTTTATACCAAAAATAATTATGACATTCATTTACGATTTAATATTAGGAATTCAATTTTTGTTATTTTTATTATTATTTAAATTTATTTATTTGTGAAATGATTGGTTGAAGTCTTATTATGGGTTGTTTAGAAACTACCATTTTTATGAGTTATTAATTTTTTTTAGTTTTATTCTTTTTTTTTCTATTGTTTTTATTTTCATGAATTCTCAAGTTTATTTACAAGTTAAAAATATCCATGGTATTGTAATAAAGCCTATCTACTACAAGTTAATAATATCCACTTTAAAATAGAACAAATATCTATGATAAAAATCTTATAAAATATTTTGATTTTGAAATGAATTATAATTTTTAAACATATAGTAATGATAAATCATAATATTGATCCATAATATTATAAAAAAGTCTAAATTATTATAAACATAAATTACATTAAAGGCTAAATGTTATGTCAAGTGGCTCTGTTTATTATCATTAATAATGGAATGATACATCCCATTACAAAAAAAAATAATCACCATCACTTTATTATTATCTTAATAATAATTCAATGGTACATACAAATTACAAATAAATTAAAAAGTTCAAGGAATTTCCATTGCAATTTCAAGGATATTTACTCGCACTATCCAGTGTGAACACCGATACCACACACATTTGACCCTCAGGAGACGTGACTTAGAAGAGTGGATGCCAGCTTCTTGGTTCCTTCAATGGTACCTACAAATTTCAAATAAATAAAGAAATTCCAGGAATTTACATTGCAATTTCAAGGATATGTACTTTGTACTGTCACACGTATACCACACACATTTGACAGTCAGGAGAGTTGACTCAGTAGAATGGACACCAGCTTCTTGGTTCCTTCCAGCTGTCGGTTCATCTCACAGGTTCGAACGGTCACAATAGGGGAGCAGTTTAGTTATTTGAAATCCAATCAATTTATATCTTTAATAGATTTTTTTATGTATTAAGAAGTTTTCTTTACTTTGCTGATGACTTCTTAGTACGTTTGATTGATGAAGGGCCCAACAATTTCTCCATCAAAATCAAATTTCAAAATATTAAAGTAAAATATATCATTATTATTTTATTAATAATAAACATATACAATTCTATTTTTCTAAAAACATAAAACCAAGACGCCAGCTCTCTGGGTTGCTTCCAGGCTCCAGCTGCAGGTTTTGACGTCATGTTATGATAGCAGTGACATCATTTTATGATATCAGGTTTGGTAAATATTAATGAGTTGTCTAAAGTCGTCGAGGAATCAGGGTAAAATTTTTTAACAAATCTTGTACAGGGAGTGTTTGAATCGTGTTTTTTTGATAGTGGAAATGGATTCAACACCATCAAAAACGTCGAAGACACCTAAAATTTTGAAGTTTAACAATTATAACTTGGATTTACAAAAATCCTTGCCGGATTTTTTTTTGTAAATATAACCTGAATTTTCATAACTTTCCCGCCGCCTCCTCCTTAGACTATGCAAATATTAACAACAAGTCAGTCAATGATTGACTTACTGATTCACCAACATACATGTATGATATGGATGGCAATTGCATGGCTAAACTTTTCCGGTCAGTTGTGTTGATTGACAATTGATTAATGCCACTGCTCTATGGGAAATGCGCTGATTAATGCAACTGTTATATGGGAAATGGGCGGCGTCTGCACCTGGTCTTATTAATTCTTTTATCAATTAATGTGAAATGGCTTGCCAACCACCAGACGTCAAGGTGTTTAATCTCTGAAAACTTACCTGAGAGCCATACCAAAAATCGCTTGAGCATTTTAAGCAAGGGCAGAACAGGTTGCCAAGAGGTGTTTAATCTCTGAAAACTTACCTGGTGTGGGAGCCATACCAAAAATCCCTTGAGCATTCTTAGTAGAAGCAAGGGCGCAGAACAGGCAGAACATGCGAACTAGAACATGCCAACTACGAAGTGTTTAATCTCTGAAAACTTATCTGGTACTGGTGCCATACCAAAAATTGCTTGAGCATTCTGAGCATTGGTTTCCTCAATTTTTTATCACTAATATAATTTGTGAAAATATAATGGCTCTGCCTTCTATAATTCGGCATTTCTTCTCATTTCTCTAACCTCCATAGCTACTCATTTTTATTGCAAATCAAAAAAACGCTTAACAAAGTCTCTGTTAACTAAACTTAATACACATAGACATTATTATTAATACCCAGACACATTATTATCTGGAAAAGTTTCTGTTAACTAAACTTACATTATTATTACTACCCAAACACATTATTATTTGGAATGTGGAGAAGCTCTCTTTCCACTCTAGGAAAATCGATGAGCTCTGTTAATTAAACTTAATACCCAAACATATTATTATAATTTTTAGGAGTTTTGATTTTTTTTTTTTTTTTTAAATATTATCATTTTCTTTGCTGGAGAAAAATAGCATTGTAATTATTTGGTATCACATAAATGAGTTTTGAATTTTTTTTTTTAATAAAACATTAACATTGGGGGAGTTTGAATTGTTTTTTTATTTATAAATAAAGTATTATAAAAAATGGCACTACAATAGAAATGGGGTTTGAATTGTTTTTTTTAATAAAATATGGTTTTGAATTGTTTTTTTTAATAAAATATTATTATTTTCGAGAGTTTTGAATTGTTTTTTTTTTTAAATAAATGGCACTGTAATTATTTAGTATAACAGAAATGAGTTTTGAATTGTTTTTTTTTTTAAATAAAATATTATTATTTTCAAGAGTTTTGAATTGTTTTTTTTTTAAATAAAATATTATCATCTTAATTGATGTAGAAAATTGGCAATGTAATTATTTGGTATAACAAAATAAGTTTTGAATTATTTTTTTAAAGATAAAATATTATCATTTTCCAATTGCAATTTGAAATTGTTAAAATTTTCAATATTTAAATTTTCAACTTTTATTATTAATAATTATTATTATTTTTTAAATATTAGGTAATGTGTATAATAATGATGATTGACGCTCATTAATATTAATATAGTTTATTGAACATTAAAAAAAAAATGTTAATTAAGATTTTTTAACATTATTTTTATGATTTAAAAGAAGAGAGAAAATAATAAGTTTATATTATTTCATAAAAACCTATTAATTTAACATAAATTTATGTTAAGTTTAAAAACAACATTATATTTTTTTCAATAATTTTTTATTATATAATAGTTTATATAATTATATATATATTAAAATAATTTCTAGAATTTAAAAATATCTAAAAATGTGTTTTTAATGATTTAAAAAAATATATTATATTTTAAACTCCAATTGAAAATGTTAATTAAATTTTAAAATGTTGAAAAAATAAATATTAAAAAACAAACATTATGTAATAGGTATAATAAATTATTTATAAAGAAATAAATTTATGTTAAATAATTTAAAAAATAATATTAAATTTCTTTAACATTATCATATATATATGAATGAAACAATCAAAATCTTATTTTTTTTAAATAATTATTTAAATTCATGTGTATTTTAATATTTGATAGTGCCATTATTTTGGTCCATAACCATAATTTAAATTATTTAAAAAACAATAATTTATTGAAAAATAAAAATAGTCTATTCAACATGAAGAAAAAATAAGATGTTAATTAAGATTTTTTAACATATTAATTTTATATTTACGTCGTAAGGCGTTTCCCTCTGAGATCAACTCCCCTCTCTGCCTACCTGTCATCTTGTAAGCCACAGGATTATATGTTAGACGATTGCAACCATTTTTACGCCGTAAGGCGTTTCCCTCTAAGATCAACTCCCCTCTCTGCCTACCTGTCATCTTGTAAGCCACAGGATTATATGTTAGACGATTGCAACCATTTCAGCCGTTGATCGGGGTTGCCCAAACGGTTTGGGCGTTTCATCGAATAGTTTCATCCGGGCAGCAGGGTTTGTACCTCAGATCAAACGCTTGCCCTCGCAGATCAACGCTTGCCCTCGCTCTGGATTTGGTTTCAGGCTCGCTGTTCTTGGCGGTCTTCGTATTTTTCCTCTGCGTATTTACTCCACTGGAAGATTCGTTAGCTGCATCGGGGGAGACAAGCATTGCTGCTGAGCTGGGGAAGGGACAGAGATGGAGATCCCCAGGACAGATAACGCTTTGACAGAGTGGTTGAATCAGGGGAGGCAGGCCTGCCCCTTGAAATCCGTCGATTACTATCCTTGCGCGAAGAAAACTTCTGAACACTCCAACCAGGTTAAGATGGCAGAACTGTAAGTCACTACATTGTTTGATTATATTTAATTTATTATATATAATCAAACAATGGGTTTTTTTGCTGCTTCAAATCTCGCTGAGCAGCCGCTGTGTAACGTAACCTGTTCTTACAGTCATGAGCTTGACCAGCAATGCCCTTAGCATGGTAGATGCTCTGGATACATACGGACAGAATATGGTCCTATGGAGGCCTCCAAAAACAAAGAGATCATCCAATTCCTCTAGTACTGCATATTATTACCATCATTATAATCAAATTTGGGATGTATTAGAGGTTGATAAATTGGTTCCCGATGTGACTGTGTCCAAGGATGAATCCTCTATGAGTATTCAACAGGCGGTGAACAGTGCACCGGATAAATCTGAGCGGAGATTCGTGATACATATAAAGGCTGGGGTGTATAAGGAGATTGTTAGGGTTCCTCCCAGTAAAACTAATCTTATGTTTGTGGGTGATGGCATGGGGAAGACTGTGATCACGGGGTCTATGCGTGTGCCATCCCTGCCTGGTGTTCCAATTACATATGGCTCTGCAACTGTTGGTAATGCACATCATTGTTCCTCTTCCTCTTCATATTAAGTTGGAATTTATTTCTTTGCCTGAGTTTGGTTTTGTTATTGTGTTTGATCATGGTGTGGTTCCTGGCAGATTTGAGATGCCTTGAATTGAAATTGGAAAATCTGCTCTTCCAACATGTTTTGATCATTACACATGGTTCTTGCGGACCACATCCCTCTGTGATTTTTCGGGTCAACCTTAGTCCATATTCTCTCCTCTCTCACCTTTTGTCACTAATTCACCCCAAGAGACATTAAAAGAGCTGTTAGGATCTTGAGCACCAGCAAAGAAGTAGATGAGTAAGGTCTGCAAGTTGAATTTGCATTGGCTTTCCCTCTTCATGGTCTCAAAATATCATCCACCCCATCTTCCAATTGAAGGATATTTCTGATAGAAATAATTACAGGAATATTATGATTGGGCGTTCCTTTGTCGAACTCTATGTTATGGGCGTGAACGTGTGGCTTTCTCAACATATAGAGAGGAACAAATTCAAAGCTGTGGGGCAACCAAGTCTTAGAAGAGATTATGAAACTAGTGACCACATTTTTAGCCTGTGTGCTATTATCAAGGAAGCTGACGTCCCTCATCTAAAGTCCTGTTGCTTTGTGGATTTTCGGAAGGCTTTTGGACTATGTTCCAAGGGAATTATCGTTCTGGAGACTACGTGAAATTGGCATCTTTGAGTGTCTCATAGTTGCTTTCATGAAATTCCATGGGATATACATTAATGGGTTAGAGCATAACCGAGCGAGTGCTTCCACAAGGGAGATGTTTACGTTTTACACCATGTTTTGTTTACCTTATTCTTATTTGCAGAGGATCTGATCCTTTTAGCCTCCTCCCCTAGGGACATTCAGAGATAGCTTGATGCCCCTGCCAATGTGATGGTCATAGAATGATGGTGGTGAACCTTAGTGAAACTGAGGTTGTGATTTAAATATCCAAGAGCACCCTAACAAACTTCCACTTCTTCTTCAAAGGAAGCGAGGTGGAGATTACCATTGCTTATACATCTATGGGATCTGATCCATAGCCCTTAGGTTTAGCTTAAGGCATGTCTTTCAACCCAAACTTAGAAAGGGTTATAGGTCTCTCTCCATGCTTGACCGACAATACTTCCATATGCATTTTCAGGACATCTCTTCTGAGATGCATTTTTTGACACAATTAACAGACCTATAGTACTATATGGTGTTGAAATCTTGGGGCCTACCTCGTTACCACCTGACTGCGCGCAGGCTGAGACAGTCCAATTCCTCATGCTACAGTGTATGATTTAGCATAAACAAACAGTTCCATAACCCATTGTACAAACAGTTTGGCATTCATCCCTTTTTCCTTGAGAGCATTTTTGGACTTGTCTTCTTTCTTCACGGGAAACTCCTATCTGGCCCTTTGCCTTTTTTAGATTGCCTCCACAGGCCCCTTTGTCTAGCGAATGTGCTGTTTTTTTAAAGGCGTCTTCAGTTCTTCAAAGAGTGCCTCCCTCCTTTTAGCTATTCTCTAGATGTCCTAGTGACATCCTAGCCCCTGAATGGAGATAAACATGGATATCAAAGAGGACGTCTATCTACAGTAAATTTAGGTCACTTGGATTGAATCCCACAACGGTTTCACAATCAAATGACCTTCTACTATGATCACTTATTGTACAAGTATGATCTAGGAAGCAATTCTCTTTGATACATTTGCATATTTTTATGGGTCTTCTTGCAGAACCCAAAGGGCTTTAAACGCTTGTTCAATTCTGTGGCCAAGGAATCCACTACCATTGCTTCCAATTCCTTCTGCATGGACATAAAGTGTGCCCTTTCTGCCATGTTGCTAAGAACTACTGGATAAAAATGCCAAACCACAACACTGAGGGCCTGCATGCTGGTTAAACTTAAAAGCCTGAGGAAAGGTAGAGATTTGGCTGACAAGACTTCTTTGGAGACAATCAATTGTGAAAATTACCATCCAATTAATGAGAGAGAAATTTTCTACTTGAGTTCAACCCAGATTAATTCCCTTGCAAAGGAATGCTGATCTAGAAAGCATCAACAAAATACAAATGAGAGGAGAAGGAAACAATCAAAATCCAACAGTGCTTGGAATGCAATCCGTCATTTGCAAGGGAAGCAATAATGATTTTCTTCAAATTGTAGGTTGCTGAAAAGAAGAGAGCAATAACATTTATTTTTGCAGATTCTGCACTTCTTTCATCCTATTAAAGCAGCAAAAAAATTAATTATCGTTTTACATTTTAAGAATAAGATATTTGGAACCCTTTCATATGATAGGTGTAATGTCTTTCAACATGCATTGGGGTTTGTAAGTTTGAGAAATTTCAATGGGCATATGCTAAAATCGGATCCTCTGTTTATTCTGATAACTAGATAAATATGTGTATGCTATTTCTAAACAAAGACGGAATTTAATACTTACAATTACCATCGTTCTTTGGTTTTGAACTCTTATCAAAGGGAAATTCAATCAATCCATATTCCTCGATCCCACTAAATCTTGTTTTAGATGTTGAGGATTGCTAATTTATTTGTTTTCACAATTGCAGTTGTAAATGCTGGTGGCTTCTTAGCACGGGATATAACATTCGAAAATGCAGCAGGGCCAGGTAGTCAACAAGCGGTAGCCCTAAGAGTAGATAGTGATCACTCTGCCTTCTACAACTGTGCCTTTCTTGGCCACCAGGATACATTGTACACTCATATTCTTCGTCAGTTCTATAGAAACTGCAGAATAGAAGGCACTGTTGACTTCATATTTGGAGACTCGGCAGCCATCTTTGAAAACTGTCTCATTCTGCTGCGTCCTCGTCAAATAAACTCAGACAAAGGATCATCAGATCCTATCACTACACAGGATCGAACAGATCCAGCCGAGCCCACAGGATTTGTTTTCCATAACTGCACTATCAATGGAACTGAAGAATATATGAGGGCTTACTATGCCAACCCAAAAATTTACAAAGGCTATTTGGGTCGGCCATGGAAGATGTACTCCAGAGCAATCTGCATTTATTCATATTTGGGAGAGGCCATTAGCCCTGAGGGATGGATACCGTGGATAGAGGACTTTGCTCTTAACACGCTTTACTATGGGGAATACCAGAATTATGGGCCGGGGGCTAAGGTTTTTGGAAGAACGCCATGGTCTAATCAGATACCTGAGAGAAATGTAGGAATGTATACTGTTGGAAACTTTATACAGGGAGACGAATGGCTGCCAGATACAATCAATTAATCCAAAAACAAAGGTTGGTTACTATGCAATCTTCTAATGCGTGATTTTCTTCTACATTGTTGTTGTTCCCTAATGATGGTGAAGAATTCAACGGGAAGCAATGGGACTAAAAATTCTCAGACAGTTGCAACCCAAAAATCCATGAGCCACATTGTTTCCTTCTATCACTGTTTCATCTGTCTTTGGAGTATTGCAATTTCAATCTGCTATGAAGGAGCCACTTGCTTTTCATTGGAGGAAAATGTTATTTGTACTTGTCTGCAATTTTTACTGCACTATTTTGATCGACATTGATGACCAAAATGGCAGAATAATTTTGTACCTGGTGCAGAGGAAAGCTGTTTTGTTACTGGGAAAGTTTCAACGCAGCACTGTTTTGTGATTGGGCGAATCCTCCCGCAGTTATGTTTGAAGCATGGGATAAAACTTTTGGAAAAATGTTATGAACTCTAAAGGTTTGGGTGTCTGTATTTGTTGTTGTTTTTTTTTAAAATCACAAAAATTGGTTGAATGAAAATTACAGGGATTTATTGAACCACCAAACATAATATTGACTCTCAAGTTTTAAGTAGATATCATTCAAGTTCTCAATATGTTCTTAATATAAAAAAAAACATGCAACTTCTTATACATGCTGAGTGTAAGTGCAGAGCGATTTGGTGAACAGAAGCAAAAACTAGTCTATCGGTCAGCTTTCTGGTAATAGAGGACTCTACGACAACATTACAGCATACTTTTTAAACTAACCAAAAGACTTTTAAAAGGCTTGAAATAAAAACCGGACCTAGAAAGTTATAAAAGTCTGACCTTCCTGGTATAAGATACAAACTATTATTAACACCAGAAATAAAAAGACAACCACAATGAAGAATAATTTAAACATCGTTGGAACTAATAGATTCTAGAACAATATAAGTTTGGATAATACTTTGATCATTTGAAGAATAAGGTACTTAATTTTTAACAGCATGTTATTCTCGACAACGTCATGGCTTATTCTGTGTGACAATTTGCATACACTTTCTTTGATTTTTCCAAGGAGTGATGTTATTCAAAATATATCTCCCTGTGGGTGTCCTTATGCTGCACACAAGCAATGATGCATTCACTTTTTTCAACTTTATGTATGTTTATCATTTCCATCCATATGATTGTCTTCCCATGATTTCTAAGATGTAATTGAGTTTATATCCATCCAATTGTATTATAGGCTCCTAAACCAATGGTAAGATCAGTTATTTTAGATTTGCTGACAGGACTAGATAGACACGTGGGATAAATCTTATATTTATAGTATACTCCTCTTTAACGTTATGAGTTGGTACACATGTTTTAACACTTTCTCAGCTCTCAATAAAAATCAGAACATTGTGGAATTCTTTTAGGATCAGAAGCAATGCTAGGGTTGGAAAAAGCATGTAGCACTTATAATGTATCAAACTTAAAATATGCCAGAAGTCTCCATTTTATCTGGGATTCCTCTTTGTTCATCCCTTGTCTAACACTAAGGTATATAATGTTCTGAAAAGTCTCATTGTGATATCCGCTCATACATGCTAGACAGTAAGGCACACCTCTGTGTTGAGATTCAATTCTAGATCCATAATTGTTTTTGACTTTTATTGATTTTTCTTTGTCAAAAATGTAGATTAGCATTGCCTCGAATTGGCCATTTGTTGATGATAAAAAATAAACACCGATAAAGAAACAAAATTGCATAAAATTTTGACTTCTTTCTTCTATGCTGTTGTTTCTTATGTCATTTGCATAAAATTTTGACTTCTCTCTTCTATGCTATTGTTTTTCATATCATTGCCTTACGGCGTTTCTTTTGCAACATGTGGTGCAAATGCTAGTTTAAAAGAAAAGATAAAATAATATGTTAATATTATTTCATATTAACTTATTAATTTAACATAAATTTATATTAAGTAAGTTTAAAAATAATATTATATTTTTCTCAATATTTTTTTATTATATAATAGTTTATATAATACTAAATTTATATTAAAATTATTTTTAGAATTTAAAAATATCTGGTTTTTGAATGATTTAAAAAAATATTATATTTTTAAATTCCAATTAAAAAATGTTAATTAAATTTTAAAATGTTGAAAAAAAATATTTAAAAAAACATTATGTAATAAGTATAATAAATTATTTATAAAAAATAAATTTATGTTAAATAATTTAAAAAATAATATTAAATTTTCTTAACCTTCTCTTATTATTAATATACATATAAAACAATCAAAATGTTAATTTTTAAAAACAATTATTTATATTGATGTGTATTTTAATGTTTGAACATTAAAAAAAATAAGATGTTAATTAAGAATTTTTAACATATTATTTTTATAATTTAAATGAAGAGAGAAAATAATATGTTAATATTATTTCACATTAACCTATTAATTTAACATAAACTTATATTAAGCAAGTTTAAAAACAATATTATATTTTTCTCAATATTTTTTATTATATAATAGTTTATATAATAATAAATTTATATTACCACCAATCGGGGTGTGAAGGGATGCGAGACCCCCGTAAGGATCATTGTTATGATTAAATAAGTGTGGAGGAGGGAAAGTGGGTGGCCCACCCAACGCAACCACATGCTCAAGGCAATTAAGGATCTGACGACCCGTAACCAAGTGGCAAAGCGGACCTTGGGCGTGGTAATTTGGGTTTTACAAGTGGTAGGTCTCGCATTTTGCATGCAAACGTTGTGGTTTCACCTCAGGAGTTGTTGTGAGGTGGTGAAGGTTGTTTGTGGGACTGGAGACCTGTGCCACAGGCTGAGCACCTAGGGCGACGTCAACGACGTGACGACAAGGCAAGGCTACTGGTATGTCTCTCAGGCCTTCTTAGTTCATGAAATGGTGGTCTTACTGCAAGGAACAAAGTCAGAATGACAGGGTTTGGTGATGGTAGTGCATGGGTTAATTGGGATTGGGTTAATTCTGTCTCTGTTAGCGTCTGGAATGTCAATTTTAGTCTTTTATGGAAATCTATTGGCTTAGATGGGCATGTATGGGGAGTCGGGGCCTGCATTTAGTACTCTATCTGTAAATTCTGTTAATGAGTCCTTTAATTCTAGGCGTCTAAGGCCTGGATGGGTTTGGGGTCGGTTAGAGAGTCTGACGTCTTCTGGAAATCTTCTGGCCCAGAGGAGCATGTATGGGGAGTTGAGGTCATCACCTAACGTCTTGTTTGTAAATTCTATGAAGGCTTCATTTAATTCCCGGCGTCAGAGGCTTGGTTGGTCTTAGAGTCGGTCAGAGAGCCTGGGAGAAGTAATGCAGCCGAGCCATTTGAAAGATATGGTGAAAGTCGAGTCTTCTGCTAGCCCAAAGGCAAAGGCTGAGGGTGTTGGGGTTATTTGTATTTTCATTCCTTAGAATAGGAAACGAGGAACCAAAATTGTCTTCGACAGGAAAGAGATAGATGGTAAGGCTTTCATTTGTCATTTGGACGGTAAATATTTTATTAAACCATCTGTGTGCACTACCCTTTCAGGTAAGCCTAAAAAGCAAACTCCTTTGGCTCTAGCACTGCTGGTTCTCACTACAGTGAGGGAACGGGAGGCACCACAATTGTTGGGAGGCCCAGTCTACAATAGCACGGTGAAGGAAGATGCTGGCGTGGGGAAGCGATGGCATCGCTGTGACAACAATCAGAACAACAAGAAAGGGAAAGTGTTGCAGGCTTCGTCCAACAAACCCGGTGTAAAAGAGGAAGGAAAATATGGGAAGAGAACATGCAAAATATCATGCATGCTTATAACGCTGGATCCCTGACACAAGTGAAGTCTGTAATCTTGTCTTGGGAGGCGGAATTGAATGCCAAGCTGACAATAGAACCAATTCCAACAGAGAATTGGGAACCTTTGGTAATGGACCTTAGACACACCCATAGAAGGTTGACTCTGTTCAAACAGTCAGTCCAACTATATTGGGTAATGAAGAGCTTATTGGCGAGAGCCATGTCGGAAACCCAGAACTTGGATGGCCCCCAACAAACCCAGCAATCTGAACCGAGCCTCAAGGACATTCAACATGAAATAAAGGTAGTACATGTACAGAAGTACCATTAGAATGTCTGCCTTGGCTGCATGGAAAAACAATTGCAAAGTTTGCAATAAAATGAAATGTCGAGATCGAGTGCAAAGGACCCTGCTCTAGTAGAATCATCTGATGATTGACTACCGGGAAGTCCTGATATTTTTGAAAGTTTCATATTTTTTTTCTTGT
The DNA here is from genome assembly GCA_031772625.1 of Pinus tabuliformis. Taxonomy (NCBI): domain Eukaryota; kingdom Viridiplantae; phylum Streptophyta; class Pinopsida; order Pinales; family Pinaceae; genus Pinus; species Pinus tabuliformis. The sequence continues at coordinate 840,965,574 of CM062809.1, read as the reverse complement.
TTTTATGATCTACTTGGATAACATTTACATTATCAATAGTACATATAGATGGGTGATAGATATGGTAGCCTATAAAGCTTGGATGAACATACTCAAACTGTTTATGTTTTGGATGGCTTGTGATGCTGATCGACGGCCAAAAGACCTGGTTTCCTTCAGGTAGGTTGAGGCCACCAGACATATATTCTGCAACCTACTTTACATATGATTAATAGAAAGGTACTACCAAGGTTACACAAAAAAATTAATAATAAATTTATCTTAAATAATTTTTAGAATTTAAAAATATCTAAAATGGTGTTTTTGAATTATTTAAAAAATATTATTATATTTTTAAATTCCAATTAAAAAATGTTAATTAAATTTTAAAATGTTGAAAAAATAAATATTAAAAAAACATTATGTAATAATTATAATAAATTAATTATAAAGAAATAAATTTATATTAAATAATTTAAAAAATAATATTAAATTTTCTTAATATTATCTTATTAGTAATATATGTGTGTGTGAAACAATCAAAATGCTAATTTAAATTGACGTGTATTTTAATATTTGAATAAGGACATAGTGCCATTATTTTGGTCCATAACCATAATTTAAATTATAAAAAAAATCAATAATTCATTGAAAAATAATCATTATTTTAAATAATAATTTTAAATATAATAAGTTCGGATTTGCCTCTCTTACCATATGTTCTTAGTAATGCCCCTAGCACTGAAAGTGACTTAATGCTCAATGTAGCACTAAAAACGACTTAATGCTTAAAGAAGCACTGAATGATATGTGATTCAACTATTTTCATACACGATGTTCAAGTAAATTTTTTTACATACCCAACCTCCATATATGCGCATATATAGAAGATATGCACATATCTTCCATATATGCACATTTCCGTATACGCGCAATTCTATATATGGAAGTTGCACATATATTGTAGATTCCCATATATAAAATACATGCATATACGGAAGATATACACATATAAGAAAGTTACATATATACGGAAGATATGTGCATATACAGAAGTTGCGCATATATGGTTGATGCATATATACAAAAGGTGCACATATACGGAAGTTACATATATTAAAGTTTGATCCAGGTGGATATTGGTGGCCACCTGCCAAGTCCACCTGGACCCCCACCATTGTTCTTCTCAGCATTTTCAGTTTCCTTAATTGTAGCACAACTTACTATTTTTAGTAGTTTTTCGGGTCCTGAACTTCCAGAGCTGTTTTGAGGCCCTAAACGACGTTTTTTGGGGAATCCGAGGGCAACATGGGTCCATGGAATGGATCGATGTTGCCCGTTCCAACAATGATAGTGCTCGGATAGATCTTTCTAACGAGCTATTGTATGCGTCAAACGGAGATCGTATGCCAAAGTTACGACCCCGGGAAGTTGATGTACCAACTTACCCCAAACGGGGCCCCATAGTTTGGCGTTTCATCTTCTAGGGTTAGGTTTTGGAATGTTAAGGGTTTTTCCACTGTTTCTCAACAATAAATAGGCCTTCGAGCCTCATTGTAAGACAGTTCAGAGGCATGTAGCCATCACATCTCTTCTCAGAGATAAGCTACCATCGCCCTAGCTGGTTTATTTCCATTTCTGGTTGTAAGCATATTTCAGTATTTTCCATTAATGAAATGAAGTATTATTTCCGCTGCATCTTTGTGTATATGGTTATCTCTGTAATTTGTTGCGTTCCTGTTTAAATCCGGATCAGTGGTATCAGAGCGGTCTGCTTTTTCTCTGTTTTTCTTTGCATGTCCCCAACAAGGTCGGAATATAAGGAGTTAGGGCTTGAACTGGTTGAACCTTTGCAAGACCAGCCTCGCAAATCCCGACGGCCTCCCATGGCGGATGAGAAGAAAGACGAGGGGGCAGGAGATCCCATCAAAATCTTGCTCGAAGAAGCCCTCGAGCGACAACGGAACGCGATGATGGACAACTTTGCGCAGATCCTTCAGCGGCTACCCAGAAGCAATGCATCGGCTTCCAGCAGCTACTCTGGAAACGCCACACCCTTTAAGGTACAAGTTAATTTTGAAATCCCCATATTCGAGGGTCAGATAGACGCAGATGTCGTAGATAAATGGTTAAATCTGCTAGAGGGTTATTTTTCTGTTCATGAATTTTCGAGTCGGGAAAAGATTGTTTTTGCTCTTCTCAAAGCAGCCCCCACGTCAAGGACTGGTGGGAAACCTACTGCGAGCAGAAGGATGAAAGTACTGGCTCACTATTTTCAGCCGCACCCACCTGGGATTCGTTCAAGGATGCCATCAAGGAGCAGTACTACCCTGTTGGAAGCTATGAGGATGAATACATAAAGTGGACCATGCTGCGGCAGGGAAGGGACCAAGACGTGCCGGAGTTCACCAATATTTTCCATACCCTTCGCACAAAGTTGGGTATCAAGGATTCAGAGCAACATTTGATACTCAAATACCGTGGTTGCCTGCACAAGTACATCCAGGAAGAAATACAATTCCTAAACATCTCCTCGCTCGGTGCAGCATACTGATATGCCGTCAAGGTCGAGCAGAAGTTTAAACAAAAGAAGCGAGACTTTGGATCTGCGAATCCAAAGCAGGGGAAAGGTACCCCTAAACCACAGAACAAAGGACAAAGCCAAGGCGAGACAGCCCAAGACAACCAGTCAAAGTTGCAAGCAAAGAACAGCGCCGCGAAGCCGAGAAAGGACACTGGAAAATGGTGCGAGTTCCATAAGAGCTCCACTCACAACACAAGTGAGTGTCGGGCCAAGCAGTCACTGGTGGCTGAGCTAAAGGTTTCATAATCAGATGCATGTTCCGACTCTGAGTCAGAACCCGATAAGGGGAATGAAAAAGGGAAGCAGATCATTGATGTGGATCCCAGCGCCACTGTTGCTACCGCAAAGATCCAGAAAAATGAACCTGAAGATCCAGAGGAGGAGGAGCGTCTCTTCCACTCCAAATGTGGGTAAAGGGCTCCCCGATACAGTTCATTGTTGATAGCGGGAGTCAAAAGAACCTCATTTCGGCAGAGGTCGTGAAGCGGTTGGGCTTACCGACCACAACACATCCACAACCATACACCATTGGGTGGCTTCACCAAGGACGAGATCTTCGTGTGAGCCAACAGTGTCACCTTCCATACAACATCAAGCCCTTCACAGATGAGGTATTGTGTGACATTGCTCCCCTTGAAGTTTGTGATGTATTACTAGGACAACCATACTTGTGGAAGCGACATGCTGTGTATGAATCAAGGCCCCTTGCTGTTATTATTACATTGGGAAATAAGTTGTACAGGATACCAGAGGTAGCACTACCTACCGCCATCTCTTTGATTACTGCAAAACAATGCAGTAAGATCATTTCCAAAACCAGGAAATTTATTTTCCTGATGATACGCCCTCAAGGAAAGAAGAAGACAGTGGCCGCGGCCTCCAGACGGGGTCCATCTGCACGACAACTACAGATGGACAAGGTTGTGGAGGAGTACGAGGACATCTTCACCTCCCCGGCAGGGGTTCCTCTGCACTGTAAAGTCAAGCACTCCATCGATCTGACCCCAGGTGCGCCGCTACCCAATGGACCAATTTATCGGCGCTCCGTTCTGGAGAACGATGAGATCAAGAGGCAGATTCAGGAGCTCCTGTAGAAAGGTCACATCCGTCCGAGTTCATCGCCCTGTGGGAGCCCGATCGTGTTGGTACAGAAGAAGGATGGGACGTGGAGACTCTGTATTGACTATCGGGCACTGAACAAGATCACTGTCCGTAATAGGTACCCGATCCCGTGGATTGATGACCTCCTAGACCAACTAAAGGGGGCGAAATATTTCAGCAAGATCGATCTGAAGTCAGGATATCACCAGGTACCAATCGAACCCTCTGATGTGTGGAAGACTGCCTTCAAATCCAAGGAGGGCCTCTTCGAATGGTTGGTTATGCCTTTCGGATTGACGAATGCTCCTGCAACCTTCATGAGGCTAATGGATGACATCTTGCGGCCATTCACCAACTCCTTTGTAGTAGTATACTTGGATGACATTCTGATCTTCAACCAGAGTTGGGAAGAGCACCTCCACCACATCCGACAGGTTCTCCAAACACTGCGGCAACACAAGCTATGTGCCAATTTGGAGAAATGCACTTTTGGCATGACCCAGGTTCAGTATCTGGGATACATCATTGATGAACAGGGGTTGCATGTCAATCCAACCAAGATCCAAGTCATTCGGGATTGGCCCTCTCCAACCACTCTAACAGAGCTCCGCAGCTTTCTAGGTCTTGCCAACTTCTACCGCAGGTTTGTGTTGGGGTTTTCTCATATTTCTTGGCCCTTGAGTCGAGTCACCAAGGGAGGGGCGAAAGCAAAATTCTTTTGGTCTGAATCTCAACAGAAGGCATTCATGGAGTTGAAGGATCGCCTCTGCACGGCACCAGTGCTCGCGTTACCAGATTTACAACAACCATTTGAGGTCGAGACAGATGCCTCTGACTATGCTATTGGGGCAGTCCTTACTCAACATGGACATCCAGTGGCATATCACAGTGAAACACTTTCAGACACAGTCCGGAAGTACCCCACTTATGATAAAGAGATGTATTCCATTGTACAGGCCTGCCGATAATGGAAGCATTACATTTTGGGGAAGGAAACGGTCATCCACACAGACCACCGACCCCTGCAGTTCATACAGACCCAAGGGAAATTGCAGAATGATCGCCATCAGAAGTGGTCTACATACCTACAACAGTTCCACTTGAATATCGAGTATAAGAAGGGCAGCACCAATAATGTTGCAGATTGCCTCAGTCGACCACCGATCATGGCGTTAACCACCGTGCTCAACTCTTGTGGGCACGAGACTTCTGATTGGCCACTTCTCTACAAAAGCGACCCAGAATTCGGCCACACATACCAGACACTCTTGGAGGGTCGGCATGTTCCAAATTTTCACCTCCAGGATGCCCTATTATGCCACCTCGGTCACCTTTGTGTTCCTTCAAGCGAGCGTGCCAAGATGATTTGGGAAGCCCACTACAGTCGGGCTGCTGGGAATTTCGGGGTCAAGAAAACAGTGGCAGTTCTGCAAAATTATTTCTATTGGCCGAATCTTCGACAGGATGTTGGAAAGTACATCAGATCATGTACTGCCTGTGCCATTGCCAAATCGACCATTAAGAAGCACGGCCTCTATACCCCGTTGCCTACCCCAAGTCGACCTTGGGAATCCATCTCCATGGATTACATGTCAGGACTTCCTTCCACCAAGCATGGAATTGACTGTGTTTTTGTGGTCGTCGACAGGTTCTCGAAGATGGCCATTATGGTGGCCTGCAAGAAGAATATCACAGCAGAAGCCACTGCTAAACTCTTCTTTGAACGAGTGTGGGTGCACTTTGGGATCCCACAGTCTATCATCTCAGATCGGGACAGTCGGTTTCTCAGCACATTTTGGTCCAGTCTCTGGTCAATGCTGGACACCAAACTCACGAAGTCCACAGCCTTCCATCCTCAAACTGATGGCCAGACAGAGGTTGTCAATAGGATGATTGTGCACATTCTGCGCATGTATAACTCAAAGCATCCACGCACATGGGACGAGAGCCTCCCCTATGTTCAGCACAGCTACAACCGAGCTCTTCACAGCTCCACTGGCCATAGCCCTTTTCAGGTGGGTTTGGGATTCCAGCCACTATGCCCCATTGATGTGGCCATGCCACTTGCAGCTACTCACATAAATTCAGCTCATGTCCAGTCCGAAACAGATAAGGCCACCAGCTTCATTGAGCGCATCCAACACATTCGCCAGCAGGTCCATGACATTCTTGAGAAATCAAATGCCAAGTACAAGCAGCGACATGATCAACATCGGGTGCCACACAAGTTTCAGGTGGGCGACAAAGTCTGGTTGCATTTGTAGAAGGAACGCCTTACTGGAGCCTATCGGACATTGAGACCACTCCGATATGGTCCTTACACCATTACTAAGGCTATGGGAGACAATGCATTTGAGCTCAACATTCCCCCATTCCTTGGCCTGCACCCAGTGTTCAATGTGGACCGCCTTCGGCCATACTTTCCACCATTGTTGGACACATCCGACATTGCAGAACAGCTCAAACCCACAGAATTAAATCCAGATTGCATGGAACAAGCTGCAACTAATCGGATCATGGACACACAGATCAAGAACACTCGCCAACAGAATATCCAACTGTATCGAGTTGTCAAAGCAGGCCAACTCCTTCAGCAGGGCAAGTGGCTCACCAGGGAACAAGTTCAGCAAAAGTTTCCTCATCTCATGGAGGAGCTCAACGCAATGGGGACCATTGCTTCCTAAGGGGGGAGGAATGATCCAGGTGGATATTGGTGGCCACCTGCCAAGTCCACCTGGACCCCCACCATTGTTCTTCTCAGCATTTTCAGTTTCCTTAATTGTAGCACAACTTACTATTTTTAGCAGTTTTTCGGGTCCTGAACTTCCGGAGCCGTTTTGAGGCCCTAAACGACGTTTTTTGGGGAATCCGAGGGCAACATGGGTCCATGGAATGGATCGATGTTGCCCGTTCCAACAATGATAGTGCTCGGATAGATCTTTCTAACGAGCTATTGTATGCGTCAAACGGAGATCGTATGCCAAAGTTACGACCCCGGGAAGTTGATGTACCAACTTACCCCAAACGAGGCCCCATAGTTTGGCGTTTCATCTTCTAGGGTTAGGTTTTGGAATGTTAAGGGTTTTTCCACTGTTTCTCAACAATAAATAGGCCTTCGAGCCTCATTGTAAGACAATTCAGAGGCATGTAGCCATCACATCTCTTCTCAGAGATAAGCTACCATCGCCCTAGATGGTTTATTTCCATTTCTGGTTGTAAGCATATTTCAGTATTTTCCATTAATGAAATGAAGTATTATTTCCGCTGCATCTTTGTGTATATGGTTATCTCTGTAATTTGTTGCGTTCCTGTTTAAATCCGGATCAAAGTTGCACATAAATGGAGGTTATGTGTATATACAGAAGTTGCTCATCTACATGGAAGGTATGTGCATATAGAGAAGTTTCACATATACGGAAGATATGCGCATATCTTCTGTATATGCACAATTTCCATATATGGAAGTTGCGCATATATGGTAGATGCACATATATAAAATACGTGCATATACAGAAGATACGCATATATAAAAAAGTTATGCATATACAAAAGATATGCGCATACATGGAAGTTGCGCATATACTGTAGATGCACATATACAAAAGATGCACATATATGGAAGTTACATATACTAAAGTTGCACATACATGGAGGTTATATGTATATACAAAAGTTGCACATATACCTAGAAGAAATGTGCATATAGAAAAGTTTCGCATATATGGAAGATATGCGCATATCTTCTGTATATGCACAATTTTCGTATATGAAAAATTTCCATATATGGAAGTTGCACATGTATGGTAGATGCACATACATAATAGACGTACATATAAGGAAGACATGCACATATAAGAAAGTTACGCATATACGGAAGATATGCGCATATCTTCTGTATATGCACAATTTCCATATTTGCACAATTTTTGTATATGGAAGTTGCGCATATACGATAGATGCACATATATAAAAGACGTGCATATATGGAAGATATGAACATATAAGACATTTACGCATGTACGAAAGATATGTGCATATACAGAAGTTGTGCATATACAGAAGTTGCGCATATATGGAAGTTGTCCATATACAGTAGATGCACATATACGAAAGATATGTGCATATCTTCTGTATATGCACAATTTTTGTATATGCGAATTTTCCATATATGGAAGTTGCGCATATACAGTAGATGCACATACATAAAAGACATGCATATATGGAAGATATGCACATATAAGAAAGTTATGTATATAGGGAAGATATGCGCATATCTTCCATATATGCACAATTTCCATATATGCGCAATTTCTGTATATGGAATTTGCGCATATACAAAAATTATGTATATACGGAAGGTATGCGCATATCTTCAATATATGCACAATTTTCGTATATGCGCAAGTTATGTATACGGATTTTGCAGATATACGATGCAGATACATAAAAGACGTGCATATATAGAAGATATGCACATATAAGAAAGTTACAAATATACAAAAGATATGCGCATATCTTTTGTATATGCACAATTTCTGTATATGTGAAAAAATGCAGCCTCTATATAAGCTCAACCTCTATATATACACATCTTCTATATATGTGCAACTTACATATATGTACATATCTTCTATATATGGATAAACTTTTGTATCTGCACATATATGAAAGTTGTGCATATACAAAAGAGATGCACATATATGGAAGTTGCATGTATATGGAAGATATGTGATACAAAAGATGTGCATATATTTCGTATATGCGTAACTTTTGTATATGTGTATATCTTTCGTATATGCACTTATTCAATATATGATCATTTCTTCTGTATATGTTCATATTTGGAAGTTTCACATTAATAATAGATGTGCATATACAGTAGATATGCATATACGGAAGAGATGTGCATATATGGAAGTCGCGCATATATGGAAGAGATGCGTATATATGGAAGTTGTACATATACGGAAGAGATGCGCATATACGAAAGTTGTGCATAATCGTAAACATATTTGTACAGTCCAAAAGGCGCCCAAAGTCATCCAATAGAATGCACAAGTGAATATTTTCCAGCTAGAGACATTGGCAACTTTTAGTGAATATTACTATAGAAAGCAAGTAATCTCTGCTTCCCTTGTGTCTTGTAGCCGAGCTTGGGCTAGCATATGAAATTATTATTAGCACACTTGTGTTTTCTACCTCCCTTTAGTCACACATAGTGTAGTAGGAGAAAGAGTAAGTAGTCCATTATCCACACATCATTTTTTTTCATGCAAGGAACAATTGAAATCTAGTGTAATTAGGAAGATATTGTAACAAATCACCGAATATCCACATCTTATCACACTTTTCATGCTCACTTGATGGCTTGCTTACAGTTACACATCACACACTAAGATTTTATAAGTTTTGTATTAGAAATTAGAAATTAGATTATCTTTATCTTTATTTTTATTTGCAAATTCTCACATACTTAATTAGGGGGAAAAGTAAGTGGCAAAATTCAACACATATTTTTCAATCTAGTTTTCTAGTTTTTACAAATAACATAGCTTAATTAGTAAAAGTGTAAGTGGCCTATCATCCTCAAATCTTGTTACTAACCAAAACATTTATTCATTTAATTATTTTTGGGACTAGTGCCAAGTGTCACTATAGAAAGCAAGTAATCTCTGCTTCTCTTGCGTCTTATAAGCGAACCTGGGCTAGTATGTGAAAGTCTTCTTAGAACACTTGTGTTTTCCACCTCCCTTTAGTCACACATAGTGTAGTAGGAGAAAAAGTAAGTGGCCCATTATTCACACATCATTTATTTTTCATGCAAGGAACAAATGAAATATAGTGTAATTAGGAAGATACTGTAACAGATCATAAAATATCCACATCTTATCACACTTTTCATGCTCACTTGATGGTTTGCATACAGTTACACATCACACACTAATATTTTATAATTTTTGTATTAGAAATTAGATTATCTTTATTTTTATTTTTATTTGCAAATTCTCACATATCTTACTTAGGGGGGAAAGTAAGTAGCCAAATTCAACACATATTTTTCAATCTATTTTGTTAGTTTTTACAAATAACATAGCTTAATTAGTAAAAGAGTGAGTGGCCTATCATCCACAAATATTGTTACTAACCAAAACATTTATTCATTTAATGAGTTTTGGGACTAGAGCCAAGTGTCACTACAGAAAGAAATTAATCTTTGCTTCCCTTGCGTCTTGTAGGCGAACCTGGGCTAGCATATGAAAGTATTCTTAGCACACTTGTGTTTTCCACGTCCCTTTAGTTGCACATAGTGTAGTAGGAGAAAGAGTAAGCGGCCCATTATCCACACATCATTTCATTTTCATGCAAGGAACAATTGAAATATAGTGTAATTAGAAAGATATTGTAACGGATCACTGAATATCCACATCTTATCACACTTTTCATGCTCACTTGATCACTTGCACACAATTACACATCACACAATAAGCTTCTATAAGATTTATATTAGAAGGCAACCAGTTTTTGGAGATTTTGATACTTAGTTTATTTTAGCCTACATCTCACACCCTAAAGAAACGTAAGACCTTAAAAACTACCATAACTTTAACCAACTAAATTCCCCACATGGGCCACTAAAGAATTTATAGTTTAGGTTAGGACCATCAGGGGTAGGTATTCCATAAGCCATCATGGTCATGTTACTTCTTTGAAACATAGTAGCTGACTTTTTAGGGAGCTTAAAATCCTTCAATCATCCCACAGAAAAGAATACTCGAGCATGGTAGAGACCCAATTTAGAGGGGGTCTGCTTAGGTATAGTGCGTGTGATACTATTTGGGGCTACCCGACCCATATAATGCTCAGTACTGGTAACTGAATACCAAGAAACTAAAGACTTGAATGCTCATGTGGGATGAAAGTACTTTAGTGGCCAAAATCTAGGGCTTCCATCCTTATAGGTGGACGTGTGGGCAGAACCAAAGCCTCATCCATTACCTTGGTCGATTCTTCGGTTGTTGGAAGGCATCACTAGTTCTTTCGGGACGTTGCCCTAGTACCCATCAGAAGATATCTTCACAAGGCCCAATTACTTTGAGAGTGGCAAGGACAAATAGGTCTTCATAGGATCTTTATTCATACACAAAAACAAACGAAAACCATTTTTTTGTTTGATTGATCACATAGTCTAAAGTTAAATGGAAAGTAATAATTTTATTTTCGCTTTGTTTTATGTATGTGATATATTTATTTTGAGAATCATCTCCTTCCCTCAATCACATAAAGTAGAACACACTCTACTCGGCACCATAGGGGACCCCATCCTCCTCGTCTCGTTTGTTGTACCTTGGGAGATAATCTTTGGTTGAGAAGACAACAGTTCCCAAGACATTTATTTAGAACTGTAAAAGAATTAATTGATTGTCCCATCATTTCATAAAACCCTAGAAATTTGATTAAAACCCTTTAAATTTCCATATGTGAGCAATGTTTCCAAAGTGGCCTTCTGACGTTGAATACAAATGAAGAAAGAGAAGAAAGAAGTGATTGTGGAAAGCTTTAGATAATAGGTTGCCTTGCACATAATCTTTTATCTTCAACCTTGGAATAAAAATGACTAGCGTGTAATTAAATTTACAAAGTAGGAGCACATCATTAAGGGTTTTTAACTTTAATTCACAAAAACTCAAACTCACAACACTATAAAATCAAATCCCAACAACTTCATTACTCTTTTCTAAGAAGAAAAATTAACACAAGATGAAACAGGGAAGACTTATCGTACCCAACAAACTCTGGAATCACTGTGAAAAATTTATTCATCAACACATGAAAAGTGAAAGTACAATATTGTATTTTCCTCCGAGGGAAAAAATTCTGGAACCCCCTCAAAATCTTATTCCTGGGTTTTTATTTCTGCTGCCTAGCCTAACTAAACTAACTATTAAAACAAAATCAGTTGAGGAACAAACTTGAGTGCGACAAAAGTTTTACATAGCGAACACAACAAGTACACACGACCCGAAGACCTTGAGTACAACCAGAACATGGTCGCAAGAATGACATTGACATCAACATGCAAAAACTTGGGTGAAATGATCAAGCAAGGTGGGTGCGAAGACTCACACGAGCTCATGGGGTGAACCCGAGTGTGCGCAACCATCAAGTGAAACTCTCGAGGGAGGCTCCGAAATTGGGTGCAGGCCAAAATTTTGGAGGGTGTTGTATCTGCTACAACAGTATGGTACTAATGCTAAGGTGGATAATACATAGGCTTGGGTCCTAGGCTTCGTCTTTAATTATAATGGAAAAAATTGTGGTTTCTTAAAAACCCAAAACCACCTGCGGGACCACCTCTGGTGGTTTCTTGAGATGAGGAGAGTGCCCCCGTAATAATTAATGGCCATTGATTTTTTGAATAGGAGGTTTGAGAAAACCATCTAGGGGGGAACACCTTTGTATAAACCTCGTGCAATTTGTGCCAACGAAGTTTCATCGATGTGAAGAGACTGCTAATGGTTTATTGGAGCTTGACTAACTCATGTAATACAGTCTTTACCATACATAATGGTTTATCGTCAGCTCCAGCTCTTCGATGAATTTCTTCCATTCCAAGTTCCTGTAAATATACATGTATGCTGTGAAGAATGTGGTCAAGACTTAAATTAAATGTTTTAGCCACCTTTGCTGACAAAGACAACACAAGTCGATATGATTCCTACTCTGTTTCCTCACATTTAACCTGAGATTCAATGGCAGCCTTGTCTATAATAGGACCCTTTGGTTGGAACCCTCTGCTTAGTTCTAACCCCCAGACAATTTCGAATGGGGGCAATGTTTCTGGTATACACATACTTATTAGGAGCATCCTCGTCCCTATTCATCCTATCGTACAATCTGTGTAACAACTCCTCCCACATTTAACTAGTAACTCAACCCACAACCATAAGGGACATGAGCACCAATCCGAAATAAAAAATGGGAAAACCCACAACACCATGGTTATCCATGAAATGGCAAGGGAAGGATAAAACCACTGTTTATCTAGGAAATCCTCCATGTCAATGACATATCATAACCAAGAAACCACATGCATTTACCATGTATTATGAAAAGACAAATAAAAAATTAGTGATGAGATGTGTAGCACATTTAGTGATGAGATGTGTAGCACATTTAGTGAAGAGACAAATAAATTTTTTACCATTGTGATGTCTCCATCAAGAATTACGACTAAGAGAAAACATAGTTTTTTGAGCCCACAAAATAAAATATATGACGTGGTCATGAATGAAATTCAAGGAAGGAAAAACCACAATTTGAAAAGGTTGGGCGAGTTTGCTCAAAGTCAAGGAAGAGCATGGAAAAATAAATGAAAGTACTTTCTTCAAAAGAACCTGGAAATATTGAGTGATCTACATCTTAGAATTAACAAAGGCATGTTCGACAATTATATTTTGGTGATATTGTCAAGGGGTCAACAGGTACACATTTATAAATTATTGTTGTTTATTTATATAATTGAATGAATTATTATCTAATTAAATATTTAGTGCACTATGTCATGAAATCAACCTTAACTTTATTTTTTCAAGATGTGGTTTCTGATCAAATATTAATCAAATTATGTAGCAATTCAAGAAATTGGCACAAACATGCTAACAAGCCCATTGATTCCAGATTTGAACATGTGAAGTTTGATGAAAGGTAAATTTAATATCGAAGTTAATAATTCCAGTGCAAGGATAGAATAATCATGGACAAATGTCAGCTTCCTCTAACCACACTTACATGATGTTAGTTGGGGAAAAATGTTACTCCTTTTGTTATCATCTTCAATAATATTTGAATTCAAATTAATAACATATCTGAAATTCAGATATGCATTTGATTGATCTTCTACTCATAATATGTGGGAATTAATTTTTTCTTAGTAAAATTCAATTTTTTTTTTTAACAATGCTAAATATTTTTCTTTGTTAATTCTTTTATTGTCATGCAGTTCTGGACAATGAAGATGCGCCAAGGCTGATGTTTTTGATAGGGGAGTGGGAATAAACTTCGAAGAGAATAAATTCATAGGTCTATGAGCCATTTTACAAAGTATTAGTGTCTTTATTTTTGAAACGAAATTTCTAATAAAATGTAGTGTGTTAGGGTCTTATAATAATAGGATTCATAATTTTGAATTAGCTATGGTTAGTTTTGTAATATTGTAAATACTTTTGATTTTCGCAAAATGTTTTCCATATGAAAAATTAAAAAATGTAAAGAGGGTATGTCCTAAAATAATAATCAAAAGACAAAAAAAAAAAAAAAAGACCAAAAAAGTGAAAAATATGAACCCCAAAAAGAAATAAAACAGATCATGAAAGTGTGCAAATTCAAATGCCACTATTTTTTACTTTACTATGCAAAATAAGATTGTGTGCAGCTTGTCAGAAATGCCACAATCCATGATGGTCAAATAGCTTAATCTTGACTCATTCATGTTTTAAATTTCATGTTGATAGATAGAGAATAAAGATCTAGCCAAACTGTTTAACCTTGGCAGATCAGTAGTTAGGTAGAGAATAAAAATGAGCTCATCAGTTTAATCTGAGCCATTGAAAGTTATAAGGTTAGAATTAGATAGTTTGCTTGTCAAAAGAAAAGGAAATAAAGGGTCAGCAAGCTCAAATGCACCCAATGAAATGAAGAAAAAATGTTAGGGTAAATAAAGGGTAGGTAGAAGAAAGGTTGCAAATGCACAAGGTTGCTAAGTCAAAAGCACATTTATCATGCTTAATCCTATGTTTCATGTGTAGGAGGATTTATGAGAAAGAAAGGACATTTACCAAGTTTCTTTACTAATTTCCCCTCATTTCACTATACTCCCACATGCTTGTTTGCTAATTTCCCCATTATCCCTTTATCACTTATTCATTCCCCTTTTCCCCTCATTTTGACCTTTACCCCCTGGTTTCACACATACCCCTAGAAATTACCCTTCAAAAATCATCACCCCTTCCCAAAACCCCTTTCCCTAATGTGAAACCCATTCCCCATTACAAATATCACTTCCCCCCTTATTAATTTCTCTTTCCCCCCTAAAAACCCATAAAAACCCCTTATCCTAAGTTTTTATGCCCCCGCATTATGTAATTAACCTCCCCCATTTCATATTTCCCCGACAAACCTTTTTAACCCACCAACCCTTGGTGTAGTTAAAAAACCCTGCCACATAACCCATGGTCCCACCTTAATACCCGCTGCTTATATTAAAATCCCAACCTTATTTACTAATTAATTACAATTATTTGTAATTAAACCCCAGGCCCCGCAAATCCCTTTCCCGATTCTATCCGTGCAACTTAACCACGCGATAGCCCTCCGATCTCCTACCCCCAGATCCGATGGTATACATCCATATCGCGCATGTTCATTATCTTACCGATAACAGCCTCAGAGCACGTGCGATTCACGGTTTTTCCTGGGCACTGTTATGATACATGGCGGCACTAGGCTAAATCGCGTGCTTGCGAAAAATACCACTTGCCCTCCAAAAGCGGTGTGATGGACCAGAAAACCACCCCCCGCCTAAACCAAAAACTGCCCACTGTTCATTGATTATTTCCACACCAAAATGTGACCGTTACTCGTTAAAAGGCCGAAAAAGCCCCAAATTTCTCTTTTCGCTCATTTTTCACTGCAACTGTTGCTTAGCCATTTGTGACACCCTGAAACCTCTGCGACCAATTTGACCATCGTCTGCCACCTGAAGAAGCTCCAGATACCTAATTGAAGCAACTAGTTGACAGTTGAAGCCACAGTACCCTCTACATTCACCACTAAACCTAGTTTGCAAGCTAGACCATCGATTTCTAGGTATTCTTGGGAAAAACCAGAATGACCCTTCAATTTGAAAACACATAGTTTAATTGAAAGGTTAATTAATGGAATTAATTAAAGAAACTTTCATAAATTGAAAAGAAACTTGCTATACACCCCAAACCCTATTTACAAATTGTAATTACCCTCTCACTGTACCAGTGCTTAAAAACCTCACTCCTGAAACCACTACAAGCCTAATTCATATCTCTAAACCCAATTATGGCTTGCCAAACCTCTCTAGATGTGAGACCTCTGTAGACTCCTCACCTGGACATCGACCACCTTGCATTAGTAGACAAAGACTTCCAAATAAAGGATATTGCTTCCCCTGCCTACCTTCTAAAGCTCCACTGCTGGAGTAAGGACAATTTTTTAAATTAGAACAATGACATTCACCTTTGGGAGTCTAATTTGCCCAAATATTTGTTTCCATAAGTACACCCATTCCTTGAAATCATCCACTTTTGTCATGCTTGCTACATTCCCAGCCAAATAGCCATTGTTACCCCTGACCAGCAAGTCTTATTTATCATCACTGCAAAATCCATTAACCAAATGTTGTAGGTCCAACCAAGCCCAAATGAGACCCCACTTTCTGTTGGTGACTTGTTGGACCTCTATATCAAATTAGACCCTCCTAGGATAGCCGAAAATTTTCAAACTTTCATCATAGAGGAGTGTCATACTCCCACAAATAGTCCCCCTTATGCTGCCACCATTTTTTCTGAGAGAGGAAGACAGATTATTACCATGCTCTCGTGCATTTTAGGATACACCACAGATGAGCATGTGGATGAGGTTGTCCTAGCTTTCCTTTTTATCTTTAGACTAGGCAAGCCTCCTGCTATAATTTACAACTATGCTCAGTTCATAGCAGATAGGATGCATGAGCAATTCACCAGATTACCTACTAAAAGAGTCTTCAAGTACTCATTTGTATTGTTCCACATGTTTTTATATTATTAGTTACACAAATTCCCTGTCAACATTCAGAAATTGGACACCAAAGGAAATCCAAGATCAGTTATCTATTGGACACCCTTGATCCAAAAGTACTCCACTGTATTCACTTACAAGGACTTCATTGATTCATTTGTCCATCCAATTATGAATATGCTAACCAGTAGCCCTTAGCCCAGAATCAGTGAAGAGATCAAAAGGGTGTTACAATTGGCCAAGAACAGTAAGGTGGGAGACTGGAATCTGTACCAAAACCACATAGAGATAAGAATTTATGGATGCCAACTTGCCCCTTACAAACTGCCCAAATACCTCCCCATGAGGATATTTGCACTATAATACTTTAGGCAGATTATCAATTCTGATGAAGTCAACTTCCTAGCAGCTAGGAAGAAAACCCAATTCAAAATGAAAAATCAATTGGGCCCCTTCATTTGTAATACCAGAGAAGCTAGACCAGAGGCAGATAAGATTTTACAGCAAATGAAATTCAAAAATAGTTTTATGTGGCAGTATGACCCTCATGGAGTCATAAATAAGCTAAGGATCAAGGTCAAATTGGGACCTTTCATCCATCATCCCAGACTAGACATTGAGAGGTTTGCCAACCAATCAGAATGGTTGGAAAACACTCTAATAGACATGGACAATACTATAGTTGATGTAGAAAATACATTGATTAATGTAGAGAAACAGATTGATGAAAGTTCCTTCCTGTAGGTTCCAAAACTAGGAGAACTAATGAATATTCCTCCTGTTTTACAGACTCCAGCAAATGAAGACAAGAACCCAAAGAGAAACAGGGAAGAAGGTTCCAGTTCAGCTATGGAAACCACAAATGAACAGTTCGAGATCAATTACAGGAAGAGGCCCAAGCTTAATCCTGTAACTAAACAGGAAGACACCATTGAATCAGTGGAAATCACTGACACTGATACAATGGTGGAAATAAGCAAAGGCATAGCCGCTTCAGGAGAAACACCTCAACCCTCAACATCTAACACTCAGCTTATTGGGAGATAGCTTAGTGTTGAGGTTTCTTCATTCACCAGGCCTGTGGATAAAGAAAATGATATCAAAGATAGATACAAGGAAATCAAGTTGAGGAATGTGAAGTTGAAGGTTGAAACCTATGCTCAATACTTCAAGCACACACCAGTAAATCAAAGAAGTTTGATGTCAACCTTTGACATCAAAACAGGAAAAATGCAGATGTCATTCATGCAACCTACAATCTAGCAACCAAAGACATCAGCAGACTATAGAAAAGCAGATTTTGAGGTTTTGGCCAGGGATGTTCATCCCATTAACCAAGTTGAGTTCCACAAGTAGGCAGGGGAGATGATTTATTCCACCTTGACAGGAAAATATATGGCTACACATAAGCTCCAAAGTTCATTGGACAACATTACATCACAATACAAATTGGAAAAGGCATCCTCATAGGCCAAGGACAACAGGATCAAGTCATTGGATGACTTGGTAATTGAACTGGTACATGATCCCAATGATATCAAGGTTGCTAAGAAGTTAATAAAAAATAAGAATGAGGACATTGTTGCTCTAAAAAATCAACTCAAATTGCCTCATTCAGAGCACCCACAAACAAAAGAGGTCCTTGAGAGCCAGACACATCAGGAGGAGATGATGGACCTGGGTTTACAACTTAATGATCAATTGAAGGAAATGGAGAAGGAGTTAGACAACTTGTAACAGTTAAAACAAGCTAGTCTTGAGACTTCCTCTGTCACTGTTATTCCAATAGTCACTACAATAGTACCTTCCACTTTGGCAGCATCATTGGCTCCTACAGCTCCAATGGCTACAACACTACCAGCTGCCACAACATCTACATCAGCAATAGGGTCGACAACAACAACAACTCAGCTAGGTGATGAGGCAAGTAAATTGGTCAAAGCAATGGAATACATGTCCATTCAGGCCACATAGATGAACAAGCTTAAAGAAAAGATCACCAATATAGATAATGACTATAAGCTTGCCCAAATTATGCACAAAGAAGAATTACAGAAGGAAACCATAATGAATGAAAGGATAAAAAGCTTGGAGAAGGAATTGACTTTAAAGGAACCATTGGGCCAAACCAAGGAATAGTTATGGGCCAATATTATTGACTCTATCAATGATATTTGGTCATCCATTCAAGTAATTTTTGAACAAATTGACTTAATGAAAGAGGCTACAGAAGCCATACAAAGAGTTAAAATAGAACTGAGAGACATGCCAAAGGAAGCCACTAGGATCATTCACTTCCTTAACTCCAAAAACAAATATGAATTACAAGAGCTAGAGATACCTGACAGGACAGGTACAATACTGGAAGTAAAAAGGGTCCTCACCAAGAGGAATTTGATGATGAACCTAGAAGATAAGTGCCAAACCATGCAACTGGCTATAGACAGATTCATGGTTAAGTTTGAAGTTTTGAGGCAAAAGGGTCTACCCAATCCCTTAGTGATAAATGATAAATTGATGCCACAAGAGGACTACAATAGAAGGATAAGAGAAGTGGCAAGAGATTAGGTAAATACTTCATCTATGAAGGGAATGCCTACTAGAAAGGTCCTATATCAGACCTTTGAGAACTTGTTTTACCTCCAGCATGAGGTAAAACACCTTTTTGTAAATAAACCCACTTTTTCCAAGTACACGGAGGCAGATGAAATATACAGGAAGATGGTAAATATCCAATTACCAGATGCAGAAACATGGGAGAAATTGAATGACTTACTGTAGAAATACACAGTCAAAATGTAAAATGTATAGTAAGGTTGAAAACAACACAACAAAAGGGTAATGACAGGCCAGCTAGATGAAAGAGTATCAGGTAAAAGTGTATCAGTTGAAAGGTTAGAGTGAAAAGAACATTCAACGTAAAAACAAACAACAAGGCAGAGAATAAAAGGCAAAATATCAGAGCATAAAGACAGCACAACCTAATAAACAGGGACATCATACAACAATTGAACATCTGTCTCTATCTTCTTGCATGAAGATATTTCTTTCTCCTAGATTAATTCCCAAGACAGTTTGGGATATTTTGTAAACTATTTTTGTATAAATACTTCATAATTCGAAGTATTGGGTGTGGATTGCTATACATTTGTAGAGTTGTATTGATCATAAACCTAAGGGTTATTGTACCAATTTTTCAAGTCAACAGACTAGACTAAGTAATAAAGAGATTGCATTACAGGATTCATGTGTTGAGCTATTACAGTGAAGTATTTTCTTTGTCAAATTTGTTATTTTCTTATGTATCTCACAAACTTAAATGTTATCTAAAGTGAATGAATTAACTGGAAATTTATTTCAGAATTTGTTTAAGTACACTCTGTCTTGAATAGTTAATCATTTTTATGTTTTCTTTTGATATCCGAATCTGAGAATCCTTAATTGCTCTCCCATCCTGGTTGACCTCTTTCACTTCATTCAAAATCCGGTCTAAGGAACCCTTAATTGCTCCTTGGATCCGATTGAAAACCACTTCACCATCCAACCTTGAGATCTGAAGTAACTCAGCTATCTTGCCCGGTAGACACTATTTTTAGAACTTTATCCAGTCCTGTTTGCTTGAAATTTGACCCCATAACCCAATGGTAACAGACATCCCTCTATCCATCTAAGTAAGTGATCCCACCACCAAATCCAAATCAAAACCCAAGTATAATCATAACTAGCCTAAAATCAATTAACCAAACAAAGTTAAAACATAAAGAGAGAGCCCTCTCTGAGAATTAGGAAGGCTAGATCCTAATATCCAAAGTTGAATTGTGGTTACCTCTATCATTTCTTTCTCATCAACTCAAAAGAAAGTTTGGAGTGATAACATAATGAACTATTTTTTGAAATGAAATGAACTATTTTTCTAATGAAATGTAATGAACTATTCTTAGAGGAGGCTTAGCTTTAAAATTCAGTTCTTGTACTAAATATTGGTAAACTTTTAATGTCAACATTGATGTCAAATGGTAATATATGCACTGCAGTTTATTATGGTTTTTTCTTGGTTTGTTATCTATTTAAGGCGAATAGGAAATTCATTTCATGTAAATTTTTATTATTAAACAATTATATGATGAAAATTACTAGTTCTTTTCAATAAATATGGAAGATATTTCCCCCTCCCACTTAAAATATCAATATAAAAAGAATCTATTTTACCTATACATTAATATGATTACTTTATATATTTATTTTATATAGTAAAAAAATATTATTTAGTATTAATATTAATTATTGCTTTGGTCATGTAATGTTACATTAAGATAAATAAAATAATAATTACATAAAAAATGTAATAATGGAAATTATTCAATATTGAACATAAATATTGATAATAAAAAAAACATTTCAATATCAACGATAAACAAAATACTTCAATGTCCATCGTAGATAACATAATTAGATAGATAATGTAATTGGCAGTAAAATATTTTAATTTGATGCAGGAGCATCTAGCTCACCATGACCGGGTTCCGTCTCTGCCAGGTTGGAAGGTTGTTAATTATCTGGATTGGTTTTTTATTTTTTATTTTAGGTTATGAGTCATGAGATAGGATTTCAATTTGTTTTGTTTTAAAGTTTTTATGATTAAGTCAAGGTTCAATGGATAGTTAGGGTTGTCATGTCCAAACCAATAATAAAACAGTAGTTAAGAATTAATCTGTCAACTTAGAAGGGAAAAGGCAAAAACTGTCTAAATCAAAAGCTTGTAATGCCAACCAAACTATGGTTATCAACCGTAACATGACTGTTCAACTGAAAACCATGACAGTTTTAATTAACTGTAATCTAAATGTATAAGAACAGAAATGTAAGACAGAGACAGGGTTCAGCAATTCTAGAACAGAGAAATAAAGAAAGAAAAGACAGATTTCATTTGCAGAGACAGTCCATCTGATTCATTGCCTATTTCTGTAATATAGTGTTATATTCTTTTTCATTTGTTGTGTAAGTTAAAACAGTTCCGGCGTACCACAATCAACCACCGCAGATCACATTTCCAGACATGTCCAACAAGCAAAAATTCATGAATGCATTCGAACGACACAGCAGAACGAAGACATGCTCGTTGGAGAGTGTGAGGACTAGACCTCTTGTGGAATTACAGTAAAACAGAGTGACAGAAACAAACATAGGTAACCCTGGTAACTTTTCCAAGTTTTTATAATTAAACAAGATATACAGAATAGCGTCCATAGAAATTGTCGTTCAAGCCATATTTATAACCCAGTCATTGTAAAACAAAGACGAGTAACAGAAATTGTCATTCAAGCCATATTATAATACAGTCATGGTAAACCAAAGACAAGCAACATCGTCCAGGAGGGACAAACCCTAGGTTAGGGTTTCATAACAGAGTCGGTTCTACATTTTTTTTTAATCAAATATAGCGAATAATCCAAACAGAGGCTGAAACCAGTTCACATACATTCCATTGACAACGTTTCGAGTCAAGTAAAGCCACCAGACAACAAAAGAATGACCATACCAGAACCAGAATAAGACCCTGATTGTAAACTAACGGGACTTAAGAACCAGAGCCTACCGGGAGGGAAACTGTTACTTCGAGAGCCAAAAATCGCGAAGGAGTCCAAGTATATGCACAGTTTTCGTATATGCACTGTTTCCGTATATATACAAGAATTGCGCATATACGGAAACTGGGCATGTACAGAAGATGTGCGCATATACGGAAATTGCGCATATATGGAACCCTTTGTGATGACGGTAATAACATGGGTGGAAGCTCAAGTTATTTGGAAAGGAATTTGATGGTGGTTCTGGATTCATTGGTGGAGAATGTTAATAAGACGTGCTACAGTGTTTCATCTCATGGAGAGAATGGAGATGTGATGTACGGTCTTGCTCAGTGCAGGGGATACCTCAATATCTCTGCTTTTCGGGCATGCGTTTCAAACTTTGCGAAGCTTTGCATTGATTTGTTTACCAAATGTATTCCGGAACCGCTCATCTCAGCAGATTCTTTTTGAGATATGCCATTTATAAATTTTATCCAACAAATTTGCAAAATGCATTAGCGGACACCTTTATAGTTTGCGATAACACTTCAAGAAAGGGCGTAGCTGGAAACATTGGGGATTCCAAAGATTGGAATATTGCCTCTTTATTGACCAGTGTTAAGCTGAATGCTGGGTTGAGTAATGTGAGTTTCAGTACACTAAGTGATTATGGGGTTTATTCTCTGGCGCAATGTTGGAGAGGCCTTACTATGAATCAATGTAAATAGTGCCTCTAAATTCTGTACGACTATTTAGGCTCGTGTACAACAAGAACTAACCAAGGATCCGCCTTCTCTGCAACAACAAGCTCCTCCATTCATTCAAATTCTGGGAGAGATTGGGTTTGCGATGATAGGCAAATAGTTCCATCACTAGTCCTGCTTCCACCGACTCTTGCACAATGTTGGACTAACCCCACAACCATGCTTCCTACTTCAGATGGACTTCATCCTGATTTCCTTTTGCCCACATACTGTAATCTACCTGCACCTTTCCCAAACTGATATTCAAGATAGTTAGCTCAGACTCTATGGCAGTTGGGAATCCTTCATTTTACTTTGCAACTTTTCATATATTTTGTCCACCAGTGGCAGATGAAGGCTCCTTTCCTTTTCTTCCAAGTCGTTCCACTCTCTTGTGACACCTAGTATATTTTCCACTACCTCAAACAAGCGTTCCAGCAGCTAATTTGTCATCTCCTGCGCCTGCTCTAGGAATTTCAGGGTTTTCAAATCATTGTCTTCCATTAAAACGCTGTGAAGCCGCACAAATCGTCGAATAGTATCTACTCATTTTATCGAAATGGTGTTTGAGAAGCATTAGCGATAGCATTATACTCCCTCCTTGTAACCTTTCAAATTTTTGCGCAGGATTGTTGAATTTGAAAACTTGACGGTGAAGGTTTCATTGAATGTCTGTAGCGGAAACATTTCAACTTCCCTCACGCACCATAATGTTATTGTAGGTCGCGAAATCACTGAAAATTCTAGCAGCACTACGAATGTTAAGAGGCGAGTCGGGAGAGAGCAGTGTTCTTATCCTCTGGTTGGATGTTTTAGATATAGTTTAGGGTGGGAAGGTCTGGATTGAGATCTCCCACTTCATCGTCGGATAGGCGTTGTTCCTGCCATAATAACTGTCATTACGAATTCCCAATTCCTGTTCATGATGCATATCCAGAGCCTTAACTCTGCGACGCTTGGGGCTATTGGTTGAACGCCATGTGTCCTCCCCTGTGTTTTGCTGACGGCGCCGATCATATTTTTTGTTGATCGTCCTCCTCGTTCACTACACTTTGTCCTTGTTTATGATTTCCCACTCTTCCTCATGTACTTCATGGGCCTGTCACCCGTTGTTCCTTCGGTTGGCTATCTTCATTCGCTATTAAGGCGTGATCCATAGTACCTCTGCATCACTCCTTCCTTTAACAAATGTCTTGTCTCGAGAGAAGTAAACACTTATCCCGAAGTTCTGTGCATGTGACATCATGCCAACAGGTGTCCGGGTATGTGAAGTGATGATCGATCCCATAGTTGGCCAGACAATCAGCCACTGCGTTTGTTGTTCTTCTCACTGCTTGCAGGATGATTCTGTCAAGTCTTGTGAGGTGCTCTGCTATGAGCTCTGTGACCTTGGCCAACCTCCAATGCTTTGTTACCTTACTCTGTTTCACCCCCATTTTCATTCTCCTTGATGCATTGATAGCCAAAAGAGAATCCCCTTCCACCACTGTAGCTCCTGTTTCCGGGCGTATTAGAATTTGTAACCCTTGCTCTAAAGCCACAAATTCCATTTCATTGTTGGTTCCTTCACCCAATGATTGACGGAAAATATGTTGTATCTCTCCTTTGTAATCCTGAAGGACACCTCCTATACCTGCCAGACCAGGATTCCCACGAGAAGCCCCGTCAAAGTTGAGTTTGTGAAAGCCTGTTGGTGGTGGCGACCAAACATTCATGGAGGGGCTTTGTTGTTGTCGCAGTTTAGAGGAGACAATGATGGATCCTGTCTCAATTCTAAATGCCTGCAGAATTTGTAAGTCAGTGACTAAGAAATCCTTGTTCTGTTCTACTTTCCCTCTAGTAAGAGACGTTTCCCTCATGTTTTGCAAAATGGTGGCTTTAATAAACTCTATGGTTTTAGCTTCATTTTGAAACACCCTTCTGTTTCGTTCTTTCCATACCATCCACACTATAAACCCCAGGATTAATTTCCATAATGTATTGACCATTGGGTTTTGGAAAAATTACTTCGCCAATTCCCTATGCGTTCTTGTATTGAGTTTCTATCCCTGTCTATTCTCTTAAATATGGCTTCCATCCAGTTCCATAATCTCTTACTGAACTGAACCCCTTACATGATTTGTCCTGTTACATTTATAGGTTCCTTGTTCCAATTAATGAAACTATATAGTTGTTTTTCAGTTACAAACTTTTACAGTTACTTGGTTATTAGTCATTCGTTCTATCTTATGACAAGATTTTCCCTTAAGATACACTTGTCTTTTTCCTTTTAAAATAAAAGGACAATCATTAATCCATGACTTGTTAACAACAGAAAAACAAAAAATCCTAACTGATCAACTACCCTTAACTAATTTAGAAATTAAGACAAGAATAAAAGTTCTACTTACTGTTTTGTTAACTAACATAAAGACAACTAAAAGTAAACTCAACTCTTTGACCTCACAGAGACTGACACCCGGTCATGGTGCCTGAGTTGGATGCTCCTGCATCATAGCACTTATGTGCATATGGAGAGGACTTGAATCTTTTGTATGGAGTGATATATTAACAATAGGTGAACCACAAAAGGATTTGAAATTGACCAGAATCCATTACCTTTGCATATTTTGTATTTGCTTACCAGGTGACTGTATTGTTATAATGGTTTCTCAAGAATGCCTTGAAAAGATAACAAAGATGCATATTACAAGACAAAACAAAATGGGACGGGCATATGATAGTAGAATAAAGACCAAAATATGATTAAGCCACAGATTATGAAAGCATATCAATAGAGATCCATGCGGACACGCCGAATAGAATGGATATCCCTAAAGTCACATAGTCATCTCGAGGAATAAATTCTTGGAAGTGTGTTGAAATTATAATTAAGAATACATCCAAGCTTTCTAACACCATGATAACATAGAAGTCAGTGTAATGGTATAGAGATAATAAAAGAGAACTCCATGTATGCATAGTGATAGGTTAGACTATCTAGTAATGAATGAGTTGACCAAAAGCCTATGAGATCGTATTAAATCATTTAAAATAGACGGGATGGTAAAACCACGTGAAATGTGCCATGTAAGATATCAGGATAGAGATATCGGATAGAGTTTAAATTAACTTACGAGATTGCAAAAATAGGATATGTTGAGGTTCCGAGATGGAAAGAGGTAAAAATGAAATATCGAGAAGAAATTTAAATTGATTTGTGATAACAGCTTGATATCTCGAGGTTACGAGATAAGAGGAGGATTCATAAAAGAATTCTTGTAAAGTATTTAAATAAGAGTTAAGAGAAAAAGGAAGCCCGAGATTATTATTAAAATGCCCAAATGTTGGACTTCACTAAAGCGATCAAAAGCAAGTACCCCCGAGGGGATTCCAACGAGGGACATTATGAAAAGAAGCCACCAGGCTAGGAGGTCAGTGAGCACCATAAGAGCTAGGGTAGGGGACGATCGAAATTATGGCTAGTATATGGGTGGAAAATGTTGACTCAGGAATTTACAGAAGTAAATACACTGAGCCAAACTGGTAAGAGTAATTATGTTAGAATTCCAATCCCCTCTTCACACCCTTGTTGATAAACCTGAGACTCACAGAGGCCAAATACAAGGCATGAGATTTGTTATTGGATTCAGCTATGGTAGGTTGATGATGTCGGGAGGCATGCACGCCTTCCCATCTTCCAGAGCAACAGCCTGTCATGTGATACATAAACCCAGAATCCCAATATCCCAATGGCAACGCTAAAATGAGTTTCTCACCAACAGAGGCAACGATAACCAGAACCACCGCAATCACCATCAGCATCGACCTCATCTGGAAGCTCATGCTGAGCAAAGAAACTAGGCCTTCCCATCTTCTAGAGAAATAGACTGTCATGTGATACATAAACCCAGAATCCCAATATCCCAATGGCAACGCTAAACTGAGTTTTCTCCCCAGCAGATACAACGATAGCCAGAATCACCGCAATCGCTATTAGCACCAAACTCGTCCGGAAGCTCATGCTGAGCAAAGAAACTATAACTGACCAAAGCTTCTTTCAATTACAACAAAATATGGCAGCGCGGGTTTTGAGATTTAAAATTCCAATTTGGAGCGCCATTATACAATTCAAAATTTGGTGGCAATTAATATTAGATGGTAGATAGCATATGATACATGCCATGCCATGATACACATGTCGCTCATTTCAATGCGCATCAATACAAACAACGACATGGATGATGGCATCATGCATATCTCCATTACTATGGAATCAGAATCTATTAGCCGAAGAATGGAGGGGATGTCAGAACCCGTGTCCCAATACTGTCCTTAAAATCTCTTAAGAGAGCATTAATGTTTCTATAGAGGTGGAAATAGCTCTCGCCTTTCCGTACTATGGTGAACATTAATCACGATGTAATCATGTTTTTCATTGAAATAGAGTTTGATAATGACATCTTCCAAAGAAATTACCAAACGTAATATAATTTGTTCAAATAGAGTTTGATAATGACATCTTCCAAAGAAATTACAAAAATTAATATATCCCTTAAATATAAGGTGAGGAAAACTCCGCCAATTAAATAATAATTTAAAAATTATAGAGTTGTTAAAACAGCAACAAGCTCTTTGTTCCAAGACGAATGGATTTGGGAGATGTATTCCTCTTTTTAACCCACAGAAAATTGATAATAATAAATAAATTTTATGTGATATATATATATATATATATATATATATATATATATATATATATATATATATATATATATATATATCTATCTATATATATATATATATATATATATATATTAACTTGTATAATTTAAATTTTTAAATTGAATTATGTATATTTTGCTAAATTAGTAGTATAATAAAAGAATGTGTTTATTTAGTTTTGGATAAAAAAAAATTGATGTAAAGTCACTATTCCATTATGGTGCTAATCACTTCTTGATGTGAAGTCACTACTCTATTGTAGTAATATATTGAATATGATGATGATGTAGTCTTATCCAAATTAAAAATATATATAAAATAAAATAAAATATTATTAGATTTTCATTAATATTGCAAAAAACTTATGAAATTTGTAAATAAGATGTTCACATGTTAGAGAAACTACATTTTGATTATACTATAAATATTTTTTATTAATTAGTTATGATAATAAGCTTGTTTATTTTAGAATAGTTTTTTTAATAATTTTAATTTAATTATCAATAATTAATAGGTGTATGGTATAGATTTAATTTCCATGGAATATGCCCAGAAATGATTATTAGGTGGATGATAGAGATTTAACTTCCATAGAATATGCTGAAATATTTATAATAGTAATCACACATGAAAGGTTAAGACTTATCTAAGAGTTAGTTATGATATTTTAATTAATTTGTCTCAAATTAATTAATTAAAAAAATGTCATATTAACACGTCATATTGAGCATGTAGTATTGATAACCCATGGCATTGTTAAGAATCTCCATGGTTAAGAATATTGTTATATGTTTTTCAAAATATTTGTATATATTGAAGTCATATATTAATTCTTTTAATAATAATAATAATTTATAATAAAGTTATAATTTAGTTGATTTTTTATTTTGGACAATGTGAGATGTCTAATGGAGTAAATGTTTTGACATTTATCATGTCTACTAACCAAGTAAGAGTCATGGTTTATGTGTATTGTTGTTGTGTAGGATTTTTATCATTATTTCTTCCATTTTGTTTTTATTTATAATAAGTAATTTCAAGTTAAAAGCAATGATGATTATTAAGATGGTTTTCGGCAATAATCACATCGTACATGCAGATTCTTAGATTTTCTAAAAAAAAAGAGAAATGTTGCAAATGAAATGCGGAGAGAAGTGATGAAAAAAACACTTCATGTGAGATGGTGTGCAAATGTGAACATTAACAAAGAAAAACTACTTCATTTTTAAAGATGAAAAATTTGTACATGTGAATAGAAATATTAATATTGTATAATTTTATTATAATACAAATATTATTGAATTTAGGCTTCTGTGATCCATATCAAGTTTTTTGAGAAGAGTTTAACATGGAAAACACCAACAAGTGTGGTTTAACGTCAGGAAAAGTTGAAGAACCAGATCATGGTTGTAGTATAAATAGAGAGAGTAGGTTACATTTGACCAGGAAATAGCTACATTAGATCATGGCTACAATATAAATAGAGAGAAACGACTACATTAGATTGGGTAACCAGACAGGACCAAGAGATATGGAGAGGGACATATAATTAGTTAATTAAATAATTAGATAGTTAGTTTTATTTCTATTTACGATTAAATGTAAATTGCTTGCATTTAGCCAAATTAACCAATAGACTTTTTTAATCATCAAAGACTAGAAAGACATATAATAATATTATTATATTAAATACTAAGAATAAATGAGTAATAATTATATAGCCTAATTAATTAGTTAGTTTTATAATTTAATTTAATTATATTAGAAACGAAGTAATTTCTATTTAGAATACAAATAAAAGTTAATAGAAAAATTATATCTATTTTCAATTAGTTAGTTAATTCAATTTATAACTTTATTTATTTTAATCAAAGATTAACCAGATTAATTGATATAAAACCTTATAATCTTATTATCTAAGTCTCATGAAGAACAGATTTTTATCCATTTATATAAGGATTAAGACGTAAAAATTAAAACATAAATTATTAAATGAAAAAACCCAAAGGAAAAAAAACTAGAAAAACAATCCAAAGTTATATGAAATTTGGCATTTATTAATTCCAAAAATATTATGAAATAAAAAAGGTTATCAACATTATAAAATTAAAAAATTCAAATATGAAAAACAATGTGTTTTAACAATTTATTTTTATTAAAATTATGATAATTTTCAAATACTTTTATGATCATTTTGAAATACTTTTATTTTATGATCATTTTGAAATACTTTTATTTTATGTTACAAACATAAAAATAAAGTTTAATTTTTTTTTTCTCAATAATTTCTTATTAGTCCTCATCCTCAACCTATATTTATACAATAATTTTATTTCTTTAACATGTAATAATTTTAAAAATTTCTAATCAAAATCCATTTATATAATAGTTTAATTTATTTAAAATTTTAAATTTTAAAAATTAACAAAATTCAAATAAGGGAAAAAAAATAAATGAATTAACCTTTTCATTTCAATGGATGCATTCGATTTGAATTAAACTTTTCTGGGCAGATTTAAAGCTTATGACAAACAGACGTCAATGAATTCATCATTTCCGCTAATATATGTCAAGTAAAGAATCCCTGAAAATTTTCCCAGAGTGCTTTCTACTGAATGTTGTGGAAGAGTGTATGTAAATAATGACCGAATGAATTTTTTGCAGAGCGTTTTCGACCGAATGCTGTGGAGGAACATTTCTTAAGTTACCAACTTTTAACCCTCACCTCTGTGTTTTAATCCAAAGAAACAGTGAAAAATGAAAAAAAAACCAAGATTCAATTCAAGCGCAATATATTACTCCTTTTTTTTTGAAATAGTGCGCGTTGATCCTCAAGAGAGGGGAAATCCGAGAGACTGCTATTTCCTGATCCTGGCCTATGCAACATACCGAGTGTCTCAATAGAGTAAGAAAAGCTTGGCAATTGTTGGAATCCACTGTAATTTCCAGGATAAGACCAGGCCACAGGAACCTCATAACAAGACTTGTCGAGAGGCTTTGGGAAAAGCCTGAGATTATTCAAGTAAGAACCGAACCTTTGTTCAGCTGCGTTCCCTATCTCTACTGTCTGCCCGACGTCTATGTAATTAGCATCATTGACCCATGTTATATTGTTGTCGCCTCTGTGTTTTGCTTTCCCTCTGCAATTGATGTTCTAAAATCCACCTACAATGCCAGGAATGAAGAGGTTAATTTATTTATAAATGAAGGGAAAAATACAAAAAAATTGCTTCTTTACCTAGTTGAGTGGTAACATCGACCAATAAAATCATCCCGAACAACAACAGGACGACAATCCAAATGGTCCATTTACCGGAGCCTATTTTGTCCATCGCTGCCTGAAAAGTTCCTCCGAACAATAGATGTGAAGCAGAGATGCCACTTACATATGAATGTGGATTCCGTGTGAAGCGCTTCTATCCTTTTGGGTCGCCCTCTCAGTGAGAGCTACAAACACAGGTTTCAGTTTCAGAAGAACACTAGTAGAGGGCAACCAATATTTCCGACCCCATTAATACATTGGCACAAGTTCAAATTTCGAATTTGGGCGGGGCGGGCCTTGTGTTTCGTATGAGGCCATTTCAAATTTCGAATTTGGGCAGGGCGGGTCTTGTGTTTCGTATGAGGCCATTTCATGGCTATCAATATCACAGGAATGGATGGGCCTATCTTACGCATGCTTCCGCGTTTCATGACCATCAATACAAACAGCCAGATGGATGGATGATCATAGGCAGAGGTTGGTAAATGTGCCTCATCAATACGCCAGAGTGGAGGCCAAAGTGGAGGCGGGCAGGGTCGATGGGCAGGAGCACGGCAGACGGCAGAGTCGCCGGAGCTGCGTGACCTGTAATTGCCGGAGAGGGATGCATGATGATCCATGGTCGAGCACGTAAGGGCACCATGACGTCAAGGAAGTTGTCTGCCGCTGTTAGAGGGTGTAAGGACATAGCATTAACTTTGCTATGGAGGTGGAAATAGGAACTGCCTGAAATTCCAGGCCTCGTTGGAAGCAACCCAGAGAGCTGGCGTCCACTACTCACGCCCCGTGACTGTCGGGAATTAAAAAGTAATGATGCCCCCCTTATATTAGATATCCTTCAAATGTCTCTTCGTTCACTTTTATCTTTACTTTTTTAAATTTTTTTGTGATTAGAGAATAATATATTTTGGAAATTTTACAGAAGAATGAAAAATGTGTTGCTAATGGTAAAACTACATAAAATATTACAGAAGAATGAAAATGTGAGTGATTAGAATTTTCGGAGTTTTTTTTAGAAGGATGAAAAATGTGTTGCTAATGGTAAAACTACATAAAATATTACAGAAGAATGAAAATGTGAGTGATTAGAATTTTCGGAGTTTTTTTAGAAGAATGAAAAAGGTATGTGATTAGAATTTTCTGAGCTTTTTTAGAAGAATGAAAAAAGTTCGTGATTAGAATTTTCCCTTCCTTTTAGAAGAAAGAAAAAGTTATGTAATTAGAATTTTCTGAGCCTTTTAGAAGAATGAAAAAGGTTCGTGATTAGAATTTTCCCTTCCTTGTTTTGGAATTTATGAGGAATATCGCTTCAATCTGGTTTGTACAAGCATGAGAAGGATTTGTGTATGTTGAAGGTCGTTATTGAATTGAACTGTTTGTGAATTGAACTCTAGTCTTGATCTGTTTAAAAAAAAAACCTAAATTAATGTTCTAGCAACATTTGGGATAATCGAATTGTCAACCTAAAGAACCTAAACTAATGTTCTAGCGATGTTTGGGATAATTGAATTGTCAACCCAAAGATAAATTTACGAGAACGATTTGTAATTGTTCAATCCTCTTGCTTTAGTGGTGAAAAATTATAGTTGAAAGGTCAACTAAAAGTCCACACTGTCCATATTTATTTTCAAGTGTTCTAAATTGTCAACCCAAAGATAAAGTTACGAGAACGATTTGTAATTATTGAATCCTCTTGCTTTGATGGTGAAAATTTATACTTGAAGGGTCAACTAAAAGTCCACACTGTCCATATTTGTTTTCAAGTGTTCTATTGCTTGAAGATTGTCTAGATTGGGGATCACTTGTTGATATTTCAGCTATTTGTTTTTGTTAGAGATAGATATATCTATGTGAAGTTTGAAAGTTTGGAATTATAATCACAACTTTGATAATTTGGTTTAAAGAATGTTGTGTTAAGCATAAATACAATGCTGATAATTGTTACTTTTAATAAATTGCCATAATTCCACTATATTTTCAACATCATATAATGTAAGATGATTAGTATTATATTCACATTGAAGGCTTAGAGGACCATGCTCACAATGATTAGTATTATACTCACATAGCAGGCTTAGAGGACAATGTTCACGCTGCGGATGTTGTACACTGCTCACTAGCATCTATGTGAAAACTATATGATTCTACATTGAAACTTTATGAACAAAAATATAATTATTTCTTGATTATTACATAAAAAGTTAAATGAGGAAAAATTCAATACTACTAATTTAATTTATTAATATGAAAAGTGATTTATTAACGTAAAACCTAAAGTGAAAAGCATGTAAAATGTAAAAACGCATGAAATTCTTATTTGACGAGCAGACGGAATTTGAAATTCCAAGCCTCGCTGGAAACAACCCACAGAGCTGGCGTCCACTACTCACGCCCCGTGACTGTCGGGAATTAAAAGTAATGATGCCCCCGTTATATGCGTGTCGCAAGTGCAGTTTAAATAACCTTGAAATGTCTCTTCGTTCAGTCTTATCTTTACTTTTTTTAATTTCTTTCCGATCAAAGAAGAATATATTTGGGAAATTTTTTGATGTAAAATTTAATTGTTTGTTGGTGCTTGTAACACACGCAATGCTTGTGATTGGTCACATATTAAGTCGCGTCTCCTGAGGGTCAAATGTTTGTGGTATCCGTGTTCACACTGGATAGTGCGAGTAATAAATTCCTTGAATTTATTTATTTGTAATTTGTATTATCTTTTTAATGGGTAATTTTAATGCTGGAATTTCTTAAATTTAAATTTAAATTTTTTGATTAGTTGATTTATATAAAAGGATTAATTTTATGGTGTTTAAAATTGAATTGTAAAAAAAAATATTTAAAATTATAAAAATTTGGTATCCAACTAAGTGCCATAACATTTAATAAAAAGTACATTTATCAAATTTAAATATTTATGTTTGATAATTTATTTTTATGTCTCTTTTTTTAATATTTATTTTTACTATTATTTTACTAATAAATATAGACATTCATATTATATTATATTAATTTTAATTTGATTGTTTTTAATTAATAATTAGATAATAAATTTAATATAAAATAAATAACCACATTTTTTTGTTACAATATTCATTTAAATTAATTTATTTGCTTAAACTATTTAGATATATTTTTAATATAATTAATTAATTAATTTAGACAATGTTTAATTATTTATTTTTTTTATGTATTTTATATGAAACATATTGATATTGCAATTCAAAATTTATATATCTTTAATTTTTAATACAATTTTTTACATAATAAAATTTAATTCTAAGAGATATAAATATGATATTATATGTAATGCTATTTTAAGTTGGGGTTTATGATAACTATGTAACATACTTTATATATACATGATTATACTTTATATATACATGATTTTAGAGGTTTTTAACTCTATAAACATTTAAATTAATCTAAATTAGCTATCAATTACATGGTTTTGAAGTTTTTTAACTCTAAACATTTAAATTTATCAATTACTTTTTACATAACAACTAGGTACTAAGCAACATAATAATAATAATAATAATTTAATTTTAAGAGATACAAATATGATATTATATGTAAGGATATTTTAAATTGGATTTTATGATTACTATGTAGCATATTTTATAGATACATGGTTTTGGAGGTTTTAACTCTATAAATATTTAAATTAATCTAAATTAGCTATCAATTATTTTTTATATAAGAAGCAGGTATTAAGCAACAAAAGATGCATATTACACTTGTTTCTGTAAGTGAAATGGAAAAACGTTAGTTATAACTATTTTTGTACATTTTATAGTTAATTTTTTCAAAATACTTTATAATAATATATTTTTATTTCTAATTTCATGATTCCAAGGAATTTAGCAGCTTACTTAACACATAGTTGGTAATAAACAAATCTATGGCAATTTAATTAAACATAATATTAACTAGCAATTACACCAAATGTTGCAAAGGAAACACGGTAAGGAATTAAGGCATAAATTCGAGAAGAACCATGACATATAAAGAATCATTGAAGATAAAATATTCTATGGAGATTAAATATTTACCATTCACTTAATAATTATTAATAATTAAATTAAAATTGTAAAATTTTGTTAAAAAAAATGTGCCTATCTAAATAGTTTGTTGTCAATGTTAACATGACCAACATGACCATGAGGGCAGATCCTACCACAGGTTACCCTGGCAGGACTTACAGATTCTATACAGGACAAATTGTCTTCGCCTTCGGAGATGGAATGAGCTACACAAGCTTCAACATCATTGTAGTCCAAGCTTCAACATCACTGTAGTCCATGTACCCAAACTCATCTTTGTTCCTCTGGATGGAAAATACAAATGTTCTCCCATAGAACCAGAATCTTCTGAGATTGTCAGCGTGACTAACACTAAATGCGAGAACATGACTAACACTAAATGCGAGAACATGTCCCTGCAAGTTGATGTTGATGTAATAACATTGGTAACATAGATGGAAGCCATGTATTGTTTCTCTTCTCTACAACCAATGCCCCAAAGAAGCAACTAATTGATTTCAAAAAGGTCTATGTCCAAGCAGGTGCCAGGAGAAGCCAGACTCACTGAAACCAAGAACATCCATCAAATGATCCAATGACATGAAGAGAAATGGCTCTATGAAGATGAATCCCCTCAAGTTGTTCCAATGCTCCAAGAAACTAACTAAAAATCTCCATCAATGTGATAAAAATCAGTGTGAAAATCCATACAATATGAGGTGTAACACACATAATCTCCAACCTATAACCTTGTCCTTGATAAACAATCTAATCAAGATATCAACCTTCAACAAAGCTGTAGAACACCTCCATTGGCTTAACTTAACAATGACTTCCACCCGACTTCAAGCTACAACATGAAAAGAAGAAACAAGAACATGATGATTCAGAAATGAGGGCATGCCCATTACATAAAAACATGGGTAATCACCATCTATAGTTAGGTTTTTTCACTTTTAATATTGCATAATATCTCTTCCACAACTTTTTTGTTGACACCTAATCATCAGGATTGGATGAATATAATAAATAAATAGGTAATATGAACAGTCATCGGGAGATGAAGTGAACAGTCTCTCCCTCATGTATATAATGAAGACCTACCTGAAGGAATAAGATATACAAATCAATTTGTGTTGAGGAGTTACTACCTGGTCTGACATGGTATCAGAGCCAGCTCCCAAAATAGTTGTAACTCCCTTCTGCCTACTGCTCTCTGTCCACTACCTACTGCTTTCTGTCCACTCTCTACTGCTCTCTGTCCCCTCCATGATCGCTGCCACTGTCTAACGCACTGTTGGAAGAAGCAACAACATAACGTTTGAATTGTTTCACTGCGTTGAACGAACCATTGTGCCCATTGTTTCAAAACCTTGCTAGAGTTGTTGGATCATCCTCAGATGATGGGAATTCTACTGGTGCGTGTTCCGAAGAGCCGGCGAGGACTTCAAACGGATGCCAATCTTGCAAAAAGTTTTTAACGCTAGCCTGCTATTACATTAACGCTGGCCTAGTATTTTTTTAACGCTGGCCTGGTATTTTTTTAACGTTGGCCGAATATATAAATTTCACCTAGTTACCTGTTTACGAGGTCTAAATCTCTGCAAACTTCGACTTATAAACTTTTTGATATTTTGGCATCTCTTCAAGTAAAGTTATAGTCTCGGCTACAAATGTTAAAACGGGAACAAGATTAAATGATGTAAGTTAACGCTGTTGTTAAATGCTATAAGTTAACACTGTCTCCATCACATGAATTGCGTCTTCCTCCATCGAATGAACCTCTGCTGCGTTGGTAAAGCTTTGTAATGGTGTGGCTGTGGGGTACGAGTCTTCCTACGGTGGTGTATTGGTAAAGTGTTGCGCTGATGCTACACTCCGAGAGCTGACCGATCTGGTAAAAGAGGTCGCACCGGCAGCAAGGAGAAGAGATGCAAAACTATCATTTGCATCGAGTTATGTAAGTTTTTGCACTAAGACACATTGCAAGGGATTTCTGGGTTTGCAATTGTAAGAGATTTTTGACAAAAAAAAAAAAAACGTACCTCTGTTGGAGTGTTGTTGGATGCGCTATAAAGTTTTATGTATTTACGCTGTTCAGAGCATTGTCCAGTTGAATGCGCTATATAATTTTGTGTATTTATAGTCTTACATATTAACAGTTGAATTTTCTGTCAAGTCATATCAAAAATATATTTCTTTGAATTGTAATTAAAAAAAAAAAAAAAAAATTACCACCAGAAGTACAATTTTACTATATATTGGCAGAAGTATTTTTCTATCAGCATAAGTATTTTTACAGTACACAGATTTTTGCCAGCAGAAGAATTTTTTTTTATAGTATGCATTCAATCATATCTATTGTGGGAATAGTTCTCACTGGCAAGGAGAACTATCCTGAGTGGTCCCGGATGATAAAACACACCCTCATTTTCAATGAGTTGTGGAAAGGAGTGTGTGTCGAAGACGGGGACAATGTACCAGAACAGCCTACCTCAGACAAAGAGCTCGTCATTTGGGAAAACAAGAATAACAAAGCTTATGCATTAACCGCAACATCTATAAATGAAGAGGTGAGTCGCCATATTTCGTCATTCTCAACTACCTTTGAAGCCTTACAAAAGCTGAAAGAACTCTATGACTCACATTCTACACTTGAAGTTGTTCAACTCATGATTAAACTCTTCACTCTTGAACTGCAAAACAATGATCCTCTTGCGCTTGCATCTGAAGTAAAGTCTATAATGCATGATATCAAATCCACTAAGGTTGAATTGGATATTCCTCTTATCGCTTTTCTCAAGGCACTTTATCCTACTTACTCCAATTATCTTGAGTCATTGCAAGCAAATGGAAATCTCAAAGATATCACCTTTGACTCTCTTGTGAAAAAGTTTGCTGAAAGAGAGAAAGCTTTTGGAAAGAAGACAACCCCTGAATCTTCTGAAGAGGTTGTGTGCCTTGCTCATAAAGAAAAGCATCTTGCTCAAGATTCTTCAAGAGGAAGAGGTGGTCGAAGAGGAAGAGGAAGATATTTCAGAGGCGGGGGGCAGACACTCTCAAGGAGAAAAGGCAGATTTGCACTGCATTCACTGCAAAAGAAATGGATCACATGATGCCTCTACATGCAAGTTACCATGTGACGCAGGGAAATCCCTGCAAACCCAAAATTACATTTAATCTAATGCATGTAAAATACATCTCAGCAAAAAACTACAAATCCTGGCAATTTCACAAACATTTTTACACACCAATAGTGAGATTCCCCTTAAACCAATGGCGCCCACCATGAGACCGACTCATCAAACTGAGGTTCTAACATTGATTCGAATCGAGCTTTTGATTCAATCCTTTTATTCAAGGTTCGATACATACACAGGTTTCACAAATTGATATTAACTGAAGAGGATTTCAAAACCTCTGTTCCAAATCGAACTGCCCCTTCCAAGCCATAATTATACCACAATCAGAAATGGTTTCGCTCCATTAAGAAAATTGCCGGCGCTCACAGTTTTGACAACTCTGATCCAATACACCTTTTGAAACTGCGCCTTTTATAACCATTTAAAACAGCGTTGAACACATTTCAAAATAGTTTTATACATATGTATATATTGCAGCAACACCTGATCTCGTCCAATTTACAACACGCATCTATTACAAGCCACCGCTCAAACATGTCACTAACTGTCGACCCTGTAATTAAATCTGATGCGTTCTGATTCAAAACAATTTCGATCGGCGATCATACAAGCCATAATTAACAACCAATAACCGCTCCGATCCGCTCCGATCCGACTCAATCGCAGCCAGAGATCTCAACACCAAACCTGTAGATTGCTCCACAAACCCGATCCGATTTGATCGGAATTCAGAAATCGCCCAGTTTAACGCGTGCCTCCACCTTTGGACTTCTCACAACCTTCCGAACCAATCTTTGTAACGGATCTGATTCAATCTCAGAATCGATTTGTAACATTCCACTTGTCCATAACAGAGTCTCGTTCTTTCCTCCGCTCCAAAGTTTCGATTTAATACCTCCACGGTTCAGCTATTCGGCGGTTGACTTGACTAGCATGGACTCTTCATCCGCATGACGGTCTGGCGATACATCCATGTTGTAATTTATATTAAATTACACCCCAAATTCCAGAACTTGCCCACTTACTTACGCAACCGAAGTTATATATATATCTATATATATATATATATATATATATATATATATATATATATATATCTATATATATATATAACAGCCACGGGTTGTAAATAGAGCGCATGCACAACACAGCGTCCTCGGCAATTAACATACAACAGGCATATAAATACCGAACCCCAACTGGTTATTAAACGTGCGCATACAATACGCATACAATATATAAGGATATCCCCTTACGCCCATCCGCAGTCAATCTTTACTCTGGCAAGGGCGCAACTCTTCAAGGATTAATCATTGTGTATATACGCCCAACTTCAATCGATCACTGATATTCTTATGATTTAAATCGAAATCATACCCAAACTATTACGAATTCAACCCAATTCACATAAATCACAATTCAAAATCCATGCGCATCACTCACAACAAAACACCAGAATTTTTATTCATAACAGAGTAAAAAAAAACAGAGTTTCACCATGCCAATCCTACAAATAATGAAATCTGTATTTATTTTTTTTTATCTACACAGTCCTCTAATATGAGCTTTCGCTCCACCTCCTCACACACCAACACTTTTTCACTCAATTCTAACTAATTCCCCCTATAATGCTTCTCGCTCTCTACCTTTTTAACACAAAAGAGATTGCGTATATACTCACTTAACCATCTCCTCCATATTTGGAGATCTAAAATATATATTTAGAATTCCTTCCTTATCCTAGTCTAAAAAAAACTGGATTACGTGGCTTGATCTCCACGCAGGGAGGACCACTTGCTATTTATCCAATTTCAATTCAGAATTAAGCCACTCTTAACTAATTA
Organism: Pinus tabuliformis; assembly: GCA_031772625.1. Lineage (NCBI taxonomy): Eukaryota > Viridiplantae > Streptophyta > Pinopsida > Pinales > Pinaceae > Pinus > Pinus tabuliformis. Next base: position 840,925,815 of record CM062809.1, on the reverse strand, counting down.
CATTTAATTGAAATTAATACAAGATTAACAACCAAATCTTCCTTCAAACTTGTATTAGCCACAACATGTGACCATTCCATCACATTGTTGGCTAGGTCTAGATGCTCCTGCATCAGACTCCCAAAGTTTAAATTAACCATGATCTCCTGATCATGCATTTCTGGTTTGCGTCCTCCTGGATCCCATACTTGATTTGATAGTCTGTTCTTGATTACTGCTGCTGTTGTTTGTTCCTCAAGTCTTTCGCCTTTGTGCTGCAATGCCTCACTATCTGCTGCTGTCCTTTTCACATACCTTGCTGCTGTTTTGCTCACTTTAATTTGCAATTCTTCATTCCTTGCTGGCTTCCTCATCAAAAGATTCGACTTATACAAATCTGCTATCTTATCTGGAAGTTCTCTCAAAAGTTCTGTATCATCTTTACTAACTGCGTTGTTCGCAATATTTGTCTTTAATCCTCCTGCACTCTGGCTTTCTTCAATATCAATGATCTTCAATGACTCAGTGTATCCCTTGAATTCAACAATTCTTTTTCCATCCTCCTTATTCTGCATATGACTATGAGTAGCCATTTCTTCAACAGTCTTCAATAATTGTTTGTCTTTCCTCAAATCGATATGACCTGCAAACACACAACAACCTTTAGTTTTCAAAATACAATACCTTCCATTTTCTTTTGATGCTTCAAGCACCATTCCTCCATCATAGATCTTTCGGATTTCAGCTGATCCTTCTTGCGGTGACTTCAAATCAATATGAATTTGTTCTAGTTTCCTGAACTCATTCATCAGTTTTCCATTCAACCTCCGTTGCAATAGCTTCCACTTCACCCTTTTCTTCAGTCTCCATCTGTATCTCCGATCTTCACTTATCTTTCTTTGTACTACCAGACCAATTTCTAGTTCTTCATTCTGCTGCCAGCTTCTATACTTCTGCAATTTAATGCTTTCCTCAAATTCATTCTCATGTAGCTGATCATTCCTTCCAAATTTCTGGTTACTTCCACCTTCGTCTTGCTGAGTTAATATTTCTGTCTCTTTTATGCCTTTGAGGACATAACCTCCTTGCTGCTTCTGATCTTTCATCTCACCTTCATATAATCGCTGCTCAATTTCTCTGATTTCAGCATCATATTTAGTAATGCTGTCTTCCGCACCTTTTCCTCCATCAGGTTCTGTAGGCTTTGTTTCTCCTTTGGGTTCCTCGAGTAATCTTTCCAAGAATTCTATCTCCTTGTAAAATCTCCCCAGTAGATCATCACAATTTTCCTTCTCAGCTTCATTCTTTTCTTGGCAATCCTCCTGAGTTGACCTGTTTTCTACATCATCATATTGCAAGCATCTTTCATTAATTCCATTAAACAAATTCATTGGTTTACCTTTTTGTAGTCCCACTATGGAATTGTCTTTAGACTGCTGGTCTATATCAACCTCATCTGACTGTTTCATACCAAACAAGATTTCATCTATGAACTCCTTCTGTTTCAATAGATCAACGCCTTCTTCCTCTAAAAGGGATTCACCATCATACTTTACCTCAAGATCTTCATTCCTGGTTGTGACAATTTCATCAGGCTGTCCATCATCCTCTGCATATCCTGCAAACATACACAAACTATAAGAATCAAAATCACAAGGCTTCATTGCCTCATCTGCTTCCTTTGTCAACATATCTTCGAATTGTTCTGAATTCTGCCAGTAGTCCATGAGATCTTCAGCTGACCTCTCATTATCCTCTTCTCCCAACATTTCACCTTGTTCTGGTCTGCAAATGGAAACTTCCAATTCTACCTTTGCTTCTCTGAGTTTCTCTGATTCCTCTTGAGCACTCAATATCTGCTCAATCTTTCTCAATTCTTCTGCTATCTCTAACTTCACTTGTTGATTTCTCCTTTCTCGTAGCCTTGGCCACTTTACTCTTTTCCTCATGGTCCAAACACTTTTCTGCAGCATCTTCATCAATATTCCAATCTGAAAATCTATCTCAGCTTTCTCTCGGTCAAAGTCTTCTTGACTCATGCCATTTACTTTGGCATCTTCCATTTTGCTGTGGCTTCCTTGTGAACTTCTGCTATGACTATCTGTAGTCATTTTCTGCTTCTCTCTTTTCATGAGCTCCTCGCACCTCTGCAACAAGCCTCTGCAACAGTAAGTCCTTCTTACTGCAATCTTACCTCACTAAGCTCTCCTCACTCAGTCTTCTGGTAAGCACGATCCCCTATCTGGAATCTTCTCCTGAGCACACCTTTGCTCCCTCTAGGCTTCTGCAATCTCTCACTCTCTTTCCAGAACACTTCAATTGTCTTTTCTGTCCAACCTCTTGTTGGATTCTTCAAGTTCACTGCCACTCCTAAGGACTTTCCTTATTCTGCTTTTAAGAACGCATCAGGTTCTTCTCTCTCGGCTTTTCTTGATTTATATTGCTGCAGTATTCACTCTTTCTGATGCTGTCACCTCTGCTTTGAATGGATTTCCTCACAGCTGCAATCTCGTACTAAACTTCATTCAGAAAACAAACACATTCAATTTCAACAGAGCCAAGCTCTGATACCAAAAATGACGCAGGGAAATCCCTGCAAACCCAGAATCACATTTAATCTAATGCATATAAAATACATCTCAGCAAAAAACTACAAATCCTGGCAATTTCACAAACATTTTTACACACCAACAGTGAGATTCCCCTTAAACCAATGGCGCCCTCCATGAGACCGACTCATCAAACTGAGGTTCTAACATTGATTCGAATCGAGCTTTCGATTCAATCCTTTTATTCAAGGTTCGATACATACACAGGTTTCACAAATTGATATTAACTGAAGAGGATTTCAAAACCTCTATTCCAAATCAAACTGCCCCTTCCAAGCCATAATTATACCACAATCAGAAATGGTTTCGCTCCATTAAGAAAATTGCCGGCGCTCACAGTTTTGACAACTCTGATCCAACACACCTTTTGAAACTGCGCCTTTTATAACCATTTAGAACAGCGTTGAACACATTTCAAAATAGTTTTATACATTTGTATATATTACAGCAACACCTATTACAAGCCATCGCTCAAACATGTCACTAACTGTCGACCCTTTAATTAAATCTGATGCGTTCTGATTCACCGCAATTTCGATCAGCGATCATACAAGCCATAATTAACAACCAATAACCGCTCCAATCCGCTCCGATCCGACTCAATCACAGCCAGAGATCTCAACACCAAACCTGTAGATTGCTCCACAAACCCGATCTGATTTGATCGAAATTCGGAAATCGCCCAGTTTAACGCGCGCCTCCACCTTTGGACTTCTCACAACCTTCCGAACCAATCTTTGTAACGGATCTGATTCAATCTCAGAATCGATTTGTAACATTCCACTTGTCCATAACAGAGTCTCGTTCTTTCCTCCGCTCCAAAGTTTCGATTTAATACCTCCACGGTTCAGCTATTCGGCGGTTGACTTGACTAGCATGGACTCTTCATCCGCATGACGGTCTGGCTATACATCCATGTTGTAATTTATATTAAATTACACCCCAAATTCCAGAACTCGCCCACTTACTTACGCAACCGAAGTTATATATATATATATATATATATATATATATATATATATATATATATATATATATATATATATATATATATATATATATATATATATATATAACAGCCACGGGTTATAAATAGACCGCATGCACAACATAGTGTTCTCGGCAATTAACATACAACAGGCATATAAATACCGAACCCCAACTGGTTATTAAACGTGTGCATACAATACGCATACAATATATAAGGATATCCCCTTACGCCCATCCGCAGTCAATCTTTACTCTGGCAAGGGCGCAACTCTTCAAGGATTAATCATTGTGTATATACGCCCAACTTCATTTGATCACTAATATTCTTATGATTTAAATCGAAATCATACCCAGACTATTACGAATTCAACCCAATTCACATAAATCACAATTCAAAATCCATGCGCATCACTCACAACAAAACACCAGAATTTGTATTCATAACAGAGTAAAAAAAAACAGAGTTTCACCATGCCAATCCTACAAATAATGAAATCTGTGTTTATTTTTTTTTATCTACACAGTCCTCTAATATGAGCTTTCGCTCCACCTCCTCACACACCAACACTTTTTCACTCAATTCTAACTAATTCCCCCTATAATGCTTCTCGCTCTCTTCCTTTTTAACACAAAAGAGATTGCGTATATACTCACTTAACCATCTCCTCCATATTTGGAGATCTAAAATATATATTTAGAATTCCTTCCTTATCCTAGTCTAAAAAAAAACTGGATTACGTGGCTTGATCTCCAGGCAGGGAGGGCCACTTGCTATTTATCCAATTTCAATTCAGAATTAAGCCACTCTTAACTAATTACATTTAGTTGAAATTAATACAAGATTAACAACCAAATCTTCCTTCAAACTTATATTAGCCACAACATGTGACCATTCCATCACATTGCTGGCTAGGTCTAGATGCTCCTGCATCACCATGGGACAAAATTGAGTAACAAAGAAACCAACAGAAAGGTAAAACTGATGATACAGATAAAGGTAAAGCACCTGAATCCTCTCACTATGTTGTGGCACAATGTAATATTGGAGTAAATGAAGATTTATTTAATGCTTCACTTGCTTCTTGGAAAAATGATTGGTTGCTTGATTCAGGAGCAACCTGCCACATGACTCATAGAAAATATTTTTTTGACGAATTTACTGACAATGTTGATGGAGCAGTATACTTTGAGGACCAATCAAAAATCAAGCCATCAAGGCTTGGCACAATCAGGTTTAAACTCCCTGGTCTTCCAGACTTTCTTCTGCATCATGTTCTATATATCCCACAGCTCAAGAGAAACTTGCTATCCTTGGTCCACATCCGCCAGCAAGGTCACTCCATTCATATGTTTGATGGCAAGATGCTGGTAAGAAAAGAATTTGACCACTCACTTGTCATGAGGGGAATAGAAGAAGAAAGGCTTCTCAAGCTGCAAGGAACCTCTGCTCGTGCATAACATTTCTCATACAATTCTCATCATGAAGAAGGTACACTTCCATCAAGTTTATTATGGCATGCTAGATTTAGACATTTGAACTATGACAGCCTCCACTTGTTGAAGAAAAATGGTGTTGCTAGTTTGCCTACAATTCCTAGGAAACTTAAGCAATGTGATGCTTGCATTCTAGGAAAGCATAGCAAACAGTCTTTTCATGATTCACATTCAAGAGCACATAGAAAACTTGAACTCATTTATTTAGATTTATGTGGTCAAATGCCTGTTCCTTCTACAAATGGAAATAAATATATGATGACATTTATTGATGACTACACCAAAATGTGTTGGGTTTATTTATTGAATAACAAATCTAATGCTTTTCAAACATTCAAGAGTTTTCATAAATAGATTGAAAATGATGCATAATATCATATTGGGTCTATTCGCACTGATAATGGAAAAGAATACACATCAAATGAATTTGAAAACTATCTTCGCCAACATGGGATCAAACATCAAACAACTATGCCTTATAATCCCCATCAGAATGGTGTAGCTGAAAGAATGAATAGGACCATCTTAAATATGGTACGATCCATGCTCTTCTTCAAAAATGTAAAGATAATGTTTTGGGCTGATGTTGTTCTATGTGCTGCATATATAAAGAATAGATGTCCATCTAATGCTATTAGAAACAAGACTCCTTATGAAATGTAGTATGGACATGTTCCTTCCGTAAAGCATCTCAGGGTCTTTGGTTCCACCTGTTATGCCTTGATACCAAAGGTACATATAAACAAACTTGGTGTTAGAAGTCATAAGTGTATCTTCCTGGGGTATTCAAACACCTCCAAAGCATACCGTCTCTATGATGAAGTAAATAAAAAGTTTGTCGTATATAGAGATGTAATTTTTCTTGAATCATCCAAAACTGACAATGTTGTTGAGCGACAACTTGATCACTTGGATAGATTCGCAAAAGCAAAATCATTTCAAGAATTTGATAATCAAATTCCACATATTGAAGGGGGGATTCCTATACTAGATCAACATGTGGAATCTTCTTCTGAGGAACACTCCCCTGCATGAAACTCCAACAACAAATGATGCTTTAAGTGATGTGATTGATATAATTGGGAGACTCAATCTTGATTCAGTCCCAACTCAATCAATGGAGCAGCCTAGAACATTTGAAAAAGGTCCCCCAAAGTGGTTGACAAAGACACTTGAAAGTTTTCATCCTGATGAGGTTGGAAAGACAGGAACTAGAAATTCAAACCGGCAAAATGGAGGTGATGTAGATGACTCTAATTCACCTGTTGATATGGATGTTTCTTATGATTGTGAATTGAAATTGTCTACAGATTTTGAAACAACTTCCTTCAAAGAATCTGATTCTCATGATGAATGGAAAGAAGCAATGCAAAAGGAGTATGATGCCCTCATAAATAATGGCACTTGGAAGTTGGTTGATCCTCCATTAGGAACCAAACAAATTGGCTGCAAGTGGGTCTACAAGAACAAGTATAAAGCTGATGGCTCACTTGACAAGCACAAAGCTAGGCTTGTGGCAAAAGGTTTTGCATAGAAGGAAGGGGTCGATTATGAGGAGACTTTTTCCCCCACATCAAAATGGGCTACCATCCAGACACTCTTTGCCCTAGCAGCTCAGAATAGTTGGAAAGTCCATCAAATGGATGTAAAAACTGCTTTCTTGAATGGAGATCTAAAAGAGAATGTTTTTATGTCCCAACCTGAAGGATTTGCTATGAAAGGACATGAACATAAAGTATGCAAACTGGTGAAGTCCTTGTATGGCCTCAAACAAGCACTGCGAGCCTGGTATCAAAAACTAACTGAGCATCTTCTGAAACTCAATTTCAAACATTATGATCTTGATTATGCAACTTTATTTGTCAAGAAAGTTGGCAAAAAAGTTGTATATCTTGTGGTATATGTAGATGATATTTTAATGATAGGAAACAATGAAAGCTACATTGCATCCATAAAGAAGGAATTGGGGAAAAGTTTTGAAATGACTGATTTGGGCTATGTTCATTACTATCTTGGTATTGAAGTAACCCAACATCCGAAGTCCATATTTCTTTCTCAAAATAAATACATTGGAGATCTATTGAATAGGTTTGGCATGACAAAATGCAATCCTCTTACTACTCCAATGGAACAAAACTTAAAGCTCACATCTATTGAAGGAAAAGAATTTGAGGATGCAACAAAGTATAGACAGCTTGTAGGAAGTCTCAACTACCTAACTACTACCAGACTAGACATTTCATTTTCTGTTGGAATTCTCTCCAGGTTTATGCAAAAGCCTTGTGAGGGACATTGGTCTACTGCAAAAATAGTTCTAAGGTACTTGAAGGGAACTCAAGACTTTGGAATCAAGTATACACAGGTGGAGGACTTCAGCTTGATTGTATACTCTGATTCAGACTTCGATGGAGACAAAGAAACTGGGGTATATACTTAAGGATATGCTATGAGTCTTGGATCGGGAGTTGTTTCCTGGAGATCATGCAAATAATCAATTGCAGCAAATTCCACAACAGAAGCAGAATACGTGGCAGCAGCTGAAGCAACAAAAGAAATTGTGTGGCTCAGGAAAATTCTTGAAGATTTGCAGGTAAAACAAGTACAATCAACTCCACTCATGATTGACAATACCTCTGCAATAAATTTGGCCAAGAACCCAAAGTTCCATGATCAAACGAAGCACATCAATACTAAATATCATCTGATTCGACATCATGTTGAGGCCAAAACAATCCATCTCCGTCATTGTTCCACTAATGAGCAAATTGCTGACATCTTCACCAAAGTGCTTGGAAGAGAAAAGCTTGAACGATTCATAATGATGCTTGGACTCACCAACATCCCTTCAGATTAAGGGGGGGAATGTTGACACCTAATCATCAGGATTGGGTGAATTTAATAAATAAATAGGTAATATGAACAGTCATCGGGAGATGAAGTGAACAGTCTCTCCCTCATGTATATAATGAAGACCTACCTGAAGGAATAAGATATACGAATCAATTTGTGTTGGGGAGTTACTGCCTCGTCTGACATTTTCTATGGAAGTGCTAGCCAGCTAGATTTCACCAAAAATAAGCGTCCTTTCTGGATTTACTCAAAAAATGAATCTGAGATGATTATGGCTACTATGGTTATAGTAACATCACAAATTGATGTATACAACACACATTCATGTATTTTACTATCATGTAATTAAATGACTTTATGGGAATTATAATACTCATTAAATACACATATGGCATTATGCTTCGAGAAAATTGGATTCTATCTACAATGGAACAAGTAACTCACAACGATCACAAATCAACCTTCCGAAGAAGCTTCTACTTGTGCAGATATAATATATCCAATTGAAACCATTATCATCGATATCTGACTTTCAAATGCATACACAAACCTCATCTTGACTTCATTTCACTTCCCTTGCTCTAGAATGTAGAAAGTGAAAAGAAAGAGCATGATGATGTGAGGTTAACACAAAATTGACAAATTATTGAATTTTCTAAAACATATCAAATATGTGCCAAAAGAAACTGCATCTATGATACATTCAAATTTAGGAAATTATTTGAAGAGCTTCAAAGAACTCTAAGAAAAAAATCTACCTTGATTAGCTCCACTATAAAGTGTTGCACCACTTGCTATCGTTGATAGATGAGTATTTGCAAGACCAGCATCTCTAGTTACATCAAGATTTCCACCTTAATCTTTAGGAATATTTCCCTCTGCTTCTCTTAAATGATCTGCATCTTCAAAATTATTAGTTGTTGCCAAACTATTATGACTTTTCCTAGCAAATTTCAGAAGTCTTTTAAATCCTTTAGCACTCTCCTTAGGATTTTCTGCACTGCTCCCCTTTTGACGTGATTGAAAGGTATCTAGCTTTCCACTTTTAGCTGCTGGTGAGATTGACTTTGGAAGCTTGGGCATATTCTGTAATAGTGGACTTGAGTTTGGAAAATCCGAAGTGCCTGCATTCAGACTATCATTCTCAAAAATCGGTGCCCTTGGGATGAAGACCCGTTGAAGTCCAAAACTTACATCAGGGGATAAAGGAGCATCATATGTAATAGACTTATTGTAAGATCGCTCATCATACGAAGTTAAGCGAGAAAATGGTGCATGATATGATTCATCACTCTCACTGATTTGAAGCATGGATGATGAAGGTTGCAAGGCATTTCCCTCATCTTCCAGTGCATTAGGTTTTGCAGAATTAAGAGAGCCATGCATAGTGGGAGGAACATATGCACTTTCAGATACCTTGTCAGTTTCAATCTCTTCAACTGATTTCACTAGGGTTGAATCAGAATTGCTTCATACTCCTTGAGACGGTAAGACTTTGACAGCGAATCATATAGATTTTGAGTAGTTACATCTTCAACATTAGATAAATTCAGTGAATATGTAAAAAAACATAGTGGAACAAGTAACTCACAACAATCACAAATTAACCTTCCAAAGAAGCTTCTACTTGTACGGCTATAATATATCCAGTTGAATCCATTATCATCAATATCTGACTTTCAAATGCATACACAAACTTCATATTGACTTCGTTTCACTACCCTTGCCCTAGAATGTAGAAAGTGAATAGAAAGAGTGCAATGTTATGAGGTTAACACAAAATTGACAAATTACTGAATTTTCTAAAACATATCAAATATGTGCCAAAAGAAATTGCAACTATGATACATTCAAATTTAGGCATTTATTTTAACATGATTGAGGGTCAGTTTTAGTTTTACGGGTGTTTACCACATAATTGTCATCATTATGAGAAATAAGGCTTCCAAGAGAATTTGATGCAACATTCAAGTGCCAGAAATTCACCAAGTTTCTTAAACATGTTATTAGCACAAGAAATATGGAGAAATCATGAAGCATATGAAGAGATTAAAAGAACTCTAAAGGAGAGTTGTATGTAATAGACTTATTGTAAGATCGCTCATCATACGAAGTTAAGCGGGAAAATGGTGCATGATATGATTCATCACTCTCATTGATTTGAAGCATGGATGACGAAGGTTGCAAGGCATTTCCATCATCTTCCAGTGCATATGGTTCTGCAAAATTAAGAGAGTCATGCATAGTGGGAGGAACATATGCACTTTTAGATACCTTGTCAGTTTCAAGCTCTTCAGCTGATTTCACCAGGGCTCGAATCAGCATTGCTTCATACTCCTTGAGATGGCAAGAGTCTGACAATGAATCAGATAGATTTTGAGCAGTTACATCTTCAACATTTGTTGAAGTTGGAGCATGGATGGGAATAGACCCAAATCATCATATGTTGTTGACATTTTGTGAATAGAGGTTCCCTCACTCTCAGCCAATGGTAGACTATCCAATAAAACATCTCCTCTATGCCTTTTATGTTTCCGCTCATGTAAGCCAAGGCAGAGGCCGAGGATAGGTATCCCCACTCTAGACGTTGGGCGATGGCTCCTCTTTGCTTCAGATCATTCCCCTGCTTCCGGGGCCGGCCTTAGGCGAGGAAGCAAACAATCCCATCTGCAAAAGAGAGTGAGTGATTCAAGAACCCTATAAGAAATCCCTTCTCAGGATCCCACGAAAGCCATCCTTTTCAAACGGTCGGAGCAACCCATAATGTCTAGCTCAAAACAACGTACAGAAGTGTTTCCTGTAGTGCTTATGGATGCCGTAAGAAAATATCGTGAATAACAGTTTTTAATCTGATGGCAGAGGCAATTCTATCGTCTAACACCTAAATAAAAGGCACATAAAGGGACAATTAACCTTGGAGGGGAGTTATTTTTAGAGGGAAACACCTTACGACATAATTAATATCAAATATAAAATAAAATAATTAATTCCCATGTATTAAAAATCGACTTTGCACAATTAATGGTTCTTAAAAATCATTTAATGGATTGCCACATAAATATAACACAATGGTAATTGTATTTTACCAAAAAAAATGTACCTTTTAAATTATGCATGGTGAGTAGTTAAAAATGACTTTACATAATTAATATAAAAAAATATTCAATCTATAGACATAAATATAATAAAAATTGTATTGTATTTCACTTATAAAAAGTGTAAATGTAAATGGCTGGTTTGTATACTTTGCTAGTTAATATTATTTTCTTTTAAATCTCTCTTAATTATATATTACCAAAAAAAAATTAAATATTTTGTTTTTTTTAAATATGTTTAAAAAAAATGATTTTTTTTCTTAATTATATGTTTAAATTTTTTTTATGTAGTGAGTGGAAATGCTAGTAAATTTTGAAAAACAACAATATGTTAATTTGTAGAAATGATTACAAGTATTTATGCAATTAATTTGAGATGGTCTAAAAAGATCAAATGTAGAGAAATGAGTTGGCTTTCCTAACATATAATTTTTATTTATAGAAATTGTGTCTAACTATGTGAATATTGAGTTTTCATAACATTGGTATCTTATTTTCATGCAATATATAACAACTTCAGTGGGCCTAATGGTTAAGAGCATGTGTTTCCTCCTAAGATGTCATAGGTTCAAAACTAGAGGGAGGTAGAGTATGTATGCCTTCATAGACTTAGCAACCAACTCATTGCATAGAGGTGGGTCCCTTGTCCTGCAAACAAGGGGGTCTCATACACCAATTTGGTGTCTGACTTGGTCATAACCTTAAAATTGGATAATAATGATGATAAAAATAATAATAATATAATGCATATGATTATATTAATGCAACCCTTCAGTATCTCAATGATATAATCTTAGTTACAAAACCTTGTGGAGTTGTAGAGAACATATTGTTCTTGTGCACAAATATTTCTACAGAATTTATAGTCTCTCGTTTTTGTAAGTCGAAATTCTATTACATTTAATTTGCAAAATTACATCTATGTTGCATAATGATATACAATATGCCCTAAAAAATGGGTTTGAGGCCTCAATCCATCACAAAGGAAGCCAAGGGTCTTGACCATCCTTAAAAAAGACAAAATAACAACAATAAAGAGTGCGATTGAGCTTAACATTATCCTATCAGAAACCATCGAAAAAATACCAAAAGAAAAGAAAATAAGGAATGGGTCTAGGAGTCAGAAGAAGCCACAAGCATCGGGTGTCGTCATAGGCATCAAGTCCTGCACACTTGTTCAAGTAGGGCCCGATAACGTTTCCTCACATTAGAGATGCCTCTCGAAATGAGCTATAGGCATGTAATCTCTCCAAGAAATACATTGGTGTTGTTCAATCCTTTGAATATCATTCAGGAATGAGATGATATCATTCTTGTCTTCTTTTTTTCCTTCAAGACATGACTAAGCAGGGTCGTCGACTCCCAGTGTAGAGTGAAAACGTGCAAGTATTGATTACTTCATCCCTCGATGTGGCCAAGTTCGAGTAACTAATTAGAAACCTTAGCAATGACATATGTTTTAGAATAGGCTTAGCAGTCATGGGCCATATGGGCCTCCAACTGTGCATTTCCTTTCTTGTGCCAGGAGAGGTTGTTGTATGATATCGAGTAGCTAAATCCTGAGCCTAAGACTACACAGGAAAGATTCCATGGAAACTACAGCCACCCCTCCCCATTGACCTTCACCTACACGTCACTCTTTGTCTGGTCATGGATGAGAAAATTGAAAGAACTCAGAAACATATCTTACTCCCTCTGATAGGATGTACCTACAAAACCCAATTTACTTCATTCTGGGCTCCCACGAAGGCCATCTTTCTCAGATGGTCGGAGCAACCCATAATGCCCAGCTCGAAAGAACCTATAGAAGCATTTCCTTCAGTGCCCATGGATTCCGTAAAAAATATCGTTAGAGAATTGTAACCGAATAATGCCAGTGAATAACAATTCTTAATCTGATGGCAGACGCGATTTCTATCATCTAACACCTAAATCAAAGGCACATAAAGGGACAAGTCACATGTGCGTTGTAAGTGTAGCGTAAATATACGTAAAATTTCTCTTAGTTCACTCTTATCGCTAAAGGAGAATTTTTGAATTTCTTTTTCTCTATTATCAATCTGTCATATGCTAATATTACGTACTTCAAACCTACACTGCTATCAAACCTGTAGCTGGAAGCACCCCAGAGAGCTGGCGTCCACTACTCACGCCCCGTGACTGTCGGGAGTTAAAAAGTAATGATGGTCCCCTTATATTAGATATCCTTGAAATGTCTCTTCGTTCACTTTTATCTTTCTTTTTTGAATTTCTTTGTGATTTGAAATTCCAGGCCTCGCTGGAAGCAACCCAGAGAGTTGGCGTCCACTACTCACGCCCCATGACTGTCGGGAACTAAAAAGTAATGATGGCCCCCTTATATTAGATATCCTTGAAATGTCTCTTCGTTCGCTTTTATCTTTACTTTCTTGAATTTCTTTGTGATTAAAGAATAATATATTTTGGAAATTTTATAGAAGAATTGTCATATCTCCTTACACTTACTACGGGTTAGTAAGAAAACAAAGATTCAACAGTAATTTTTTTTTAATTTAAACATTACTATGGTACTATCTCGTCGGTCAACCATCCGACAGTTTCCACTACTCCAGTTGTTCATGGATTTTCTGACAACGGGTTATGTGCTCACAGTGATGTTAAGGCTCGAGACCCCAGAACCGCCTTTCATAACTCTCCTCGCCTTGGGAGACTTGACACCTGCTGCCTTATCTGTACAATAGGCGGCTTTATTTTACACCTGGTTATTTCATTTGATATGAGACCAATGCACTGTACAGAGAGTTTAATATTTGGTTTTTATGATGATGGATTGGTTTTACTGCTCTGCCCCTACGTGGCGCGAGCAGGTCTCCCTTTCTACTGTTCCTCACATCGAGCTTTTCGCCATATCGATGGAGGAAAGGCGGGTTGATGATCCAATGGCTCAGCTCTCCCGAGGTTGGTCTATCCATTCCCAGTTACTCAGTTGTGTTTTCATTTTCACCTTTCGGTGTTGGTTCCGCCTCTCCACCTTGTTTCTCTGCGGGTTTACTCTGCCTGTTAATCCAGGCCTTGGATGAGTATTCGGGAACCTCCAGATGCAGGAGTATGGTGTTCATATCGCCGCTCAGACCCCGGGTAAGGGATTTCTGTTACAAATTTATTACTTTTCGCCCCTGAAACTCCATTATTATTGTTTAAACGTTTCCCTCAACGCCTGACTAGCAAATGCTAATATAATGTTCTCTGGTTGCAGGGTTTCCCTTCCGGGATCAGAGACACTCAGACATGGCTGCGAAGAAAACATTCGACCAGTTTCCATTGCTCTAGACTTTCCGGGTAAGGGATCGTCATGTTTAGCTTTCAATGATTTGAGTTTAAATTCTTCTGTTATTATGACTCTAAGTCAGTCGACTTCCACTGGTTTTGGCACACAGCTGAGAGCTGTAGGATTCGAGTCTTATACCCTTGCTTGGGTAGAGAGTTTTGGGGTCCAGCTAGCCCTGAGGCTGGAATAGCAATTTCACTGTTAATTTATGTAATAACTTCTTTTAAACGCAGCTGTTGAGGTTTATCCCACGGCTTATTGATTGGGTTATTTGTGAACTAGATTTACACGGGAGCTCACCTCAGGGAAACCTGAACGAGTCCGTTCATAGTGTACTGGTTAAAGCTTATTCACTCTGTTTTTAATATGCGTTGCATAACACTTTGAGCTCTTGACGCACTGTTAAAGAACTATCGTTCCTCTGTACATTCAATTGGAAATTATAATGGAATGGTTCAGTTTCTACTTCCTGTCGGAATGTGTGAATATTGTATTTTCCATTTGTTTTCTTTTAATGGTGACTCAAATTCAGTTCTACGCCCTCTGTTGATAATTTTTGTCTCGGTACTATTTCATTCTGGTCATACTGTGCTTTTACTGTTTTCTATATGTACATTTGAATGGCTAATTTTTACATATAATTTATTTTTAAGTATTCGATTTCCATGAGGCCTCTTCCAGTGAAGTTCGGAAGGTCTGCCTGGCAACATTCTCCTTAACAGGTTTTTACTTGCACGATTCCGTGCAATCTCCTATCCAACTGCCCTCGGTTGCCTCCTGAGGAAGAAAGTTTTCCACGTAACCTTTGGCATGGAATTTTGAAATGTTATGTAGGTTCCAGTCGATTATTTTGTGAATGGTACTTTCGTGAATGAAATATTTGCCATTGAAATATTTGTAAATGAAATACTTGTGTGTGAAATGTTTATATAACCGACATTGTACACCAGACCCAATCCCAGGTTATTGCTTACGCAACAGAACTATGGACCTGATTCTTCTGGGCTTTTACCCTTATCGTTCCCACGTTAATTAACAGATGAAACCTCCATTCCGTATTTATTATCGGTTCCAAGCGTGAAGTCTTGATTACAGTTCCACTTATACCTACCCAGGTAGGGTTTGGTGAGCGGTCGGTATGGATTTTATGCTATGCATATATATATGTATATATCTACCGTTCCTAGGGTCTTTCTTTCCCACGCCAAGGTGGTGAGTGCCTTAGAATTTTATGGAGGAAACCCTACAGTTCCTCTACGGTAATATCCCATTTCCATGCTATTCTGAGACTCGAGAGGGCTATATCCCTGTTCCTATATTTCTTTTATTTCCCTTCTTTCTTTTCTGAAAGCCGAGTTGTCCCTAATGAGATTATGTTGTATTAACAAACAACTCAGTATCAGAGGTTTTCAACTACATTTACTTTTCTTATATTATTTCCATGAATAAAACAAAGTTTAATCATACACAGCAGTTAGTACTACAGTACCTCTTTGTGATGTCGATCTTGCTTTTCAACCAACTGTTCACCTCAGTTATCTGAACCACTGTGATTCGCGAAGCCCAACAACTGGCCCTTACTCTGTCTTTCACTTCTGTTTTGCCACCCTACCATGAGATCCGTCTTTCGGGACCAGAATCTCCCCCCTTGCTTTCTTGCAGGACTACTGTCCTTAGCAAGATAATCGCACCAAGTGTTTCGCTATCTGGTCATCATCAGACTTAGCCTATTTTTGTTTCCTTTTTCTCTTTCTATCTATCCTTATAGCACAGATTTTTGCCTCCTCCCCTTCCTTTTCTTTGGAAACCCTCCAGTTAGGGGAGGTAGTTAGGGTTACAGTTACTCCCCAACCTCTTTTCCCAACTTCCCTTTTTTTAAGAAGTTTCCAGCACGTAAAAGAAAAAATTATTATCTATTTTAAAAGAACAACAATAAAATATATTAAGTTCCAAACAACAATAATGTCATATGCAGTTTATCTTTTACCACAGTAAAACCAAATATTTACATTTTCTCGGGGCATTACATCTCCCCCTCCTAAAATTGGACATCGTCCCGATGTTCGTTGACCAAGAACAACTCTGGATAAGCTTTCTTCATGAGCTCTTCATCTTCTCAAGTGGCCTCATAAGGCCCAAAGTGCTGCCATTGCACTTTAACTTGGGTAGTAGCTCGTTTCCGCAGTTGTACTTCTCTCTGGTTGAGGATGCTCAGCGGCTCGACCAAGACTTCTCCTTCCGGTTCGACCTGCAACATGCAATATTCTAAGTCAGTTTCTTTTAAAGAAAACTTTTAGACTGATCTACTGGACATAATCCTCACCTGTATATCCTGCCATCTGATCACATGTTTAGGATCATAAACGTATTTTTTTAACATGGGAACATGGAAGACATTGTGAACCCGGATGTGACTTGGTAGGGCGAGCTGGTAAGCCACCGGCCCGATTCTTGCCAAGACCTGAAATGGTCCACAATATCGGGGTGCCAACTTGGCACACCTGCTCCATTGCAGGGTACTCCTCCTTGTTTCAATCCTCACATATACATGATCACCGATTTGGTATTCTTTAAATCTCCTCTTCCGGTCAGCAAATTTCTTTTTCCTATCCTAAGCAGCTTTTAAATTAGACCGTACCCTTTTGACCATTTCCTCCATTTCCTTAAGCATTTCTGGCCCTAACCTTAATTTGTCTTTAGGTCCACCCCAGCTTGAGGGTGTGCGACATTTCTGCCCATACAAGACCTCAAAGGGGCTCATTTGTAATGAGGTATGATAGCCGTTATTGTATGCAAACTCCACCAAGTGCAAATACTCTTCCCATCGCGTTGGTTGCTGCATTACATATGCCCTTAACATGTCTTCCACCACCTGATTTACCCGTTCTGTTTGTCCGTCGGTCTGGGGGTGATATGTTGTACTGAAGTTCAGTTGGGTCCCTAATTCTGCAGATAATGTTTTCTAGAAGACCGATGTGAATTTCACATCATGGTCTGAAATTATCGTCTTCGGCAGTCCATGCAATCTTAACGCATTTTGCATGAAGACATGAGCAATCTGTACAGCTCTGTAGGTGGATTACACAGGTATAAAATGTGTTGCCTTACTCAATTTGTCCACCACCACCATAATAGAGTCATTATTCTTCTTTGTCTTAGGCAGCCCGGTTATAAAATCCATAGAAATGGTTTCCCACTTCCACTCCGAAATGGGTAATGGTTGCAACAACCTTGCTAGATATTGATGCTCTGCCTTAATTTGTTGGCACTCCAAACACTGTGCCAAATACTCGGCCACATTATTCTTCATTCTCGGCCAATAATACTCTTTTCGCAGCGCAGTGATCATTTTCTGATATCCTAGGTGTCCAACATAGTGACTGATATGAAATTCATCCAAAATCAGATTTTCAATGCTGTTTTGATTGGGTACGTATAACCTCTTTTTGTAGTACAACATTCCAGCATCATTCATCTCATAGCCTTGCTGATTTTCCTCATTGGTATATTGTTGTACTTGTTGTTTTATTTGCTGATATACCGTATCTTGTTCTGCTGCCTCTTTTATCATTCCTTCAAAGGGACTTTTCCATTCGCTAAAGGAAATTTCATACAAACATTGTAATTTCCGACTTAAAGCGTCTGCCACCTGGTTTTCTTTCCCCTTCAAATGTTTTATTTCAAAGTCAAACCCAGTTAGGAAATCGACCCACCATGCTTGTCTAGCGTTTAAAGTGGGCTGGCTAAAGTAGTTGGTCAGATTGTGATGGTCTGTTAGTAACAAAAATTTTCTTCCCATAAGATAATGGCGCCACATCTTCAAGGTGTGTATGACGGCTGCCAACTCTAAGTCGTAAGCAGAATATTTTTGCTCATGCTCTTTTAATTTCCTTGACTCGTAAGCAATTGCTTTCCCTTCCTGCATCAGCACACCTCCCACACCCTCCTTACTTGTGTCAGTGCACACCACATAGTCCTTATTAGGATCAGCTATGCTCAAAATGGGTGCGGTGGTGAGCAGGTGTTTAAGCTGCTCAAAACTTCTTTGGCATTCCGAGGTCCATTTGAATGCTCTGCCCTTTTTCTATAAGGAAGTGATAGGATATGCCACCCTTGAGAATCCCTCTACAAACCGTCTGTAATAACCAACTAATCCCATAAAGGATCTAATGTCTGCTACATCTTTCGGTACGGGCCACTCCATTATGGTCTTTATCTTTTCGGGATCTACCGCGATTCCTTCCTTCGTGATTATATGGCCCAAATACTGTATTTCCTCCTTGAAGAAGTCGCACTTGCTGAACTTGGCATATAGCTGGTGTTCTTGAAGAGTTTGCAGCACTAATCTAAGGTGCTCCTTGTGCTCTTCCACAGTGCGAGAATATATCAATATATCATCAATAAATATGAGCACAAATCTATCCAAATATTGATGAAATATGTTGTTCATCAAGCACAAGAAAGTTGCGGGGGCGTTGGTTAGCCCAAAGGGCAGCACCACAAACTCGTAATGTCCATACCTTGTTCTAAAATCTGTTTTAGCTATGTCTTCTTCCTTAATCCTGATTTGGTGATCCCGGATCGCAAATCGATCTTGGAGAATACTATTGCACCTTTCACTTGGTCGAAAAGTTCATCAATCCGAGGTAAAGGATACTTATTCTTTATTGTCAGTTTGTTCAACTGACGATAATCTATACACATGCGAAGAGTCCCATCTTTCTTCTTAACAAACAACACTGAGGCTCCAGGGGACACACTGGGACGAATATAATTTTTATCTAACAGTTCTTGTAACTGCATTTTTAACTCGGTCAACTCTGGTGTACTCATCCTGTAAGGTGCTCGGGATACCGGGGCTACCCCTAGTACCAACTCGATGGTGAAGTCTATATCCCTCTTAGGTGGCAGTCTGGGAATCTCCTCCGGAAACACATCAGCAAATTCTTGTATCACAGGGATGTTGTCTAATGCAGCTATTTTATCCTTCGAGTTAGCATAGACCACTTGGATGGCATAGATCCGACACCCCTTCCTAATGCATTTTTCTAGTTGAGAGGCAGTTATGGGCCGAACCTGTACTGGCCGCTTAATCCCCTACATCTCTTGCCTCGTTCCCTGCTCATCTCGATAATAAATAGTCTTTGTTTTGCAATTGACTAAGGACCAGTGCTTTTCTAGCCAGTCCATACCGATTAAAACATCATATGAACCAAGGGGAAGCACGTTTAAGTCTGCCATTATTGGTTGTCATGCTATTTTTAAGGAGCAGTTATTGATTTTTGCCAACACTCGTCTCTTGGCTCCTATAGCCAACTGTGCTAGCCATGGGTTATTAAATTAATAGGCCGCAACTTACAATGCTCTACAACCTTGGGACTAATATAACTTAGTGTGGCTCTAGGATCAATTAAAACAGTGACAATAAGGTCTGAAATTTTACCTTCGAATTCCACCATGGTCGGCTGGTACTCCGCCTGACAATCGTACAGGGCTGCATTAATCCTCGGTATACTACGTCCTACGTCGCCAACTGTCGATGCTTCATGAATCTGGGATATCTGTTCGGTTCCCTTCCATTGAGGGCAGTTTTTGACATAGTGGGGTCCACCACAACCCCAACACTGCACCGGAGGCCTTGCTATCCCTTCACTGTCTAACTTTACAGGCTGTTCGTTGATTCTGGACTCACTGGTTGGCTTGGACCTAAATGAATTTTTCTGTATATTTCTGCTACTTTTCCCCTTGCCAGCACCCTTATTACCATTACTGGGACTCCCTTTATTGTTTCCAGTCAACTTATTGCTTTTCTTATCATTCCATCTTTTCCCTGGAATTTCTCCCTTTTGTTTACTTTGCTGGTAGCAAATTTTGGCTTTACGTATTGCTTCGTCCATTGTTTTCGGATTATCAAACTCAATCCTTTCCCGCATATGCACAGGTAAACTACTAATGAATCTCTGCACTTTAGCTTTTTCCTCTCTAATGTAAGGCACGTAACTAAGCAATGAAGTAAAACGAGTGATAAACTCGTCCATGGTCTGCTATCCCAACCGCAAGTCATGGAATTATCTTGCCTTATCGTCATAGAAATGCTCGGTCAAATATCTCTCCTTGAAGTACCTTTGAAATTTATCCCAAGTTATGGTTTGTTCACTTACTCCTCTTACGATCTTAACTTCTTCCCACTACAGGGTGGCTTTTCCCTGTAGTTGGAAAATGGCCAACCGTGCCTTAAGGTTGTGATCGTATTCATATAGTTGGAAATATTTGTTCATGTTAATCAACCATGCCTCAGCTGCTTCCTCCTGCTCCCCGTCGAAATGTGGTGGTTTAATCTTGCAAAATTCCCCTTGCAACTCTTTCCATTGCCTTTTTGAAGTCTGTTGCTTAGATGCATTAACAGATCGCTCCTCCCTCTCCTCCGACCTTTCAGGTTCGGTGTGGTGATTCTGCTCTTCTGACATTCTTTGCTGCTCTGCACTGGGATTTGCTGGTGGCTGGTTCTGTTTATCGGACAGGCTTTTTAAGATTCTCTCCTGCTCCATAGTTAGCCGTGCATTATCTTCACGTAACCGAGCCATTTCGTTTTTCAATTCCTGCACTGTCTCCAAAATAGCCTGATTTGTATTGCGAGCCTCTTCCCCGAGCTGTACCCATAGCTCGGGATTATTCTCAGGGCCAGGTACAGGTCCCTGACCCATCGCATACCTGCGTGACGCACTGTCCCCTCTTCTCATAATGTCTGTCTTCTGTTTTTTTTTTCCCTTCTTTCCTGTCATTAACATAGGAAAAATGACAGTAAGAAAGAAAAGGTCAACATATTAACTGCTTTTTTTTTTTTTTTGAAATACTAAAATAGAGACGAATATAAATTGTATGTGTTGTCTTTGGTTACCAACTTTCAACTCCCAGAGGCCTCAGCTTTTGTAACTTGGCTTTGATACCAATTGTCATATCTCCTTACACTTACTACGCGTTAGTAAGAAAATAAAGATTCAACAGTAATTTTTTTTTTTAATTTAAACATTACTATGGTACTATCTCGTCGGTCAACCATCCGACTGATTCCACTACTCCAGTTATTCATGGATTTTCCGGCAACGGGTTATGTGCTCACGATGATGTTAAGGCCCGGGACCCCAGAACCGCCTTTCATAACTCTCCTCGCCTTGGGAGACTCGACACCTGCTGCCATATCTGTACAATAGGCGGCTTTATTTTACACCTGGTTATTTCATTTGATATGAGACCGATGCGCTATACAAAGAGTTTAATATTTGGTTTTTATGATGATGGATTGGTTTTACTGCTCTGCCCCTATGTGGCATGAGCAGGTCTCCCTTTCTATTGTTCCTCTCATCGATCTTTTCGCCATATCGACGGAGGAAATGCGGGTTGATGATCCAATGGCTCAGCTCTCCCGAGGTTGGTCTATCCATTCCCAGTTACTCAGTTGTGTTTTCATTTTCACCTTTCGGTGTTGGTTCCGCCTCTCCACCTTGTTTCTCTGCGGGTTTACTCTGCCTGTTATTCTAGGCCTTGGATGAGTATTCGGGAACCTCCAGATGCAGGAGTATGGTGTTCATATTGCCGCTCAGACCCCACGCAAGGGATTTCTGTTACAAATTTATTACTTTTCGCCCCTGAAACTCCATTATTATTGTTTAAACATTTCCCTCAACACATGACTAGCAAATGCTAATATAATGTTCTCTGGTTGCAGGGTTTCCCTTCTGGGATCAAAGACACTCAGACATGGCTGCGAAGAAAACATCCGGCCAATTTCCATTGCTCCAGACTTTCCGGGTAAGGGATCGCCGTGGTTAGCTTTCAATTATTTGAGTTTAAATTCTTCAGTTATTATGAATTTAAGTCAGTCGACTTCCACTGGTTTTGGCACACAGCTGAGAGCTGTAGGATTCGAGTCTTATACCCTTGCTTGGGTAGAGAGTTTTGGGGTCCAGCTAGCCCTGAGGCTAGAACAGCAATTGCACTGTTAATTTATGTAATAACTTCTTTTAAACGCAGCTGTTGAGGTTTATCCCACAGCTTATTGATTGGGTTATTTGTGAACTAGATTTACACGGGAGCTCACCTCAGGGAAACCTGAATGAGTCCGTTCATAGTGTACTAGTTAAAGCTTATTCACTCCATTTTTAATATGCATTGCATAACACTTTGAGCTCTTGATGCACTGTTAAAGAACTATCGTTCCTCTGTACATTCAATTGGAAATTATAATGGAATGGTTCAGTTTCTACTTCCTATCGGAATGTGTGAATATGGTGCCTATCGGCCCTGGCTTGGATTTTCCATTTGTTTTCTTTTAATGGTGACTCAAATTCAATTCCACGTCCTCTGTTGATAATTTTTGTCTCGGTACTGTTTCATTCTGGTCATACTGTGCTTTTACTGTTTTCTATATGTACATTTGAATGGCTAACCTTTACATATAATTTATTTTTAAGTATTCGATTTCCATGAGGCCTCTTCCAGTGAAGTTCTGAAGGTCTGCCTAGCAACATTCTCCTTAACAGGTTTTTACTTGCACGATTCCGTGCAATCTCCTATCCAACTTCCCGTGGGTTTCTCTCGGTTTCCTAGGAAGAAATTTTTCCACGTAACCTTTTCCATGGAATTTTGACATGTTATGTAGGTTCCAGTGGATTATTTTGTGAATGGTACTTTTGTGAATGAAATATTTGTAAATGAAATACTTGTGTGTGAAATATTTATATAACCGGCATTGTACACCAGACCCAATCCCAGGTTATTGCTTACACAACAGAACTATGGACCCGATTCTTCCGGGCTTTTACCCTTATCGTTCCCACGTTAATTAACAGATGAAACCTCCATTCCATATTTATTATCGGTTCCAAGCGTGAAGTCTTGATTACAATTCCACTTATACCTACCCAGGTAGGGTTTGGTCAGCGGTCGATATGGATGTTATGCTATGCATATATATATGTATATATCTACCGTTCCTAGGGTCTTTCTTTCCCACACCAGGGTGGTGAGTGCCTTAGAATTTTCTGGAGGAAACCCTACAATTCCTCTACGGTAATATCCCATTTGCATGCTATTCTGAGACTCGAGAGGGCTATATCCCTGTTCCTATATTTATTTTATTTCCCTGCTTTCTTTTCTGAAAGTCGAGTTGTCCCTAATCAGATTATGTTGTATTAACAAACAACTCAGTATCAGAGGTTTTCAACTACATTTACTTTCCTTATATTATTTCCATGAATAAAACAAAGTTTAATCATACACAACAGTTAGTACTACAATACCTCTTTGTGATGTCGATCTTGCTTTTCAACCAACTGTTCACCTCAGTTCTCTGAACCACTGTGATTCGCGAAGCCCAACAACTGGCCCTTACTCTGTCTTTCACTTCTGTTTTGCCACCCTACCATGAGATTCGTCTTTCGGGACCAGAATCTCCCCCCTTGCTCTCTTGCAGGACTACGGTCCTCAGCAAGATAATCGCACCAAGTGCTTGGCTATCTGGTCATCACCAGACTTAGCCTATTTTTGTTTCCTTTTTCTCTTTCTGTCTGTCCTTACAGCACAGATTTTTGCCTCCTCCCCTTCCTTTTCTCTGGAAACCCTCCAGTTAGGGGAGGTAGTTAGGGTTACAGTTACCCCCCAACCTCTTTTCCCAACTTCCCCTTTTTAAGAAGTTGCCAGCACGTAAAAGAAACAATTATTATCTATTTTAAAAGAACAATAATAAAATATATTAAGTTCCAAACAACAATAATGTCATATGCAGTTTATCTTTTACCACAGTAAAAACCAAATATTTACATTTTCTCGGGGCATTACATCTCCCCCTCCTGAAATTGGACATCGTCCTGATGTCCGTTGACCAAGAACAACTCCGGATAAGCTTTCTTCATGAGCTCCTCATCTTCCCAAGTGGCCTCATCAGGCCCAAAGTGCTGCCATTGCACTTTAACTTGGGTAATAGATCATTTCCGTAGCTGTACTTCTCTCCAGTCGAGGATGCTCAGCGGCTCGACCAAGACTTGTCCTTCTGGTTCGACCTGCAACATGAAATATTCTAAGTCAATTTCTTTTAAAGAAAACTTTTAGACTGATCTACTGGACATAATCCTCACCTGTATATCCTGCCATCTGATCACATGTTTAGGATCATAAACGTATTTTTTAACACAGAAACATGGAAGACATTGTGAACCCGGATGTGACTTGGCAGGGCGAGATGGTAAGCCACCGACCCGATTCTTGCCAAGACCTGAAATGGTCCACAATATCGGGGTGCCAACTTGGCACACCCGCTCCATTGCACGGTACTCCTCCTTGCTTGAATCCTCACATATACATGATCACCGATTTGGTATTCTTTAAATCTCCTCTTCCGGTCAGCAAAGTTCTTTTGCCTATCCTGAGCAGCTTTTAAATTAGACCGTACCCTTTTGACCATTTCCTCCATTTCCTTAAGCATTTCCGGCCCTAACCTTAATTTGTCTTCAGGTCCACCCCAGCTTGAGGGTGTGCGGCATTTCCGCCCGTACAAGACCTCAAAGGGGCTCATTTGTAATGAGGTATGATAGCCGTTATTGTATGCAAACTCCACCAAGTGCAAATACTCTTCCCATCGCATTGGTTGCTGCATTACATATGCCCTTAACATGTCTTCCACCACTTGATTTACCTGTTTCATTTGTCCGTCGGTCTGGGGGTGATATGTTGTACTGAAATTCAGTTGGGTCCTTAATTCTGCAAATAATGTTTTCTAGAAGACCGATGTGAATTTCACGTCACGGTCTGAAATTATCATCTTCGGCAGTCCATGCAATCTAAACACATTTTGCATGAAGACATGGGCAATCTGTACAGCTCTATAGGTGGATTGCACAGGTATAAAATGTGTTGCCTTACTCAATTTGTCCACCACCACCATAATAGAGTCATTATTCTTCTTTGTCTTAGGCAGCCCGGTTATAAAATCCATAGAAATGGTTTCCCACTTCCACTCTGGAATGGGTAATGGTTGCAACAACCCTGCTGGATGTTGATGCTCTACCTTAATTTGTTGGCACTCCAAACACCGTGCCAAATACCCGGCCACATTCTTCTTCATTCTCGGCCAATAATACTCTTTTCGCAACGCAGTGATCATTTTCTGATATCCTGGGTGTCCAGCATAGTGACTGATATGAAATTCATCCAAAATCAGATTTTTAATGTTGTTTTGATTGGGTACATATAACCTCTTTTTGTAGTACAACATTCCAGCATCATTCATCTCATAGCCTTGCTGATTTTCCTCACTAGCAAACTATTGTACTTGCTGTTTTATTTGCTGATATACCGTATCTTATTCTGCTGCCTCTTTTATCATTCCTTCGAAGGGACTTTTCCATTCGCTAAAGGAAATTTCATACAAATAATTTCCGACTTAAAGCATCCGCCAAGTATTCTACTGCTTGAAGATTGTTTAGATTGGGGATCACTTGTTGATATTTCAGCGATTTGTTTTCGTTAGAGATGGATATATCTATGTGAAGTTTGAAAGTGCAATTATAATCACAACTTTGATAATTTGGTTTAAGGAATGTTGTGTTAAGCATAAATACAATGCTGATAGCTGTTACTTTTAATAAATTTCCATAATTCCACTATATTTTCAACATCATATAGTGTAAGATGATTAGTATTATATTCACATTGGAGGCTTAGTGGACCATGCTCACCATGATTAGTATTATACTCACATTGCAAGCTTAGAGGACGATGTTCACGCTGGGGATGTTGTACACTGCTCACTGGCATCTATGTGAAAACTATATGATTCTACCTTGAAGCTTTATGAACAAAAATATAATTATTTCTTGATTATTACATAAAAGAGTTAAATGCGGGAAGATCTAATGCCACTAATTTAGTTTATTAGTATGAAAGGTGATTTATTAGCGTAAAAACTAAAGTGAAAAACATGTAAAATGTAAAAACGTCATGAAATTCTCATTTGACGAGTAGCCGGAATTTGAAATTCTAGGCCTCGCTGGAAGCAACACAGAGAGCTGGCGTCCACTACTCACGCCTGATTTTCGGGAATTAAAAGTAATGATTGCCCCGTTATATGCGTGTCGCTCGTGCAGTTTAAATAACCTTGAAATGTCTCTTCATTCAGTCTTATCTTTACTTTTTTGAATTTCTTTTTGATCAAAGAAGAATTTATTTTGGAAAATTTTTGATGTAAAATTTAATTGTTTGTTGCTGCTTGTAACATACGCAATGCTTGTGATTGGTCACATATTAATAATAATATAATTTATTAATTCTATGTAAATTTATATAGTAAGACGAATTTCTAAAGTGCGTTTGTTGATTTAGTTTATCAATTTTCAAAGATGAGTATAGTTTCCACTCAAAATGGTTAACCACTCATTTTGAAAACACGGTCTTTTTAAAATAAAAAACATATTACAGTACATTTGGTTTTATATTTGGTTCAAACCTATGAGATGAACTGACAGCTGGAAGGAACCAAGAAGCTAGTGTCCATTCTACTGACTCAACTCTCTTGATTGTCAAATGTGCGGGGCATCTGTGTTACAGTACAAAGTAAAATATCCTTGAAACTGCTATGTAAATTCTTTCAATTTCTTTATTTATTTGAAATTTGTATGTACCATTGAAGGAACCAAGAAGCTGGCATCCACTCTTTTAAGTCACGTCTCCCGAGGGTCAAATGTGTGTGGTATCCGTGTTACATTACAAAGTAAATATTCAAGCATTTACACTTTTTGGGAGAACCCAATCCTCCCACAAGAGTAAGCCGACCTCTTCTCTTTATAAGGAAGGAGCACATGAGCTGTTGAGGCCTTGGAACCATGACCTCACTCCAAGTACCCTTCACCAAATCAAATGCAATGATATTATAAGGTCTAGCAGATGTGAGAAAATAGATAACTCCATTACAGTAGACTATGTCATTGGGTGTCCACACAGCCAACCTCACAGCGTATTCACAGGGGACTTCTCAATCACATGCCATGAATCAGCGCATGAATCATAAATTTCTATTGTGGGTTCATAAATGTTACCATTTTGCAAATACCCGCCTGCTACAATGACCTGAAAGCTGCCGTCACAGCCATATTTGTCAGTAGGGCCAAATTTGCTCTCAATTCCATAAATGCATGGATTCAAACGAGGACGGTGCAACGCAGGCAGCAGCCTCCATTTCTTTGCTATTAGATTACAGACTGCAAGATGGTGTGATCCAGTCGAGCTCCCCTGGATAAGGAGTTGCTGACCAATTGCTGCCACAGGAAAATGAATGGACGGGGGAAGAAAACAAAGAGGAATTGAATACCATCTATTCTCATTTGGATTATAAGCACAGCAGCAGTCCCTGCAGTTGTATTTAGAGACTGCAAATAACCAGGGCACAGCAGTACATAGTCAACCTATGTTTGAGTTGGGAAAATCGTTTGAAGATTATAGTGAGCACAACACGAGGACTTGCATATCGACACGAGGATTCCGATGTCCACATTATACACAGAGATATCAAATGTCCCAATATACTTTTAGATGACAAATTTCATGCTAAAATAGCAAATTTTGGATTGGCAAGATTCTTTCCAGAAGGCGAAACCCATGTTTCAACCAAAGTGGGAGTGTTATTGAGAAATCTAGTCTCCACTCGAAGCTGCTAGTCCCACTAAGACTGGTAGCTCTCTTAGAAACAAACAAACTAAAACTACTTTTTCTTTCCTTTATGAGAAGTAGATAAGAGGGGAACAAAGGACACCAACCTGAGTCTTGCGCTTGGTTCCTTGCTTGGTTCCTCTCCCTTCTGATAGATCTTTGCCGCTTTTCCTTCATCTACCCAGCTTCAAAGAGCACCTGTGGAATCAAAGCAGCATAATACTATCGAAGAACAGAGATCTACAATCATAAACAATATAGGACCAGATATATATTGACCACACAAATGCATATATCATCAAACATACAAGAATGTGGAGGAAAACTTGAATAGCTTTATTAATATCAAGAATAGCAAAGAGGATTACAACCAATTGTTTTGACCTAGCGTCATCCTCCCAGCATGAAAGCCCTTCTTCACCTCATGAAAAGCTTAGATCACCCAACACTATGATATTCCACCAAGAAACCAACAACACTTCCTTACAAGATACAAAATTCCAGCCTCTGGATCTCTGGGATGAGGGATCCATATATAGATGATTGCAGGGGGGTGAGTCAGCTTTTGGGATTTTGATTAGTGTCCTCTGTCTGATAGCTCTTGATTCCACTTGGAGATTGATGATCTCTTACTCATCCCTGGGCGAATTCAGAGAGGCAAGTGTCATAGGAGAAGTTTCTGGAAGATTCCATGACGATCCACCTTGCAAACTGTCTCTGCCATTTGTCTACTCTCGCCCATCGCACCCTACAGAAGGGCTTTCCAGTATGCATCGCACCCTTTACACTGATGAGATGCATCGCACCCTCTGCACTAGGCAGTCTGTATGGTCCAACTTTGACCAGTTCTGAGCAATTTTCTGTGGAGAACTTCTGGGAGATGATGTAATCAGCTGACCTTGTTCCTTTAGGGTGTGAAGCAACACTTTTAGGGACTTAAGAGCCCTTGGTTTATGGACATGTATGATTGGGGTTGCAGTGCCCAAAAATGTCTATAACAGTTGCCCCCTAAAGCATGAGGTCGTTAATCTTTTGATGTCGGGTGAAATGCTTTATCATGAGGATCCGAAGTTTTTTCGAGCTGGAAGGCGACCTGTAATAAGATACAATATAATACATTATCTTCATAATATTTCTCATGATCTAGCTGAAGCGGGCATTCCCATGCTCAGCTTTATAAATTTATTCTCATCTACATAAGACAGACAACCCTCTGTGTGGCAGACTGCTGATTCTGATAGAGCCATCATCCTTTGATTCGGATGATCATCTGTGCAGCAATGATGTACATTTGACATCTTTATTTTCCTGAATATATCGCAGCCCATATGAATGAAACTAGATCCGGGGTCTTCAAACTCGTCCAATCTTCACTCGGAGTACAAGTCTATCCATGTGAAAGATGTTCTGGAGTTGAACATGGAAAGACATTGCCTGATTACCAGCCAATGATGTAAGCTGTTAATAGGTGCGAGAGGAATCACCGATAATGATGATGACCCTCAAGGTACTATAGTACAATTCGCGTGGTGTGAAAAAGGGACTTGGCCATTGATGTAAACCTGTTGCTGGAAGTGAGAAACTTGCCATTGAGGCATGCAAGCTTCAAAGTACTAAAAGGGTTGTTCCTAAGTCGACTTCTTGGATAATGAGCTGATGTCGACAAGAAGCGACCCGTCGTAGGAGGGCCTTAATGAATCCCACATCTATGACATGGAATGGAGTAAATGATTTTGGAGGTGAAAATGATCTGATGATACAGGGTTCAGGGTGGCGGTCATGAAAGAATGGAGCGTGAATGTATTGCAGCGGATGAGACACAGGTGAATTCTCTGAGCGACTTCTCTTGAACATACCGACGACACTGACATGGATTGGTAGCATTAACCCAAAATATGGGTGGTGCGATGGACGTGGAGTGAAAGTGTCATGTTCAAGAGCGACTTGCTACCAATAAAGTTTCTTCAAGTTTTCTTCCCAATTTTTCCCTAGTCATTGCTGACCAGTACCTCTTTATTTTTATTAAGCTTGAGGAGGATAACATATGCTTATTCTATAATTTGCCCTTCGGGAAAACCTGTCGCTATGTTTTAACGAGCCTAGCGACAGTGAAACTCATTCTTGTCTATATGGACAAGTTTGTCGCTATTGGTTTTAACGAGTTTAACGACAAATATAACTCGGTCATTTTCAATTTTAGAGAGTCTGAAAGGGACGTAAAGGAAACTCCAATAATCCTTTTTCGTCATATAATCCCTTAAGTCTGAAAAAGTATAAAATAATATGAAAGGGATGAATTTTCGATAATTTTAACGAGCCGAACAAAACAAGTGCTCGATCTTTTTGTGTAATAATCCCTCAAGTCCAAAAAGATTAAAATCTAGAGGAGGGATAACACTCCCGGTAGCTTTAACGAGCTAAAGAGGCCAACTGCTCAGCAATATTTTCATATTTTACGAGTCAGACGAAAAGAGCTTAAACGAGACTCGTTTTTTTGAGGAACAAGTGATAATTTCGGGTAGTAGCTGATTCCAGGTAAGTTTTGGAATTTTCCAATCATGGCAGTGTCACAAGGATGGCTAACAGGATCACTCTTTGTAGCTGTTCCTCAAAAAGGGGTAAACAATCAAATGGAGGTGAATGATCAGCTAAAACAAAATGGAGGTGATGATGAGAACACGACCAAGGCTCAAAAGCTGATGATAATGCATTCACAATGGTTATTTACCGGAAATTGGTTCAATTTTTAATGAGCTTAAACTCTGGGGAAAAAATTTGCTCATTGCTTAGGTTTAATTTTTAACGAGCTTGAACTTCACATAAAAACTGCTCATGATAATGGTCATTGATTATTTTATTTCACCGCTAACCATTTTGTTCCTTCAACAGTTGTACTGCCTGTTCAATTTCTTCATAAAACCGATTAGAAATGAACAATACATGTTTGAAAAAATGAGTTAAACACTAATACTTTACTTGAATTACGTAAAAAGTAATTTAAAAGTGGTTTTTACCCCTCATTTTACCATTTCATTTGAACTTTGGTTTGTTGGAGCTATGGAGGTGCCTTTCCCCCTTGATTTTCACTAGCTAATTCCGGGAGATTCTATGGACGATTCTTGGCGCCGTCTGGACCAAGTAAGAGCTAAACCTGAGCTCTTCAGTTGCATTCCTTCCTTTTTGAATTCTGAGCATGTTTCCCTGTTTTTCTGAGCCCCTCGGGTTTGAAAAATTTGCCCTGGCTCCATCGCACCCTTCCTATATCAAAAGGTGCGATGCATACTGGCCTGTCCATTGGCCAATCAGTATGCATCCCACCCAGTACACTGCTGGGGTGCGATGGGCGCGAGAAGGGAAACTTTTGCACTATTTTCTCATGGAATTTTTTGCCTGTTTTTGCCAAATCAGGACCTTGACTCCTCTCTTGCTTGTTTTGTAGAGATTCATTGGAGAAAAATGGTTGTTACATGGCGAGAACATGAGCATGAAGAAGAGGACATGGTTTCTTTACATGATCCGGGTACGGTAACTGCACTGCGAAACTGTGGCCTGCTCAAGTTTTTCCGCATCTCTAGCATGAGGCAACAAATCAACTTGTTGCAATATCTTCTCGATGCATGGGATCCTACCAACCAGGTGTTTCAGATCAGAGGAAAATCCATCCCCTTGACTGTCGTGGACATCTATTTTTTGATCGGTTTATCGAGGCGTGGTGCCCCTCTCTCATTATCAGGTTCCGCCCGTGGGGGAGAATCCGTGAGAGATTATATTCACCGGTATTGCAGAGAGGGATCTCAGCCGAGTAGGGATGGCAAGATCAACATCCGAGATGTCACTGACCGGTCCTTGAGGACCATTCTGTTCACTTTTGCTAGACTGGCTGGTAGTGCGGCTCTTCACGTGGCTAACAGGTCCTATATGCAGTACGCCTTGGAATGCCTTGAACCAAAGGTGTTCAACTGGTGTGACGCAGTACTCCCTGTGATGAAAGAACAAATGACCAAGGTAAAATGTGAAAAATCCACGAATTTCAACTATGGTTCTATTTTGACCCCTTTTGCCTTGGAAAAGATCCCACTGATGCAGCCGCAGTACATTTCACTTAGTTTACCTCCACCGACTGAGCCACGGATGCAGAGATGGGTCGACCTCATGGCCCGACATGCTGGTCAGTCCCAGGTTTCCTTCTCTGATACCTTCTTCAAGTGGTTCAACTGTCAGGAGATGGTTTTTTCCGAGTGTCCATATGCTGGTATGGATTTCCAGGGTGACCCGGATTTGGTGCTGTCGGCTGGTGAGAAGTGGGGTGCTATCGGTAAATTCTCTGAGAACATCTCTGTTTATCATTTTTATAATTTTCTCATTCTTTCTTCTATCAAGACTAATCAAAACTCATGTTCTCATGCAGATATTGGACTAGTTCGGCTAGCAGTACGTCTGAGAGCACCAGCTGCCGTTCCAGCAGGAGAGGCTGTGGGGAGGGCTATCCTTCACGACCTTGATGTGGCCGAGACTCTTTCAGCATTATAGGATCAGGTCGAGGGTCTCACTCTTGGTATTCTGGACGTGAGGACCGACGAGCTGCCTCTGAGGTTGCAGCGACATACTACTGGCGTGCCGAGTCGATGGACTAGGCTTTTACGCATGATTGCACAGGTGGTGACTTGTTATCACCAGCATCATTAGACTAGGGTGCCCCCTAGCATTTTTATTTTTGGATCATTTGACCAATTTTGTCTTGGTTACAGAACATTACGTATAAACCATAAACAGTTATATATATATATTTTTGATTTTCGGAGCTTTATTTTGGTTAAGTTACATGATCTCGATGCAAATATTGATGAAATGCTTCTTTTATAAGTGTTGCAAATGTCTATCTAACACATAATTTGCTAATGAGTCCGTTAATGTGTTTAAGTTTCTGGAAATATGTTGATATTGAATAGAATCAAACTGCATTTCCAAAATCTTGACCCTTAGGAACATGTGATAGATAGCTGGATTCCGTACGGAGTAGATACCGGTGAGCTGTAGGATGACAAGTTGTGAGTCTAGCCTGATGATGAGTCGGCGTATGCCACGTGTGATGGCATCAGAGAGGAGTTCTATCAACGTGCTGTATTCAACAATATTGTTTGTTGACCGACCAATACATACCCCTCTGAAACATACTAAGTCGCCGCTTGGATCGAACATGGCCTAGGCCGTAGAAGATAGGTTCCGCGAACTACGACTCGCTCCGTCGGCATATCCAACAGATGATTCCAATAGGCCCGACATCTGCAACAAACGTAAAAGCGGATCACTTAACCAAAACAATTACCCTTAGCGAAAACAAAAATGTAACAAAAGCATAGGGGTTACTGTCTCGAGTCAAGCATAGTAACACTTAAGGTACAACCCGTTGCGGGGTTGCGCCAATGGAATCCCATCATAATCCACTAACTCGTAGGCTCCTTTTGCTAATACACACTTAACAATATAGGGGCCCATCCATAAAGACTTGAACTTGCCTGCTCCTAATTTATCGGACTCCTGGTCGTAAAGTAAGACCAGGTCACCTTCTGAGAAGACACGGGGTTTGACATTCTTATCAAACTGCGCCTTGACTCATTTCTTATGGGCTTCGTTAGCCAAAGCAGCATCACGACGGGTTTCATCCAATTGGATTAGTTCCAAGAAACGAACCTCCTCTTCTGAAGTTCTGGCGAGAAGGTCGACGCGAGTTTGAGGGACGAGATTTCACACTGAACTGGTAAGATTACTTCCAGGCCATACACCAGTTGAAAGGGTGTAAACCCGGTTGCAATCCTCACCGATGTCCGGTATGCCTACAAGGCTGAGTACAGGATTAGGTTCCAACTCCTTTTATGGACTCCAATCATCCTTTGCAGCATCTGCTTCAGGACCTTGTTGATTGCCTCCACTTGTCCGTTAGCCTATGGATAATACAGAGTAGAGTTGTCGTGGGACAGCCCTAATTTGGCAGCCAACTCAACCATCATGTGATTGCGAAAATGCGATCCATGATTTTTGACTATGGCCTGTGGAACGCCGAATCTGGAGACTACATGATTGAAAAAGAAGAGGGCAGCCATTTTGCCGCTGTTGTTTAATGTAGGCATCGCCTTGACCCATTTGGTAAAAGAGTCTACTGCGACTATGATATACCCATGCCCCCCGGCCGAGGTGGGTTACATGTCATGAAATCTATGCCCCATTTGGTGAATGGCCCAACAACAACTACTGGTTGCAGAGGTGTGGGTGGTATTCTGGTTTTTTGATCAAAGATTTGACATGCATGGCAACTTTTGACTGCAGTTATGCAATCTTTGAACATTGTTGGCCAGAAGTATCCTGCTCGTAAAATATTTTGCGCCATAGCGTAACCAGATTGATGCCCCCCACACGTGCCTGAATGGCAATCATTCAGGACTTTTTCGGCCTCCTCGTGGGTGAGGCACCTCCGCAGAATTGTATCGACACCACGACGGTAAAGCATGTCACCGACGATCATGTAGTCTTTTGCTTGGTATCGAATTCGTCTTTGTTCCACGCGCGAGGTATTAGACCTATATGTTTGGGTTTGGAGATAGATTATTATGTCTCCATACCACGGATTGCTTGAAGATATCAGAAACAAAGATTCATCCACGATCGCTTCTTCTGAGGTTGCATTGTTGGACAACGATGGGAGGTCGCATAGTAACTCTGCGAAAACCAGGGATTTCTTCGATCTGGATTTTATAAATTCCAGGTCAAACTCTTGTATAATTGCTATCCATTTTGAATATTTTCCCCCCAGCAACTGTCACGACAATATATAAGTCATGGGGTTGCAATCTGATAAAATGGTAGTTTTCTGAAAGAGGACATAGTGTCGAAATCTCTGTATCGCTTGAACAGCTGTGAGACCTAGCTTTTCAACGTAGGACTACTTGCTTTGTGTATCATTTAAGTTTCTACTTAAATAATATATAGGATGTTCAATTCCATTGTCTTCTTGAACTAAAACCATTGCTATGGTCGTACCCGCTGCAACCAGATACAAGTTAAAGTCTTTTTGATAATCAGGAGTGTACATTAATGATGCTTTTATTAGGGATTCCTTTAAAGCATCAAAGGAAGCTTGCGCGACCTGATCCCACATGAAGAGTACTTATTTTTTCAATAGACGAGTATAATCTTTAGCAAGTTCGGCGTAATTTGGAATGAACCTCCTTAGAAAGTTTGCTTTCCCTTGGAGTTTCTGAATCTGAAGCAAATTTGAAGGTGGAGGAAAATTAATGATTTCCTGAACCTTACATGGGTCGAGACGAATCCCATCCTTTGAGACCACAAAGCCAAGTAAACGACCAGAACTGACACAGAACACACATTTGTGTGGATTGAGTCGTATCTTGTAGTGTCGGCAACGTAGAAATATCGCTTTCAAATGCTGCAGATGATCGGTCCGCTTTTGCGAATGAGCCGAAAGATTGTCAAGATATGGTTGAACGATGTTTTTGATGTCATGGAAGGCATAATTCATTGCCCTCTGAAATGTTGCCCCTGCGTTCTTTAAACCAAAGGGTAGCTTGCGATATGCAAATGTGCCCCATGGACAAATAAATGCAGTCTTTGACTGGTCCTGTGGGTGGATATTTATTTGATTATACCTAGAAAATCCATCCATAAATGAAAAGATTTCACATCCGGCGCATTCATCAATTATCTAGTCAATGAAGGGTGTAGGGTAGTTGTCTTTTGGACAAGCTTGATTTACATCCCTATAATCGACGCACACTCTAATCGTTCCTTGTTTTTTCATTACAGGAACAATATTCGATACCCAATCGGTTAGAGGAACCGGGTAAATAAAACTAGCATGGAGAAGTTTTTCAACTTCTACCTTGATGGCAGTGGCTTTCTTGGGGTGCACCTGCCGTAGCCGTTGTCGTACCGGTTTGACATCTGGATACATCTTAATTTCGTGTTCAACTATGCTTGAGTCAATGCCAGGCATTTCATCATAAGACCAAGCAAAGACATCTCTGAACATGCGAAAAAGAGCGTAATACATTTCCAGTTCTGAAGGAGAACAAGATTTACCGACATGAATATTCTCTACAACATCTGTTTTGGTCAAGATATTTATGGCGATAGTCTCTTCAATATTGGACAAGTTTCGTTCGGAATCCACCATGTTTACAGTATTTGATAGAAAATAAAAAACTGAGGGCTGATGAAGGTCACTAGGAGTTTCTTCCTTGTAATCTGGAAGATGGGAACGATGGTGGTAATCTTCCCATGGTGCCCTGTCAATCATCATTGACTGAACAATTCCTTCATCTATAGAATGTGTTTGCGACTAAGGATCTGAAGGGGTACCATATTCCTTAGACCTATCTATCCAAACGCTTAATGAGCGTTGATTTAGGTTTGCCTCCCATGCTGAAAACACTGATTGCTACATTATTTCTATTGGTAGGGTGAAAGTCCCCATTAATATAGGGTCTTTCAGTAGGCCTACTCTGATATTTTGAAGTGAATGAGGGCTTCCATGGATCATCGGAATGCTTCCCGTAACTTGTGAACTGTTGGGGAGAAATGTTTGCTGGTCGACAATTGTAATACTTCCTTGGAAGGGAAATGCAATCTTCCTGAAGTAGGTCAACACAACGGCAGCCATAACATATATCCAGGGCCTTCCCAGTAGGATGTTGTAATCGAGGTTTCCGTCGATCACTTCAACATCAATTTCTACTGTTTTGTCCCCCAGTTCGACTTGCAAGTTACTTAAAATCCCATATGGGGTGTATGTTCGTCCATCAAATGCTTTTAATGTCGTCGAAGATCGCGACAAGGGTGGAGATCCTAAAGTTTTCCAGCAACTCATCGACATAATACATGTAGATGCCCCCTCATCAATAATTGTTCGATGAACAGTTTTTTTGAGGGATTTCACTTGAATAAGGGAAGCTAGTTAAGCTGGTAACTGAGGGTCATATCCTTTGTGATTAAAGGACACAAGATTGGAATCCGTTGGGTCAATCCCACCTATCGCTGATAATAAAGCCTGCTTTTGGGAGGGGAAATTTTGTAGTACCTCAAGTGTCGACATAGTGGATGGCGATTGGGCCAGATCCTCCACTATATTATAATGCTATGCTGCTCTGGCATGAGGATTAAATGTCGATTTGTGTACTACTCCCTTTTTCGGCTTTATCGTTAGTTCAGGAATGATGGGTGGCACAACTTCGGTCGAAGTTGTTGTCGAACTACTAGGTTGATCATTAGCCTTGTTGTCCAACAGCTGTGGATTCCCGTAATCTTTATTCCTTGTCGATATCAAAGCATCATTTTGCTGCTTCGAAACCGACAACATTAGCACTTAGGACGGGGAAGCATTGTCACTAGCAACCAGATTTGTTCCTGGATTTGGAAACGGATCAGTCAATACCACCGAGGTTTTTGAATTCTTGAAGAATTTTCTAAGCTCAGCTTTATATGGACACTCTCTTGTCCAATGATCCTCATCACATATAAGGCATGGACGATTTGGTTTCCTATATCCAGAAGGGTTTGCAGAAGATTTTTCAGGGGACGACTCCTCCTGTTTCTTATTCTTCCCTTTCTTTTTCTTCTTGCCTCTTGGTTGCTTGGTTTCTCTGCCTTTGTTAGCCAACATGGCATTTACTTCTGAGGCAAGAAGTTCTTCATTTGCATTTTGACCTAAAATCTTACGGGCCTTCTTTGACTTAGCCTTTACGATTTTTGTGCCGGTCATTCCTATCACACCATCCTCGGCATGAGAGTCTTTGTTTGATTTAGGAGAGGGAGGAACGGAAAATTCCGGTCTAGGAGCATCAGGGATTTTATCGTAGAGCGTGCCAGACTGAGTATAGATCAAATCTAAATATTTCGCACGAGCAATGACTTGCTCTTCAGTGACGACTCCTCCCTTTGCCACATCTTCTGTAATAGAAGGTAACAATGAGTTAATAAACCATTCAGCCAACAGCTAATCAGGAACATATGTTTTTACCATTCTACGACAACGTCGCCACTCATGAATATGATTGGATATATGAGTGGCCGTCGTTTGTTTGAAATTGGTAAGAAGCTCTGTTCCTGTTTCGTACCTTATGGGTAACTGAAAATGGGTTAAAAAGGTTGTGGCTAGGGTACTGAAGTTATTGTTATAGCTCCAAATCTCACTCCTATGGTTTGTGATGTTGTACTCATGGCCTAGGGCAACCCCTCCTTCCAGACTTGGTCCTAAAATTTAAAAAACAGTGTTTTATCCCTTATACGCGACATTGCCCTGAGTTAAACGCGTGTATATGCGGGTCTGTGTATATCCAACCCTCGTGTATGTATTAAAACACTTAAAAAAATATAAAACTCCTTATTTTCGGGCGGAGATCGTGGGTTTTACCTG
This sequence comes from Pinus tabuliformis, assembly GCA_031772625.1. Lineage (NCBI taxonomy): Eukaryota > Viridiplantae > Streptophyta > Pinopsida > Pinales > Pinaceae > Pinus > Pinus tabuliformis. Next base: position 840,887,367 of record CM062809.1, on the reverse strand, counting down.
CTGATCACCTGTTAGTGCCCGTGGCCCAACTGTTCCCAACCAACTCCTAACTAAAAAACTACTTTAGTAGTGGTATAAAAAGACCTCAAAGGGAAGGCCTAAAGGAGGAGAGAAGAGAGAGAAAGGTTATTATGTTGAGATTTTTCCCTTGACCAGGTCTGAAGTCCCTTGTGCCTTCTGCACTTCCCCCATTTTGTATAGGAAACCTTTGTTTCCTTGTGTGTTGATGTTCATCCACCACTTATGACATCATGGAGAGAGTCATGGAAGGAGTTTGTTAAAGGCTTGAGGCTGGAACGGATCCGGAAGGAAGCTTTGCTTGGAGCCTGCTGAAGGTGACTCAGGTGAAAATATTCCTTTTTATGTACTTTATTTGTCTATAATAAAAGAAACACATGTCTTGGTTCCCGAAATGAATCTTCTTTATGTTAATGATATTCATGTTTAAAATTCATATGTGAATGGTTGTTTGGATTTCATAACTAACTACCTTTCTTTATAACATGAAGATGGTTTCTTTATAAGTTTTTGTCCATATACTGTTGTGTTCTTTGAATTGGTTGTTTTGCAGGACAAAAGAGAAGAAGGGAACTCCAAGAAGGGTTTGGACCCTAAGGGCCTTCTCAAGCGTAGGACCGAAGGTACGTACCCTTATCATAGAATTTGTTTAAATAGCATAATGGTCGTATGAATGCATGTTTCTTTGAATAGATAACTTTCAGTCTGCTAGGGTTTCAACCCAAAAAGCCCTAGGGGAACATTTCCCTCTACCAGAATTGGCGACTCCGCTGGGGACTACACTCTTGTTGTTCCTAGTTTGGGTGTTTTTCAAGCCAATCATGGCTCAGCTGCCTTGTCTGCTTGCTGTTACTGTCTGGTCTGTTCTTGAACTTTAAGCTTTGCCAGTTTCTTTAGTTTGTTTTTTATTTTTCTTGAAGCTTTTCATATACGCTGTTTTTCTTAGTTACAGAGGCATATGTATGCATGTTTCTTTAAGTGAACCCGCGTATACGCAGGTTTCCTTAGTTATAGTAGCGTATACATGAATTCTGTACATAAGTACAGTCGCGTATATCTTTCAATTTTCAAGATTTGTAAATCTTTGTGTCTCTAAAGGTTTGTCTGGTAGTTTGAGTCAGTCTGAAACAATCACTTTCCAGTATCAGTCTTTATTTTTACAGCGAGCATCTTGTTCCGAATTCTCTCTGATTATAAGGAGTATTGGTCTTGGTTTTTGTTGATTGCAAGCGTCATCGTTTTTTGCTAAAGCAGGCAAGATTTCTTTCTAGGAATCTTGGCTACTCTGATTTATCACGGTAGGAAGATTGATCTCAATCTTTGTGTTAACCTTGCTTTTGGTGACTTTTTGTTTGCTTGATAAGAATCGCTTTTTGTGACCATCCACTTCTTTGTTTCAAGAAAGTTGTTGTTTGACACTTTCTTGGAATTTGTCTTTTTTATCTTTTTGGTTTTCATTGCCAAAGCTTTCATTGTTGCTTTTGATTGTTAAGAGCGATTTTAAACACATTTATTTTTGTTGAGTTTTCATCCATTGAGTGGTGTCGATTCACAAAAGTGTTTGATTGCCTATTCTTCAATCATAAGTTTCAGTGTTGTTGAGAGCATTTTTTGAAAAGACTCTTTTTCTTGTTACTTTTGAAGAAAATCTTTGTGAAAATCTTAGTTTTTCTTTCTTGAACTTGGTTTTCATTTGGTTTCCTTTTAGTGAGTAAAAGTGCTTTATGTTTGTCTTAGAACTTGTTTTTAGTGTTTAGACAAAATGAATTGTAGCATCTCATATTCCATCTAGACATTTTAAGTGGCAAGATAAAGATTGATACGCAAGCAACTTTCATTTTTTGTTTTTAGAGTAGTTTTAAAATCTTGCATCCGCATATATTTGCTGCATTAGGATAGATTTGCATATCTTTTTTAGGCATACATAGCTTTGTTAGCTTTTGTGAGTGTGAAGCGTGAATTAACGAAAAGAAAAGAAAATTTGCTTTATTAGAAGTTCCTCTGAACCCTATAGAAATTGCTCTTCATCGAAAAACGAAAAAGTGCATGTGCATGTAGTTAAGTTTTTATTAATTTCTTTTGCATCAAAAAACACCACTAGTTTCACTTCCTTTACCTTGTGACTTAAAGAACAGCCTAATTTAAAATCAAGCGCTAACTAAAATTCACTAGAACTTTTTGTTTTAGTCAGTTACACCAACAAGATTAGGATTTTAGGGCCTTGGATTAGGCGAGTGGAGAGTTAAATCTCCAAGGCCATATAAACGTCAAACGTAGGAGTCTGAATAACGAGAGAAAATCCAATAGCGTTAGGAAGACCAGGAAAGCTCCGGATCTGGGAGTTAAGCACGAGGGTCTGTGAAGACAGGGAAGAGAGATACCCCCTCTCCTACTTGTCCGAACTTACCTCACGACTGTTCTGCCTGGCTTCTGCGATGAGTTGGTATCCATAGTTGCTACTCCTAGGGATCTACACAGGTGGCTGCGGAGGGGAATCCCGTGGCACCTGAGGTCGACGTTGCATCACTCTCGACAGTACTACTGGAGGGCACCCTTTCGAAGCTTGGGGGCTTGCACCAGCGTAGGCTGTTGTTAGGAGGTCAGCGTAACTTCCTCTGTTACCTTCGCTGATAGGACTGGGCCGTCATTATCCCAGACTATCTTCGGAAGGCCCCTTACTCCACTTTCTTGTATTTTAGTGTCCGGTCCTCATCACCCGGAGCGGAAATACTTGGAAGTTGTTTGACTGGCTGATATCTTTAGGGACTTTATAGTGTGTGCTCTTTGTTCCTTGTATATAGTTGGCTTTAGGTATTTTTGTCTAGTCACGTTTGGACTTTATGTTCTGAGTGATCGACTTACCACTCTACCGATCTTGAAAGGCTTTTGGCTGTTCTTTCAGAAGTTGTGGAGTTGCCTCCTCAAGGGCAAAGGTTTGATTGCTTATCCATATTCCTTGAAAAGTTATTCTATATTCCCGTAGGGGAAGGGTCTTTGGATCAGTTAGATATGGCCAATATTCCTGTGGAAACCAACCAAGGTGCCCTCCCAAAAGGGGATCCTTGTGCTTTTCCTTTCTGTGGAAACGTTGGTACTCCCTTGATGGCCACTTTGAATATTCCTGGGTTGAATGTTGGACTACCCGTTTGGTTGTGGTCCACTCCGAATATTCAAAATGCTCTTGAGGCTTCTCAGTTGAATGCTTTATTTCAAGGGCATCACATGGGTGCTAATTGTTCATCTTCTCTCAAAGAGAAATCTGGGGTTCCTTCTTCTCCTCCTTCTTGTCACAAGAAATCTAAAAAGAGGAGAAAGAGGAAGTCAAAGAAGAAGAATAATTCTATCCTTTCATCTTCAACCTCTGTGAGTCATGTTGGAGATGAGCCTTCAGCCACTGCTAGTCATGCTGGGGGCACAAGTCTAGTCACTGCAAGTCACACTAGCACTTAATCTTCAACCTTTGTGAGTCATGTTGGAGATGAGCCTTCAACCACTACTAGTCATGTTGGGGGCATAAGTCTAGTCACTGCAAGTCACACTAGCACTTCATCATCAACCTCTGCGAGTCATGTTGAAGATGAGTCTTCAGCCACTGCAAGTCATGCTGGGGGCACAGGTCTAGTCACTACGAGTCATACTAGCAAAGAGTCATCGACCTCTGCAAGTCATGTTCAGGACTCTCCGCAAACCACTGCTAGTCATGTTGGCGGAATGGAGGTTGGTAAGAAACCTGGACGTAGAAGTTTTAAACCCAAGTTCCCTTGTAAGATATGCAAGGGAGACCATCTTACTCATTTATGCCCTGGTATTCCAGAGGTTCAAAGGATATGGTTCGAGTCTGAAAGTACTTCTACTCCTAGATCTGATATGGTTTCTCATCAATCCCATCAACCGTTGGTTGATAATATGGTAGAAACAGTGCAATCACTGGACGATTACACTCCTCTTTTGGGGGGTGAAGTGCCTAACAAAAGAGTCTATTTGATCTCTAGTATAGAGTCTTCTAGTATAGGGGGCATTCTGGTTTCTTCGAATGTTCCCCCTCCAAGTTCTAAGAGTGTTTCCTTTAATTGGGATAGTCTTGTTGAGCCTCGTCTTCCTTCCGCTGCACCTTTCCAAATAAAGGTCAGGGTTAATTCCACAAATGTCTATCGATGTATGGTGGATGAAGGATCCTCTACAAGTATTATATCCTCTTTGACTTGGAAAGCTTTGGGTTCCCCAAAGTTGTTGACAGCTCAGAGTCAGTTGTTAGCCTATGATAGAAGACCTGGTGAATCTATGGGTGTTCTTCCTCAATTTCCTATCACTTTAGGTGGGAAGACTGTCTTAATCGATATGATGGTGGTTGATAGCCCTTTAGACTTTAATATGCTACTTGGGCATGATTATGTCTATGCTATGAATGTTGTGGTGTCTTCACTCTTTCGAGTAATGTGCTTTCCTCATAACAGGAATATTGTCACTATTGATCAGCTTGCATCTGATAATCACCACTCTAATTCGACTTTACTGCAGAATGCCCCTTGGTTTGTTCCAAGTGTTCAAGTAGACTCTACCCCGCCACAGGTGAATTATGTGGCATTGAGTCCTCAATGTTAAATCGCTTCTGAGAAGGATCCTTTGACTTATTGTTGTCCTTCTTGGGACTTGGTCCCGGTAGTTGACTGAGAGATTCTTCCTATAGGGACATGGGACCCTTTAATTCCCTCTTTTGATCCTTGTAGTTCTCATGATTTCTTAGAACTTGTTTTGCCTTCACAGGAGGAACTCTTTGAAGCCATGAGTTATGACTACCAAAGGAGCCCTTGGTTCGATCCCCACACGGGGTTTGTCCAGAAGAGCTATTATACGTAAGCCGAAAGGTTGCGTGGTTCCCTGTACCATATTGTATATATGAGGTACGCATTTTCAAGTTTTGTATTCTATAACACAAATATTTTATATGAAGTTTATATGTGGGATGCATTAACTTCTCGTCTAGTGTTCCTATTTATGTTTACAGAACTTGGAAGATTTCTCCTTTGGAAGTTTATGGTTGGTCCGTTCTGACAGGTATTGGTTCTCGAAACTGGCATATAGGTTAGGTTTTTCCGCCTGCATTGTGCACTTATCAGTTTCCTTTCCCATTTGGTCTTAGGATCAACCCCACCAAGTTATGGTGCGGAACCTTCTCATTGCTTAGAAGTATCATGACTTGTGTGGTAGAGCCTACCCTATCATGGGTGCCCTAGTTAGTACCTTGTTGTCACTTCGCACTCATGCTGATTTTTCATCCCTAGGCTCGGGAGTCCTCTGTAGTCCCGCCATGACTTATGCGTTGAAGACTCATTCCTCTTACCTTCTCCGCTTTGTTCTGGCCTTATACCCTAGAGGCTCCTTTGTGTTGAGTTGTACTACTGCATTGCATGTTGACCACTTGCACCTTTTGTCCTAGAGCCGGCTTCACTTGGACTCGTGTTTAAGCCAACTTTTGACCATGACGTCTGCAAAATCAACCTTGCATACCTTTGACTTCTGCAGCTTGACACACCTTGACCCGTGGAAGGAACATACCTTTGAGTGTCACTGACCAGTTTTCACCTCCCTGCATTGAGCATAGGAATGTTCCATTCCCAGGAACTAGATCATCAGTTTCACCGACACCCATTCTTTCCACTGTACCATAGAATTATTTTATTCTTTTTCCGGCTTAATAGAAAAAGACAAAAAAAATTAAATATTCCAAAAAAGAGCGGCAACGGGACAATATTTCCATTTATTATTGGCAGCTAGATTCAGTCATGTTGCCCTTGAACAAAGCACTCAAAACAAAGTCTCCTCCATATGGGTGGGATTTAGTTTGACTTAGGTACGCCATAACCTTGTTATTGAGTCAGTTCTCCCCCGATTGGTTATCTCTTCCAATCATATGGAGGGTTCGTTCGTGCCTCCTGCATGGTGAACTTATACAGAGTCATCATATGCTGCCATATAGTCACATTGAGTCATGCTTTTGTTCAAGGGAAGTTAGCCTGAGTCAGCCTCTCTGCGGTGTCTCTTCACACATTTTTCAGTCAGCCATCCTCGGTTGTCAGTGTCATGTCTATCATCACATCAGTTATATTGGTCCTTTACTCATGCCAGTTTGAGAAGGTCCCCATTGACTTCTTGCTGGCGGGTCTTGTCCTTATCGACGACGACATCTTGCTCTGAGGACAGGCCTAGAGCTGCACCCTGGCCCTATTTTCATTATTGATAGGTTACCTTGTGCTCAGCATTGATCAGTATCATGGGTCTTTGACTGAGTGGTTTCCCTTGTGTTCGACATCAGCTTACATTATCACACATTGGGATTCGTGCAATACCTTGGTTTCCATTTGACCCTATTGGTGGATACCTCGCCTCTATGTTAGCTTTCATTATTGGTTGGTTCAGAGGGTTTCTGCCGTGCGCTAGCCACATCTTGTGTACACCGGAAACGTACTTTGGTTGGGTTACTACATCTTTTTCGTCCGATTCCTTCCACATTATTGGCCTACGGGTTACACTCGCACTAGATTGATGAAGGATGCCTTAATGCCTTCCTTTTAGCGGATCTTTCCCTATCAAATCTGACTCATTGCTCTAGGGCAAAGATCTAGAGTCCATTTGGCAGTACCTTGGTGTTTGCAGTCATTAGTGGCAGATCCTTCGCTATCGACAGTGGGAAACCATCATTGTCTCCTGATCGATAGATTCTTACAGGTGTTTGACTCCAGCTCATATATTCACACTTGTTAGATTGTACTGGGTACCTTGACGCTCATTATCATTATCGGTGAGTAGTCTCACGTTTGTTAACGGTATACATCAATGACCGGTAATCAAACGAATTCTCACATGGTCGACTTCAGATCATTTATTCCCATGGTGTAGAAATGTACCACGGCAGTCGGTGAAGACCTCAGGTTGTATCAGCATTCATTGGTTCACTTGACAGTTGCTCCTGTTGCTGCTAGTTGATACCACTCCACTTTATATGTTGCAGTCAGTCATGGCGACATTCTATATGCTGGCACCTGAGTTTGCAGTGTAGTACCATCCTATTCCATCATGTTCAGTTGGTAGCTTTTGGGATCAGTCTTTGATATCAGTGATCCGTTGCATCTTTCAACATCATTGACAGTCTTATATGTGATATTTGGACATGTACTTGTTCATCATGATCAAATGATCCATTATGTATATTTCAGTCCTTTATACTTGTATACTTAGTAGATTCGCTTGTACTTGATATGCGGACATGCTTTACTTTTTCTGAGCATGGGTATGCCCGCCTCAGACAGTGTTTCTTTCTGATCTCCTTTGGTGGCTTGGCAGGCTAAATTCTGGTGAAGTCCTCCTCAGTTTTTGACAGACTTCCTTTCCATGTACTTGCATAATACATTTCGGCCATCATGTACCCCTTCTAACCTCATATATTAGGGGGCATCTGTTATAGCTCCAAATCTCACTCCTATGGTTTGTGATGCTGTACTCATGGCCTAGGGCAACCCCTCCTTCTAGACTTGGTCCTAAAATTTAAAAAACAGTGTTTTATCCCTTATACGCGACATTTCCCTAAGTTAAACGCGTGTATATGCGGGTCTGTGTATATCCAACCCTCGTGTATGTATTAAAACACTTAAAAAAATATAAAACTCCTTATTTTCGGGCGGAGATCGCGGGTTTTACCTGCTGATCACCTGTTAGTGCCCGTGGCCCAACTGTTCCCAACCAACTCCTAACTAAAAAACTACTTTGGGAGTGGTATAAAAAGACCTCAAAGGGAAGGCCTAAAGGAGGAGAGAAGAGAGAGAAAGGTTATTATGTTGAGATTTTTCCCTTGACCAGGTCTGAAGTCCCTTGTGCCTTTTGCACTTCCCCCATTTTGTACAGGAAACCTTTGTTTCCTTGTGTGTTGATGTTCATCCACCACTTATGACATCATGGAGAGAGTCATGGAAGGAGTTTGTTAAAGGCTTGAGGCTGGAACGGATCTAGAAGGAAGCTTTGCTTGGAGCTGCTGAAGGTGACTCAGGTGAAAATATTCCTTTTTATGTACTTTATTTGTCTATAATAAAAGAAACACATGTCTTGGTTCCCGAAATGAATCTTCTTTATGTTAATGATATTCATGTTTAGAATTCATATGTGAATGGTTGTTTGGATTTCATAACTAACTACCTTTCTTTATAACATGAAGATGGTTTCTTTATAAATTTTTGTCCATATACTGCTGTGTTCTTTGGATTGGTTGTTTTGCAGGACAAAAGAGAAGAAGGGAACTCCAAGAAGGGTTTGGACCCTAAGGGCCTTCTCAAACGTAGGACCGAAGGTACGTACCCTTATCATAGAATTTGTTTATAATAGCATAATGGTCGTATGAATGCATGTTTCTTTGAATAGATAACTTTCAGTCTATTAGGGTTTCAACCCAAAAAGCCCTAGGGGAACATTTCCCTCTACCAGTTATCAAACGAAGCTCTAGGCAATTCGATATACCATTTTGCTACGGACCAGTTAACGTTCGCTGAAAAAGGCGAAGCCTAATCGAATCATCATTTAGAGTGTTAGATGAACACCACAAATGAAAGGTCATCACATGATTCGACGGGTCTTCACCCGGATTTCCATTAAATTTAGGAATATCTGACGGAAGTTTATGAGGAATCACTGGCCACCAAGGGGCGTAAGCGATTGGATCATTTGTCAGCCGATTTAGATCTAGTAACTCTAAAGTTGCTACAAAGGGCAACTGTTGATTTAGGTTCAGCGAAGCATACCCAGGATAAGATGGGATGGCATGAGCAGTGGGTCTTTGCATACCAGCATAGTGCATTTGATGCTGATAACTTTGGTAAGGTTGATGGGCATAACCATTATGAAATGGTTGATGTTGACCGTTTTGAATATACGGCTGCCCATTACTTGCAAAGATTTGGTGCTCAGATCCTTGGTAAACTTGTTGGAATTGTGGTTGTTGATATTGCACCAGCCATGGTTGTGAGACCATTTGTTGTTGTCCAATATTGGCTGTTTGACCAAGATGAGGGGTAATGGTACCCGTTTGAGCCTGGGTCACTCCAATTAAGGAGCCACTAATCGATGATTGTGGTGGTGTCGTAGAGACAAGAGGCTGTTGACTTGCGACCTGAGAGACTTGAGGTTGGCATACAATAGGCAACGCTTGTACTTGCGACACCGTCACAATAGCCGGTGTAGTGGGGATATTTGACATAGGCAGACTTTGTTGCATTGAGTATACAACTCTTGGTTGTTGAGGTAGTATTGGCACCCAACCGCTAGATGTAATTCTAGCATAACCTGAATTCTGTTGTGAACTCTCGTATGTTTGTTCTCCCGTAGGAGACAATGAAAGGGTATATTTCCCCCCATACGGCGGTAATCCAATGCTTAAAGGAATGATCTACCTTTGAGGACCGGACTGCCCAAATTGACATTGCGAAGGATCAATTTGTTGAGACTCAACATAAGAGATTCCAGATATTATTCCAGACGAACAAACGAGAACAGACCATATTGTCGAAACAACCCCTGGATGAATTCCACCCAGTGCTTGAGAGCTAGTTGCGACAGACGGTATACCAGCGAACATTGTTGGAGTGACAGCAGGAAGTTCTGTCGTTGCTGTGTCAGATGACACAGTCCTAGATGTCGACGGTTGTTCAGACATATCTAGTCTATCCAAAAGATTTCCTAGCGATTCTACAGGAACTTCCGATAACGGTAGACTAATTTCTGACGAAGAAGGATATAGGGTGATCCCAACTCCAAAATGCGATGGAGTACTAGATGGGGGATCCTCCACAATCTCTTCTATAGCAATCAATCCAGGTGGAAGAGGTAGACCGTCAGGGCTGTAAAATATTTCCGGTGTCGGAGAAGGTATAAATTCTGCAGCGACAGTTGTTTGGGTAGTAACACCTTCCGAATCAGCTGCAGATGGAGCCAGTTCAGGAATAGAAGTGTTTACCTTCACACTAGGATCATTTCTACTATCCTCTGGTGGCTGCGGAACTTCTTCTACAAAGGTAGGGATACCAGAAATGTTTGGAGTAACCGGGGTCTCCGAGGGTGTCGGAAAATTTGTTCCAACCAGACCAGGGGACTTTGAACCGGTTAAACGAGTTCGCTTTGTCCGAAATAGTTTTGTTTCTGGAGACAAAGACGGTTGACTTGTAAGTCTCTGCGAACGACGGGGTTTCAATTGAATTTCTTCCATGATTGCGGATTACTCGATCAACTAAAAATAGAGGGGAAAGTGATTCCGAATTAAATGAATTTTAGACGCTTTGACACAACTTGTTTTTTCAATTTTTAAGAGTCAATAAAAAAACAAAAGATGACTCTAGTCGCCTTCGATTTTTAATGAGCCTGAAGTGACAAGTGCTCAGATGGACCTTTTCCTTTAACGAGTCTGAAAAGGAACGAAAGAGACTACTCTGGAAATCTAGACAAAGGGATTACCAAACCAATCGCAAAACTGCAGAATACTTTTTACGGTACGGCAGTCAATCTTCCTGAATGTTGTGTTCAGTGCATTGCGATCGATAGGGCGACAGACACGACTTCCTATGGATAAAGGATATAGCCTGTTGTGGTCTCCCAATATATACTCGACGGTACGTGGGAGCACAAGCCCGTACTGGCACTTGTCATCTCAAAGAGGAGGAATCACCCAACCAACAATGAAAGCGACAGTTACAAGGGTTTACGACACCGGAATACGTCTCTAGCCTAGACTTCTAGATGTTGTGCGTTAGGTTCCAAAGCATTTTTATATTCATTGAATTTATTTTATAGTTGATCTTTCTTAAGAAATTTTCCTTTCAGGTTCACCATGTGATGTAGATATACAATTCCTAAAATGCAATCTAAGATGATAGATAATCATTTAATCTTCTTTTTGCAATGAAAATCCTAGCTACTAAAGAAAGAGAGATGATATTATTTCAACATAGAGCAGAGAGCACACACTAGATGCATTGTCCTAAATCAAACCAACAAGCAGTCTAAATGCAAATGCAAATGCACATGCATGTATTTGTTTTCAGCTATCTTAATGTGTGAATGACAAGAAGAATGCTAAGTACAAATCTGAATTATCTTTTCAAAGCGACAATACTAACAAATTTCTCTTCAAAAACGAAAGGAAGATAATGACAACACTTTGCTATTTTGAATTGAAAACTGCTTTCGACACTTAAAAAACTACTAATTGAAATCAAATACAAGAGTAACTGTATAATCGACCATCAAGAACAATAGAATTCTTTTCTTTGACTGAAAACGGAACTTGCGACACTTCCAAATCAAGAAGCGACAGTTCGATTATGCTACTTCTTTGTAAAAGAGAATTGTAAATGGCGCACAATGCATAAAAAAATTCACAATTATTTGTACGATGGAGGCGGAATAATGGAAAGGAAGGGGGTTTCCACAGTGGTATACTGATCACAGACAGCAAAACTCCTGAATAGAGCTGAAGAGAGTGAAGAAAAACCAAAGTCTGAAGGCAAAATTAGCCTTTTCTGATCATCGCACCTGTTACACAGGGAATCCAGTATGCATCCCACCTACTGCACATGGGAGGTGCGATGCATACTGATTTCCTTGAAGAGAGGGTGCGATGGTACCAGGACGAGACTTTGCTTGGCTTTTGATCACAATTTGCAACTCAGTTCAGGGATTTAGGCCAAGCAAGTGATAATCAGTAAATATGAATCACAGGGGCTGATCTAATGAGGTTACTAGAGCCACCACCAGGGCGATTAGGATGTTTGCAAATCGATTGTTCAGTTTATAAACAAAACCCGGAGATAGACTGAAGCAACATTGATTTATTTTGCACTTGCATAGCAAATGCAGTTCGAAGGCTAGCTGGCTTAACTTCAGGCTCCATCTGTAAGTTTATAAAGCAAACAAATATATACAAGCGAACAATCTATTCGCTCCCCAGCGGAGTCGCCATTTTTTTATTAGGAAATCTAGTGCCCACTCAGAGCTGCTAGTCCCACTAAGACTGGTAGCTATCTTAGAAACAAACAAACTAAAACTACTTTCGCTTTCCTTTATGAGAAGTAGATAAGAGGGGAGCAAAGGAAACCAACCTCAGTCTTGCGCTTGGTTCCTTGCTTGGTTCCTCTCCCTTCTGACAGATCCTTGCCACTTTTCCTTCGTCTACCCAGCTTCAAAGAGCACCTGTGGAATCAAAGCAGCATAATACTATCGAAGAATAGAGATCTACAATAATAAACAATATACGACCAGATATATATTGACCACACAAATGCATATATCATCAAACATACAAGAATGTGGAGGAAAACTTGAATAGATTTATTAATATCAAGAACAGCAAAGAGGATTACAACCAATTGTTTTGACCCAGTGTCATCCTCCCAGCATGAAAGCCCTTCTTCACCTCATGAAAAGCTTAGATCACCCAACACTATGATATTCCACCAAGAAACCAACAACACTTCCTTACAAGATACAAAATTCTAGCCTCTGGATCTCTGGGATGAGGGATCCATATATAGATGATTGCAGGGGGTGAGTCAGCTTCTGGGATTTTGATTAGTGTCCTCTCTCTGATAGTTCTTGATTCCACTTGGAGATTGATGATCTCTTACTCATCCCTGGGCGAATTCAGAGAGGCAAATGTCATAGGAGAAGTTTCTGGAAGATTCCATGACGATCCACCTTGAAAACTGTCTCTGCCATTTGTCTACTCTCACCCATCGCATCCAACATAAGGGCTTTCCAGTATGCATCGCACCCTTTACACTGAGCAGGTGAGATGCATCGCACCCTTTGCACTGGGTAGTTTGTATGGTCCAACTTTGACCAGTTCTGAGCAGTTTTCTATGGAGAACTTCTGGGAGATGATGTAATCAGCTGACCTTGTTCCTTTAGGGTGTGAAGCAACACTTTTAGGGACTTAGGAGCCCTTCGTTTATGGACATGTATGATTGGGGTTGCAGTGCCCAAAAATGTCTATAACAGGGAGGAACAATGTAAGTTGTGCAATTGGTCTATTGACTTATTAACATTGTAAGTTCAATGATTCGGAGAATACTTTCAATTAATTGATTCAGTAGCCACTGAGCCCTCATTCTCCTGCCACTAAATACGTAAACCATCTAAACATGTATAGAAATAGCGTTGAAAGGGACGAAATGGTTTAAAAAATACTTTCAAAAACCATTTCAACGACCTCTAGGAAAGCAAGCTCTTCATTGTCGCCATCGACAGTAGAAGGTTGAGAGGTTTTAATGAAAATTTCAATACCGTTAATATTTAGAGTGAAAATGCCAAGCAAATACTTAATACAACCAGGAACCAAGAAAACGGGCTACACTGGTACCTACAAGGCTTACAGATTCGAGGCAGAAAACTGATTGTTTGACGCAGAAAATTGCTTTAACCTGTATTTGCCATAAAAAACCCATAACAAAACACTAGACTGAGATTAAAACGGTGGAAGCAAAATGAGAGAGAATGAGATCAGAAAACCCATTTTTGAGATTACTAACCTGGAATTTGAATAGAAGAACTCTGAGCACCTGAGCGAACAATTTCTGAATAGGAAAACGAAGCTATAAACAGGGTATACTGAATAACCGAGGGCTAGGTCGTGCACATCAGAGTGCATAGCAGAAACGGGACACATTATTGCAGCAGGTAGTGGAAGAGCCCGGAAACATTATTGCAGCAGGGCGTGGAAGAGAACAGGAAGAGCAGAAAGCGGAAAGAGAAGGAACATAAATGGTCGTGGAAGAGAACACGAAGAGCAGAAAGCTGAAGAGGAGAAACATAAATGGAGTTACATGACAGATGTCAACCATATGCCAGTTGAAGGTGCACGCCAGCTGTCAATCATAGAAACAAAAGGTAGACAAAAAATCTCACTCAAAGGAAGGCCTATCGGCCTAATTATTTTTTTTTTATTTTTTTTAATGTAATTTTCATTATGGTATGTTTTTAAATTTAAAAATCATATTTTTGATGGTCTATATTTATAGTGTGGGTAATCTTCTTTCCTCATGGCCCAATTTTATTTCTGCATTAAAGGAACAATTTTATCCCTTAGGTTATAAGCAAAAAGCCTTAATGGATTGGCAATACTTAAGGCAAGACAGACGCTAGGATGTTCAAAGCTTTACCGAGGAGTTTAGAAAACAAGCACTTAATTTGGGCATTGCACTTGACTCACCTGAAGTAGTAACTAAGTATATTGGATCATTACATAGTTATATTAGACATTCATTATTATTGTTTGAACCAACTACTATTGACTCGGCCAGTGTAAAGGCCATTCATCTTGAGAATAGGGGAAAAAATGAAAGAGATGATCATTCCAAGAAAGATGAAGGAAAGGGAAGGGAGAGGAGGACGACATCAACCAAGAAAGATGAAGGAGAAAGGCCTTATTGCACTCACTGCAAAAAGGAAGGTCATGATGACGATCATTGTTGGAAATTGTACCCGAAAAAGAGACCAAAGAAGTATGGAGGAAAAGGAAAGCAAAGGACAGTGGCAACTATGTAGCAAGACCTTGGATTCGATTCTAGAGATGAAGCATTGATCATGACACCAGAAACAAAAGGTACTCTTACACCTCATGTTAATTCTGAATCACATGAAGGCACTAGTTCAATATATGAGTCTCTTCCTAATGAATGAAAGAGAATTGAGTTATTTCATATTAGAGTTGTCATAAATCACGCAAAAGTGGAAACTCTATTTGATACCAGATCCCAAGCAAATTTAATTTCTAAGTCCTTGGTGAAGAAGCTAGGCTTAGAAACCAAACCACATCCAAAACCTTACACGCTTGGATGGATACATGATAAAGAAAAATTGAATGTAACTAAGTAGTGCAAGGTTAAATTTGTGATCGCTTCTAAGTTAGTGGATGAGGTAGAACTTGATGTGATACCATTGGATATCTGTGGCATTGTGTTAGGGAGTCCATATCTATATGACATAAATACCAAATCAAAAAAGATGGGGTAGAATATATTGTAAGGGCTCATCAAACTAAAATCAATGCTAGCCTTGTAAGTGTAGGAAAAATGAAGAGTTTGGTGAATTCCAGTAAGGGTTACATGCTTATGGTTGTAAGGGGGAAGGATGAATAATTATCCGATGTTTTCCATGGTTGTGATCATGTGCATAAAAAGGAATTATGTGAATTAATTTCTAACTATGGTGAGATGTTTCAGCAACCAAGGGGATTACCTTCGAAGAGGGAAATCCAACATGAGATCCATTTGTAGCATGACGCTCCTTTACCAAATATTGGCATGTACAGGACGTCGACTA
Organism: Pinus tabuliformis; assembly: GCA_031772625.1. Lineage (NCBI taxonomy): Eukaryota > Viridiplantae > Streptophyta > Pinopsida > Pinales > Pinaceae > Pinus > Pinus tabuliformis. The sequence continues at coordinate 840,871,995 of CM062809.1, read as the reverse complement.
TTGAGATGGAGGAGATCAAAAAAAAGGTGCAGGAACTATTTAACCAAGGGGTCATCACATCGAGCACTTCTTCGTGCGAATCACTAATTGTCTTAGTGCTAAAGAAAGATGGCACATGGAGGATGTGCGTGGATTACCGAGCACTAAACAAAATCACGGTGAAAAATCGTTACCCTCTGTCGCGCATTGATGATTTACTAGATCAATTCAGGAATGTTATCTATTTCACCAAATTGGATTTGCATAGTGGTTATCACTAGGTCCAAATTGCTGTGTAGGATGTGTGGAAAACCGCCTTCAAGACCAAACAGGGGTTGTTCGAATGGATGGTGATGCCATTCAGAATTTGCAATGCTCCAGCCACATTCATGAGGGTCATGAATGATCTCTTTAGGCCTTTCATTGATGAATTTGTTCTTGTATATCTAGATATATTCTTGTCTTTAGTAAAAATAGGAATGAACATGTATGCCATGTAAAGAAAGTGCTTGATGTATTGAAAAAAGAAAAACTCTATGTAAAATTGTCAAAGTGTGAGTTTGGGAAAACCTCTTTGGTTTACCTAGGTCATATTGTTGGTCATGATCAGTTAAAAATTGATCCTTCCAAAGTTGAAGCAATTGTAAATTGCCCTAAGCCTACTAGTGTAATCGAGGTTCGCAGCTTTTTGGGTGCAGTACAGTATTGGAGGAGATTTATTGCCACTTTCTCTATTATTGCAGGACCTTTACACACACTTACAAGTGTAAAGAAATTCTTTCAATGGGGAGGAGAGCAGCAGAAGTTCTTCGAAACATTGAAAGAAAATATTAGCACCGCACCAGTCTTAGCGTTACCAGATCTCCAACAGTGATTCGAGATCGAGATAGACGCCAACGGATATGCCATGGGAGTTGTACTGATGCAGCAAAAGAAGCCAATATGTTACCATTTAGAGAAATTCTCTCAGGCTATGATAAACTATCCCACTTATGACAAGGAGTTATATGCCTTGGTCCAGAGTGTGAAAAAGTGGAAACACTACCTGATTGGCAAGGAGACCATCATCCATATGGATCATCAGCCCTTGCAATATCTTCAGTCACAAACCAAGTTGCAACAAGCTCGTCATTTCAGGTGGATGGGTTTTCTTCAACAATTTCATCTGGTAATAAAGTATAAGAAGGGCACTAGCAATAAAGTGGCCAATATGCTATCTCACCCTCCTATTTCTGCTTCTGTTATTTTGCATAATGCTTCGTTATCTTTTGAAAGTTATGCTGAACAATATGCTAACGATGATGACTTTAAGGAGATTTATGAAAAACTAACCCATGGTTCACAGGTGGACAACTATCACTTGTAGGGAAAACTGTTGTATCACCTTGGAAAATTGTGCATACCCATAGGGGAAAGGGTACATGTAATCTAGGAGGCCCACACCTCCCTTGTGTCTGGTCATTTTGGTGTTGAAAAAACTTTGTGTCATGTACAAAGATTTTTCTTTTGGCCTCATATGAAGAACATTGTGACTCGCTATGTAAAGGGATGTGTGATGTGTTCTGTTTCAAGTCCTCTAATAGAAAACTTGAGCTCTACACACCACTCCCTATTCTGAGTCATCCATGGGAAAGTGTGACGATGGATTTTGTAAGAGGTTTGCGTTTGTCTAGAAAATGTCACGACTATTTTTATGTCGTCGTTGACTGTTTTAGTAAGATGTGTATTTTAATGCCTTGTAAAAAGTAGATCACTTCAGAGCAGACTACTTATCTTTTCTTTCAGCATGTTTGTGTCCATTTTGGGTTGCCCACATCGATTGTGTCAGATCAAGATTCTCGCTTTATCGGAGAGTTTTAGACCAGATTGTGGAAGATTATGGACACCAAGTTGAAAAGAAGCATGACATTTCATCCACAGACTGATGGACAGACAAAGGTTGTCAACCACACCGTGGTACACTTGTTGCGAGGCTATTGTGGAAAACATCCTAAGTTGTGGGATGTTAGGTCCCTATAATACTAGTGATTCCCCCATTACTGTTGTCATTGTATCCCTTATTGTTATTGTTGTGCCCCTATTGTACTCATATTATTATTATTGTGCCCCATAGAAGCCCACTATTGTTATTTTTGTGCGCTTATATTATTATTGTTAGGTTGGCTTTGGTTACATTGTGACCCCTTAGACTCCTATATATAGAAAGGAGGTTTTGTCATTTGTATCATCCAATAATTGTTCATTTGTGTAATGTAAAGGAGGTTGCCCCCTTGAAGAGCTTGTTTCTAAGTCGTTGATCTATCTTTTCTATCTTTTTGTGAGCTAGTTTCATAACATTTGGTATCAGAGATTTGGATTCTAGGGTTTTGCTGCTCCAAATAGGTCATCATGGAATTTTCGCTATAATTTTTTTGCTACGAAGTTTCAGAAGCTAAACAAAAAACCCATTTGAGAAGAAATTGGTCTGAACCTCGGGTCCGAACTTTAGATCTTGTCTCGCTATATTTTCGGAGCTATGATTTGAGGAAGTTAGGGTTTTTGCAAGCTCCATAATTTCATCCCAAACATGTCATCGTGGAAGTTTCGCTATAATTTTTTTGCTACGAAGGTTCAGACTTTGAAATTAAAACCCACTTGAGCTGAAATGTTGGTGAAGCTCTGGTCCAAATTTCAGACCTTGTCTCGCTATATTTTTGGAAATATATTCTGAGGAAGTTAGGGGTTTTGCAGACTCCCAAATTATATTCTAAACAGGTGACCTTGGGAAAATCGTCATAACTTTCTCTCTAAGCATCATATTGAAATTTCATAAGAAGCTTGAGAAAGAGGAGAGACTGTACGTTTTTGTGTATTGGTTTTAGGTTTGAAGGTCGAAACAGTAACACATGGAACTTCGTACAAGTTTGCTCTACTAAATAAGTATATAAGCAAGTAATCTTGGGAGGTGGGGAATAACTCTTTCTTGGAGAATCCAATTTTGATCAAACTGGTGGCATTAGAAAGAGGGCATAGAGTGATACTGCAGGTCACAATTTCAGACCTTGGAGATCCAAAATTACAGAGTTACATTCATTCAACATTGAGCTTCTACAAAGTGAAAAAAGGTGTGTAGTTTTTTTAAATTTTTGCATAAGTTTCGTTTGAAAAATTAGTTTGAAGGAATTCAAAGGGCATAGTGAAGAATTATTATCAGTAATTGATGCCCCAAAGAAAAAAATGGAAACACCTAGGAAGCAACCTGAAATCTCTAGGATGACTCATGAGGAAGAGGAAGAAATGCAACATGATATATCAAAATTACAAGAACAAGTGCAACAAATTTCACTCGCACAAGAAGTGACAGAAGCTAAGATGGTTGGTTTAAAGAAAGACGTAGAAGCTAAGTTGTATGGTGTGGAAGCTAAGATGGATGGTTTAAAGAAAGTCCTAGAAGCTAAGATGGATGGCATCGAAGCTAAGATGGATGACTTAAAGAAAGGCGTGAAAGCTAGGATGGAAGATTTGACAAAATTTCTACAAGAAATGCTTACTAATGGCGAAAGGGTAGTAAAGGAAACTCATGATGAGAACAAAATAAATGTTAATCATGATTTCATAGACTCTAACGTTGGATCGAAGAAACACCATGTTCCAAAGATCGATATGAGGAAGTTTGATGGCGAGGATCCCGCAACATGGATACTACAGATGGAGCAATTTTTCGATCTCCATAATGTCCAAAACACACAAAAGGTACACATTGCAACTTTATATTTGGAACCAAATCAGTTTGTATGGTATCGATGGCTTTGCTTCCGTAAACAAATTGTCACTTGGGCTATTTTTATGGATGAAATGATAGCGCATTATGAGGATACAAAAAGCAACACTTTTTTAGCCAATTGATAAATTTCAAACAAAAGGGTTCAATGATGGAGCACATTAAGGACTTCCAAAAATTGAATATAAGGGTAAAAGATACTCCAGAGGAGCATATGATTGAAGTGTTCATAGGGACTTTAAAGGATAACATCCAACATGAGGTTCACCTTTGGGAACCTGATTCATTGGAGAAGGCATTTAGGTTGGCAAGAAAAATTGAAATAAGAATTATCAGATTGATCCAAGTGGATCTCTAGACACTAGTGGCATGAAAAAGGCTCAAAATTCAAAGTGGCAGAAAGTCGATTACCTTGACATCAAATCGAAGTGCTCGTCACCCTGATTCCTACGGCATGAACAACACTCCAATCCGAGTCCGTATGAAGAAGATAGAGGCAATCAAAGTTTGGGGTTGACTTACCCATGTGGCAGGCTTATGGAGGGCGCAATTTGGCAAGAATCCAGCATCGGAATCCGTCTAATTTTCTGAGCGAAATTGTGGGTCTGTTAATTTGCCTAATATCGCCTAAGGTTCTGGAAAATTCCTAAGTGGGTGGTGGTTATTTATTTTTAAATAAAAAAATATAAACAAATATGGGGCGGGCGACCATGACCCCGCCGCCCCTGGAACCTCCATAACAAAAATGATATTAAATGGGGTGGGCAGCGATGACCCCACCACCCCCCGGAGTCCACCAACAAAAAAATATACGCATATGGTGGGGGCGTGACCTATCAAGCCCGCTGCCCCTCCACCTCACATTCAAACTGCCGGAGATTTGGGGGAGCAGGACACTGGGATCAGCGGACCCACCTCTGGTTACACACTACACTCAACTTATACGGAGGCAACGACGGAGGTTTAGGGGAGCGAGCCACGATACCGGCGGACCCTCCTCCCATTTAAATAAACTATAACTGTTATGCATTAAAAAAGGGAGGGGAGGGATTTGATCTCCTGACCCCCATCAATGAGTTTCCTTATTTTCCAATGCACCCAACGACCTTCCTTGGTTGATCCGCCTACCAAACATTATATCAAGACTTTTGCACAGTGCACCCGGGGGAAGAGAGCGCGCACGTATTTCGAGACATATGATTTGCAGGAGGCAAAACCGTGAATAGGGTTGTGACAGGGGGTAGAACTTTGCCTGGGCACATTTTCCAGGGGGTCAGTTTTGGTCCAGTGTCAGAATAGGGAAAGTTTTATATCGATTTTTCACATCTCGACGACATGAACTCAATGGTGATGCCAGTTTCTACAACAGAGCTTTCCATTTTTTTGGCCATTTTCTAGATTGGAGGTATAAAACTCCTTTTTGTAAATGTTGCTTGTACTCTTCTTTTTCATGCTACTTAAGGAATGAAGGCCCCCCTATTGATTGAGCAGGGTTCAGAGACGTAGTCCAAATTGGACAAACTTCATTATCAGGTCTCTTGTCTTATTTCATGCTTTTATGTGTTTTTCCTCTTCTCTCATGTGCACATTAAATTTCTATGATTACGATGTAATTTATCCATGTAATTATTTAATACATCTATAAGCAAAAGATCTTGGATCATTAAATCCCTTCAAAACGAGTCAAATGGCCTTCGAACTTGTAGATTTGAATAAAACCTGTTCAAATACAAGAGAGAGATTTTTGGAGCGAGTATATTGGAATTTATCAAGGAGATTTCATAGTAAAAAAGTACAGATTTAATAATGATTCGTGTTACTATGCCAATATGACATGGTGTGATACTTTTAGAAACCTTAAAAGCACATTATTAATGTTTAATAAAGAGCTCAAAAACTTGATGAAGGAATGTCAAAAGTTGATTCAATGTAGTTTTTAATTTTCCCACCAATATATTTGGAGACCTTTGAAGCAACATTGCATTGCACGAGGCAATTGTCGAAACCTTAATAAGATTTTATTATTTTGGCTTCTCATTGAGTGTTCAACAACTCGTAAGAGAGGTGGGTGTCAAAACTATCCCAGAAAATAAGATTTTTGTTGTTGTTGTATTTGTTGCTTTTTCTTGAAAATCCAATTTTTGGAATTGGTGATTCTTCTAGTAATAAAGCATCCATTTATTATAAGTTTAGTCTTTTATTTTTTAAAAGATTCACATACTATGCATTCAATCTTGTTAATATTAGTGTATATCCTATGATCCAATGCCAAAACATACTATGAAAAATATATATTTTATCTTTTAAATCCAATAGTATGTATTAAATTATGTAAATCACAACATAAATCGTATTAATTAATCTACTTTTGAGTTCTTATTGATAACATTCAATAGTTTTATTATGTTGGTCATCTTATATGTCCCATAAAGTCTCCTTTAGATCTCTTTAGTCATATCTCATATATACAAATGCTATGGCATGCATAGGTCAAGAACATTTAATTTCCACTTCTTGAAGATTTTATTATAGAGCGTTCCATACAATTTCAAACCAAAATTCAAAATTTAATAAATCATTTATGTTATATAATCATTTTGGTTTTTTATGATAAATATATGAAATTTTTAAACATAACTATTTTATTGAAAAATATTTTATTTTTTTAAATTTTTATGAATAAAAAAAATCTGTATTATATAATCATTTTGGTTTTTTTATGATAAATATATCTATCTTATTAAAAAATAATTTTTTTATAAAATTTTATTAATAAAAAATTAATTTATTATTAAAAATTTTAAATCCAGAGAAATCCAAATTCCAACCTATATCTCCAGACAATTTTGTACCTTCAATTTTGAATGTGCCATTCACCTACTTTATGGCCATCTTCTTTACTTTTGATAACCAAAAGCAAAAAAATCTCGACCCTCATGTGCCTATCAACATCAGTTCAACTTTATGTGGAAGAGGGTTGGAATTTGAGAACCATGGTACTCATTAAATTGGATTATACGAGCTCGGCGCGCAGTCTAGAATATGATGTACAACTTGACACGCATTAAAATAAAATAACAAAAGAGAAGATAGGAACATCGCGGGACAGCTTCGTACGTTCAACTTTGAATGTGTCATTCATCACTATTAACCAGTGAATGTTTGCCTGAAAATTAAATAGATGTCAGAGTGTCCGTGCCCTGAGGGGTTGCCCAAAGCAAATGTCAGACTCCTTCCTCATGACTGTCCTTAAGGTATATTAATGGACGTATAGGATAAGAAATATTGGTTGCCATCTGTCACCTGCTAATGTTACTTACTTCAAGCAGGCATCCACTCTTCTAAGTCACGTCTCCTGAAGGGTCAAATGTGTATGGTATCGGTGTTCACACTGGATATAAATATCCTTGAATTTATTTATTTATTTGTTTGTAATTTGTATTATTATTAATGATAATAATAAACTGATGGTGATTTTTTTTATTTTAATTTGTAATTTGTATGTATCATTGAATTATTAATGATAATAAACAGAACCACTGGTCACAACATTCAGCCTTTAATGTTCACCATGAAACATACTGCGATTAATGACATCACCACTTGAGAAAAGAAGTGGAAACCGTTGAACGAAGGAAGCCACTCTTTATATACCTCTGGAAGGAGTTGAATGATATCATAGCATGGTTTGCATCTCACAGCAGGAAATAGATTTAAGTCTTATATTTGTTTTTAAAATAGAGATTGGGAGAACATAAACTTCCCTCTTTTCTTTTCATTGAATATTTTCAAGGTATAATCATCGGTCTGGAAGAGTGGTTTATTGTGTTATATAGGGGACTCCATATATCTATCTTGCTGTCAGTAGTGGAAGGGAATCTTTTGAGAAGAAAAAGCATGCCTGATCCTGGTTTTCTCTCTGGATTTATTGGTGCGGTTATTGGCATAGCAATCCAGGAGATCCTTGATCGCATAAAAATTGCAGTTCGCTGCAAGAAAGAATTGGCGTCTCTTAAAGATCTCGTAATGAAAATAGAGCCTATCGTTGAGCAGATCCAGAGATACCGCCAGCCAATAAACAAGAAGAGGAAAGATAAGGTTTCCGCTGTCAGCGGATGGCTAAAAGATTTGGATGCCCTTCTCCAAGAAGCATCAGAGATGGCACGACGCTGCACAATACCAACGTGTAACGTCGTTCTTCGTTATCAAACCAGCATGAAGATCTCCGGTTTGATTTCACACATCAACGAGCATCTCAAATTGTCCCCTTTGGTTGAGTTGGCCCAACTTCCAGAGCTGTTGGAGGAGCAAACTCAGAAGCTCCAACAGAACCTTGGGCAGATTAAGGAAGCCATAGAAGCCTTGCCTTCTTCAAGCACTTCCCCGGGAGGTCTTTCTCCAACTGGCTATGCAGAGATGAAGCTCATAGATGAACCCTTTATAGTGGGACAGCAGGAAGGATTTTCAGTTCTCGAAAATTTGGTGATCGAAGATGCAGAGGCTAAGAACATTGGCGTGCTTGGCAAGGGTGGATCCGGGAAGACTCTGATTCTCAAGCAACTCTTCAATAGTGAAAAGGTACGCAATTACTTCAGTGACGGTTTATTACTTTGGTTGACTGTTTCACAAAGTCCGTCTCTTAAGAGTCTTAGAAATGAAATCCGTGCACAAATAGCTTTACAAAAAGGTGCAGATTCGAGCCAGAACCTGGATGAAGAAGGTGTCAAATTATTGTTGAATGAGAAATTGCAGCGAAGTCAGAGTTTTGTCATCTTCTTGGATGATGTATGGGAAGAGCATGCTTCGGAATTGCTGGAGAATTTGGGTGTACAGAGGCCTGTAAGGGAGCACTCCAAGTGCAAAATTATTGTCAGTTCCCGGGATCGCAGTGCCTTGTTAAAAATGGGAATTGCAGATAAATACGCAATAACGATGGAGGACTTGATTGAGGAGGATAGTTGGAAGTTGTTTGCTTTTCACGCATTTCCCTACAATAAAGGAATTCTGCCCGCAAATATTGATGAAGATATAGCCAAGCGTGTGTGCCATAAGTGTGGAGGGCTTCCCATTGCAGTCAAAGTGGTAGGGAGGGCAATGGGCGGCAGTACTCTTCCAAGGCAGTGGGAATTGGCTCTAAACAGTCTGCCAAATAACGACAGCGTCTACGATTGCTTGCGGTTGAGTTATGACGCCCTTGGCAACGACGACGTTAACATGCAATTATGCTTTCTATACATCGCCACTTGCTGCCTCAAAGGCCGAGTTTTTGATCTGGAAACATCTATTTTTGGTTGCGTAGGGGAAGGGCTGCTATCAGGGAAGGTATTGCATCAGCTCGGCTGCGATCCATTTGAAATGGGAAAGATTTATCTCAACATTTTAGCAGATCGTTGTTTGATAGAACCGATCGTCAGAAACTTTGAAGGGCAAGTAGTACTCTTCCGGATCCACGACGTGCTGCTGGATCTGGCAACCAAAATTGCCGAGGAAGAAGAAAATTTCTATTGCCGTGTGGGGAGAGATTTGACAGCATTGAATGAACATGAGATCTCTGAACGTAGCCCGATAATTTTGAGTGGCAACAAATTGACATCGCTTTCCGAGTCTTTCAGAGCTCCACAAGTCCGCTCATTGGTAATGATGTTCAACAAAGATTTCACTATAATTCCAAAAAGGGTAATGGGAAGTATGGTCTCTCTTAAGGTTTTGGATCTGGGTGGCACGTCACTGAAGTCATTGCCAGATAGTGTGGGTTGTTTGAAACAGCTAGTATGCATGGATTTAACCGACACGCCCATAAAAACCCTCCCTGTATCTCTTACAAATCTTGTAAACCTCGAGATTCTCAATCTTAATAGCAGCAGCATCACAGAATTACCATATGGTCTTCATAAGTTGGCATCCCTCAAGTTTCTTGACCTTACGGGTTGTGAAGATTTGCAATATGTACCTTGCAGCATCTCAAAGATAACCTCTTTGCAATTCTTGAAGATGACGGGCTGTGACAGCTTGTGGACAAAACCAGTTGGATATGGACGGAAAAAAGTTGCTTGCATTGATAATATAGCGAGTCTAAAGCAACTAAAAACATTGTGGTTACAAAATAATGGGAAAATTATCAGTGAGGGAACATTAGGGAGTATGATCGAAATGGAGACTTTATCTTTGGTACTCACAGAGATGGAAAACTTACCAGGTGACTTGAGTAAGATGTCAAAGCTGAGAAGACTGTCACTGCAATGCTCTCACTTGGTTAAAATGGGGAGCAGTTTTTGTGATCTTCAAAATCTGAGGTATCTTCAATTGTTTGGGTGCAATAAGCTGGAAGAACTTCCACATTTGCAGACGCTGAGGAGTTTAAGGAAATTGGCGATTTTTGGTTGTCCCATGCTGAGGCAGCTTCCCAAAGAATTTGGTTGCAGAGGGGCATTTCCTTCATTGGAAATATTTTCTCTTGCTTTTTTACCGGAATTGGAAGAGTTACCAGTGGTAGAAGCGGAGGCAATGCCTTTACTCCAAGTTTTGACTATAATGGTATGTCCTTCAATAAAAATATTATCAGAAAGTTATTTACACTTAAAAACACTTAAGACAATAAACATTTACAGTGACTCAATATTAATAAAAAATTTAAACAATTATAATGAAAATAAAATAAAGGTGGTGACAAAGCCCGAGCACAACATCCAAAAAGTTCAGGAAACTATATCAATTATCGCCGAAAGTCAAGACACTTTAGGATTTCTTTCTTATAGCACGGAAACTTGGGGAAACGAGGATTTCCTATCCTTTTCGAGTCCCATTCTTGATGTAATTTGAATATATATTTTGTATGAGACTTTCCCGTTATTGACTTATGTTGAATATATATATTTTGTATGATATTTTTGGTTGTAAATTTGGTTTCTATATATGAATGAAAATTGTAATATTATTAAAGGTTTTCGTGTTTCTTTTCTGTAATTTTGATGTAAACCATATATTGTTTTATATAATATTATTATTGGATTTAAATGTATTTAAAACTGATAAAATAATAATTTGATAAATGAAAATAATGATAAGCGATATATTTATAATTGAATAGAGTATAATGTAAAACGACAGGAAATTTAACTAGCTTCTTTAATATATAATATTTATTTATGAAAAATTCTAATGTTTCTGTAAATTGCAATACATATTTATAAAATTTTAGCAATTATAAATAACAATGAGTTCAAGAACTTAATTTTATGACTTTTTCTTTATAATTCACCATACTTAACCACTTATGCTATATAAATTACTAAATTTAAATTTGTCATTCTAAAAACTCTTGCTATTATATTTGAATTTACAAAACCAAACATATACTACTAACATACAGAACATGCATTATCTTTTATTTACATAAAACTATAACTATGCAAAACTTCCTTTATTGTTTACATGTTTGGAAAATAAATCTTAACATAAACACCTATTTTCCTCTCCGAGCATCGACAAAGGCCCATGTTTCATCTCCTTCGTTAAAAACTACTAAGTGAAAATTAATAGTTTTGAAATTGATTTTTATAGGTTTTATAGTACATAACCTTGGGAAACTAGGATCTCCTATCTTTTACGACGTCCTTTGTTGAAATATATTTTGTAAGAGGGGTTTTTAATCTATAAATTTGGATTCATTTTAATTGAATTATATATATATAAAAATGGTAATATTATTAAAAGTTTTAAGAAGATTTTATATATATATATATATATATATGAAAATTTTAATATTATGAAAGGTTTTGAGTTTTGTTTTTAATTTTGATGCCAATAATATATTATTTTATATAATATTTTTATTGGATTTAATTGTAATTGAAATTTGGTAAAAATGGTAGGAGGTTCATGTACAGTAAAATGCTATAATGTAGGAATTTAATTAGTTTTTGTAATTTATAACTTCTATTTGTGGACAATTGGAATGTTCTAAATTATAATGCATATTTCTAAAATTTTAACAATTGTAAATAATAATTGGTCTATAGACTTAGCCATATGACCAGTTGCTTGTAAACCACAACACTCAACCACTTGAGATAACCCACTATATTGGGTTGATGTGGTATAAACTACCAAGTTTGTCATTATGAAGCTCAAACCAAAGCTTCTCACCATTTTATTTGAATTTACAAGAACAAGCATGTGTTACTAACATGCACACTAATAACATGCACTATTTTTTATTACATAAAGCCATAACTATGCAAAACTTCCCTCATCTTTACATGTTTGGAAATGAAATCTTATCATTAGCAACTATCTTCCTCTCCCAAGCATGGTAAAGGCCCATAGGTCCATCCCCTTTGTGAAAAATTAACTAGTGGTGCCTAGGATACCACTTTGGGTTTAAAGAACCCGTAAAGAGGGGACGTTTCATGCTTGGAGTCCATGTTCAATGTGCTCGAGGCCTAGAATCTTCATTTTCCTATATATGTTCATTTCCTACCTTTTTGGGCAGATTAAGGAAACCATAGAAGGTTTGTGTTCTTCAACCAGTTCTACAAGAACTTCCCATGGAAGTCTTGCTCCAAAGTCGGCTATGCAGAGATGAATCTTATTGACGAACCGTTTATAGTGGGAGAAGAGGAAGCCTTTTGGGTTATGTAAAATTTGGTGATAAAAGATGCTTCCTAAGGCAAGATTTGAGCGATCTTCAATACTGAAAAGGTACAAAATCACTTTAGTGACGATTTATTACATTGGTTGATTGTTTCACAAATTCTTCTTGCTAAGAGTCTTAGGATTGAACTGCGTGCACAAGTAGCTTTTCAAAAAGGTGCAAAATGAGCCAGAATCTCGATGAAGAAGGTGTCAAGCTATTACTGAATCAGAAATTGTAGCAAAATCAAAGTTTTTCCATCTTTTTGGATGATGTATGGGGAAAGCATGTTGTTTAATCGCTGGAGAAATTGGGTGTACAACGACCTAAAAGGGAGCACTCCAAGTCCAATTTTTTTGTCAGTTCCTATGTCGCATTTCCCTATTAAATATGGGAATTATAGATAAATACACAATAACAATGGAGGGCTTGACTGAAGGGGATAGTTGGAAGTTGTTTTCTTTTCACACTTTTCTCTATAATAATGCAATTTTTCCTACAAATATTGATGAAGATACTTCCAAGCATGTGTGTCATAAGTGTGGAGGGCTTCCCATTGCAGTCAAAGTGGTAGGGAGGGTAATGGCTAATGGTACTCTTCCAAGGTAGTGGGAATGGGTTCTACGATTGTTTTTCTTGAGTTATGACACTATTGCGAATGAGGACATTAATATGCAATTGTGCTTTCTACAAATTGCCAACTTAGAGGGAATGGGCTCTACGATTGTTTGTGGTTAAGTTATGACACTCTTGGTAATGAGGGCATTAATATGCAATTGTGCTTTCTATAGATTGTCACTTGTGTTGGGTGTTATAAGGTGTCTTTAAAAACTCCTAATTGCCTCACATTAACCATCAACCTGGGTACGTCTTTCTGTTCCAAGAGTGTACACAATATGTGCAAATGCTATATCTATGGAGAGTAATGAATTGAGATAATTTACTAACTTCAATACAAGAGTAAACGGATTAAATCATAAATGTCAAGCTTGTAACTTTAGGAAAAATAATATATCTAAGCATCAAAACTCAACCTTAATTAGAAACGAGACTCAATCTTAATAAAGGGATTCTAATTACAATTGCATCAACTGAGTGCCTGTAACAATAACAAAGCTCTTCTAGCTGATTCTAAACTATTACGGAAAAATAAAGCATTCAATTCAATCAATAACACTTCTATCTTTTAATGAACCGGAAATAACCCTCTCCTAATGATTAATTCAATCCACAACATAAGTAAATGAAATCGATTGGCAAAATTAAGAAGCAATGAAATACATACATGAATTCCACACCAATGAAAGTAAATCGTCTGTAAAACTATAAAGCAGAGTAATTAAACTTGCGGTAAAGGAAAAGTAAAAACACAGGGAACAACAGTGGAATCCACCAGTGACCGGGCCCAAGCCGCTAGCAAATACTGCTTAACTACTTCAGAATATCACAAGGGAAAAACAACTCAATTCATGTATTAATCATTGAATTCAAATGTCATTAAAATGTGTTGTCTTCTTCAAAATTACACTTTGTATCTATGAAATTACTGTCCTTCAAAAGGGTGAGAAGTTCCCTTTTATAATCAAGAAGTAAAAGAGATAAATGCGATCCCTCAGGATCAGGAGATCCTGAGGGATTCACAACTAAATGCTATTATCAGACAACATTTCAACTTGTGCTGATCCTCTTGATCTATTCCTTGATTCGTCCGCATAAGACACGCTCCTTTTCCTCTGTTTAGCATTTGCTATTCCATCTTCTGAACAACAGTTGTTCCCTTTGCCAATTTCTGCATAAAAACAACGAAAGTTAGCTTTGCTTAGTCGAACCATATCAAAAGTGATTTTATTCATTTCTCATCAAAGTTTTATCGACATCTTACTATATCAGGGCACAAATGCATAAAGAAAGAAGGAAAAAGACAGTGTAATCAAGAGTAAACTTATACCCATTGTATGACCCAACATACTCCCCTGCTTACCTTGTTTCATGTCCTCATGAAAAACAAGTAGTTCCTATGTAGTGCAGTTATAGAGTAAGCTAGAAAACATGTTTCTTTATCAGACCTAAAACCATGCTGTTGTATCAAACTGGAAAAGGTTGTTTCTTCCTATCCTTCAGGAAACTCATAGTCGGAACGATATCCTTCAGGAGGGTACCAAATAATAGGGCTCCTGTATTGACATCCCAACCAATATGGTCCTTCTCTTAGGATAATATTGTTGTATGTGACCAAACGTCCTACAGCAGCTTTGGAGTCCCTGTAGTTAAATGGTTCTCTTTTCTTGACACTATTAGTTGAGATTGTCCATCTCATCTTAGATACAATCAAAGATCTTTCCTGAATGGAGAGGAAATATGCTCTTCCAGTTTGCACGATTTCCTTATGTATAGGCCCCAAAGTTTTAATTACACCCTCTTGTGTCATAAGCTTTTTGTGCTTAATAAACAGTTGCAAAGGGTGAGTAGGCTCACTTCCTACCCATAAATCCATTTCATGTTCTTTTCTCTAGAAAGAGTTATAGGCCTTAAACCACTTAAGTTGATTAACTTTGAAGCAAATAAAAGCTTGAAACTGGATGTCCCCAACAAAAGGGCTAGGATTTTTATGTACCTAGAAGTCGTTGAACTTTTACCCCATGTTCTTTACAACAACTTATAAATTCTTCAGTTGTTTTTAATTCTATTGGTTTGCCGGCCTTTACGGCTTTAATCTTCAATAATAAGTATATTTCCAATAGAAACAAGGCATAGTTCATAGCAGGTGACCTGCAAGAGAAGACATCTGAATATAGTGAGCAAATGGTGTCAATCTGATCCATGACCTTGTCCAGCTTAGTCTTTACCTTCTTCAATCTTTCTTCCACCTGTCTAAACCTAGCAAAAGTTTCATCCTCTATTATAGTCAACTATTTGAATTCCTTTTGCAACTCCTGATAATTATCCAGAGGAACTGTCTCCTTCCTATATTTCTTTAAAGCTAGCTAGGCTTGTGCCAGTTCCTCCTGTAACCTCCAAAGAGTAGGATCACTGCTTGAAGGGGTGTCCTTAAATTTTTCTTTAGTTTGGGTGCTTGTGCTGTGAGAGGGTATGCTCTCGATCTGAATTCTCTTATTATGGGAGGATCAACTCTCCATTTGAGTTCTTTTATTGTGGGAGGACCAACTCTCTGTCTGAATGGTTGTATCCATTAAGTCTACATGCAAATTTGTTTGAGTGGCTACCATTTGAGTAAAAATAGGCTAGGCCTGGGTTTCAATTGCCCTACCCTCACATATTTCTGTTTGTGTGGCCACCGTGACTACCTCAGGAGTAGTACTCCAAGCTTCTCTATTTGCAGTTTTGTTCAATTTTCGACGTAGCCTTCTAACTGTCTTCTGGAGCTTTTGGTATTTCTTCCTCAACTTCTTTAGTTTTATTTCAGCGACCCGCTTTTCCTGAGGTGCCTTCTTTGTAAGAACGGGTTTGTCAATACCCTCTGTATCTAAGGGTTCTTGGTGCTCGTCATGGTTGTGCTCCAATATAATTGTGTCGCCAGACTGGTTATCAGATTCGTGAATAATTTATGTGCTCGCTCCCTCTTCCTAGTCTGCAGCTTCTGGAGAAGGCAGAATTTTTGTATGACCAAAATCTCCTGAGGATTGAGCTTCCATAAGGTTAGGATCAAGTGATCTTCCAGGTTGCATGTATGCATTCAAATTTTTTGGGACCTGTGTCATCCCTTCCTCAAAATCCTGCAAAAGATCATCTTGGGGGTTCATAAGTGGTGTTTGAGGAGGTCCTGCTTCATTGCCTAGTTCATCATCAAAATGTTGTACTCCCTCTTATTCTGAGTCCAACTTATGTTCTTCCTCGAGTTCTTGTTCTGAATTGGCTTCTTCTTCAGGTTCTGATTCAGAATGACATTCTATCCCTTGCTCAGGTTCATAATTGTACTCTTCCTTGGGCTCAGGCTTGGAATTATCCTTTTCTTCTGGTTTTGGCTCAGAATTGCATTGTTCCTCTGGTTCTGACTCAAAGTCCTGTACACTAACTGGTCTGGATGGCTCCACAGGTTGTTCGATGCTACCCTGAGGATTTACAGACATCCTCTGGGCTAGTTTTAACCTTGCAGACCGCCTGTGCTTATGGGGTTCAATTTTTGAGTGAGCAATCCTTTTCCTCTTCGGAACCGGGTTCTGCTGGCTCATCTCCAAGATTGCAGAATTTTGGATTACAGGGTCTTGACTAATCTTTAGGGGCGCTATGAGACCATCCCAAGTTAAATTTTTTTGAACAAGATTATGGCTAACAATTAATCTAATCAAACCATGGTGGCTAACTACAGTTTCAGGGTGCCTAGCCCATCTTATTCTATCAACGGTATCATGCAGCAATGAATTCAAGAAAGATGGCAGATTAACAGTGAGATTTTGTTTTAAAACAGCTAAGAGTTTGAGTTGTCGTGGTCTTACCACATCTCGTCATCCATCACAGGTAATGTACCTCTGGACAACACCTGCCAACTCACGCCATGGTTCTCCCAAAGAAGACAATTGGATGCCCTTGCCTTTTTTGGTTAATTCCTCACCTACATCTCTGAAAATCTCCACCACGTCTTGAAACATTACGTGGTTTTTAGGCCATACATTTCCTTCCGCCGGCAGCCCAAATACTTCAGTTATCACATTTTCTGATACTTTGATTCTTCTTCCTTTCACCATGAACTGTCCATTCCATAAATACTGTAAGAATTCAATAGAAACTTCACCGTTAGGGGCCTGAAGCCTGGTGAAGTATGACATCCATCCTACGCGTACCAGAATCTCCCTCGCTCTGTCCAAAATTTCCAATACTAAAGGTTCTTGGCGCACTGATTTTCCACCCATAAAGGTTGAATTCTTCCTACAATTTCAAAAAGATTTGCAGGCAAGAAAAACGCAACAGAGAACATCAATAGCAAGAAACATACATTAGAGAACACTAATGGTGAGATAGAACAACAAGTAGATGTAATGGCTAAGTTTCACTAAGCGGAATTTCCATCAGAATTAAAAGTATTAATTCGAGGACTATCATATTGCCACATGTCGTTTAATCATGGGATACTGTAGTAACATATGAAATCCAATAAATTAAATATAGCACATGCAAGGGTGTAATGGGAGTCCTCCCCCTCCTTCAAATGAGAGGTCACCTACGACCGAATAGATAAGGATGTGCTGTTTTGACGGCAAGGCAAGAGGGTGAAGGGTACGATAGTTAATGAGACAGAGTACGCATATCAATGACGGGACGACAAGAGGTATAGTTATAATGAGAGTGGAGTGTAAAAACGTAGTTATGAAATAAAATATAAGACGCTTCGGGTTGATGATAGGTTATGCGAAAAACGACAGAAATATGGCAAAAATATGCTTTGTTGATGGTATCTTAGCTAGGAATGATACGATTGATAAAAAAAACATTATCTCATGCATAAATGTTCTAAAAAAAATTAAGGAAATAATTTCTTCGAAAAATAAAAAATAAGAAGAGGGTATTATAATGATTATTGATATTAAAATATCACTTCAATGCCATAAGCAGAGCCTCTGCTGCTAGCAGGCATCCATAGCCTCGATAGGGTTTCTTTTTAACCCTTATGAGCTAGTATCCTCAATTTATAAGTGGAAAATTCCATTGTTGTTCTACATAAGAGATCAATGTATTGGCGTGGTAACTAGATGACCACACTGCCATTCACTGGGATGTAGAAAAAGTGATCAGGCCAGCTCGTGATGAGACCTCCTGTTCCAAGGATGTTCTAGCTGTCCAATGGATCATAACTCTGGTGTGGTGGCCATAGTGGGAATGCCACTTTGCTACAACCTTATGAACATGGTAGGCTGGCTCTTAATGAGACCCCATATCCTCTATCTGCAAACAAAATTTTGCTATTGTTACATATTTTTATAATAAATAGAGGGAGGCTCAATACTCCTTAAGAGCAGGGATGGTGGAAAAAGTTGAATATGTCAATAGAAAAAAATATACCCATAGTCTTATTTATTATAGACAGAGAAATTTATAACCAGGAGAAGTAGAACTAGCATGGTATTCAAGATGATCTATCAATATCAGGTACAACAGAAGACAATGCAGTAGAGTAGTATATAAATAATTGTGTCCCTTTTCTTGAAAAGAATCTATCATCAAGGGGCTATCCTATTAAAGAGAATAACGTTAATAGTATTAACTCCCTTCAATAGGATCCATACTTCTTGCCCTCATGAAAGTAGTGTACTTCCTACCATGAAAAGAAAACAAAATGGGGCTGAGATAAGCTAAGAGCAATCACACAAAAGGAAAAGAAGTGATGTTCAATAGATTGAACAACAACATAATCGCAAAAAAAGTGTTGTTCAAAAGTTTGAACAACAATGCCAAATACACAAAAAGTGTTGTTGAACAACAAAAATAAAAAGGTGTTGTTCAAAAGTTTGAACAACAACACACGAAAGAAAGTGTTGTTCAATAGGTTGAACAGAAAAAATACGCAAAAAAAGGTGTTGTTCAAAAGTTTGAACAACAGCTAAACACGCAATAAGTGTTGTTCAAAGGTTTGAACAACAGTTATTCAAAGGTTTGAACAACAATTGTTCAAAAGTTTGAATAGAAAAGACACGCAAAAAAATGTTGTTCAAAAGTTTGAACAACAACTATTCAAAAGTTTGAACAACAAAGACATGGAAAAAAGTGTTGTTCAAAAGTTTGAACAACAAAAAAATGTGCGAAAAAGTGTTGTTCAAAATTTTCAACAACAAAAAAAATGCGCGAAAAAGTGTTGTTCAAAAGTTTGAACAACAAAAAAAATGCGCGAAAAAGTGTTGTTCAAAAGTTTGAACGACAACTGTTCAAAAGTTTGAACAACAAAAACACGAAGAAAAGTGTTGTTCAAAAGTTTGAATAGCAAAAAAGCGGAAAAAAGTGTTGTTCAAAAGTTTGAACAACAAAAACACGAAAAAAAGTGATGTTCAAAAGTTTGAACAGCAAAAATGTGGAAAAAAATGTTGTTCAAAAGTTTGAACAGCGGTTGTTCAAAAGTTTGAACAACAAAAGCACGAAGAAAAGTGTTGTTCAAAAGTTTGAATAGCAAAAATGCGGAAAAAAGTGTTGTTCAAAAGTTTGAATAGCAACTGTTCAAAAGTTTGAACAGCAAAAACACGATGAAAAGTGTTGTTCAAAAGTTTGAATAGCAAAAATGCAGAAAAAAGTGTTGTTCAAAAGTTTGAACAACAGCTATTCAAAAGTTTGAACCACAAAAACATGAAGAAAAGTGCTATTTAAAAGTTTGAACAGCAAAAATGCGGAAAAAAGTGTTGTTCAAAAGTTTGAATAGTAGAAAAAAGAAAAAGAAAAAGAAAGAAAATCAAATCAAATCAGCAACCATATTTACATATTTTACAATGAAGAAATAACTTTTATCATCATGACGCTGCCGAAGGATTTCCCTCTTCAACTAAAACTTGCATGGTGGGGTCCTCACATATCTGCTAGTAGAAAGATTCTCTGGTAAGTGGTTTTTGGTAGAGGCGTACCTGGTGCCCGTTTTCTTTAAAAGAATAACTAGACCCATCAATGGTGGCCAACGTAAGGGTGCCATTGTCATGTACTTTCTTTATTTCGTAAGGGCCTAGCCATCTAGTCTGCAGCTTGCCCGGGAAGTCTTGGAACCTGGAATCATATAGAAGTGCCCAGTCGCCCTCATGAAATGTCTTTTTCTTAATAAGGGCATCGTGCCATTTGGCTCTTTGCTATTGAATAAGTGCAATATGTTGTAGAGCCAATAATCAAATTTCATCTAATTCGTTCATTTGTTGTAACCTGTTAACCTGGGCTTCAGTTAAGTCCAGTCCTACCTCCTGGGCTGTCCTTAGTGTTTGTATTTCAAATTCTATGGGGAAAATGGGTTCCTTACCAAATACCAGCTGATATGGAGAGTATCCAGTAGTGTTTCTCCAAGTTGTGCGACGCCCACAAGGCCTCTGGCAGTCGAGAAATCTCATCTCGTCTATGCTATGAGACCGTCTTCGTTAAAATAGCTTCGATAACTTTGTTGGTGCTCTCTACCTGCTCGTTTGCCTGCGGGTGATACGGAGAGGTAATTCTGTGGGTAATGTGATGATTTTTTAGTGCAACAACAATCTTGTGACCCACGAATTGTGGCCCCCCATCAGTAATCACTTCTCTAGGTAAACCATACTACACAAAAATTTCGAAAAGAAATATAATAACAGCTTGCTCTGTTTCTCTTGGTAACGCTACTGCTTCCACCAACTTAGTTACATACTCTATTGCAACCAATATATACAATTTTTGGTTGGATGATGGTTTTATCAGCCCAAAAAAATTTAATTGCCAATGCTCAAAAGGTTCTATCACTAGCTGTGGATGCAGGGGCATTTCATCAGATTGCCCAGTGTGGCCCATCCTTTGGCAACTATCTCATGCCTGAACAAATTTCTTAGCATCCTTAAAAATAGTGGGCCAGTAGTAGCCTATTCGTAGAATTTCATTTCCAGTTCTGCGGTCTACAAAGTTTCCACTGCAAGGTCCTTCATGGCAAGCTTTTCAGATATCATAAATTTCGTCCTCTCTGATGCATCTACAGATGTGCATGTCATCTTCTGTGTGGAAAAGATATCCCCCAATCTAGGAGAAACGAGTGTTTCACTACACAATCAATTTCCTTTCTCTGGATGTTAGATGTTTGGGCAATTTTCCCACTGCTAAGTAATTCACCACATCTGCATACCATGGTGTTTTTATGGCCACAACAAACAAATGTTCATCCGGGAACTGATCCTCCACTGCCACTGTATCGTCTGTTCTTGGTACTCAAGAGAGGAAGTCTGCCACAAGGTTCTCCTTCCCTGGTCGATCCCTTATAGTTATGTCAAATTCCTGCAAAAGTAGTAACCAACGTGTCACTCTTCCATTTGTGATAGGTTTGTTGGCTAAATATTTAATAGCAGAGTGGTCAGTATACAGAAAGATAGGATATCCAGTTATATAGTGTCTAAATTTGTTTATAGCATAAATAACAGCTAGAAACTCTTTTTCTGTGACTGTATAGTTCAACTCAACAGGAGTTAGGTTTTTGCTGATGTAATATATAGCGTAGGGTTTCTTGTCTTCTTCTTGGCCAAGAACAACTCCAATAGTTGTATCTGATGCGTCTGATGAAATCTGGAAAGGTATATCCCAGTTCGGCCCTTGTAATACTGGCGCTGTCGATACTAACCGTTTAAGATCTGTGAATGCAGTGTCACATTTATCAGTCCATATAAAATCAACATTCCCTATCAAGACATATAAAGGTGCAACAATCTGTGAAAAATTCTTTATAAATCTACGATAATATCCAGCAAATCCCAAAAAACTACGTACCTCTGTTTGAGTGCAGGGAGTAGCTAATAAAAGGATTACCTGTATCTTTGTTGGATCTACCTGAATTCCAACTGTTGAAACGTAATGACCCAGAATTAGGCCCTCTGTCATCATCATATGACATTTCTCATGACTCAAGCATAGCCTAGTAGCAATACACCGTTCTAGGACTTTCTCCAATGTTTGTAATGCCTTATCAAAGTCATCCCTGTAGGGTGTAAAATCGTCCATGTACACCTCCAATCCTTCATTTATCAAGTCTGCGAAAATACTGAGTATGGCTCTTTGGAATGTAGCAGGTGTGTTGCACAATCCAAAAGGAAATACTCTGTAAGCAAATGTTCCCCACGGGCAGGTAAAAGTAGTTTTATCCTGGTCTTCAGGGGCAATTTGAATTTGGTTGTAGCCACTGAAGCCATCTAGGAAAGAGAAGAATTTTATGATAGATTTTTCGGCGAAAATCACATGAGAGATCATTTGTCGACGCGTTTCGAACCAACCATTGTGGTTCATCGTCAGGACAAGTTGAAGAACAGATCCAGCTTAGCCTGTTTAAATAGCTAGAGTAGAGACACCAACGGTTACCTGGCCAAAGGTTGACTTAAGGAGCAAGGTCAAATTTAGTTATATTAGGTAAGAAATAAATAAATAAATATTATAATATAATAATAAATAAATCAAAAATAAATAAATATATATAAATCTGTAAAAAAATTTAGTTATATTAGGTGTGAAATAACTAAATAAATATACAAATATATAAATAAAATAATAAATTTATTTATTAATTGAATATATAAATATATAAATAATAATCAATTATATTTGTTTATTTATTAAATAAATAAATAAATATAAAAATAAAATAATAAATATAATAGCAAAAGTAAATTATTTATTTAATTTATATAAATGGTATTATTAGTGAGGTAAATAAATAAAAATATATAAATTTAGTTATATTAGGTGTGAGATAACAAAATAAATATATAAATAAAATAATAATAAATTATTATTTATTAAATAAATATATAAATAATACTAAATTATATTTATTTATTTAATAAAAAATATAAATTAATAACTATAATAGCAAAGGTAAATTATATAAATGGTATTATTAGTAAGTTAAATAAATATAAATTCATATATAAATATATAAATATAGTTATATTAGGTGTAGGAAAATAAGAAAATGAAGAAAAATAATAATAAATTACTTATTTACTAAATAAATATATAACTAAATAAAACAAGAATTAAAAATAATAATAATTCTTTATTTATTTATTTATTAAATAAATGAATGAATATATAAATAAGTGAAAAAAATAAATAAAAATAAGAGTAAATACATTTATATAAATGAAAAAATAATAAAAGAATTAAGTTAAAGAAACTAAATAATAATTAAAATAAATCAATAACAAGAAAAACGATTACCAAATAACAGTATTTCATAAACGATTATTATATTGCTACATAGTAGTATTTAGTAATAGTTTATAATTAAATAAATAAATAATAATTAAAATACTAAGGGATTAAGTACATAAATCCTAATACTAATATTACATCATAATAATAACAGAAATAAGTTATTAACAATAAATACTAAATATAAAGAAAAACGCTTACTAGAAAGAAATGTTTAATAGTTTCTTATTTGCATACTAGTAAAAGAGTAATAAAAAGTACTAATAATAAAATATAAATAATAAAAAGAGACAGGAAAAACGACTAAGAAGAAAGCGCTGGGACCCAGCACCTGCTGATTTTCCAGCCATCATCTCTATTGAGATTGTTGGATCTCTTTTCAATCTCAATAGCTTCCCTAAATTTCCGATGATGGAAATGAGAAACCTTAGCGATAACACTAACCTCCTCAATGCAAACATGATGGTTGGTTTTTTCCACATGCTCAGCTAAAGCAGAAGACTTAACTCTCCTATGCTTAAGGTCAGCAGCGTGCTCACTAATCCTCTGATTAATGGAGCGACCGGTTTCACCAATATAAGGGGTCCCACAGGAGCAGGGGATCATATAAACCCCTTTCATATCTTTGGGGTCAATAGGATCCTTAACTGATCTGAGGGACGAACGAATGGTGTTAAGGGGCCTAAAGGTCACGGGGACACTGTGCATCCTGAGAATCCTTGCAATCTTATCAGTGGTCCCTTGAACGTAAGGAAGATGAACACCTGGAATCCGTTCCTTCGGTTCCCTTTTTGTCAGAGAATTCATGGTGGCTTTTCGGAAAGCCTTCTCACCCAAGTATCTACTATAGCCATTCTCAACAAAGACATCAAGGAGATGGGATTTTTCTTTCTCAAAACTCTTATTATCCGAGATCCTTAGGGCCCGAGTAGCAAGGGTATTGAGAACACCCATCTTTTGAGCTGGGAAATGGTGAGAACTGGCATGGAGATATTGTTCAGTATGAGTTTTCTTCCGAAAAACCTGGTGGGCGATGGAGCCATCACTATTCCTTGAAATAAGAATATCCAGGAATGGGAGGCACCCATCAACCTCCTGTTCCTTAGTGAACTTGATGGCAGAGGATTGACTGTTGAGATGCTCAAAGAAAATATCTAATTCTTTTTGGCCATGAGGCCAAATGACATTAGTCCCATCCACATACCTTTTCCAGAGCCTAGGCAAGAGACGAGAAGAATTCAGAGCCTTAGACTCAAAATCTTCCATAAAGAGATTGGCAACAACAGGGGACAGGGGGGAACCCATGGCGACACCACAGGTTTGCTCGAAGAACTCCCCCTCAAAACAGAAAAAGGTGGAAGTGAGGCAGATCTCAACCAACCTAGCTGTGTCAGGGTCAGTTAGGCGGTAGATCACCTCTAGGGCCTCCTTAATAGGAATGCAAGAGAATAAGGAAACAACATCAAAGCTCACAAGAAGGTCCCCAGGGTCAAGCTTAATGTCCTTAAGTTCCTCAATGAAGGAAGCCGAGTCTTTAACGAAGGACTCCGTACGACCAACCAAGGGCTTAAGCTTTAACGCAAGAAACTTAGCAAGAAGGTAGGTAGGACCTCCAATAGTGTTGACAATGGGCCTCAAAGGAGCTCCTTCCTTATGAATCTTGGGGAGACCATAGATCCTCGGAGTAATAGGGTTGCTCTCAATGAGTTTATGGTGAAGAGAACGCAACGAACTAATGGATTTAATGGCAAGAGCCTGATTAGGCTATCCTACAAACTTAATCTTAGATGCAACTTTAAAACTGAATTTGTATAAGAAAAACTGTTTATTTTTATTTTTTTAGGCTGGGTAGCTATCTAACGTTTTAAATTTATAGATTTTTTTCTTTCATGCATGACATTTTATTTGAACTACTTTAGTATTGTGTCATGAACATTTCTCGTTTTTATGCATAATAGATTAGGAGTTGGATATACTTTCATATAAGTGTCTAGTAACTATTTATTATATACTTAGTTGTTTGTATTTGTTTCAATAAGGATTAGATATCGAGAACTATTTCCTTGATCTAATTCCTCCATCCTAATTCTAATTGCTACTTTCTTCTTTTCCTGTTTAATCAGATTTCTCTTGATTGGGAGAAATAATTCTCTTACCTTCAATCGAGATAGGTAGATTAATCACATTATAGATTTAGTCTTGCATGTGTTATCATAGATCTTGCATTCAAGAAGCCCTCTTTTTCAAGAGGCAAAACTTTAGAGTGATTTGGTTGTGCCTTTGAAAAATCTTAAGCGTAATTCTCTTGCCTAATCAACAAGAAGAATCGATTGAATGTCCCTGCCTATTGGTGACTAAAGACTCATCTTAAAC
Source organism: Pinus tabuliformis (assembly GCA_031772625.1). Taxonomy (NCBI): domain Eukaryota; kingdom Viridiplantae; phylum Streptophyta; class Pinopsida; order Pinales; family Pinaceae; genus Pinus; species Pinus tabuliformis. The sequence continues at coordinate 840,846,403 of CM062809.1, read as the reverse complement.
CAATAGCAGTAGGGAAAAGGTAACTGGACCTAGTTTAACTAGTTAGAACCACCATTTCAATGGAAAATGAGATGCTTTAAGGTCCTGACCAGGTGGTCTCCCTTATAGTGTTGTAGGCTAAGAATTTCAAGTTTTCAACAGGTCCACTTGCACCCCATGCTCATCCACAATGTAGCTCAAGTATTGAATCACATGCATGACAAATGAGCATTTCTCTAAATTGACATACAACTTGTATTATCACATGATGCTCAAGTCCTTTTGAATGTGTTGCTAATGTGCCACCCAAGTTCTACTAAAGATGAGGATTTCGTCCAAGAATACAACCACAAAAGATTTTTTAAATGGTCACAGGATATCATCCAACATCCTCATGAATGTTGCTAGAGCACTAGTCAAGCCAAAGGGCATGACCAACCACTAAAAATGGCCTTCTTTCGATTTGAATATTTCCTTCCATAGATTATTTTGTTTAATTGGAACCTAGTGGTAGTCTGACTTCAAATCAATCTTACTACAGAACTTGGTACCCTTAAACTAGTCAAGAAGATCGTTAATCCAAGGGATCGGGTATCTATTTTTTACAGTGACTTTTTCAACACTCAATAATCAATACATAATGTACATGTCTGATCCTTCTTTTGCACCAATATAATTGGACTCCCACAAGGTGAGCGGCTAAGTTAAATGTGGTTATTCTCTATAAGCTTGTGAATCTGATGTCTTATTTCCTCATTTTTCAAGAGAAAGCTTCTATATATTGGGCCATTAGATAAATGAGAACTAAGTATCAAGTCAATTGAGTGCTTGACCTGACAACATAGAGGCACCACCATAAGAGGAGTAAAGATATCTCTATTTGTGTCTGCAATCTGTCCACTTGCTTATGTTGTGTAGAGAGGCCTTGTGCAGAGGTCGTGGTGGTTGCATTAACCTTCCTTTGACCTTTTGAACAAACCATGAAGAGAACTAAAGTGCAGTATGAGAGATTAACTTTTGACATTGTTTTGCTAAGATAAAGGAAATTAGAGTAATTGGGACTGCCTTCGGTATCTAGTAGAGCTAACCTTTGAGAGTAACAATGACACTACAAGGATGAGACTCATAAATATCATGGCGGTTTGTTGGGAAAGGGTCCCCTAGGGTCAATTTTGGGGTTAAAAGCCCAATTTTTGGGGCTAAATGCCCAAATTTTGTAGTAAAGAATATAAAGTCTCCGCATTTTTTGGCCACGGAGCGCAAAGATGTAAGCAGTAAAAAAGGGTTTTCTGCCCTTAGTTTGGATAGTTGTGTTAGCTTGAGAAGAGTCCAAGGCAACTTAGTTCAAAAGGAGTCTTGTTATGTTTTTATGCATGGGTCTGTGAGAGATAAGAGCAAAGAGTCTTAGCGTAAGAAGAGGCTCTGCAACTGAGTGCGTAGAGGCCTAGGGTAGAAGTCTACCGCTGAGTGCGCGAACCCCTGCAGCTATGTGCACAGGGTAGTCAAAGTCTGTATTGGGAATCTGGATTATCAATAAAGAGAAGTATTTTGGAATTATTTGTGTATGCGTTATTTTACTTCTGTTATGAATGTGCGATTATGTTATGTTGAATATTGGGGTTATGAATTAATGCTATATTGATGCACGAATCCATGTATTTTACTTTTTCATATGAACGCAAGTAAGAATATATGTTTACGCGAAGATAATCGTAATGCATGTTAAAGTTAACCAATACTTAAGTGAATCTGAGTAAGTACAGAAGTAAGAGTAATTATAGAGGTGCGTAAGTGCCTGATCTATCTATTTAGGGTCCGCAAAGGACGATCAGAGACTTTCGTAGAGGCTTCAAGAACAAATAAGAGAAGTACTTTGATAAGCCCTAAAGGGCTTATCGATTTATGCGAAGGAAGGTTAGGGCATATAACCGACATCAAAACCATCTCAGGGTTCAGAAACTTGGTTCTTGCATCCCCCCATACTGCTTCGGGTGAGACTTCAGTTTGCGCTCCGCGGATTGACGCTGAATGGGCCAATGGTGTAGGAATTTGCTTGGCTACTTAACGTTGAACCTGGGTCAGGGCCCATCAAGCCAACAAATGGTTCCATTCCTATGACCGAGATCTGCATAACGATATGTGTGATGTCTCACCATTGGAATCCAACTAAGAAGGAGATTGAACACTGGTTGGATAGAAAGATCGACAAATTCGCGACACAAGAAAACAACAATCCACGATTGATGAAAGAACAGTGGTTGGACAGATATCTGTACACAGAGATACACGAAATATTCTTTTGTTCCTTCGTGGTTGAATTATATGAGTGGATCACCAAGCTGGTAGACAGCCAAGGCAGGTGGAAGCTTGACGATATGATTGCCTGGACCATGGAATTAGTATAGAAATTGGAAGCCTCTGAAGATAAGATCGCGTGCAATGTTGATCATTGGCTCGACCGTATCATAGGAGGGTTTGTGACAGAGTTCGAGTTCAATACTTCGGTCAGTTACAACGAAGTAGAGCGCCCCTTCTTCCAAGGGCCACGAGGTACATATTTGAAATTGTTAAACACTTGGATTAAGATGTTCTTGTGTGAAAAGCAAGTTATGCAGTTACCTTTATGTATGGGGCTACACGAAGTGGAATGACTTTCAGGGACGGAGGAAGAAAAGGCCCTGAATATAGCCCGCTGATTGAGCCTCCTCTGAGTGATGACGAAGGAGTAGCACGGGCTTCTCTGCTAAGTGCTATTCAATTGATAAGACAGGGATTCCCTCGAATACCTACACCACCTCCATCCTCACCTCATCCACCCACACCACCTCCATCCTCACCTCCACTTACCCCCTCACCCACACCGCCGCCAACCCCACCACCCTTCAACGTGGTGAACTTCGTAAAGCTACCTATGTTCAAGGGTGTAGGAAATGAGGATCTGAACCAGTTTTGGTTCGTCGGAAAGGTTGTATGGGAAGCTCAGGGTATCACGAATGATCAAATGAATAAAGCGACATTGGTTAGTACTTTTCAGGACCGCGCACTAAATTGGTACATTAAGTAATGCACTGATAATTTGACGTCCATGTTGGCAGATATCCATACTGCGCTGAATAAGGAATTTAGTAGACCTAAGTCTGAGGCACAATCAATTGTGGGATTCAAAGGGATCATGATGAAGCCTGTTGAGACACCTTGGGATTTGGATTGGAGATTGAAGTGTACGATCCGTGGAGCCAACATGAATCTGACTGATGGGCAGCACTGTGAATGGTTTGTGGCCTCGCTCCTACCTCATCTAAGGGCTCCGCTATCACAACAGAAGATCGGGGCCCAGGCGGAAGCTCTGGAAATCGTGATGAGATTAAACGAGACACTGATGCAAAATGTTAATCTAGGGGTTCAACAGATTCATGCGCAGTTGCAGAACCTTTGCCTCGAAATGAAAAGTCTGAAAAAGGACAGAACAACTCAGCTAGAGGTGCGTGAAGAAGTATGGTTCCTAAAGTGCAAAATCCAGGGGCATGACAAAGATCACTGTCCAGTTTTCGTGAATTATGTTGTAGCAAGGGGGACCAATGCCTTTAAGGCTGGAAGCTGCAATAGGGCCAAGTGCAGGGCTCGTGCTATGTTGTGCTATTTGTTAGGTAGTTGGGAAACATGTGACAGACAATTTCCATTTGCCGTAGAAATTCATACAGACACTGCAACATCTCTTCTGCAACTTCTATCAATCTGTGGGTCATGATGAGAACAATTTCCAGAGTTACAAATTAATGATGGAAAAGACACCTGCATACAGGGTGCAGGGAGAAACGCGGCCTCTGGACCAAGGTGCTGGAGGAGCGCAATTCAGGTATCAGGGGCGCAGACAAGGCCGAGGTGGAGGAGGACCTGGTAGAGGTCGAGGGCAAGTTATTTGTTACAATTGTGGAGGACCAGGACACTACGCATGAGATTGTCAGAACCCGACACGGTTGTCATGATGCTATTGTACTCAATTTGACCATGCAATGGAGGATTGTCCTATATTGTTAGCTAAGATACACGAGAAGGGGCTATAGCCTCAGGAACCGACTCAAAACCTGCAGATGATGAGGGCTGAGCCTCGCAAGGAAGACCCTAAGGTAAATATTGTGCTACGAAGTGGAGTGACAACTGGTGAGGATAAGGGGAAGCAGCCCGAAGAAGGTGAGTGGGTCCGCAAAGCACCAAAAAAGGAAACCGGGTTTGATCTAGAACGCACAAAAGAAACATTTATGGAAGCGAAGAAAAGTTTCATTAAGGCCTCTACCTCAGGGAGTCAAGAGAAGCCAGCTGAAGAAATGGACCCGTCCATGATTACCACATTCTTGGAGACCTGCATGAAACTGCTCCGCGATAGCAAGGCTGTGAAGGGACTGCAGGAGCTGATCAATAGGTGCGCTGGCAAGGAAAATGCTACTGACGGACCACACATAGTTAGAAAGCTTGGTAAGCATAAGGCAAGGACTAGACGTGAGATGAGACTCATTGCGCAGATAGGAGAATACTAAATGGACCTAGGGTCCGACGCGAATGTTTTACAAAATAGACATGGGAGATAATGGGGAGACCTACACTACAGTGGTCTCCGATTCAGTTAAGGATGGTGAATCATCATAAAACCATCCCAATGGGGAGGTTGTAGGGGGTTACAGTTGATATCAAAGGCATGAGCGCACTAGCTAATTTTGAAGTGATAGAGATCGTGGATGACAACAATCCCTACCCCACACTCCTTAGAATCGATTGGGCCACTGACATGAATGGGGTAATCAATCTGAAGAAGTGAAAGACAATATTTGACAAGAAATCTCTCCACGTAGTGGTGCCACTATACCCTGCAGAAGGACCGCGCTATACTGAACGAGTCCACAATTATGAAAATGATGACGATTTGGACCAGATTTACAAAATAACAGCACGAGATCAGGATTGGGTGAATTTGACAGCAAACGGATGTATTGCATGGGTCCGTGAGAGCTCCTTCATATCAGATTCAGACGAAGGACTAGAGCACTTGCAAAATTGACTGCATGAAGTATCTACACTACGCTGTAATATGATGACCAAGTCGTTGCGTTGTGTATCATCATAGGTAAGAAATCTGCCTTACTATGATTAGTGGATGCAATTGAAAGGGAAGTACCAGAGAAGTATCACTTCTAGGCATTGGATTGGGTGCTACACACTATGCCCACAAGATGGTGGGGTACGCACAAGGATAAATTTGATGATTGGCATGAATATAGAAGGATGATGAGGGTACACTTTGGTCATCCGAAGGTGCGATTAACAGAAAAGTATGATGGGAGAAATGATCTGCACGACCACTTGGCCAAATGGACTGAAGTATACGGAGCGAAGCCTCAACCGGAGTGGGTCCATCTGTTTTTTCATACCTTGGATGTTATACCAATGAATTGGTACTTGGAGACGGAACTCCACCATGGCACCAAAGAATGGGATATTTTGCGCCAAGGATTTTTGATGACGTTCAGTTTTGAGGATGGATTTGAATCTATTGATGAAGCGTTGCAGGAGTTTAAGACAACAATCTTTAGGATACCACAGGATCCTTTAGATTTGATTCAACCTGATTGGACTACCCAGCTGAGCCATGCGTTAGAGTGTTATAGTGTAACAATGGAAGAAGAAGACGAAGACCCGAGGAAGGTTAATATTCCAGAGACTGAAGGTCATCGCAAAGTTCAAGGACCGCAACTAGAGAACCCAGACATAACCGAGACACTCAAAACCAGACAGGTGAACATTGGCACAGAGGCAGAGCCAAATTTTGTAAATATTGGTGATTATTGGGATGACGCGACAGTAGATAAGGTCTCCAAACTACTCCACGAATATCAAGATCTGTTCCCCACGAAGTTTTGAGATCTGAAAGGGATAATAGGAGACTTGGGTGTCATGAAGATCACCTTAAAACTGGACGCAAAACTTGTGAAGCAAATACCTTACCACCTTAATCTGAAGTACAAAGAAAGGGTTCGCTTAGAGTTAGACAAGATGCTCGCGGCATGTATTATTGAACCGATGGAAGAATATGATTGGGTGAGCCCAATAGTTGTTCAGGAAAAGAAGCAAAAGGTAGAAATAAGGATATGCATAGATCTCAAGAAGTTGAATGATGTCTGCGTGCATGATCCCTTCCCAACACCATTCACCGATGAGGTCATGGATAATGTTGGTGGCCAAGAAGCATATTTGTTCACTGACGGGTTCTCTGGGTACCATAAGATGAAGATCGCAATGGAGGATAGAAGCAAGAAGACCTTCATGACTGAATGGGGATTCTTCCAGTATACAGTGATGCCTTTTGGGCTGAAGAACACGCTGGCGATCTTTTCACGCATACTCATCATGACGTTCAAGGATTTCATTCATAAATTTCTGGAAGTATACTTTGACGATTGGACAGTGTTTGGACTGGTAAAGTGCCATGTGGAAAGTCTGCACTTGATGCTAGATATATGTCGAAGGTACCAGATCGCACTCAATCTAAAGAAATTTTTGTTTTGTGTTCCTTTTTGGATCTTGTTGGGCCATGTGGTATGAAGTCGGGGCTTGATGGTAGACCCAACGAAGATCATGGTCATAATCAATTTCAAGGCACCAAGGAGTGTGAAATAGTTGTGCGTAACACTGGAGCATATGAGATACTATACGAAATTCATCAAGAGCTATGCCCAAATCACCACCTCGAAGGAAAAAGTGCTAAAGAAGGATGTTAGATTCTGTTGGAATGAAGAATTCCAGAAGAGCTTGGATGTGCTAAAGGAGAAAATGGTCACCGCGCCGATCCTAGTCTTCCCGAATTGGAAGAAGCAATTTCATGTGCATGTGGATGCACATTGGGACCAGTACTGACATAGGCTGGTGAAGGGGATTTGGATCATCCTATAACGTTCACAAGTAGGAAGTTTTCCGAAACTAAGAAAAATTATTCCACGACAGAGCGTGAAGGATTAGCTATTGTATACGCGCTCCAGAAATTTAGGCATTATCTTTTGGGTGGACATTTTAAGATGTATACAGACCATTCTGCATTGAAATACCTGGTCAATAAGCCTGTGTTGGGGTGGAAGATGTGTAGGTGGTTGTTGTTGTTCTAGGAATATGATTTTGAAGTCATTGTGAAGCCAGGATGATTGATTGTAGGACCTGATCACCTGTCACGCATTGAAACTGGCAAAGAGCCTACTAATCTGGAGGAAGGATTGCCTGATGTATATCTCTTTGCAGTGCGCGTCTCGAACAGTCACTTTGAAGATATTATACACTTCCTAACGACAGCTACGACTCTAAAAGGATATAGAAGCCAACAGAAGAAGGAATTGAAGGTGTGCGCGACAAATTTTTCTATCATTGCAGGACACTTGTACAAAATGGGAGCAGATGAAATATTGTGATGTTATGTGCCATAGTTTGAATGAAACAACATCCTCGCTGAGGCTCATTGCGGAGTCGTGGGAGGTCATTATGCAGGAAAAGCAATAGCGCAGAAGATTCTATGCATTGGGTTGTGGTGGCCACCTTACATAAGGATTCGAAAGTGTATTGTAGGGCATTCGACGCGTGCCAAAGGACTGTGAGACCCTCACATAGGGATGTTTTGCCGCTGAATCCACAGATATCATTACAGCCCTTCAAGAAGTGGGTGATTAACTTTGTGGGACCCATTCAACCTCCAGGAAAGAAGACGGGTGTGCGATACATCATCACCGTGACTGAGTACTTAACCAGATGGGCGGAGGCGTAGCCTATGAAAGACTGTACAAGTGTGACAACAACAAAATTTATCTTTGAGTACGTGCTGACAAGGTTTGGTTGTCCAAAAATTTTAATGAGCGATCACGGTACACACTTTCTTAATGAGACGATCAGTGCGATGATGGAAGAGTTTCAGGTTTACCATCAGAAGAGCATGCCATATCATCTGCAGGCTAATGGGATGGTGGAATCATTTAATAAAATAATGGAGAGCGTAATAACAAAGGTTTTCAATTGTAAAAGAAATGACTAGGATGTTCGCGTGCCTGCGGTGCTATGGGCTTATAGAACGACTTCCAAGAAGTTGACTAGAGAAACATCGTTCAGACTGGTTTATGGCGTGGAAGCTGTGATGCTAATGGAGTACATTGTACCTAGTCTATGCATAGCGACATTCACAGGAATGGTGGATCATGGAGCCCTGGTGGAGAGTCTTGCGTAGCTAACAGAGCTTGAAGAAGATAGATTTATAGCTAGATTCCATCAACACGTTCAAAAGGAGTGCGAAAAGGCATGGCATGATTGACACATCAAACTGTGCACCTTCAAGGTAAATGATTTAGTTTTATTATATGACAACAAGTTTCATAAACTCCCAGGAAAATTTTGGACGCATTGGCTTGGGCCATATGTCATCAAGAAGATTACTGATGGTGGAGCAGTTCAATTGGTAAAGTTGAATGGAGAATTATTCCTAGGGCGAGTGAATGGTAGCTGATTAAAGCCATGCACCGGCAATCTGACTAGATGACTACATGATGGAAGCACAGTCTTAGTGCTCCAGGCAGCTAAAAGGAGGCACAGGACTATAAACTACACTACCCAGGTTGGGGAGCTGCATGATTGGGGAACTACGCGGAATGGAGGAATGTCACAGTGTTCGTAGAAAAGCGCAAGGAGCTGCGCTATCCAAGAAGGGACCGCACAGGGAAGCCGGAAAGTGACCGTTATGGTCACTATTCATGACTTGATAGTGGGAAAATGGCTAAATGGATTGCGGGGCATAATTTAAGTCAAAATTTAAGGGCAAAATGTGTGAAAATCTTTTGCCAATCTAGCATTTATGAACGAATTTTGAGGGGAACAATCGGATTTGAATTCGGAAATGCCTATAAATTACAGGTGGCTTCCCAGCGAAAAACACTTGGCATTTTGAGAATTGAGGTGTTGAGCTCTCAGGCACATATGAACCATGAGTACTTTGAAGCTTTGATAGCAAGTTCAGCGTTTGAGAAGTTGCCAAAGGAAACACAAGAGTTGTTGTCTAGTATCATGTCAGTTCTTGCAGAAACCGCGATCACTGGAGAAGCAATGGCAGTTGAGGGAACTGCCCCAGAAGTAGCAATGGCAGCTGAGCTTCCTACCCCGGAGGTTGCGAGCGTCGAAGTACCGACAGAAGTGCCTAAATCACTGAGGTCACCCAGGCCAAGGCCTATGTCAACCAAAGAGGGTCCAAAAACAAAAAAGGATAACCATAAAGCACTACAGCTGGTTCACGCATCACCCAGAAAGCGCCCACAGAAGGAAAAGCCCATTGTGCAGGAGAAGGGCAAGCTAATTGACCTGGAGCCTAAAGAGGATGTTGAAGAAATCCATATGGATGAGGAAGACATTGGCATGGGGGCAGAGGACGTTGACATTGAGGGGTATGACCCTATCTCTAAGTTGCCTGAGTACATTCCTCGGTGCAGAGGCAAGAAAAAGGTTTTGAAGGACATTGATGGAAGTAAGGTGACACTACATACACCCTTGCTACCAGACAAAATCATCTTTGAAGGACTACACCTGGGGTGCGTCCCCCATTTAAAATTGGAGGATTGGGATTTGGCAAATATAAAGTGCTTTCCCCACTTAGAGACATATCAACTCATGCACCGCGTCTTCTATAAAGACTCTTGTGTGACCATACTGGAGCCAAGAAAGTGCGTAAAAGTGGTGGATAAGACTGGTCTATTAAACATGTTGTGGGTACCGCATTAAAACTGCACACCCATAACCATGATAGTGATGAAGCAGATGTTGTGCTTGGTACACGATGGGTGCCTGTGGCTGGAGGAGAAGATACCAATCATCAACATGCTGATCCATAGGATCACTCGGCTACCACATGCATGAGAAAATCTGGCGATGGCATTTGGGTGAAAGGCATGTGAGCATGACCTTGCCGAAGCAATGAAGGATAAATTTAAGCTTGCTAAGAAGCCGCACGGCTACTCTATCACTAGCATAACCAATCCCGCGGTCAAGGTATCCTCTCAGATCCTGGCAGGAAAGATTATGAGGAAGTTTCACGCCGATGAAGTTCCGGCACCAGTAGTGTCATTAGCGCCCAGTGCGCAAAGCGCGTACAGTTCAACTGGGCGCTCTACCTTTCCAGCGAGTTCCTCGCGAACTGCAGAGAGGTACATGATCAAAGAAAAGCATTCTACTATGCATGACTGTTGTTGTCCATAGTGCTGGTCGTGTGGGAGTTACTAGAGGATAGTCAGTTTCCTCCAGTCATGCAGGACCTATTGGAAGCGGTGAAGTTCACTTCACTCTGGGCTACGAAGGATCCCTAAAGGGTCAAGGACAACAAGGTCTTTTGGATCTTGATGGAGATGAATATCCACATGGCCATCAACCACAAGCTGTGGTTGTCGCTGACAGTTTATGATCATCTGACAGAATATGTGGAGTTCAAGGTGGACTTCCACTGGGTCTCCATGCTCACGCTGAAGGATCTTGAACAAAAGTGGTACGACCTTCCATACCTGGCCACAGACGACTCGATTGCAGCGGTCCCTAGATTGGTGCACTGCTTCGGACTTGACAGCTGGGTCTAGCAAGTCTACAACAAAGCAAAAAAAGGAAGAGGTCAGGCTAAAGATGGAACAATTGGCCGAGAAAAGGAAGAAGGAGGCTGAGGATAAAACCAAGGCGGAGCGCTGCCGCAAAGCAAACAGGAGGACATGAAGAAGAGGAGGAGTGCGACTCTGACAGGAGTCAGAAGTCACCTTCCCTGGAGACAGAGGAGGAATCACAGTAGTCAGAGCAGGGAGGGGCGGACCCGGAGACTACTCCGTTCTAGATTAAGTGCATCAGGGAAAAGGAGAAGGTAGGGCCACAGAAGAATTCCAAGGCCAGCAAGACTTCCCTCAACCCAATCACCTTGACTGAAGGTGATTTGAATGACATTGGTTATGCGGTGAGGGATGCAACAACGAAACTATTGCAGCAGCTCTAGCAACAACAAAAATAGGCCTTGGGTGCCATTCAGATGGGTCTGCACGAGCTATAGAGCCACGTGCTGCAAGTATAGACTGGTGTGGGATGGAGAAGTAGGGCTCAACTAGTTTGGCGCCTGGCACCTTGGAAGCAACAGGGATGGTGCACACATTGGATCCCCAGGAAATAGCACTGCTGGACGGAGCACTGACTACATAAGAAGAATCTGACAAGGCCATTGTCAGTGCCCTCAAGGGGATTGGACTCAATCTGGCCGCGCTTCCAAGTAAAGCCCTTCACACTTTGCAGGATGGTGTTATCGCGAAACTTCGGGCCTGCGAACAATGCGCGCTACACGTTATCAGTGAGCAGAGGGTGAACAATGCTTAGATGGCTGCACAAAAGAACTCCGCTATTGATCTCTTTAAGGCCATCACGTACAAGAATGAGTGCATGACCAAGGTAGTGGCTGAGGCATGCAGGTCTATCCTAGAACTGGAAATTCTCGAAGATGAGCCAGTGGATGTGCGAATTTGGAAGCTCGTCGTCAGAGTGCATGACGCGAGAATAGAGTTGGAAAAGGTTCAGTCTAAACTGAACCTTAAGATTATATAACTTGAGTTGAAGGCCCAACGTTCGACTCCTCTAGAAGTCAAAGAGAAGTGCGAGGTAGCTATTAAGGACATCGTTGTAGCCATAGATAGCGCAGTAAAGGATTGCACTGTGCTCTTTGAGTAATCGCTCGAAGTAGTCACTAGCTTACAGGAGGATCCCAACGTGCAGAGGCTGGAAACAGAGGCACGTGAGCTGTAGCAATGATATGACGAGGTTAAAGTGACAACATGTATTATCGCCATTACCCAAAGGCTAGCAAAGTTGCATGAAGAAAAGGCGTTGAAAGAGCAGGTGGAGCAACACAACATAGGGAAGCATTATTGAAGGCTCGAATGAAGCCTTGGCTAGATGAAGCATATGTGCTCACAGCCACCATTGAAGGCAAATTGGCTAGTCTACAGGAAACACAGTAGAAGGTACATGTAGATGGCGCAAGGCTAGCGACAGAGCAACTAGTCGAGTAGATGAAGTAGGCGACAACACAGTGCACCACCGAAGTCGCAGTGGTACAAGTGGAGCTAGGAGGTCTTCGTGATAGGATCTCTGCGCCAACAGAGTGACTCGAGGGCAAGTCACCAGATTTGTGTTGGGGGCCTGTTGGGAACGAGTCCCCTGGGGTCAATTTTGGGGTTAAAAGCCCAAGTTTTGGGGCTAAAGGCCCAAATTTTGTAGTAAAGAATGTAAAGTCTCTGCATTTTGTGCCCATGGAGCATGAAGATGTAAGCAGTCAAAAAGGGTTTTCCACACTTAGTTTAGATAGTTGTGTTACCTTGATGAGATCTTACCTTGGTTCGCGGACCATGGAATTGTATAAAAAGAGAGTCTTAGAAGAGTCTAAGGCAACTTAGTTCAAAGGAGTCTTGTTATGTTTTTACTCATGGGTTTGTGAGAGCTAAGAGCGAAGTGTCTTAACATAGGAAGAGGCTTTGCAGCTGAGTGCGCAAAGGCCTAGGGTAGAAGTTCGCAGCTGAGTGTGCAGATCCCTGCAGTTGTGTGCGTAGGGTAGTCAAAGTCTGTACTGGGAATCTGGATTATCAATAAACAGAAGTATTTTGGAATTATCTGTGTATGTGTTATTTTACTTTTGTTATGAATGTGCGATTATGTTATGTTGAATATTGGGGTTATGAATTAATGCTATATTGATGTGCGAATCCATGTATTTTACTTTGTCATATGAATGCAAGTAAGAATATCTATTTACGCGAAGATAACCGTAATGCATGTTAAAGTTAACCAATACTTAAGCGAATATGAGTAAGTACAAAAGTAAGAGTAATTATAGAGGCGCGTAAGTGCCTGATCTATCTATCTAGGGTCCGCAAAGGACGATCAGAGACTTTCGTAGAGGCTTTAAGAACAAATAAGAGAAGTACTTTGATAATCCCTAAAGGTCTTATCGGTCTGCGTGAAGGAAGGTTAGGGCATATAATCGACATCACAACCATCTCAGGGTGTGGAAACTTGGTTCCTGCATCCCCCCATACTACTTTGGGTGAGACTTTAGTTTGCACTCCGCAGATTGATGCTAAAAGGGCCAGTGGTGTAGGGATTTGCTTGGCTGCTTAACACTGAACCTAGGTGAGGGCCCATCAAGCCAACATGTTTCAACATATAAGGTTGTCCTAAAAGAAAATCACAAGCTTGAAGTGCAGAAAATCACATAGTACCTTATCTTTGAAGGGCTTGATGTCGTAGGACAAGTGGTACTACTAGTAGACACAGATATCTTGTCGATATCTCAACCAACCAATGGTGTATTCTTAGGGGTGTGGCATTGTTGGAAACTTCAATATCTTGATGATGTTGGCTAATATTAGTTTCTTTCGGCTCCTGCTATCAATGATGAAATGGGGTGGGTTCCCCTTCACCCACATTTGCGAGTGGAAGAGGTGATCCCCCTCTTCAAGTTCCTCTGGCTTGTCTATTTGGATTTTTTGTGGTTACAATGGTAGGATTGGGTTCTGAATTAATGGTCGTCTTCCTATTGTCCTATTCTAAATAAGAATTAGAGCCAAAATCCATTTACTTTTCTTTAAGGTCCACTAACAATGATTGTTTCGAGTGCCATTCATCACTGTCGTTCCAAGGCTTTTTTAGAACTCACACCACTTTCTAGTCTCCTTTTCTAACTTCTCATCACCCTTCTTTACCTATGAATTGGGTTGGTTATGTTGAGGTTGACACTTCTTGCTTTGTTCTTTGTTATGTGAGTTGGGGATGCCTTTTACGGGCTTCTATTGTGGTACATTTTCAAGCCCAGACTCCTACTTATTCTATTGCGTTCTACCAACCATCCAAGATCATCCCAATTGACTATTCAATTTTAATAAAATATTTAAAAATATAACATAATTTTTATACATATATCTCCATTAATTATAATTCCTTACATCGAAAATAATTAAAATTAATTATGAATAAAAAATAACTCAAAGTAAGAAAATAACTGTGGGATATAAATACCAAAAGATAAATAAAAGATGAAACAAAGTTTTAAATTAATTATAATTCTTTAATTGTTTATATTGAATATAATTGAAAATAAAAGTAAAGAAATAACTCTAACCTAAATACAATTATTTTATAACATGTTATTATTAAAAAAATTAAGAAATACAATTTTATACCATGCTCTTATTTAGGAAAAGAAAGAAACAGGGAATAAAATTTCATTTAATAAAGAAATAGAATAACTTTCTCTAATCGGATGCATTAAATCCCTCCATATACTATAATTCCTTTTTAAAAGAGAAAGGCAAGACGATAGGCAAATAGAATATTTTTTAAGAGATGGCCCTCTTAAATAAAAAGAGGCGTGCCCACGCTTCGCTTTGTAATTCAGAATGTATGTATTTTATATACTAAATAAAATAAACCCTCACACTATCGCTAATGTCGAAATGGAACAACTATATTGACATTAAATTTAAAAGTATTGGATGTTGTAGACAAAATTATACACATTATATTAATTTTTATATACAACTAATTCCTACTCTCAACACCTCTCCTCGGTAATTAATATATATATATATATAATTTTTATATATTTATATATATAAGGTTTAATTTGGGAGAGACAAGTCCGCTCACACTATTCCTAATTTGTAAAGCGGAATAACTCTTCAAAATCGATATCCCTCACGCTCCGGATCAAAACGACTTAAAAAAAACAAACTGCTTTCTGTTCAGGTTTAGGAGATGCTCACTTCAAACTAAAAAGCTTCTTAACTTCCTCCATGGTCAATTAAAATGGAAAGCTTTTAGAAATTCAATTCTCTGGCATTATTCCAATCGTGAACTAACCCACTATATTGAATGTGTTATTGTCTATGTTATATGAATTACTAAATTTATCATTCTGAAACTCAAACCAAAAAACTCACCATTATTTTTGAATTTACAAAAACAAGCATGTGCTAATAACATGCACCGTCTTTTATTTACAAAAAAAAAACCATAACTATTGAATTTACAAAAACAAACATGTGCTACTAACATGCACTGTGTTTTATTTACAAAAAATAGTAACTATGCAAAACTTCTCTCACCTTTACATGTTTAAAATGAAATCTTAACATTAACACCTATTTTCCGCTCCAAGCATGGTAGAGACCCATCGTTCATCTCCTTCGTTAAAAACTACTAAGTGAAGATAGAAGTGAAGATAGTTTTGGAAGCAGTGATTTCTTAAATGGATGAAGTGGGAAGCTCGAAAATGTGTTGAAGAAAACAACGGAAACTGTAAGATTTCAAAGTGGATATGAGTGCTAGCGATGACAAATTTGATAGAAATTCATTTATTGTTGTGATGTGCGTTTTTATATTTGTAACATGTAAGCATTAAGGGAGGGTATTGGAAGTAATGCTTACATGTGTTTTAGGTTGTTGTGAGTTGTCATTGTGAGTCTCTAGGTGTGATTCTAGAAGTAGTAAGTTTTAAAATACAAAAACTCGATACTTTTTTGGTGTAAATTAGGATTCATGGTTTAGTGTCTCTATGAGAGAAGCCAAAATAGTAATTTGTTAACTACGAAAAATCACAGGAGGTATAGGCACAATAGAGTATGATGTAAAATGCTATAACATAGGAAATTTGATTAACTTTTGTAATATATAGCTTCTATTTGTGGAAAATTGGAATGTTCTTCTAAATTATAATGCATATTTCCAAAATTATAACAATTGTAAATAATAATTGGTCCATGGACTTAGCCATATGACCTGTTGCTTGTAAATCACAACAATCAACCACTTGAACTAACCCACTACATTGGACGTGTTTTTGTTGATGTGGTATGAACTACCAAGTTTGTCATTACGAAGATCAAATCAAAGCTTCTCACCTTTTTTTTTTTTTTTAATTTACAAGAACAAACATGTGTAACTAATAACATGCACTATTTTATATTACATAAAGTCATAACTGTGCAAAATTTCCCTCATCTTTACATGTTTGGAGATGAAATCTTACCATTATCACCTATCTTCCTCTCCCAAGCATGGTAAAGATCCCTAGGTTCATCCCCTTTGTGCAAAACTACCTAGTGTTGGAAAATGTAACTAGTTTTGTCTTCATAATTGTTATTGTACTCATGTCAATATGTATATTTTATGTAAAAAACAAAATAAGAAACAAAAGTTATTATTTTAGAGCATGGGTTTCATGCTTCTTGTTGATGGTCTTCTAGGTAAAAGCATATTCTTCATGCTTCTAGGGTTTGTTAGCTCATAGGATTTATTATCATGAGTCAAGAGTGTCAACATCATGATTATAACACCCATATGGGTAAGATGTACCTTGTGAAATAAATTATTTTGATTCAAAGAAGTCAAACATAAGCCTCCTAGCATAGTTCAACTCTGCCAAAGACAAGTCGGCCCAAAGAGAGGTATTCGACCCACCTAGAAGAGTATAAATAGAAGTTGTTCAAACTCATTTTCTCACCAATTCAATCTGCAATAAAGAAGCTCGACTTGAAGTGTGAATTTCAAGAAGAAGGTCAAGAAAATCAAGGAAGAAGGAAGCATATGCTAGAAGGAAGTGAAATCGAAGTTTTGGTCAAAGTTTGCCCTAGTTTTCTCTCACACGTGCGAGGATTTTGAGTTGTTGCAAGGGAAAAAGTTGCAGAACAACTACAGATCCAAAATCTTGTTGCTAGGGGTTTAAATTCTGAGTTTGGTTTAGTTCTAGAAGGGTTTGTCTCTCAAATTGGTTTGGATTTGACCTAATTGGAAGGTCTTCTTCGAGGGATGGCTTGGTGCTAGAGGAAGCTTTGGTCTTGTGGTTTCTGTCTTGGTTTTCTCATTTGAATCAATTTCTATAAGAAGAAAAGAGTTTTTATGGGTTTTCCCCTTGGAGGGGATTTGCCTTGGCTTGGAGCCTAATTTATATTTCCATTTTCTTTACTGTTTTTCTCTTGATAATTGTTTGATGAAGAAGATTCAATAAATAAACATAAGATAAATAAAGTTCACAAGAAATTGTGAATATTAAGGAGAAACTGAATTAATAGCTTCCCTACTGCATTCTCCAACATGGTATCAGAGCTAAGGTAAACAAGAGTAGGCAACTGGAACGACACAAAGAAGAGGTTAATTGTCAAGGGGAATCATTTATACAAGGACAAAAGAAAAGAAGTGGAAGACCTATTAACCTAGAAGGAGGGTTAATACACTGAAGAAGACCTCATTGTCAAACTCTCATTGGGAGTTCTGTTATATACTTCATCATCTTGATAAAGGAAGGAAGCAAGAAGGAGTCTTGGGATCATCATTCACTCTTTGAAGCTATTTGAAATAACTCATTGTTGAAGATCCCCTAGAAGACATCTAGGGAATATTTGAAGTTCCCTTGGAGGTTTTGAAAACTTCGAGATAGTTGGAGACATTATCTAGAATAAGGACTCTTATTTAACAAGTAAGTAGTATACTATTTTATATGTCTCAATGTATAGATAACATGGCTTCATTTTCCAAGGAGAGAAACAAGCTTGTTGGATCAACAAATTTCCTAGCATGGAAGAAAAGAATTGAATTGGGACTCACAGAAAATGAACTCATGGAGTATGTTCATGGTGAATTTATTGAACAAAGAAAATATAAGACTCAAGAAGAAGAAGAGTATAATAAGGGAGAAGTAAGATCACAAATAATCATTATGGAATCATTAAAATATCATCTTGTTCCTTTTTTTGTTCATTTGAAGACATCTAAGGCTGTGTATGATAAGCTAGTAAACTTGTAATCTATAAGTACATTAGGTAAAAACATTTCCTTGAGAAATCAACTATAAAATGAGGAAATCCAAGGATGAAGACATGGCTACATATCTAATGAATATCTCTCGAATAAGGGATCAATTGCAAGGGCTTCATGAGATTGTTTCCGATTCTGAAATGAATCTTTTTGTATTGAATACTTTGCCATCTAATTGGAGTATTTTTGCAACTAACATGTACTCAAAGAAATATACTACACCCTTTGATGAATTATGGGCTCAATGTATCTTGGAAGAATCTAGAATCAAGGAAAATTATTATACTTAATCAAATGAAATATCTCAATCCCTCATTGAAAGAACCAAGAAGTTGAATAAAGGGAAGTTTGGAAAGTCCAAGAAGAAGACAAACATGTCCAAGACTCAATGCTTTGGATGGAATGAGTATGGAACCTACAAAAGGGAATGTCTAAACATCAAACTAAACAACAAAAGGAAGTAAGTGAATCTCACATATCTAGGAAAAGGGGAGAACCTGAGAAGAAGCCGAAATGAGAAGATCCCAAGGATCTCTACTACTGAAGGAAGTCACGTCTCAATCATGTTCTTTATGAATTTTTGTCTTTATTTAATTTGAGTCGAAATTAGAGTAGAATACATTATTGTATACTCTATAAGAGTCTTGGTTTTGTAAAAATCATGGCATCCTAGATAGAAGCACATGTAGAAATTCCTTCTAGATTCAAAACTGCTAATGTAATTTTCTAAAACAAAAGACTTGAATCTACTGTACTCATCAGCGGAAAGAAATTAATCGATTGATAAATCACATATAATCAGAGATTTATCTCAGGGAAAGAAACTAGTCAAAACCCCTTCCTATCTATATTGAATTAATAATAAAATAGATAAGAAATGAAATTCTTGCTCAAACCCGAGCAACCTCTGCACCAATATAATATATCTCACTACTTCACAGACTATCGTTGGTCAATAGTTAACCAAATCCATGCCTTCCCATGTCCATATTGATGAGCACCAGTATTGCAACAAGAATGTTGCAACTCCTGGAGCTACCAGCTTTACTTTATCAACCCGGGGTTCATACAAACTTGGAGGTGACAGTGTTGTTTACACAAGTACAAGTGATGGTTTTGCCTTTTGTCACTATTCAGCTCATGAGAGGCCACTAGGGTTTTCATGCCAGACTTCTATGGATTCAGAAGAAGCTTGATTGCTGATGAAAGAAAGGGATATCTACTCTAGGAGAAAGCTTATCTACTGCAAATAAGGAAAATGACTGAAATCCTATGCTAAAAACACACCCTTCTCTAACTAACTGTTGAGAAACTATGCTTTACAAAAATGCCAAACCAACATGTATGAAATGCTACTATCTAAATAATGGAAGTTCAAGACATCAAACATCACTACTGTGCATGTAAAGGACTTAAATAAATATGTTTTGTTCTTTTTATTCTTTTTCTAGAAAGTCAAGTGTAAACCCTAATATCTTTTGGTGATGTGGCAGGTGGTTTAGCAATGATGGTGGATGGTTGGGAGGTTTAGGAGATGATTGGAAGGTTTGGGAGACCCTTGGGTGACTTGGTGTGGCTTCTTAGAGGTTTTCCATCAATTCGGCCTCAAAACAGGCCACTATAGGAAAACTTACCGGATTCCTTGTATTTCTACAAGATACATCCGAGAGCAAAATGATGGTTGCTGGAGGTGATGGAAGGCTTAGGGAAGGTAGTGGATGGGTGGAATGGAGTGAGAAA
The DNA here is from genome assembly GCA_031772625.1 of Pinus tabuliformis. Taxonomy (NCBI): domain Eukaryota; kingdom Viridiplantae; phylum Streptophyta; class Pinopsida; order Pinales; family Pinaceae; genus Pinus; species Pinus tabuliformis. The sequence goes on along the minus strand of CM062809.1, from coordinate 840,826,792 downwards.
ATTCCCAGGATCACTCAGAACTCAATACCAAGGTTAGGAGATCGTTGAATTCACTCAACATGCTTGGAGGAATTGCTATGTAAAATGATGAGATTGGTGAAGATCTTGGCGAAAGAAAGGGATGATTATGGATGAAGTTGGGAGGTGGTTGCCTTATATGAGATCCATTTAGATTTCTGAAGCACCTGCTCTGCATCAAACATTTATAATTGCCACAAAGTCATGTAAACAAGAAGAATTCTAACAAGCTAGAAAAGCATAATTTAATGAACTAGTTGTCTACTTCATGCTTGAAGAAAATTATTGAAAAAAATGGAATCATGGATGAGATCCACTGAAAGGATGAAGATGGAAGAGATGACAACTAAATCCTACACTTGCAAAAATGATAAAATTAGAGTTTAAGTACAATAAATCTAAATCCTATGAAGAAATGGAAATATGTCTTTTTGGGGTTGCTTAAGGGTCTTTTCCTCAAATCATGATCCCTGAGGGAAGAGGTGAGGCAAAGACACCCACTGATAGCTTTTTGGTCCTCCTTTTATCTCTTCTACCTAGCTACTGAAGTAAAGCAAAAATGGAAGCAAACTAATAAACAACTAATCAAATCCATAATACTTGCAATGAAATATTTCTAGAGACAATTTAACCATGAATCTATGAAACTAAGCTAAGCATACAGATACAAGAAGAGGAGCCTTTGCTGCTAGGGTTGGGACCTAACCCAAGAGATTCAACCCTCTGAGTCAACTCAGTGCTGTATCAAGAAAAATCTCATTTTCATTATCAAAACAGAAAATTACATCAATGTCTTACACAAGTTTGCAGCTTAAAAATAACTAGTGTTTTTGCAACAAAAGTTCGAATCCTAATGAGGTTCTAGACCTCTCTACTTATACAACTGAAGTATCCAACGACTTCCTTAAATTTATGGAGGCTCGACTCCCAAACTCGAGATGAACTAACTCTTTGTCTGTCACTTGGTCGGTTGCCATTTGATCTTCATGACTTTGCTACTTCCACTCTGAGCTGGTGTGACTAATGGAGGAATATTCGATTGGGGGAGGAGTAAATGAGAAGGATTTACCTCCTACAATCTCTCTCCCTTGTCCCACTCAAGTTTCAAACCTTAGTCATGCCAAAATTCCTTTATTTTCTCTTCCAAACTTGCATTTAATGCATATTAGTACACTAGGCATAATATCTCACTTTAACTCATCTCATTAAAAAAAATATAATCAAAACATGTAATAGGTTGTGAGAAGAGTTGATCTGACTAAGCTAGGAGGTGAGTCAAGGCCCATATAATTCCCCAATGATGAGGCTCATCATCACCGGCCTACTGAAAGTGTTGCTCATCCTATAAGAAACTCAATCAATATACATGTCTTTCATAGCTCTAGTGGATTCCCTGACATCCCATGCCTCTGTTGTGGTTTCTTCTTCTTGTGCATAGAATATTGCCGTATTTTCTACCTCCTCCAACTGCCTTCTTTATTCCGCTTCTTTCCTTCCTTATAACATCCCCAAGAGTAGTGGGGGACTAAGTTTTAGGCCAATCCAATTGACTTTGAGCCTTTGGATGGATTGCTTGTACATGGGTGTCATGTTCAGTGCTTCTCTCATCCTTTGAGGAGAGTGGTACTCTCTCATCTTCAAATTGTAAGGCAATGTATTCCATCTCCTTAGGCAAGCTTGCATGCTGCCATCCCCTAATAATCTGAACATGTCCTCAAAATGTGTAACTGCTTTCTCTTGGGTAGCAACATACCTGGGTTAAAGTTGAGGATCATTTGCAATTAAATTATGTGTATTGATGAGTGCCATTGGAATGGACTGCTCAGCTCTGATCATAAGAGGCACTGTTTTTTCTCTTTCCAATACCTTCTCCATTTCTGCAGCCCTTGCTTCCTCATGGTTCATCCATGATGCCCAAGCCACCAACTGTAAACCCACTAGCTTTGCATTAGGGTCCCATACATTCATTTCTGTCAAGGCCATGTTATGAAAATAAAACTTAGACATCTTGGCCCTATCTTCCAATGTGCTTTGATCACAAAGATCAATGAGATGTCTATAATCCTAGAATGGCATAGTGTCTCTTTATGCTAGGGTCTTGATTTGGAACTGCAACCACTATTCCTTAAGGTATAGTGCATAAGACTTAGCTGGCATACTGCACTGGATTGCTTCCAAAGAGAGACTGGCCATGGATGCCAATTGATTCTCTCTTTCTTGCAGTTGTCCTTTCAACCATGTATTTTTTGCCTCTGACTAATTTTTCATAATGGCCTCTCTGTCCCTCAAACTACTTAGCTCTCTACCCATCTCTTTGAGCTTCTCTTCCATGTGACCAATGTCCTCCACTCCCTTGGACTTGGCAATCTGCATCCATCTATGAGTTTTTGCTCTCTCTTTCTCAAGCTCAAAGAACAATGGAATGGATAATTTTTGTGGAATGACCTTTCCGCCCTTAATAAATTTGTAGTAAGAGTCAAGTTTAGCTTGAGGACTAGGCTCCTCTAGCTTTGGGTCCTCTCTCTTTGGTTTTGGTTTCTTACTTCTTTCCTCATCCAATTTTTGAGTTTCCTATAGGTTTAGTAGAGTTTCCTGAAGGACTTCCTCTACTTCCTGTAGCTCCTACTGTGTATCCTGTAGGATTCCTTTTCCTTTGGATGAGGTAGACCTGGTTACAGGCCTTCTCACATAGGTGATAGGAGACTTAGGGAGGTTTGGGTTGAGGATCCTTCTTCTTGAGTTTTTATAGGAGGATCCATCTTCTCCTGTTGTTTAGGTGATTCCCCAATAATAATGGGAACCTTTGTTGGAGTTTGTGGTTTTCCCTACCTTATCCTTGTGCTTTTCTTTGTTCTAAAGTATAAGGGGGTTTGCCTCTGTCTTTTGCATTTTTGTTTGATAGGGGTGTTAAGAGCAGTGAGGGCAGTTTCTACCTCTCTCTTAGTTGGTTCTGGAGACACCCTAGGTGACTCCTTCTTGTCTTATGCCTCTTCTTTTCCATTTCCCTTTTCCTCTATGTTTTTCCCCTCTTGTTCTCCTTCTATATCCTCATATTTTTTATCAGTCTCCTCCTTGACATCTTCCTCTGTTTCCTCATCACCTTCCTTCTCTTTCTCCTCTTCTTCCTCATCTTCATCCCTATCTTCTTCTTCTTCATCTATTTCAGTTTCTTCCTCATCTTCTTCACTCACAGTAGGACTAATGTCATATGTGAGGGATTTGATATCCTCCTCTCTCTGCATGTCTCTGAAAATTGCCCATTGGATAGGAATTATGAGGTTGTGGAGGGAATATTCTATGATGATTCTAATTAACCCATGGTGGGATAACTGTTGGTGGTTTCCCTCCTGCACCTTTATGCTTGTATCTATCAGTGATTGCAGAAGGAAGTATGGTATGTTGAGCCTGTGGTGAGGAGGTGTTTCTGCTCCAAACCTCAACTCTTCAAGAAGCCTAAAGTGATATCCATAAACCACACTTTACCTACCTTAACATGATATGTATTTAAAAAGGTGGTAGCTTACCTCATTCGAGGGGTATGGTAGGCTTGTTCTCCTTACTCCATTTTTTTCCTCAATGGGCTCTTATCCCTCAAGAAACAACTTCTTCATGGCAATCTGGTTATCTCCCTTGTCTTCCTTTCTCCAAGGCACTCCTAGGGGAAGTGTGGTAATCCTTCTTATGAGTTCAGGGGTGAGATCTATGGAGAGGCCTCTCACCACAACAGTGGTTGGGATCTGTTCAGTGGAAAGACGGAGAGAGAAAACTCTCGGGCCACTCCATCATCATACCCCCTTAATTTCTCAAAATATCCCATCCAATTATGCCTCATGAATATTTCTAACACAGGGGGGCGTTGGTGGATTCTCATGGTGTTAATGGGCTCCCTTCTATTAGACCCCCCTCTCATTTTGGCTGGTGAATTATGAGGAGAAGAGATGGTTGATAGAGATTTTAATGTAGAAGTAAATGGGACTGAAATAATTGTGGAGTCAATTCCCTACACAGTTGCTAAATTCACTCAAACTAGGAGATTTTTCTGAGCAATTCACTTGGAAAAAGGGAAGTAAATACAAATCCTACCTCCTCATGGTGTTTGTTGTGGCCAACCCCTATGTATCCCCTTCTGAAACTGCTCTCGGCCAATCCTGTAGACTGTCTCTGTATCCTGTAGGATTCCTATGCGATCTTGTAGGATTTCCTGTGTAATTCTATAGGAATTCCTGTGCAGGAGAAAGGTGGAATTTTCTCTTCTGTAGGTTTCCAGGGTACGAGAGCGACTTTGCTAGAGTGAGCCTCGAGGTGATGAATGCATGAGTGCATGGGGATCAATGATTATTCTTATGGTCGAGTTGAGTGAGGTGGTGTGTTGGTAGCGGAGGTATGTTTTCTACTTTTGGACCATTGGTCCCCACTACCACCTCATCATTCCCCTCTCCTCGTAATCAACTCCTAGTTCATGCATCCATAGACTTAACTGCTTTTGTTCTTCTCCTCTCTTTTTTGACTTGACTGTTGCAATGTGTGAGAGGACCAACTATTTTGTCTTCGTTGACTGAACGAAGGTGGCCAAGTTAACTGGCCACCTTTCACTTATAAACCAACTTGCTCACAACCTTTACAGTTTTTTGACTACATAATGAAAATGAGAGAGTGAAATGAGATACTTACCTGTGGTGCTAATACTTTGCTGCAGTTTGTTGAAGACATGAGGTTCTTGTTGTGTATTGGCTGCATGTTATTTTTCCTTCCTTTTTCATTGCTCTCTAATGATTCCTTTGATGTGCAGGTACCTCGTGTTGAAGATGATGGTGTTGCTCCTTCTGCCCTTGGATCTTCATGCTGGAAGCTTGCTGCTGTTATCACTCGGAACTTTTACCTAGAAGTTTTCAGAAGAAGGAAAGGACCGAGGTAACCACAAACCAACTTTAAACCATAGGCTCTAGCCAACCTATGGCTCAGAGAGGGCTCTCTCTATATGATTTAGCTTTGTCTGCTAGGATCTTAGGCTAGTTCTAAAGGTTCAGGGGTTTTTGATTTGTATTGAAGGTTGGATGGTGGAATCCTTAAAACAAATGGATAGAATGATGTCTTTGGACCATTGGGCTATGGAGTCAAAGAAGGGCAGTAGAAATGGAATTAATTCACTAAAGGGAGTGTTTAGAGGGTAAGCTAGCAGAGTATAGTGCAGGTCTTTGGGCCAGATAGGTGAAGTGGTCTTAACTAGGGTGAGAGAGCAACTAAGAATTCTCAGACTGGGATTAAAATGAGGAACAAGGGATAATCAGAAATAAGGGGCAATTAAGAATCCTTTGCTATAGATTACAGGGAGAAAACCTAAACTAAGGAGCAATCAAGAATTCCTTAACTTAGATAATCAGCAGAAAATATTTAAATGCATAATAGTTAAAACAGATTGCAATGAAGCAAATTTTGAGATATCATTCCATATTATAGCATTCAGATACAGAAATACATTAAAGATTGTGGATAAAACTTTAAGAAAGATAACAACACAAGAGAAAATACTTGTCTACACTTCGCTCTACACATGAATCCTGTGAAATGTCTTGTCTTTATTCATTAATCTAGCTTGTTGGTCCAATCAGTGATACAATAGCTTACAGTATTTTGATCAAAAAGGTCTATAGAAATGTCTAATAATCCACACTACATACTTCAAATTGTGAAGTATTTATACAAAAATTATGACAAAATATCTCAAAACAAACTTGAGATTTTGTTACAAAAAAAATTGTCACCATGACATTCTGCAGTTAGTGTGAGTCTATCACCACTCATACTTACCTCCTTTGCAAGTCTTAAGTCTCAGCTCTTCATGTCAAGCCTTGAAAAATGAGAGAAAGTCATTAAAAAAGCTCTAAAACTCTGGGCCCACACTTTCTCTTAGCCTTGCTTGCGGTCCCGCACCCACTGGTCATGTTCCATGCAGACCTGCCTGCTCTGTCTCTAAAGGAATGGGTGCGGACCCCTATGAAAGTCAAAAAGGCGGAAGTTTATTCTTAAAAACTCACTTTGGGCAATTTCTGGAAGCTTCTAGAGGGAATCCTACGGTGGCAAGTTCGCTCCTTGGTGGTTCATGCATCCCATTATGAAAGGAGCTAACCCCTTGATGTGAGGAGCTTATCCCTTTGAAGGAGGACTCTATCCCTTCATTGGTGGCCCTTGTAACTTCCTTCCTCTGCACTATAAAATGAGGCATTGGGCTGGTTACTAGGGAGGTTGAAAGCTGAATATTTTTGAGGGTAAATGCTGTTGGAATTTAGACTTCCTAATTGAGCTTGAGAGGAGAGATTACATACCTTTTGATCTTATTGGGAAGAGAGTGAAGCTTGTCAAAGTAGAGGTGATTCTTGTCTGGATCCTGGGAGGAGCTTGTACAACATCAAGGCACCAAGGTTGTAAAGTTCTTCTTATTTTCAAAGTTAATACAATCAAGTTTATTTTTCTCAATAAGTTGTCTTCTATGGTTTATTTCATGAACTCCTTGATCATCATGATGAATATGATTTATTATATTGGCTATGCAGGTGTTATTTGATGTGTGCTTGTTTGTGTTTGCAGGTTCTTAAAAGGAAACTTGTTCGGACGGTCGAAGCGTGGCTGCCACAAACTAGCGTTGGACTTAAGGTAGGGTCTAAAACACCTCTTGGTTTTTATTTATAAATCACAATATATTTAGAGAAAGGTAGATTTTCTTGTCCTGCTTGTTGCTAGATATCAATTGATACTAGGGAGATCGGTCTTGTCCGCAAGAACGATTTATCCGCTTAACAGATTTAATCTAGGAAATACAAAATATCTTCTTGCAGGAAGATAGAGACAACTATTGAACTATTTCATGCTGTCCCTTTTATTGTGGTACTGCTGGCTTTTATGGTTGGATTTGTAGCCCTTTATGTTGGCTTGCTGTTGTGGTCTTTTACGTTGGAATATTCTTTAACTTTTATCTTTCATGGGATACTCTTTGACACTAATACACTTTGGCATGCTGACCTATTTTCATCTGTTTACCTAGTTGTTCCACTTTTACTGAGCAGTAACTTTTTTACAGTAAACTTCTCACTGTAAATCAGTCATCTTTTCCCACCATTCAGCATCAGGTAAATTGACATTCATCATCCGCCTATATATCTCATCAGCCTTAGTATATTTGGAAAAATTGGGCTTCGTGATGAACAAGTGTTTTATCTCATGCTAGAGAAAAGACAAGTTCTCAAATGTATTATACAAAACTTAGCCTGTTGGCAGTGCTTTTATTGCTGAAGTGTTGGCTTGTTCTTTAGCCAACTAGGTGGGTCTATTATCATATTCCAGCTGTGCCAAAAGTTTATCATTAATGACCAATGGACTAGGCAATCCTTTCTCCCTCAAAATTTGGAATTTAGCCATGAATCTATCACTGGCTACCTCCATGTTTTGGCACTTTTCTTCCAAGTTTAGCGTTAGGTTTCTCTTGGAAAGGACCTTCCTTATTTCCAAAATGGTTTCAGTCTTGTCCTCTATATCTAGCTCATGGAGCTCATACCTGCTTTTGCTGTTAAGGAAGTGGATGAGTCTATTGGCATCCTTAGGCATGTCACCCAATTCCTCCTTGACCTTTTGGATAGCTCCTGTAGCTATCTTTATCAATTCTATTTGCTCAAAAATAACTTGAATAGATGGCCAAATATCCTTGACAGAGTCAATGATATTGGCCCATAACAGTTCCTTGGCTTGCCCAAGGGGTTTTTCCAATGTTAAGCCTTTCTCCATAGATTTGACTCTTTCACTTATTCTATTGGCCTTTTGTGCCTCTGCCTTTTGCATAATTTGGGCAAGTTTGTAGTCAGTTTCTAAAACTGCCACCTTTTCCTTTAGTCTATTCATTTTTGTAGCGTGAATTGATATCTCTTCCGTGGCTCTAACCAACTCTGCTGCCTTTCTCCTGATGTACCTGCTGCTGACGTAGACTCTGTTGTGACTAGCAATGCTATGGCAGGTGGAGTTGTAGGTGCTAGTGAAGCTACTAGTGTGGAAGGGACTACAATAGATACTGTAGGGATGACATTTGTAGAAGTTGTGGCAACTTCAGTTTGTTTTAATTAGATCAAGCTATCCAATTCTTTCTCTATCTCTCTTAGTTGATCATTGAGTTTTAGGACCAAGTCCTTCAACTCTTTGTGTCTGGTGTGGCTCTCTAAGACTTAAAGTGTTTGAGGATGCTGCAGCTGAGGTATCTTCAATTACTTATTAAGTGCATCAATATCATCGTTCTTCTTCTTTATCAGATGCTCAATAGCCTTTATATCTTTGGGATCATGTCCCAATTCAATAACTAAGTCTTCCAAAGACTTAATCCTTGTATCCTTGGCATGTGAGGAGGCCTTCTCCAACTGAAACTATGCTGAGATGTTGTTCAATGAGTTTTGTAGCTGATGGGCAGATATGGCTTTACCTATAAGGGTGGAGTATATCATCTCTCCATCCTGTTTATGCAGTTTTATCTGGTCTATGGGATGAATATCCCTTGCCAATACTTCAAAGTCAACCCTCTTGAAGTCTGAAGATGTCTTGGGCTGCTGTGATGTAGGTTTGATAAAGGACATTTGAAGCTTTCCCTCCTTGATGTCAAAAGCAGACATCAACCTTGTTTGATTCGTGGGAGTTATTTTCAGATATTGAGCATATTTCTAAGCTTTGAGCTTCTCATTCCTCATCTTGATTTCTTTATATCTGTCCTTTATGTCTTGGTCTCTGTCAGCAGGCCTACTGAACGAAGACACTTCCACACTTAGCTGTCTCTCCAACATCTGAGTCTATGATGTGGATGGCTCTTATATGTCTCCAGATGGAGTTGTGGGCATGCTTCTGTCTACCTCTATGTTGGTCACCTGTGCTGATTCTTCTGTATCTTCCTGTTCAGAAACAGGATTGAGCCTTTGCCTTTTGCTGTGACTGGTTTCAAACTGTACATTAGATGTTTCCATGCCTGAAGTAGAAGCTCCCTCTCTGTTTCTCTTCGGATTTCTTTCTTCATTTTGAGGAGTCTGCATGATAGGAGGGGTGCTCAAGGTTGGCTCTTGTTGTTCAGGTACCTACAGAAATGAGCTTTCATCAAACTGCCTTTCCAAGTCACATAAGGCATTTTCTACATCTACTTTTGTATTTTCTCTGTCTACCAGAGTGTTTTCCACCCACTCAGATTTATTTGCATATCTTTCTATCTCTGGTATGGGGTGGTGGATATAAGATCGCAACTTGGCCTTTTTTCTCAATCTATTCATGAATTCTTGAGGGTCATACCTCCACATGAAACTCTGCTGAACTTCATTTGCTGCAAAATTTGGTCTGCTTCCTTCCCTGCCTCTCTAGAATTACAAATGAAAGGGCCTAATTGATCTTTGACTTTGAACTAGGTTTTCTTCTTGGCTGAAACAAAATTTACTTCATCTGAGTTCATTATTTGCCTATAATACTACAAAGGAAATAACCTCATGGGGAGGTATTTCGGTAGTTTATATGGTGCAAGTTGACACCCATAAATCCTTATCTCTGTGTGGTTTTGGTACAGGTACCAATCTCCCACTTTGGTTTGTTTGGATAGCTGGAGGACTCTTTTTATCTCTAGACTTATCCTAGGTGGAGGATTTCCTGTAAGCATAGTCATGACTGGATGTACAAAAGAGTCTATAAAATCTGAAAAAGTATATGGTGAGCCATACTTATGGAACAGTGGGGTCCAAAAAATGACAACCCTGGGCTGGCCTTTGGTATCCAGCTTCTGGAGGGGCAAAGGAAACTTGTCTGGTTGATAATATAAGAACATATGGTAGAGGACAAATGAGTATTTGAATACTCTTTCATTGTTCATCCTAGTGAACTGTTCATGCATTCTTTGAGCTGTGAAATCAGCATAATTGTACACAACAGAAGGAGGTTGTCCTGGGGCATAGATTGACATGACAACAAGGACAAGTTCATCCACAAATTCATTAGTAGAGCTGCCTAGGATACATGATATCATGGTGATGATTTGTTTGCCCCTTTCAGAGAACATGGCATAGAGACATGGGGGGAGATTTTTTGGAATGTGATGCTCTTCAATAATGAAATATTGGAACAATTGCACGATTCTGGATGGATTTAGTTTGGAATATTGGTCTAACAAATCTCCAATTGAGAGTGGAGTTAGATTTGGTCCTGGTTGGAGTTTGAGCATTTCATTTATGGATTCAGCTGTGATAGTAAACAACACCTTTTGGTCGCGAGACATTATGGTTGTATGGCTAGGGATGTAGCATGCATGGCACATATGAACAATTTTTGGGAAGATATGTACTTGGGGTAATTGATATTTGGGAAAATTTGACTCCCAAAGGCCAATATCATCAGCATGGTTGAGGTATCTGTCCCTACTTTGACAATGGATTCTAAGCAAGTTGCCCTGGGTAAATGTATCTTTGATTTGGAAATCCCTGTTAGCCAAGGGAAGGTGGTCGAGGTCCAAATGAGGAGTTGTGATCGGTCTAACGTCCAAGGAAACAGGGGCATCCATAACTTAGTTCTTGTGGATTTAAATTAGGCACTAGGGGTTTGTTCAGAGGTTTAAAATGGAAATTGGAAACTTCTTAGAGGTTTTTAGCCACAGGTGTTCTTAAATTTAAGGTAATTTTCAATTAATTTGACTTAATGAAAATACTTAATAGGCCATATTTTTCCAAATGTGAACAAGGAGTGGTATTCTATGGTGAAATACTTGGAACTAAGCCAATTGGCTTTAAATTGATGGTTCACGGCAGCTGCAAAGGTTTGTACGGTTCTGGTATGGACTGGGAGGTCAGTTGGCTTGTCTGCAGTGTCTTCTGGAGTGAATTTGGAGGTCTGCTGATCAATTCTGCATTTGTAGGAGTTGCAAGGGCTTTCACAGTTTTACAGAGAAAATAGGTGAAAAGGGCGAAAAGAGGGCTATTCGGCCTTTTATAGAAAAACTATTTATTTTGGCAGGTTCCTTTGCAAATGAACAGTTGGTGGTTTTTCCGGTTAAGTGGGGAATTGGTTTTGCTTGACCATCGCACCACTTTTGTGGTGCGGGAAGTATTCGGGAGGGGTCACTTGATGTGCTTTAGAGCGCAACACGTAGCATTCAGGGGTTCGGGGAAAACCGCCTTATCGAGTGGGTAAAGGTAGGTGATCGGATTCGGCTGATATGGCTATAGGCCGTTAGATTTGGCTGCTTGTGATCTGATGGTAGTCAGGTGGAGAAGATGCGTGGAAGGAATGAACGAGAATTGAGGGGGGTCCAGGGGTTTTAATCATAGTGGTTCACGATTAACTTAGGAATTAATCCTGGGTTAAGTGATCGGGTGCCACTTAATGATAAAATTAGGTGATCGGGCGGGGTCAAATGCTGGGATTAATTTCTTATGTCGGGATATAGGGTAAAGTGTATAGTTTATAACTAAACTAGGGGTTGGGTTATTTACATAGGGATTTAGTTAATATACGGGAAAAGGGATATGGGGGAATTATATAATAAAATTAGAAATTAATATGAAATCTAATGGGTGGAGTGGGTTTTTCCTAAGTAAAAAGGTAAAACATAACATTTTTGTGCACTTCGCTTTATACTTAGGATAAAGTGTTTTTTGTGGGTTTTTGAGTGAAAAGGGATTTAATCATAGGATTTTTACTTTTCATAGGCAAATGGTGTTTAACCTTAGGAAAAGGGGGTTTTATTAGGGAAATGAGGGAAAATGAAGGGAGATGAATTTTCATGAAGGGGATTCTAGCACTTGTGTCTATAAGTCATTAAGCCGAGGGTCCGGTCCCTCCAAAAGTCAGAGAAATGCTCTGAGCCTCTTTGACTTATAGGATTCAAAGTACTAGAACTTATTTATGGGAAATTAGTAAGTAGAGGGGTGAAATGACTGAGGGGATGTTAAATAAACCAAATTGTAAACCATTGTCCTTGCTTTGTTTACTGCTTATGCACATTTGAAAGATGCATTTAAAAATGACATAAGTGCTCTTGTGTAATCACTTGATATTTCTGCAACCTTTCTACTACTTAACCATTTACTTACCCTACTATTTTTTATTCATTTTATTCGGGTGCATTTAGGCTAGCAAACCCTTAGCAATCATTTTCTTTTACAAAGAAAAATATCTAATTCTAACCTTATGTAATCCAAGGGCTCAAATTAAACTGATGAGCTCCTTTTATTTTCTCTACCTATCTAATGATCTGCCAAGATTAAACTGTTTGGTCAGATTTTATTCTCTAACTATAAACATAAAATTCAAAGCATGGTATAATCAAGATTAAACAATTTGATTACCATGGATTGTGGCATGAATAACAAGCTGCACACAATCATTATTATGCATAAAAGTAAATAGTAGTGGCATTTTGACTTGCACACTTTCATGGTCTCTTTTTTTTGGGGGGGGGTTCATATATTTTCATTTTTTTGACCTTTTCTTATTCTTTTTGTCCTTTGATTATTCTTTTAGGACATACCCTCTTTACATTTTTTAATTTTTTAATATGGAAAACATTTGTAGAAGGCAAAGGTATGTACAATATTCCAAAGCTTAACCTTAGTCATTCAAAATTATGACTCCTACTGGTATAGGAACCTAACAGTGGCTCCACTTGGGGATGGCTTTTTCTGGTGAAATGTTAAGAACTTTCAAGATAAGTGGCCTTTGAATTGTTGTTGATGTGACCTGGAAAAGTGTTCCTTTATGCATCTGCATCATTGATACTTATGATAGTAAATCTTTAAATCTTAGGGCCTTCTCTTCGGGCTTCAACTTCAAAAATCACCACCCAATCCAAACTAGACTTTTGAAAGTAGAATATGTACAAATGGGAAATGACAATTAGTAACTAGGTTCAAAGTAATGTTTTAGCATTCAACCATTCACTGGCCCACCTTCTTCTTCTGTACCATCAAGTTCTCTCAGGAAGAAAGCATTATTTCCTCTGTAAGCATAGATAACATAGGGACCTTTCCATAGGAAATCAAATTTCCCATGTTTACCTTTGTCTTCCCTCCTTGAATCCCACTTGAGCACCTTGTCACCAAGGTAGAAATATTCATGCTTGGTTCTCTTATCAAAAATCTTTTTAACACTTTTCTGCACAACCTCAGAGCTGATGTAGACCTCTTCTCTGGTTTGTTGAAGATGAATAGTTTAATTGATTCTTCTTTTGATATTATTTGGTACAACCTGCAATTCTTGAAGTATCTTTATTACTGGTACTCCCAAAGAGGATGGAAAGACAACTTCCATCCCATAAACTAATTGATAGGGAGAAGTACCAATTGATTTCTTAGTAGTCAATCTGTCTACCCATAAGGCATTGACTAGCTTTTTATTCCAAGTTTTCTTATTGTCCTCTAGTAACTTCTTGATGATGTTTACCAGGCTTTTGTTTGAGGATTCTGCCAGTCCATTTCCTTGAGGGTAATAGGCTGTAGAATGGCCCAAGGTGATATGATACTTATTGCAAAAATGTATCATTCTTTTGGATTTAAAGGTTGTTGCATTATCAGTAATGAGTTTAGTTGGACATTCAAATCTTGATAGATTATTGGTTTCAAGGAAGATTATGATAACAATGTCTGTGGCTTGCCTTGAAGGTATGGCCTCTATCCATTTTGTGAAGTAGTCTGTGGCTGTGACGATCCATTTGTTCTAGGAAGAGGAGGGTGGGTGAATTTTACCGATGAAGTATAAACCCCACTGTTGAAAAGGTATTTCAGAAAATATTGGCTTGACGGGTAGAGGTAAAAGCTTTTTCTTTCCCTCAAAAATTTGACATTTCTGAGAGGAGGTCGCATATTTCTTGACATCAGAAAAAAAGGTAGGCCAGTAGAAACCAGCTCTAAGGATTTTATCTACAGTGGTCTTCCAATAAAGGTGTCCTCCACAGTCACCTGCATGAAACTCTTGTAAAACTCTATTAGATTCATCTTTTAATAAGAAATTAAGAAGAATACCTTCATGATCTCTCCAAAACAGAGCATTGTCTAATATACAAAATTTCAAGGATTTCATCTTTAAAAACCTGCTTTTAGTCCTAGATAATTCGAGAGGATCTTGTAAGTTCTGTAAAACATAAATAATATCAGCATACCAAGGTGATTTAATAAAGGCCTGGCTGATTAGTGGAGTCGCCATCTCCTCTCCATCATCTATTACTGCAATAAAGTTTATATCCAAGGCCTGACAGTTCGATTCAGCCATGAGCTTGGCTAAACCTTGGTCCTTGATTAACTTAGTAGGTTTGATTTCTATATCATACTCTAAAATAGTAGCAATCCACTTTCCCATTTTTCCATCTGGACCATCCTGAGTTAGGATGTCTTTGACTACAGAATTTGGAACGTAGGCTACTATATGAGAATATAAGATGTATATCCTGAAGTCTTTAATGACTTTGACTAAAGCCAATGCTTGTTTTTCCATTATATTGTATTTTAAGGGGGCATCTATCAAGGCTTTGCTAAAGAAAGGAATAGGTTGTTCATAGCCCTGGTCATTCTTTTGCAATAGAACTGTAGCTATTCTGTGCTCAGAAGCAAAGGAAAACAAGATGAAATCTCTATCAAATCTAGGACTGATTAACACAAGTGTTTTAGTTAAGGCCAGTTTAATGTCTTCAAAGGATTGTTTAGCCTAAACCGTCCATTTTATGGTCAATTTTTTTTAGCATATTGTTTATTGATCTAATTAATTCGGCCAGATTAGATATAAATCTTCTAAGAAAATTACTTTTTCCTAAAAAATCTTGTAACTCTCTAATATTCCTCGGATGTTGTATTTACAAGATAGCTTCTATTCTCGTAGGGTCTATTCTTATACCATCTTTTGAAATTATGTGACCTAACAATTTTCCTTCCTCTAAGCCAAACAAAGACTTCTTGGGGTTTAAGAAGATTCTGAATTTCCTGCATTTAATAAAAACTTGTCTTAGATGATCCAAATGTTGATTGTCAGATTTTGAAAAAACAGTGATATAATCTAGATATATCACAAGGAAATCATGAATTTATTTTGCAAAGGATATATCCATAGCCCTCTGGAAAGTGGCTCCTACATTCATTAGTCCAAAAGGCATTTTCACATAAATAAATGTGCCCCAAGGAGTAGTAAAGGAATTTTTGTGTTGGTCATCTAGATGAACCAAGATTTGATTGTAACCAGAAAACCCATCCAACAATGAGATTCTGGTTGATCCAACTACCCTTTGTAAAATGTGGTCCATTTTGGGGAGAGGGTAATTGTATTTTAGTGACACTTTGTTGAGGTTTCTGAGATCCACACAGAGTCTGCTCTCACTAATTTTCTTTCTAGTCGGCACCAAGTTTGAGACCCAATTAGAAAATCTTATTGGTGCAATGATTTTGGCATCATACACCCTCTGAATTCCTTTTTCAATTGCTGGTAATAAGACAGGATTGATCCTTCTAAGTTTTTATTTGAAAGGCTTTTGATTTTTTTTAATGCGAAATGTGTGCTGGATTGTGTTGGTGTCATAGGATTTGAGGTCGTCATAACTCCAAGAAGAAACATCTTGAAATTCTCTCAACAACTTGATGTATTTTACTTTTTCAGTGGGAGGTAATGATTTTGAAAGTTTGATTAGTTTAGGATTTTCATCGGTGCCTATATTACATTCCTCTATGTCAGACCTTAATGGTTCCATTTTAGGTTTCCTAGTAACTGTTAGCTCTGCTACATTCTTCAACATTCGATGGATCAAAAATAGGTCTGGCAGTGCTGGTTATGCTTACAAGAGACACGCATTATTCATTCTTCCCCTACTCCTTCATTCTCCTTATACTTTCATAACCCCCCGCCATCCCTGTTTTCTTCCAAAACCCGGCATACCCGGGCGGCGAGTTTAATGTAGCCGCGATCACATAACCGTGCGCTGTTCACAAGCCCTTTCCGTCAAATCAGTCAAAGCCGTACAATTAAGTTCCCGCCGTTTGATCATCCATCGCCCGATCCAACAGTCCCCACCGCAAATAACCTACCTGATTTCCTCCACACCATTCGATCTACCCTGCTGCAATCAGACGACATTCGCATTTCCCGATTCCGCAAACTGCCCGCGCATTAACCTGCGGGGAAAGTGGTTTTCCACCGGTCCCATCTGCCACGCGTCATCACCCGAATGGAATCGCGCGCCCACGTACGTTTACCACATGCCTTCGAAGAGTAGTGCGGGCAATACCGCTTACCGCCCATCGTACCGTCCCCTGCTCGTTATTGTCCGTGGATCTTCAGCCCCGATGATCATTAGATCTAACCGTATAAGATCCGATGGCCCCCGTTTATCCCACTCACATATTTCCCGATACTCCTTATCAAGCGCTCTCTGTCGTCCATCCATGCGATCCAACGTCTGAGATTCCTCCTCCATTCATCCACCATGCAGTCCGCTTATCCTCGACCTGTACCATGCAACCAAAGGATGAAGGTGGCTAGCTACCTGTACCCGGAGCAGTTACTCTTCAACAACTGCATTCAAGAGCAGTATGGCCAAAGAACGTAGAAGGAAAATCCTCGAGCAGTTAAACGCGTTTATCAGTGATGGAATGTCTTCTATTTTGTACTCCACCTGCCCGAGAATCACAACAGAGTACCAGAGAATGTCAAATTAATTCATTGAAGTATTCAGATTGTAGAAGAGACCCATATGAGATAGTTAAAGTGATTCGTGGTCCATTATGACCCCTCCACGCATAGAATAGCAGAGAATTTTTGTAATCAAACTTTATATATACCCAGAACATAGATGTTATGAGGGTTGATGGTTGTAGTTTTGATGTAAGGTTCAACTTCTGGAGACTGTAACTACTTTGATACTTGCAGCGTCTGGTCTTCATTTTCAGCTAATACAAGCTTATTTTGTTGTTAACTTCTCACTGTTCACTTCTATTCTATTCTAGGTTGTGCCTGTTATGCATTTGTTCATGTGCTCTTGATATTTAGCATTAGAGGGGCTGTCATCCCACCTCTGTGTTGAAGTCTAGTATGTATCATTGAATGTGTTATGCAAGTTTATGTTTACTTAGTGCTAGAGAGCTGTCATCCTGTCTGTGCATTAGGAAATAAATTTGTAGACCTCTTTACTAGTTGCAGTCGGCCATCACATGGTCTTGTGCATCTGCTGGTGTGGTCAGTATTCTCCATATTCACCTAATCCTCAAACTGTGAGTAATTGGTGTTCTAAATCCTTGTAGTCTAGGGGTGTTCACCCATGTCTGGAGTTAAGCATAGTAGAAGTGGTTATCTGGCTTGAATATGCATCATTCCTTCCATTCATCCATTTCCAACATTTTGTTGAGTTTGTAATGTTCCCGAGCATCTCTAAGATACAACCTAGGAGAGTTTCTTGGGGTGATAACATTAATTAGCACCGTTGTCGGGGAGAGGAGATTGAAGCTCAGCTTCCCTGGGAGAATGACACAGTTCTAGATTTTGATGATAGACAAAGTCTGGGCACATTTTTGGTTGTAATCATCTATCTGGCGACTCTACTGGAGAACGTACCTGGTGGTGACTCCACATTTCAGTTCTGGCTCAGTTTGTGAGGCATACCTAGAGAAATCCTTAGAAATCATCAACTAACCCAGTGCCTAACCTTGAGAAGATTGTTAAGCCAAAGAAAACATCACAGAAAGGAGCATTAGGATCAGGTAAGCCTAAGAAAACTTATGCATCTCTGAAAGATAAAGTTATAGCAGAGGATATACAGTTTGAAGATTTAGAGCCCAGTATTATTACTCAAGAAATTCCTTCAGAGATTCATACAGTTCCTTGTTCATTTAGTTCCCCTTTGGATCTCAGTCCAAAGAAAGCCTCCCATACAGTCCATCACATCCCTTTGTTTCTGCTATCTGTTTCATTACTTCCTACTATTCAGTCAGCCAATATCCTTCCACATATCCCAGTCATGGCAGGCCAACAAGCCCCCATGAAGATGTAAAGAATCATAGCTGCCAGGTATGGACCATTGGTCCTACCTATTCCTTTGAATGCCATGCCCGCAGGGGAATATCAGAAATATATGCCTAAGTTCACTGGTACAGAGGGAGTAACAGCTGAAGAACACCTTGAGTCTTTTTACAGTTATGTTGATAACGTAGATATCAGCGAAGATGATGTGTGGATGAGAGTATTTGTCTAGAGCCTCGATGGAGAGGCTAGAAAATGGTTCAGAGAATTGCCCCATAGGTCCATAGCCAACATTGAGGCATTGGATGATGCATTTTTGAAACACTGGGGATATAAAAAAGATTTGTTGTATTATCATACTGAGTTTGGTAACCTTAAGAGGGAAAATGGGGAATCATTGCCTGATTTTAATAAAAGATTCAATCGTATGTATAGTAAGATACCAGCTGAAGTAAAGCCAACCCCCACCTATGCCAAACTCGCCTATGTCAGTGCTTTTGACTCTGATTTCTGTCTGCTTTTGAGAGAAAGAAGGTGTGCCACTCTAGCTGAAATGCAAGATGCAGCGCTAGAGGTGGAATCTAATATTACGGCCGCAGAAAAGGTTAAAATTCACGCTGATAGAAGGAGGTAGAGAGGTGAGGCTTCTTCTTCCTCTGCTTCATCTTCAGAACCCAAATTAGATAAAATGACTAAAATGATAAAGTCATTGGCTGTTGAAATATCTAAGCTGAAAGTTGAGCAATGTTCTGGAAAAGCAAGGTTTCAAAACACATTTGCTCCAAGAAATCCAAATCCATTCAAAAGAATAAATGAACAGTTGAAAATCATTCAGAGGGGTAAAGAAGTTAATGAAGAACAAAAGGTTAAGGCTCCTTTCCAAAATGTAGTCATGGAGGAGGAGCAGCTCGAAGAAGAGGATGAAATCCATTGCATGGAAGACAAAGGCAGTGCTGCCTTTTTGACATTGACTGCATATAAAGAATCATTACTACAGGACCAAACCAGTCGAAAATGGGATAGATAGGCTGTTCTGCATAGTGGTGAATGGTAAAGGTATAATTTGAGGTCGAAAGAAAATAATGTCAAGGAGTATCCTGCCCAAAAAGCTGATGTCCAGAAAGAGTCAAAGAATATTAGACAAAAGAGACCAGCAGCTGATCCGGTCATCCTCAAAGCACCAGCTCAAGAGGTAAGAGGTCCTAATAAGCCCCCTTCCCCTTTCAGTTTTGAATCATAAGTCAAGAAGTTGAAGATATCCGTACCTCTGATAGAACTAGTAAAGAGTGAAGTTTTTAGGAAGCCTATCCTTGATGCTCTTGAGCTGAAAGCCACACAAACCCCCACCGACCATGTCAATTTGCATGATGATAAGCCTGCAGTTGTGCTTAGCCTCATGATCGAACCTGCTGATAATAATTCTCCACCATTCTATGTCTCCTTGACCATTCATGACAAAATCCTCCACAATTTCCTGCTAGACATAGGGGCCAACCACAATCTGATGCCTAAAGATGTCATGGAAGAGTTAGGCCTTGATATCACTAGACCATATCATGACTTATTTTCATTTGATTCAAGGAAGGTAAAATGCCTAGGATTAATCAAAGACCTGGCCATTACCCTAACTCAGCTGCCCATGAAGAGCATGATGATGGATATTGTGGTAGCAGATGTCCCTCCAAAGTTTGGCATGCTATTGTCTAGAGGATGGATTAAGAGACTAGGTGGGACATTACAAAATGGCTTATCTTATGCCACTGTCCCAGTCTTTGGAGGAGAAAGTAGGAGATTGTACAGGGAAGCACAGTTGGCATACATCATCAGTGATGAGAAGAATCCTACTAGTCATCCCATTTATGCTGTGGACACTGATTTTGGAGCATGTATCCTCCAAATAGAAGAATCCTAGAAGGCCTCAATGCAGATCAAGAGGCCAGTAAATCAGGCCGAGGAAGAGCAAGGAAGTCAAGTTTGGGAGATGTTCTTTGATGGAGCATGTTCTAGGGAGGATGCAGAAGCAGGGGTGGTGCTGATATCTCCAAAACAAGAAAGCACCCATCTGTCTTTCAAGCTAGCTTTTCAAGTCACAAACAATATAGCAGAGTATGAGGCTCTGATATTGGGCCTTAACGCAGCTAAATATAGAGGAATCAAAATCATAAAGCTGTTCGGAGATGATGATTTGGTCATTCAGCAAGTAAACAGAACATTTCAAGCGAAACACCCTAGGCTGAAAGCATACAAAGATGAGGTATGGAAACTCAAAGACTCCTTTGATAATTTTTGTATTTCATATATCCCTAGAGCCAAAAATTAGCTTGCTTATTCCCTTGTTGTGTCTGCTAGCATGTTTATGCCTCCCATGCATCCCAGACTAGTTTATGAAGTCGAAATGAAATACAGACCATCCTTGCCAGATAATGTCCAGCATTGGAATTTTTTTGAAGATTATAAGGAAATAAATAGATTTCTACAAGTCATTGACAAATTTTCCGAAATGCAAATTGACCAAGAGAATGAAGCCTTGGAAGAAAATCCCCAATCCTAGCTTAAAAACAGAATTGGTAAAGATAGCATTGTCCAATTGCCCAGCAATCATATACCTAAGGGGCTAGTTCCATTAGAAAACTTGTTTGACCAAAATGATGTGCCTTACAAGGATGCCCAAAAAGAAGACCAATCTGCAGTCTGTAAGCATGATATAGGGAGTCTAGGTCAGCCTAGATACATAAATCTGTCCCCTCATCTTTCTGCTAACCAGAATGCTGAATACTGCAATTTAATGAAGCAATTCGCTGATGTGTTTGCCTGGGAATATAGTGACCTGAAAACCTATGATAAAAATATTATTCAGCATAAAATCCCTCTAGAGAAAGATACCACACCTTTCAAACAGAAGCTGAGAGCAATAAATCCTATGCTCCTCTCTCTGATTGAAAAAGAAATTAAAAAGTTGCTGGCTGCCAAGATCATAGTCCCTCTCAGATATTCCAAGTGGGTAGCCAACCTAGTAGTGGTGAGGAAGAAAAGTGCAGAAATCAGGCTGTGTGTCGATTTCAGAAACTTAAACAAATGCTCTAAGAAAGACAATTATCCTCTGCCCAAGATGGAGCATTTGTTGTAGAATGTCTCAAGAGACAAAGTGATGTCTTTCCTTGATGGATTTTCGGGGTATAATCAGGCTGTTATACATCCAGATGACCAAGATAAGACTACATTCACCACTCCTTGGGGCACTTTTATGTATTCCAAGATGCCTTTTGGGCTAATGAATGCTGGAGCCACCTTTCAGAGAGCTATGGATATAGCATTTGTGGGGGAGAAGGACAAGTTTGTCCTTATCTACCTTGATGATATAACAGTATACTCCAGCAGCCATTATGACCATTTGAAACATTTAGAGAAAGTGTTCCTGAAGTGCAGAAGGATTGGGATTTCAATCAATCCTAAAAAGTCATAGTTTGCTTTAGAAGAGGGCAAGCTGTTAGGACATGTTGTTTCTGCTACAGGTGTCAAAATTAACCCAGAAAGAGTAAGAGCAATACAAACTTTGTCTGTCCCGAGATCAAAGAAAGACATCCAGTCCTTTCTGGGCAAGATAAATTTTGTAAGGAGGTTTATACCAAATTTTGCAGAACTGGTGAAGCATATTACCTCCATGTTGAAGAAAGGGTCAGAGGTCAGATGGACTGATGCAGCAAGAAAATCATTTGAGTCTATTAAGAAGGCTATTATGGAGGCTCCCACTTTAATCAGTCCAGATTACAGCAAGGAGTTCCATATATTTTCTTTTGCCTCTAATGACACCCTTGCAACAGTTTTATTGCAAGCAGATGAAGAAGGCTCAGAGCATCCGGTGGCATTTTTCAGAAAAACCTTAAGGGATGCTGAGCTGAGGTATGATATTATTGAAAAACAAGTGTATGCTCTTATCAAGTCTTTGAAAGCTTTCATAGTTTATATTCTGCATTCCAAGATAATTGCATATGTACCCTTTGCTTCAATAAAGGATGTCCTAACACAGCCTGATGCTAATGGAAGAAGGGCCAAATGGATTTCAAAGTTAGTTGAATTTAATATAGAACTAAAGCCCACTAAGCTTGTCAGAGGTCAAGGTCTTGCCAGACTATTGGCTGAAGAAAATTGCAGAACATTGAACATAAATCTCATAAGCACAGATGCAGAAAGTGGTCAAACCGAAGAAGAGGAAGCAGCTGAACCAGGGAGAAAGCAGTCATTGGCAGAAAATCTAGATTCTTGTGATTGGTACTCTGCAATAGCTAAATCCTTGCTGAAGCTAGAAATCCCTCCAGGCTTAAGTACAAGTCAAGCCAGAACTATTAAGCTTAGGGCAGCTAAATATTGCATTAACGAAAATCTACTCTACTAGAGGGATCCATCTGGATTGCTTTTAAGGTGTCTGGACAAAGAACAGTCGATGGAAATTATGCAAAAACTTCATTCCAGCATGTGTGGAGGGCACCATTATTGGAAGACTATAGCTCATAAAATCCTCAGAGCTGGGTACTATTGGCCCACCTTATTTTCTGATGTATTTTCATTTGTTAAATCTTGTGACAGGTGCCAAAGATTTGAAGGAAAACAGCAATTGAAGTCCCTGCCCTTGAAACCAATACATGTAAATGGACCTTTTCAGCAATGGGGCTTAGAATTCATTGGAGAGATCAATCCACATTCTAGTGGCCAACACAGATGGATCTTAGTAGCCACTGACTACTTCACCAAGTGGATTGAAGCAATCCTTACCAGAAGTCTGATCATAATGTGGTCATCAAGTTTTTAACAGAGAATATCTTCACCAGGTTTGGATGTCCACATAAAATAATCACAGACAATGTAGCAGCCTTCAGAGCAAAATAATTGGTGGACATGTGCAATTCAATGGGTATTAAACTTGTTCATTCCACCTCATACTACCCTCAAGGCAATGGTCTAGCAGAATCCTCTAACAAAAGTCTGATAAGGATAATCAAAAAGCTGTTGGAGGATAACAAAAAGAATTGGGATTCTAAGCTCAAGTATGCACTGTGGGCTGACAGAGTGACCATTAAGAAATCCACAGGGAATTCTCCATTCAAGCTGGTATATGGCACTGAGGCTGTGTTCCCAATTCAGTTAACTCTCCCTGTGGCAAAGTTCCTACAAGAAGAACAGAATGAGGAAGAAGACATGGCAAAAAGGATCACTGATTTAGCAGAGGTACATCAAATCCGAGAACAGCTGGTTGAAAAGGCTGCAACACATCAGAAGAAGATCAAGGATGCTTTTGACAAAGGGACAAAAGCAGATAATTTTCAAGTTGGAGACTTGGTTCTGAAGTGGGATGCACTAAAGGAAAAGAAAGGCAATCATGGGAAGTTTGATGCTTTCTGGACAGGGCCTTTTATCATTTCTCAGATTCAAGGGAACAACACCTTCATACTGAAAAGTATGGGAGGAGAGGCAGTTTTTGATGGCCCAGTTAATGGGCGTTTTCTGAAAATTTATGTGATTTAAGGTCTTTTGGCCTTAAAATTGTAAATATTTGATTTTATCAGTCTTAGTGTAGGTTCAGTCAGACTCCATGCCCAATGGAACACTAGGAATTTTGCTAATTTGTTTTCATTAGAAAGGCATTGATCTGCAGGTTCTTGAGACCTCACAGGGAGGATCTCATCCCCAGAAGGAGCCAGTGTTAGCTCTGCTACATTCTTCAACATTCGATGGATCAAAAACAGGTCTGGCAGTGCTGGTTATGCTTACAAGGGACCCGCATTATTCATTCTTCTCCTACTCCTTCATTCTCCTTATACTTTCATAACCCCCCACCATCCCTGTTTTCTTCCAAGACCCGGCATACCTGGGTGCCGAGTTTAATGTAGCAGCGATCACATAACCATGCGCTGTTCACAAGCCCTTTCCATCAAATCAGTCAAAGTCGTACAATTAAGTTCCCGCCGTTCGATCATCCATCGCCCGATCCAGCTGTCCCCACCACAAATAACCTGCCCGATTGCCTCTGCACCGTCAGATCTACCCTGCCATGATCGGAAGGAATTCACATTTCCCGATTCCATGAACTGTTCGCGCATTAACCTGCAGGGAAAGTGGTTTTCCGCCGATCCCATCTGCCACGCGTCATCACCCGAATGGAATCGCGTGCCCGCATATGTTTACCACCTGCCTCCGAAGATCGGTGCAGGCAATACCGGTTATCGCCCATCTTACCGTCCCCCACTCGTTATCGTCCGTGGATCTTCTGCCCCGATGATCATTAGATCTGACCGTATAAGATCCGACGGCCCCCATTTATCCCGCTCACATACCTCCCAATACCCCTTATCAAGCGCTCTCCGCCGTCCATCCATGCGATCCAACGTTTGAGATTCCTCCTCCATTCATCCGCTATGCAGTCCGCTTATCCTCGACCTGTACCATGTAACCGAAGGACGAAGGTGGCCAGCTACCTGTACCTGGAGCAGTTACTCTTCAACAACTGCATTAAAGAGCAGTATGGCTAGAGAACATAGAATGACAAGCCTCGAGCTGTTAAACACATTTATCAGTTATGGAATGTCTTCCATTCTGCACTCCACCTGCCCGAGAAGCACAACAGAGTACCAGAGAATGTCAAATTAATTCATTGAAGTAGTCAGATTGTAGTGGAGACCCATATCAGATAGTTAAAGTGGTTGGTGGTCCATTATGACCCCTCCACGCATAGAATAGCAGAGCATTTTTGTAATCAAACTTTATATATACCTGGAACACAAATGTTATGAGGGTTGATGGTTGCAGTTTTGATGTAAGGTTCAACTTCTGGAGATTATAACTACTTTGATACTTGCAGTGTCTGGTCTTCATTTTCAGCTAATACAAGCTTCTTTTGTTGTTAATTGCTCACTGTCCACTTCTATTCTATTCTACGCTGTGCTTGTTATGCATTTGTTCATGTGCTCTTGATATTTAGCATTAGAGGGGCTGTCATCCCACCTCTCTGTTGAAGTCTAGTATGTATCATTGAATGTGTTATGCAGGTTTCTGTTTAGTTAGTGCCAGAGAGCTGTCATCCTGTCTGTGCATTAGGAAATAAATTTGCAGACCTCTTTACTGGTTGCAGCCGGCCATCACATGGTCTTGTGCATCTGCTGGTGTGGTCAGTATTCTCCATATTCACCTAATCCTCAAACTATGAGTAATTGGTCGTCTAAAGCCTTGTAGTCTGGGGGTGTTCACCCATGTCTGGAGTTAAGCATAGTAGAAGTGGTTATCTAGCTTGAATATGCATCATTCCTTCCATTCATCCATTTCCAACATTTTGTTGAGTTTGTAATGTTCCTGAGCATCTCTGAGATACAACCAAGGAAAGTTTCTTGGGGTGATAACAGGAACATCATTTGAATCAAATAAATCTTCCATAGGGGTTAATCCCTTTAGTAAGAAGTTATCCTTGAGATTAATTACTTCGGTTTCTTCATTGTTTATTTCATGAATCTCAATTTGCTCTAAGTTATCTACATCTGATTTAGTAAATTTAGTTGGGTTAAATCTATCTATTTCATCACCTTCTATTTCGTTTATTTCAATCTTATCCTTAGAGTCAGGATATATGGATGTATCAATATCTATATTTTTATTTACAAACTCTTCTTCTAAAAGTAAAAATTCATTTATTTGTTTGTCATTAGAAAATATTTGCCAATTCTTCAAATTATCTGGAATTGCAGGTCTGTGCCTAACTTCAATAGTGTATTGATGGTTAGGTTGGAAGGGTAATTTGCAAGTGCTGGCAAACATTGCTAAACTATGGGCTTTCATATTGTGTTTTCTAGGGATTACTGCAAGATTTGTTTCTAGGAATGTGTTAAGTATTTCTACAATAGTTCCTCTATAACAACTTAATCCAGGGTCCTTTGTCATATATACAACGTCTAGTTGTTTTATAATTAGTTTAGGGTCTCCCATAACAGAAAATCTTTGAGCTCCTAGATTCTTAACTAACTTAAGACCTAAAATTAATTGTTCATACTCGGCCATATTATTAAACTCAATCTATATGCATGACATTCTGAGTGATTATTTTCCAAATTATATATCCACACTCCTGCTCCTACTCCAAACTTATTGACTGACCCATCAAAGTCTAAATGCCATAATATCTCATGATCATAATTTTCATTATCTGGTGCAACAAACCTTTCATCACTTACAACAATTTGACCATCTTGTTCATTGAAAAATTTTGTAGTTTGGTTAGTGTCATTTTGTGTAGAAACAACAATTTCTTTTGGTTCTGTATTAGTACTGTCTAAAATTTCTTCTTGTGTTTGATCAAAATTATACAGAATAAAATAATCGATATCTGAGTGTATGGAGTAGATGGGAAATTTTTGAGGCTGATCCTGGCTACTTACCATATATTTCATTGAGGTTTCTTGGTATAGTTTCTTAGGTTGTCCAAAAATAGAAATTGTTGCATATGACATATCTAATTGTAAGGATCCCTTAAGTTTGGCACCCCATGACCTGGATAATAGCATGCCATACTTTGGTGGGATGTCAGCAACTACAATATCCATAAGGATTCTTTTGGCAGGATGTTGGATTAAAGTAACACACAAATCTTTAATCAATCCTAGACACTTTACTTGACTCGAGTCAAATGAGAATAAGTCGTTATAAGGTCTTGTAATGTCTAGGTTTAATTTCTCCATTACTAATTTGGGCATTAAGTTGTGAGAGGCCCAAGAATCCAACATTGGTTGTGTAGAATTTTATCATGGATACTAAGGCTAATTTAAAAGGTGGAACTCCTCCTTCTAATGGTTTGTCATTCACATCTGGGCCAAATATGAGTTCTGGTTGGTCATCAAACAAGTTGACAGAATCCTCATTTTCAGCAATGTTTAAGGTATGGTTTATCTGTGATTTGTAAGTTTCATTCTTGATTAGTTCTGTTAAAGGAACTGAAATTTTTAGCTTTGCTATCTCTGCTCCCAGATTAAATGGTGAAGAAACTTTTTCTGTTTGAAGGTTTTGGATTTTTGAAGCAGGGATTTGAGTAGACTTGTCTTCTTTTCCTTTATTGGGGATCTCCTTATGTGGATTTTTAGATCTGGTGTTTTGAGTTTTGTCCACTGGTTCCTTAGGTGGAATTGAGGTGGATGGTTGATTAGCAGAAGGTTGATCTGAGGTTATATCTACAATGGTGGGACCAGAAGGATTTGGGTTCTGCCTAGGGAGAATTTGGAGGATCTTTGAAACAGGGGCTTCTTTTATTTTCTTAGGTTGACTTTGCACTGTTTTCTTGGTTTGGTCAGGGACATCAGCATTCTTTCTGCTTCTTAGATTATATTGTTTATGTACTTAAAAAATGGTAGAATCATATCCCTGTTTGTAATCAAATGATTCTCCAGACTGGATTTGTAATTGCTGCAACATATGCAGTTCCTGCTCATCTTGGGTAAGAAAAACAATGTCCTCATCATTTATTCCCATTAATTTGATTTGTGTGTCTTGTTCTGGATCTTCAGGATGGGATGTTTCTGCATAATTTTCTTGAAAAGGAGGCCTAATGTTCTGATCCGGTCCATTTTTCCCAATGTTTTGATTTTGGTTTTTTCTAAAATTTGGGTTTCTAACTAGAGGTGCTTGTTGGTTATCCCATTGGGGTTTCCTTTCTATGTTATCTATTCTATCCATTAGTCTTTCCATACTTTTGGCTAAACTATCTATTTTGATGTCAGATGGTGAAGTTTCATCTTTAGTAGTTCCTCTTTTTTCATTTCTAACTCTAGCCCTTTTAGCTAACAAATTAGCTTCAACACTAACAGCTACACTTTGCATTTCTTCTAATGTTGGGGGGTTTCTTTCCCTAAGTTGGTATGCCATATCTGTGTCAAAACCATCAGGGAACTTTATTAATGCTAAGTCAAGTGGGGGTCTAAGATTAACTGGGATGGCGTTATATATACTATTGAATCTGGTGCAGTAATCTTGAACAGTTTCATTAGGTCCCCTTCTAATATTCTCATATTCTGAAAGGATTTGTAGGGGATTCTTTTTCTTTTCCCATCTGTTCAAAAATTGTTAGTGAAATGCTTCTAAACTATCAATACTATTAACAGGAAATGCTCTAAACCATTTCCTAACATCACCAGCTAAAGTCTGGGCAAAGAGTCTCATTTGAACATTATCTGTGTCAATTTCGTGCAACTCAAAGTAATCTGTTATCTTGTTGACATGTTGTTGTGCAATGTAATGTCTTGTGCCATCAAATTGAACAATTTTACTTTGGTAGTCTGCTGGCATAGCACCAAGTTGGGTAGGTAAAACAAGAGGAGCATATCTATTTGCCATGGTTGTAGGCTGGGAGGGGTTAAGATGTGGATGAAGAATGGATGAAGAACCAGGACTAGTAGGTGATGAATGAGAGATGATAGGTTGATGAGGAAGAGCAGGTACAAATGGTGGTGAAGAATGGACTTCAGAAGGTATTATTGATGAAGTTGAAGGGAACAATGGTGAACTTAAAGTAATGGATGATTGTTTAGAAAGCTCTGGGGCTATGAAAGTATTAATGGATGATTGTGGAGATTTCAGAATGTATTCATTAATGGATTTGTTGGCCTGCTGAAATTCAAGGTCTACAATAAAGTCAGGGTCTATAACAGTTTCACTAAGTGCATTTTCAGATTCTGTTCTAAATAATGATTGTTCAAATGGAACATCAAAGGGAAGTTATTCTAAAAATAACCACTCATGAGGACATGAATTAGCTTTAACTAATGGGATCCGGCTAACTGAACTTTATTCTTTTTTGGATTTTCTTGAAATTAGGTTGGGATTATCAACTACTGGGGCAGGGTTTGGGTCTGGATTAGCCCTAGTAAAATGAGTCTTCCTGGAAGCAAAAATTTCAAACTTTTTAATTGTTTTTGTGAGATTTTTCAAGAGAACTTCTAACAAATGACTTTAAGAGGCTTAAAATGAAAATTTATAATTTTCTTAAAGCTTTATTAAGACTGAGGATTCGAAGTCCCCAGTATGGTCGCCACTATGTTATCACTCAGAAATTTTCCCTAGAAGTTTTCAGAAGAAGGAAAAGATTGAGGTAACCACAAACCAACTTTTAAGCATAGGCTCTAGCCAACCTATGGCTCAGAGAGGGCTCTCTCTATATGATTTAGCTTTGTTTGTTGGGATTTTAAGCTAGTTCTGAAGGTTCAGGGGGTTTTTGATTTGTATTGAAGGTTGGATGGTGGAATCCTTAAAACAGATGGATAGAATGATGTCTTTGGACCATTGGGCTATGGAGTCAAAGAAGGGCAACAGAACTGGAATTAATTCACTAAAGGGAGTGTTTAGAGGGCAATCTAGCAGAGTATAGTGTAGGTCTTTGGGCTAGATAGGTGAAATGGTATTAACCAGGGTGAGAGAGCAACTAAGAATTCTCCGATAAGGATTAAAACGTGGAACAGGGGATAATTGGAAACAAAGGGCAATTAAGAATCCTTTGCTATAGATTATAGGGAGAAAACCTAAACTAAGGAGCAATCAAGAATTCCTTAACTTAGATAATCAGCAGAAAACATTTAAATGAATAATAGTTAAAACAGAGTGCAATGAAGCAAATTCTAAGATATCATTCCATATTATAGCATTCAGATACATAAATACATTAAAGATTGTGGAAAAAACTTTAAGAAAGATAAAAACACAATAGAAAATACTTGTCTGCACTTCACTCTACACATGAATCTTGTGAAATGTCTTGTCTTTATTCATTAATCCAGCTTGCTGGTCCAATCAGTGATACAATAGCTTACAGTCTTTTGATCAAAAAGGTCTATAGAAATGTCTAAGAATCCACACTACATACTTCGAATTGTGAAGTATTTATACAAAAATTATTACAAAATATCTCAAAAACACTTGAGATTTAATCTAGGAAATACAAAATATCTTCTCGTAGGAAGATAGAGACAGCGATTGAACTATTTCATGTTGTCCCTTTTATTGTGGTACTGTTGGCTTTTATGGTTGGATTTGTAGCCCTTTATGTTGGCTTGTTGTTGTGGTCTTTTACACTGGAATCTTCTTTAACTTTTATCTTTCACCTGATACACTTTGGCATGCTGACCTGTTTTCATGTATTTACCTAGATGTTCTACTTTTACTGAGCAGTAACTTTTTTACTGAAAAATTTCTCACAGTAAATCAGTCATCTTTTCCCACCGTTCAACATCAGGTAACTTGACATTCATCATCCGCATATATATCTCATCAGCCTCAGTATATTTGGCAAAATTGGGCTTGGTGATGAACAAGTGTTTTATCTCATGCTGGAGAAAAAACAAGTTCTCAAATGTATTATACAAAACTTTGTTTGTTGGCAGTGCTTTTATTGCTGAAGTGCTGGCTTATTCTCTAGCCAACTGGCTAAGTCTATTATCACATTCTAGTTGTGTCATAAGTTTGTCATTAATGACCAATGGACTAGGCAATCCTTTCTCCCTCAAAATTTGGAATTTAGCCATGAATCTATCAATGGCTACCTGCATGTTCTGGCACTTTTCTTCCAAGTTCAGCATTAGGTTTCTCTTGGAAAGGACCTTCCTTATTTCCAAAATGGTTTCAATCCTGTCTTCTATATCTAGCTCATGAAGCTCATACCTGTTTTTGTTGTTAAGGAAGTGGATGAGTCTATTGGCATCCTCAGGCATGTCACCCAATTCCTCCTTGACCTTTTGGATAGCTCCTGTAGCTATCTTTATCAATTCTATCTACTCAAAAATAACTTGAATAGATGGCCAAATATCCTTGACAGAGTCAATGATATTGGCCCATAATAGTTCCTTGGCTTGCCCAAGGGGATTTTCCAATGTTAATCCTTTCTCCATAGCTTTGAATATTTCACTCATTCTACTGGTATTTTGTGCCTCTTCCTTTTTCATAATTTGGGCAAGTTTGTAGTCAGTTTCTAAACTTGCCACCTTTTCCTTCAGTCTATTCATTTTTGTAGCCTGAATAGATATCTATTCCATGGCTCTGACCAACTCTGCTGCCTTTTCTCTTGATGTACCTGCTGCTGATGTAGACTCTGTAGTGATTGGCAATGCTGTGGCAGGTGGAGCTGTAGGTGCTAGTGAACCTGCCAGTGTGGAAGGGACTGCAGTAGATACTGTAGGAATGACATTTGTAGAAGTTGTGGCAATGTCAGTTTGTTTTAATTGGACAAATCTATCCAATTCTTTCTCTGTCTCTCTTAGTTGATCATTGAGTTTTAAGACCAATTCCATCAACTCTTCGTGTCTGGTTTGGCTCTCTAAGACTTCAAGTGTTTGAGGATGTTGCAGCTGAGGTATCTTCAATTACTTCTTAAGTGTAGCAATATCATAGTTCTTCTTATTTATCAGATGCTCAGCAACCTTTATATCTTTGGGATCATGTCCCAATTCAATAACTAAGTCTTCCAAAGACTTAATCCTTGTATCCTTGGCCTGTGAGGAGGCCTTGTCGAACTGAAACTGTGCCGAGATGTTGTTCAATGAGTTTTGTAGCTGATGGGTAGCTATGGCTTTACCTATAAGGGTGGACTATATCATCTCTCTAGCCTATTTATGCAGTTTTATCTAGTCTATGGGATGAATATCCCTTGCCAGTACTTCAAAGACAACCCTCTTGAAGTCTGAAGATGTCTTGGGCTATTGGGTTGTAGGTTTGATAAAGGACATTTGAAGCTTTCCGTCCTTGATGTCAAAAGAGGAAATCAGCCTTATTTTATTCGTGGGAGTGATTTTCAGATATTGAGCATATGTCTAAGCTTTGAGCTTCTCATTCCTCATCTTGTTCTTTATATCTGTCCTTTATGTCTTGGTCTCTGTCAGTAGGCCTACTGAATGAAGACACTTCCACACTTAGTTGTCTCTCCAACATCTGAGTCTGTGATGTGGATGGCTCTTGTATGTCTCAAGATGGAGTTGTGGGCTTACTTTAGTCTACCTTTGTGTTGATCACCTGTGTTGATTCTTCTATATCTTCCTGTTCAGAAACAGGATTGAGCCTTTGCCTTTTGCTGTGACTGGTTTCAAACTGTACATTAGATGTTTCCATGCCTGAAGTAGAAGCTCCCTCTCTGTTTCTCTTGGGATTTCTTTCTTCATTTTGAGGAGTCTGCATGATAGGAGGGGTGCTCATGGCTGGCTCTTGCTGTTCAGGTACCTGCAGAAATGAGCTTTCATCAAACTGCCTTTCCAAGTCACATAAGGCATTTTCTACATCTACCTTTGTACTATGTCTGTTTGCTAGAGTGTTTTCCACCCACTTAGATTTATTTGCATATCTTTCTATATTTGGTATGGGGCGGTGGATATAAGGTCCCAACTTAGCCTTTTTTCTCAATCTAGTCATGAATTCTTGAGGGTCATACCTCCACATGAAAATCTATTGGAACTTCATTTGCTACAAAATTTGGTTTGCTTCCTTCCCTGCCTCTCTAGAATTATAGATGAAAGGGCCTAATTGATCTTTGACTCTGAACTGGGTTTTCTTCTTGGCTGAAACAAAATTTACTTCATCTGAGTTCATTATTTTCCTATAATACTCCAAAGAAAATAACCTCATGGGGAGGTATTTGTGTAGTTTATATGGTGCAAGCTGGCACCCATAAATCCTTATCTCTGTGTGGTTTTGGTATAGGTACCAATCTCCCACTTTGGTTTGTTTGGATAACTAGAAGAATTGTTTTATCTCTGCACTTATCCTAGGTGGAGGATTTCCTTTAAGCATAGTCATGACTGGATGTACAAAAGAGTCTATAAAATCTAGAAAAATTATATGGTGAGCCATACTTATGGAATAGTGGGGTCCAAAAAATGACCGACCTAGGTTGGGCTTTGGTATCCAGCTTCTGGAGGGGCAAAGGAAACCTGTCTAGCTGATAATATAAGAACATATGGTAGAGGACAGATGAGTATTTGAATACTCTTTCATTGTTCATCCTGGTGAACTGTTCATGCATTCTCTGAGCTATGAACTCAGCATAATTGTACACAACAACAGGAGGTTGTCCTGGGGTATAGATTGACATGACAACAAGGACAAGTTCATCAACAAATTCATCAGTAGAGCAGCCTAGGACACATGATATCATGGTGATGATTTGTTTGCCCCTTTCAGAGAACATGGCATAGAGATATGGGTGGGGGATTTTTTGGAATGTGTTACTCTTTAATAATGAAATCTTGAAACAATTGGGCCAGTCTGAAGGGACTTAGTTTGGAATATTGGTCTAACAAATCTCCAATTGAGAGTGGAGTCAGGTTTGGTCCTGGTTGGAGTTGCAGCATTTCATTTATGGATTCAACTGTGATAGTAAACAACACCTTTTGGTCATGAGACATTATGGTTCTATGGCTAGGGATGTAGCATGCATGGCACATATGAACAATTTCTGGGAAGATATGTACTTGGGGGAACTGATATTTGGGAAAATTTGACTCCCAAAGGCCAATATCATTAGCATGGTTGAGGTATCTGTCCCTACTTTGATAATGGATTCTAAGCAAGTTGCCCTGGGTAGATGTATCTTTGATTTGGAAATCCTTGTCAACCAAGGGAAGGTGGTGGAGGTCCAAATGAGGAGTTGTGATCGGTCTAATGTCCAAGGCAATAGGGGCAGCCATAACTTAGTTCTTGTGGATTTAAATTAGGTGCTGGGGGTTTTTTCAGAGGTTTAAAATGGAAATCAGAAACTTCTTAGTGGCTTTTAGCCACAGGTGTTCTTAAACTTAAGGTAATTTTCAATTAATTTGACTTAATGAAAATAATTAACAGGCCAAATTTTCGAAATGTGGAAAGGGAGTGGTATTCTATGGTGAAATACCTGGAACTAGGCGAATTGGCTTCAAATTGATGGTTCGTGGCAGTTGCAGAGGTTTGTGCGGTTTTGGTACAGACTAGGAGGTCAATTGGGTTGTCTGCAGCGTCTTTTGGAGTGAATTTGGAGGTTTGGTTGTCAATTTGGCATTTGCAAGAGTTGCAAAGGTTTTCATAGTTTTACAGAGAAAATGAGTGAAAAGGGCGAAAATAGGGCTTTTCGGCCTTCTATAGAAAAATGATTTCTTTTGGTGATTTCCTTTGCAAATGAATAGTTGGCAGTTTTTTCGGTTGAGCGGGGAAGCAATTTTGCTTGGCCATTGCACCGCTTTTGTGGAGCGGGTGGTATTCGAGAGGGGTCACCCGATGTGTTTTAGAGCGTGACACGTAGCATTCAGGGGGACGGGGGAAACCTCTTTATCACGCGTGTAAAGCTAGGTGATCAGGTTCAGCTGATATGGCTGTAGGCCGTTAGATTTGGGCGCTTGTGATCTGACATTAGTCAGGAGGAGAAGATGCACGGAGGGAATGAATGGGAATTCGGGGGGGGGGGGGGTTAATCATAGTGGTTTGGGATTAACTTAGTAATTAATCCTGGGTTAAGTGATCGAGTGCTGCTTAATGATAGAATTAGGCGATCGGGAGGGGTCAAATGTCAAGATTGATTTCTTATGTTGGGATATAGGGTAAAGTGTATAGTTTATAACTAAACTAGGGTTGGGTTATTTACATAGGGATTTAGTTAATATATGGGAAAAGGGACATGGGGGAATTATATAATAAATTAGAAATTAATATGAAATCTAATGGGCAGAATGGGTTTGTCCTAAGTGAAAAGGTAAAACATAACATTGCTGTGCACTTCACTTTATACTTAGGATAAAGTGTTTTTGTGGGTCTTTGAGTGAAAAGGGATTTAATCATAGGATTTTACTTTTCATAGGCAAAAGGTGTTTAATCTTAGGAAAATGGGGCTTTATTAGGGAAATGAGGGAACATGAAGGGAGATGAATTTTCATGAGGGGGATTCTAGCACTTGTGTCTATAAGTCATCAAGTCGAGGGTTCGATCCCTCCAAAAGTCAAAGAAATGCTTTGAGCCTCTTTGACTTGTAGGATTCAAAGTAATAGAACTTATTTATGGGAAATTAGTAAGTAGAGGTGTGAAATGACTGAGCGGATGTTAAATAGACCAAATTGTAAACCATTGTCTTTGCTTTGTTTACTACTTATGCACATTTGAAAGATGCATTTAAACATGACATAAGTGCTCTTGTGTAATCACTTGATATTTCCACAACCTTTCTACTACTTACCCATTTACTTACCCTACCATTTTTTCTTCATTTTATTCGGGTGCATTTAGGCTAGCAAACCCTTATCAATCCTTTTCTTTTACAAAGCAAGCTATCTAATTCTAACCTTATGTCATCCAAGGGCTCATATTAAACTGATGAGCAAGTTTTATTTTCTCTACCTATCTAATGATCTACCAAGATTAACTGTTTGGTCAGATTTTATTCTCTAACTATAAACATAAAATTTAGAGCATGGTATAATCAAGATTAAACAGTTTGATTACCATGGATTGTGGCATGAATAACAAGCTGCACACAATCATTATTATGCATAAAAGTAAATAGTAGTGGCATTTTGACTTGCACACTTTCATGGTCTCTTTTTTTTTTGGGGAGGGGGTTCATATATTTTCATTTTTTTGACCTTTTCTTATTCTCTTTGTCCTTTGATTATTCTTTTAGGAGATACCCTCTTTACATTTTTTAATTTTTTAATATGGAAAACATTTGTAGAAAGCAAAGGTATGTACAATATTATAAGGCTTAACCTTAGTCATTCAAAATTATGACTCCTATTGGTATAGGAACCTAACAACTGCTACTCATGATTTTTATTCTGTGGGATAGGCTACTATAGGATTTCCTACAGGATGTCCTGTAGCTGCTTCTCCCTCAGAACTTTTAATCATACACTCTGTTGGGATTTTGAAGATGATGACATGGATAGAGAGGAGGTCTAGGAGTGTGAATAATGAGGAATACACTCAGGTGTTGTTCCCTTCTGCCCTCTTGTTTCATTTTATTTTATTTTATTTTATTTATTTATTTATTTATTTTTATTTTTTTTTCTGTGTTTCCTCTTGAGGAGTCTGATTTTTCTTCTTCTGAAAACTGATCTTTCTATGATGAATGCAGGGGCGATCAAGGTGGAGAGAGGTATGGTAATGAAGTGGTGATGTAGGGATGTTATTTTTTTTGACATGGCAGGTCATTTTCTCACCCTAGGGTCACTTCTTGTAGGATTCCTGAGCCACTGTAATTCCTATAGGATCATCTTGTAGGTTTTCAGGGGATCCTGTAGGTTTACAAGGGATCCTATAGAAAACACACTCCCCTTGTAAGCTGAAGCAAAGTAGTGAAAAAATGAAAGAAATGGTGGAGTGATGAATGATGATGGGTGGAAAAATAAAAGTGTGAGTGAAATAGGTCCCTTTTTTACTCTCCTTTGTTCTCTGATCGTCCTCCTGCTGACCTGCAAATAGAAAATTTTCATGATTTTTCTCTTTTTTCTCTCTCTATTTTTTTATTATTTTTTTTTAAGACAACTAGTCTGCCTCTAAGAGTTTTTCATTCTAGCTATTTTCCCTGGGCGCCTCAAGAGAGGTTTTCACCCAGGGATCTTTTTATTTCCTTTTTTCTCTTCTTTTTTTCTTTTTGACACCATTGGGCCGCCCCAAGAGGTTTTCAGCCCACTAGTGGGACTCAGGTGCCTCATGGAGGTTTTCACCTGAGTCCTTATTTTTCTTTTTTTTTCTCTCAGTGATTTGATGAGGCAAGAGATGAAACTTGCTCCACCACCATCACTATTTTATTGATACCATCAATGAACTCTTGCTTTGACAATGGCCTCTTGTAAACTTTCAGTATGTGCCCATTAACAAGTAAAGGAATGGCCTCTACATCTATGGTCTTGATCTGCACTGAACCATTATTGTGATATCTCTCTATAACATAAGGCCCCAACCATCTTTTCCTTAACTTGCCCTTATAGTCTTTATATCTGGAATCATATAACAAGGCCCAATCACCTTCCTGAAATTTCTTATCCTTGATGTTCTTATTGTGTTAGATCTTCCTCTGAAGTTAAGTTACCTCTGTGTGTAGGAGGGCTTGCATTCTGAAATCATATAAACCATTCAATTGAAGCAATCTCTCTTGTTGTGCAATTCTAAGATATAGATCTAGTTGGGTTGCCATCCTCAATGTGTTATACTCAAACTCAATGGATAGAAGGGCCTTTTTCCCATAGACCAGCTCATAAGGTGTGAATCCAGTGGTGGTCTTCCAAGTGGTATTATAGGCCCAGGTGGCCTCAACTAATCTATCTTCCCAATCTTTCCTACTGGTGCTAACCACTTTGGTCAAGATGCTCTCCAATGCTCCGTTGGTCACCTCCACTTGCCCATTAGCTTATGGGTAATAGGGAGTGGAGGTCCTATGCTTGATGTTGTGTTGGCTGAGCAAGTCTTTAATCATGTTGGTGGTGAACTGGCTGCCTTGATCAGTGACTAGTTCTCTAGGGTATCCAAATTTGTAAAATAAATTCTCCCTTAAGAACTCAGTCACCTTCTCCTTTGTTGCTACCTTAATTGCCTTGGTTTTAGCCCACTTAGTCAGATAGTCAGTGCACACAATGATATACTGCTTTTTCTTGGAAGGAGGGTCAATAGGTCCAATGAAGTCCATGCCCCACTTATCAAATGGCTCAAAAGTCACTTGAGGTTGCAGAGGCATTTCATCTCTTGAAGTGGGCTTTCCCATCCTTTGGCACCGATCACACTGACTAGTATATATTTTCACATCTTGATGAAGAGTGGGCCAATAATACCCAGCTTGTAACACTTTAAATGTTGTCCTCTTTGCTGCAAAGTGACCTCCACAAGGCCCATCATGACAAGTTAGAAGGATGTCAAAGACTTCCTCCTCCCTGACACATCTTCTCAGAATTTGATCTGGGCCAAGTTTGAAGAGGTTTCCCCCAATCCAGGTGAAGGGGGCACTCTTCCTCACAATCTTGCTTTTCTCTTTGGAGGATAGATTCAGTGGGAACTGTGCAGATACCAAATAGTTTGCTATGTCAACAAACCATAGAGAGAGAGCTGAAATGGTGAATAACTGCTCATCCGGTAGCTGATCATCAACCCTTCCCTCTTCACCTGCAGGCAAAGTTATTCTGGAAAAAAATTTTGCAACAACATTTTGCTTGCTAGGATTATCAACAATACTTAGATCAAACTGTTGTAATAAAAGTAACCATCTAATAATCCGGCCATTCACATTAGTTTTATTCATTAAATATTTGATTTCAACATGGCCAGTATGTACAAATGTTTGATATCATGTAATATAATGTCTAAATTTTTTCAATGAATGCACAATAGCTAGGAGATCCTTTTCATTCACTATGTAGTTCAGTTCAGCCTTTGACAAATTCATAATGATAAAGTAAATGGCATAAGGAAATTTATCATCTATTTGGCCTAGGGCTGCTCCTATGGCTTTGTGTGAGGCATCAGCATGAATGTGAAAAGGAAGTGCCCAATTTGGACCTCGGAGAATCGATGGAGTGGTTAACTTGTCCTTCAGGGTGTCCATGGCCTCTTAACAGATTTTTGACCATACAAACTCAAAGTCTTTGGCCAATAACCCAAATAAAGGAGAAGCCAACTTGCTGAAGTCTTTTATAAACCTTCGGTAGTATCCAACTAACCCTAGGAAACTTTTGACATCTCTCTACTTTTGTGGATGTGGGACCATTTGAATGATAGATATTTTGTTTGGGTCTACCTGTAGTGCTTGGTGAGATATTGAATGACCTAGCATGGTCCCTGCAGACATCAAGAATTCACATTTCTCGGGACTGAGAGATAGGTTCATCTCAAATCAATTTGTAGAACCTTACCTAAGTTGGACAAAGCCTCCTCGAAATCACCCCCATAAGGTGTGAAATCTTCCATATAGATTTCTACCGCATCATGGACTAACTCAGCAAAGATACTCAGGACTTCTCTCTGAAAAGTGGTAGGAGCATTGCATAGGCCAAAAGGAAGGACCCTATAGGTGAAAGTACCCCAAGGACAAGTGAAGGTGGTTTTATCCTGGTCTTTTGGGTTGATCTGGTTTTGATTATACCTGCTGAATCCATCTAGGAAAGAGAAAATTGTTTTCCTCGCCAGGCCATCTAGCACTTGCTTGATGAAAGGTAGAGGGAAATGGTCATTCTTTGTGGCTTTGTTTAACTCCATGTAATCAACACAAATCCTCCACTTACCATTTTTATTTTGAACCAACACCAAAGGAGAGACCCACTCACTATCTAAGATAGGGTAAATGAATCCTACATCTAGCAGTTTTTGTAGTTCTTCTTTGACTATATCCTTAAGAGATGGATTCATCCTCCTTTGGGGTTGCTGGACTAGCTTGAAAACTTCCTTGATATAAATATGGTGATTACACACCGAGGGGTGCACTCTCATCATTTCTCGGTAAATCCAAGCGAAGGAATCCAGGTGTTCCTTTAGCATGTTGCACAACTTTTCTTCTTGGAGAATAGAAAGAGATGGATTGATTTTTAAAGTTCTCTTGGGACTGAATTATATGGTTTTGACACAGATAGGGTTGGAATCGGCTAAGCATAGTTCAACTTGATGGTTGTTTTAGTTTTCCTTTACTACTTCCTCTAAGGACAATGTACTAGGGGTTGGACTTTGGAGTATGTGCTCAATCAAATCATCTTCATCCTATTGTCCCCCTCCCATGGTTTTTTCTAAGGTACAAAGTTGGCTGGAATAAACTTCATCTTCCTCCTCCTCTTCCAGCCACAAAGGTAAGTCATTTTCTAGATATGGCTGAGCAGGAGGGTATAGGACTAACTGCTTGGACATATGCCCATTCTTGATGGTCATATTTCCAGCTCTGCAGCTAATGTAAGCATCGGTAGTGGCTAACCAGGGCCTCCCAAGGATGGGAGGGTGATGAGCCCCAATTTTGGTACAATTTGGGCTCATTTTGGGCCTATTTTGCTTGCTCAAACCATTCATTTTTATTGTTTATGCATACACTTCTTAGTTTATTCATGTTTTTTGTAGGAGAAAGGATAGGCACTTTATCTACGTAGCTAATGCATTGTGATTCCAGGTTTTGGCATTAAAAGGGAGAAAAAGACAACGAAAAGGTGGCAAGGAGACAACGAGTTGGCATTGCTGATGTAAGGAGAGGTTGTCCACGGTCTTGGGGGGCATTCCTCGTGATCCTCACCAAGAACTCCGAGCCCCACTCCATCCTCCCTCCGAGCTTAATACACGGCCAGCTGTTCTACAGGAACAGCAGTTCAAAACTGCTCTACAGGAAACAGCATTTATGATCATCCTACAGGATCAGCAGTTAAACTATAGATTGAACAGCCGAGCTCCTAGAATCATGGATACTTGCTGGAGCATCGTTTTGTATAAGTATAGAGGCCTTAGCCTTGGTTAGGTTATTGAAACTCTCGTGTTACTATTGTAATTTTGGAGCACAGCTCAAGTTTCGTTCTCTTTTGTAAGCCAATTTGGCATGATATCAGATTATGAATAAAGAAGACAGTTTGTGATCTAGTTCTGAGTTTCTTAAGGAGACTATAGCTCTCAGGTTAGGGCCCAACCTGAGAGCCATAGATCCCCTCTGCTGTAGTGTTGTTCCCATTTCATTTCCAGCACTTTGAGCTTTTCATTTGTACATGCAATTCGACTTACAGGTTGTTGAGTTGGTCTTTTTCATGAGTAGATAGGATTTTCTTATGGTGAGTTTGTTTACAGTCGTTTAGTGTAGCAGAGGATAGATAGAGTCCATTGGAGCTCCAACAAAAAGGCTGTTAGGACTCACTGCCATCTTTCTTGAAGATTGGGGTGCAACCCATAGCTAGCCACCAAAAACACGCATTTCTTCACTTGATGATTGCTGCAATACAGTCACTGTTACGTTAGATGCTTCCTTGTCATCCACTCATGCACTGCACTCCTTTACCACAACTTCATGCACATTCTCCTTCGCGTTTTTGATTGTTGATCATTGAATTATGAGCACAGGTAGTTAGGTTGATGCACTTTCGGTTTGATAAC
This sequence comes from Pinus tabuliformis, assembly GCA_031772625.1. NCBI lineage: Eukaryota > Viridiplantae > Streptophyta > Pinopsida > Pinales > Pinaceae > Pinus > Pinus tabuliformis. The sequence goes on along the minus strand of CM062809.1, from coordinate 840,785,734 downwards.
AGTCATAAGCATTGGTTACATTTACACTTCTCCCTCTCGGCCCATTACCTTCTCCTCCACCTTGATCACACATGCACACACATCTTCTCGACCTTCACTCCGCTCTGCTATCTCTCCAAAGACTTTCACTCCTCGCATAGCTCCATTCTCTAGCCCTCGTTGTTGACCTAGTCCTCCATCTTCCAACCTACTCCCTACATTCACTCCCTGTCCCATTCCTTCACTTCTACATCCATCACCAGCCTCATCCCCACCTTGCACATCTCCCCCTACCATTCCATAACTCCTCCATCACTCCAACCACTCACGGTAGGTCATCCTGTAGCCATTTGTAGACATCCTGTAGAAAACAGAGTATCCTGTAGGATCCTCCACAGCCATCCTGTAGGAGGCCACTCTCTCGGTTGCTGAGCATCTGAATGCGAGGGACCTCTGTGGATGGATGCTAAGGATCCTTAGGGACCTCCCCTAGCCTTCCCAACCTGTCCCACACTTTCCTTCCTTCTCCATCCCATCTGCACAACCAAACCCTAATTAGCACACAATCACAATCATTCCACACATTTAAAGGGAAAATACAAAAACATGTCTTTTATGATGCAAACAGCTTAGATCCATGCATTTCCACTTATTAGAGGTAACATCAGCATTGGTAGAAGTTTCCTTCACATTCCTTGCAGTATAGAGGTTAGACTAGTTAAATTAGGGTTTCCTAGGTTTACATGCTTTGATTTGCTTTCAGATCATTTTCGCCAAGTAGAGTAGTTTTCTCTGAGTTAGCTTTCGTCCATCATTGATAAAGCTTCTTCTGTGAGCCTATAGAAGTTGGCTTGAGCCCCAGCGGACTTGTGCCAGCTGACCAAGTGACAGCTGCGACAAGAGCTAGTACTTGTGCATACAGCACCGTCGCTTCCAAGTTTGTACGAACTACCGGGTTGATAAAATGAGAGACAGGAAGCCCCAGGAGTTGTAGCATTATTGCTACAATACTGGAGCTCACCATCTTTTTGGCGCCGTTGCCGGGGAAGCGTCAGAGTATTAGTAATTGTTGCTTTTCTTCTACTTTCGTACTCTTACTTCTGCTTAGTAGTTTATTTCATTTCCCTTCTGCAAAAGTAGCTTAGCATTTCCTGCTTTCATAGCTTAGCATTTCCTGCTTTCATAGATTAGCATTTCCTGCTTTCATAGATTAGCATTTCCTGCTTTCATAGATTAGTATTTCCTGCTTTCATAGCTTAGCATTTCCTGCTTTCATAGATTAGACTTTCGATTCTGCAAGTGTAGATTAGAATTTCAATTTTGCAATCAATCTGTTTCATTTTTGCAGGTGCACAGAGAAAAACAAAAGCAATCAAAAAAGAGAATTCTTTTCCATTTCATGCCTCGTAGGAACCGAGATAGATCAGGCAAATTCCTACCAAACACCCCCACCACATCACTTAGTCACCCTTCACTCTTCGGTGGTGACAGTGATTCAGAGGAAACTATAGGTGAACATCCCAAGACATACCGAAATCCTATAGAAGAAGAAGAGTTAGAGACCACTCCACCTAAAGCTATGGCTGACAATAGAGAGGATGAGAGGATAGAAGGAGCTTTCCCCATCCGAGAGACCAATGGTGAGATGAAAATGAAAAACATTAGCCCCTCTGCTTTGCCTCACTTCCATGGAATGACCACTGAGGATCCTGATACCTTCCTATTTGAGTTTGCTGTCCTCTGTAGAACCTATGACTATACTGATGATGAACAAAAGCTAAAACTTTTCCCTTCTACTCTCAAGGATGCAGCACTACGCTGGTTCATGGGTTTGCCTGGGAATAGTATCACCACATGGGCTCAGATGCAGCAAGCCTTCAACACCAAGTACCGGGATTATTGTAGGTCCAAGGAAACAAAGGGGGAAATCTTTCGGATGACCATGGGAAACGATGAATCTTTAGAGGACTATGAGGAAAGGTTCCAACTTAGTTACAAGCGGGCCAGGTGCACACTTGACCCTGAATCCCTTAAGTTGGTTCTGCTCCGAGGAGTACCTGAAGATCTCTTAGATACCCTTCACATGTTAGCTGGGGGGGACATTTACCAACTGCCTTATGAGGACATCAAGACTGTGTTTCGAAATCATTCCAGGGCAGCTAGAAAACGAGGTAGAGGAAACCTCCTCTCCACCGGTGTCCCTTTCTCCAAACATGAGCTTACAAACCAATTAGAAGATCTTAAGAGTGAGGTGAGACATACCATTTCCATGCAGCTGGACGCATTCAGGATCCAGCAAAAGAAAGAGGAAGCTAAGAGAGCCTTGGCTATCTTCTGTCCTAGGTGCACCAGAAGACACCCTAAGAACAAATGTCCATTGCATTCGGTTGAAGTGTGTTTCGTTTGTGAGGAGGACCACCCAACAAATCAGTGTCCAACCTTGCCTGGGTTTAAAGCCATGTACCAAGGAACTGAAGCCCCCACTGAACCTCTCTACTTCATCAACCAAAGGAGGCCTCAAGGATCTAGACCTTATCAGCAGGGGATGCAAGGGGCATCTCAAGCTTATTACAACCCCAACCACTTGACTCCCATGCCTTCCTGGGGTCCCCCTGCTCATCCTTCCTGGTCCATGCCTCCTCCATGGTCTTATCCACCTCAGTACCCTACTCAACCTACTTCTCATCCATATCACTCACACACCCAGTCGCAGCCTCAATGGAGTGCACCTCAGTCGGGGTGGAGGCCTCAATACAACAATCCTCCCGCCATTCTGCCTCCACCTCCAGTTCAGCCACAACCATTACCTCCTGCTCCTCCAAGGCAACCTCAAATGCCTGCTCAACCGAACCCGAACCCCAACAATAGACAGGCTCAGCAGGTATATACTGGGGAGACCTCATGCCCTACCTATGCTGTGGAGATCCAGGGGATCAATCTTAGATCTGGAAAGACTCTTCCAGATCGCCAACCTCCTCCCCCAGAGGAGGAGGAAGACCATCAGGAAAGTGAATCAAAGCCTATTCCACCCTTTCCTGAGAGACTTACAGCCACCACACAACCCAACCCGGAGGAAGATGAGCTTCTGGGAGAGCTCAAGCAGTTGTGTGTGAAGATACCCCTTCTCCAGGCCATCAAGGATGTGCCAATCTATAACAAGCTGGTTAAGGAGAAGTGTTTCAAACATCCAGGCAGACGGAAGAAAGATGCTTCAACTATCAATGTCATAGGACAACTGTCTGACCTTATGCTACGACAAGTCATCTGCCCAAAGTACTTAGATCCTGGAAGTCCTGTAGTAGATGTCCACATCAATGGCACCATCATACCCCACACCCTGATTGATCTGGGGGCTGCCATTAATGTAATGACCAGGGATACCATGTGCAAGCTCAATCTTCAAGGTTCCTTGAGGAAGACCTCGACAGTACTGCAATTAGCAGATCGCTGCACTGTGACTCCCGAAGGAATTGTGGAGGATGTCTTGGTCTCTATTGACTCTTGGGAGTATCCTGCAGACTTCCTGGTTCTGCAACCAAAGGCAAAGCTTACTGGATATCCCCTCATTTTGGGAAGGCCTTGGTTAGCCACTGCAGATGCCTATATCAGTTGTCGTGCCGGAAATATGACCATCAAAAATGGTCCTATGTCCAAGCAACTTGTCCTATACCCTCCTGCCCAACCCTCTTTAGAGCATGACTTACCACTCTGGTTGGAAGAAGGAGAAGAAGACGAGGTGTATTCAACACCTCTATGTACCATAGAAACCAATAGAAGAAATCCCCCAACCGAGGATGATGTGATCGAGAACTTGATCCAAAACCCACCTACCAGTGCACTACCTTTAGAAAAATTGGTGGAGGATGCCCAAGCCAGCACCTTAGTGGATCTTCGTACAACCAACCCTGTCACTCCCAGAGTTAAGAATGTGGAGTTCGGCCCTGAGAGAGCATTGAAAATCAGCTCCTCCCTATCTCCTTCTCAGGAAAAGGAGTTGTGCCACCTGTTGGCCAGCCACTTAGATGCTTTTGCTTGGAGCTATAAGGAGATGAAAGGAGTCCATCCCTCGGTCTGTACTCATCATATATACATCAAAGAGGACTGTAAACCGGTTAGGCAACCGCAGAGGAGAATGAATCCAGCGCTTAAAGACATTGTCAAGGAAGAATTGCAAAAACTGTTAGATGCCGGATTCATCTACCCCATCTCAGATAGTGAATGGGTGTCCCCTCTAGTGTTGGTTCCCAAGAAGAATGGGAAGTGGAGGATCTCTGTAGATTACCGGGAGCTGAACAAAGCTACCAAGAAAGACCATTTCCCTCTACCTTTCATAGATCAAGTGTTGGATGGACTGGCAGGAAAGAAGTTCTTCTCTTTCCTGGATGGGTTCAGCGGGTACAATCAAATCCAAATCAGCCCGGAAGACCAAGATAAGACCACCTTCACTTGTCCTTGGGGTACCTTTGCCTACCGAGTCCTTCCCTTTGGGCTATGCAATGCTCCTGCTACTTTTCAGAGAGCTGTCTTGAGCATCTTCTCGGAGTTGGTCCATGATGCAGTGGAAATCTACATGGATGACTTTACCCCTTATGGGGCCAACTTCCAGGAAGCATTGTCCAACTTGGGAAAGGTCCTAACCAAGTGCATCGAGATGAACTTGTCCCTTAGCCCTGAGAAATGTGAATTCCTAATGACTGAAGGGACAGTGTTAGGCCATACCATTTCTTCCCAAGGATTGCAGGTGGATCCTAACAAAATTGCTCTCATCAAGAGGGTTCCACCTCCTCAAAAAGTAAGGGATGTTAGGAGTTTTTTGGGATTAGCGGGATACTACAGGAGATTCATTAAGGACTTCAGCAAGCTCGCCTCGCCATTGTTTGGCTTGTTGGCAAAAGATGTGGAGTTTAAGTGGACTGACGCTTGTCAGAAGAGTTTGAATGAGTTAAAGGACAAGTTGGTGTCAGCACCAATCTTGAGAGGTCCAAACTGGGCCCTACCTTTCCACATCCACACTGATGCCTCAAACAAAGCCATAGGGGCAGCTTTAGGACAAATTGAGGAAAAACTTCCATATGCCATTTACTTCGTTAGTAAGAACTTGTCCAAAGCTGAGCTGAATTACACTGTAACCGAGAAAGAGTTCTTAGCTGTAGTCCATGCACTAAACAAGTTCCGTCATTACATTACCGGATATCAAACATTTGTACATACTGACCATGCTGCTATTAGATATTTGATGAATAAACCAGATGTGAATGCTCATATTATTAGATGGTTACTTTTATTGTAGCAGTTTGATCTAACCATTGTTGATAAACCAGGAAGAGAAAATGTTGTTGCTGATTTTTTATCTAGATTGGATTTGTCTGCAGGTGAAGATGAGACGGTGGATGACCAGATGCCTGATGAGCATCTATTTGCTATTTCAGTACTCTCTCCATGGTTTGCTGATATAGCAAACTATCTTGTTTCAGCTCAGTTTCCTCCGCACCTCTCTTCAAAGGAGAAGAGCAAAATCATCAGAAAAAGTGCCTCATTCACTTGGATCGGGGGCAACCTGTTCAAGCTTGGCCCTGATCAGATCTTAAGGCGTTTTGTAAGGGAGGAGGAAGTCTTTGACATTCTCCTCACCTGTCATGATGGGCCTTGTGGAGGACATTTTGCAGCAAAGAGAACTGCCTTCAAGATCCTGCAGGCAGGCTACTATTGGCCCACACTTCATCAAGATGTCAGAAGATATGTCAGCGAGTGTGACCAATGCCAAAGAATGGGGAAACCTACCCAAAGGGATGAGATGCCTCTCCAACCTCAAGTGACTCTTGAGCCATTTGAGAAGTGGGGCATGGACTTTGTGGGTCCAATCAATCCCTCTTCGAGGCAGAGATCCTACATCATTGTGTGTACTGACTACTTGACCAAGTGGGCAGAGACTAAAGCAATCAAAGCAGCAACAGAAGAGAAGGTGGTCGAGTTCTTGAGAGAGAACATTTTCTACAAGTTTGGCTACCCACGAGAACTGGTGACCGATCAAGGGAGCCAGTTCACATCCAACTTGGTTGAAGATCTACTAGCTCATCACAAGATCAAGCATAGGACTTCCACCCCCTATCATCCTCAAGCAAATGGGCAGGTGGAAGTCACTAATAGAGCATTAGAAGGGATCTTGACCAAAGTGGTGAGCAACAGCAGAAAAGACTGGGCAGATCGCCTAGTTGAGGCCACATGGGCTTACAACACCACTTGGAAGACCACCACCGGCTTCACACCTTATGAGCTGGTCTATGGGAAGAAAGCTTTGTTGTCCATTGAGTTTGAGTATAACACTTTGAGGATGGCAGCTCAGCTGGACCTAGATCTCAGCCATGCACAGCAAGAAAGGTTATTGCAGCTGAATGGACTGGATGAGCACCGCATGCAGGCCCTCCTTCACTCAGAAGTGGTTCAACTTCAGAGGAAGGTGTGGCATGACCAACATCTCCATGACAAGCAATTTCAGCCGGGAGATTGGGCCTTGTTGTATGACTCCAGATTCAAAGATTTCAAGGGGAAGTTGAGGACCAGATGGCTAGGACCATATGTGGTGGAACAATGCCATGACAACGGATCAGTCCTCATTCGAACCATTGATGAGGAAGCCATTCCCATGCTTGTCAATGGGCACCGATTGAAGATCTACAAAAGACCTCTCTCAAGACAAGAGTTTATCAGCACTATGGAGAAATCTGTTTTGGTCATAGAGAAGGGTTCTGCCTCCACTTTGGGCATACCCTGAAGGATCTAAAACACAACAAGAAAAAAAAAAAAAAAAGAGAAAAATAAAGATCCTTGGGTGAAAACCTCTCTGAGGCGCCCAAGGCAGGCAGTAGGGGTGAAAACCTCATTGAGGCGCTCCTATTGTCTTTCGGAAAAGAAAAGAGAGAAAAATAAAGATCCTTGGGTGAAAACCTCTCTGAGGCGCCCAAGGCAGGCAGTAGGGGTGAAAACCTCATTGAGGCGCTCCTATTGTCTTTCTAAAAAAAAAAAAAAAAAAAAAAAGAAAAAAAGAAAGAAAGAAAAAAGGAAAAAGCAATCAGCACCATAAAAGGTTTGCATGCAGATGTTCTATGGAGGAGAAGAAGCCTCTCCACTCCAAGCCAGGGGCCTTCATCATGCTAGCAAAGGATGTCATCAGCACCTCCTCCAAGAACAGCAATGTTTTTTAAGGTATGTGCAGTTATTATCATGCTTTGGATCTCCTACAGGAGGATACAGTCTTTCTACAGGAACAGACAGTCTTCCTACAGGAAGAAAGACGCGGATCTTCTACAGGAGAGGGCCAATTTTCTACAGGAAGCTCTGTGTTCTACAGGAAACTTCCTGTAGAAGGTTACGATGGCCGAAATGTGTTTCAAATGAAGATCTAGCGACTGAGGAGTGGATTGAATGCATGCATGCCAATGATGGCACCCCTGAACATTGCCATTATCGTCCTCCACCATCCTCGTCGCCATGCAACCAAGATCCCTGCAGCAGCACAACAAAGTAATCAGTTCTCGTGAGAAAGCATCTGTCAAAGAAAAACTAGGCACCGAGAACCATACCATATCCACGTTGATACACCAGAAGCGCTGGGATCATGATCGAGAAGCCAGAACCGCCAGCATGCAGCATACACCCGAGGAGAAAGAACGGTGACAAGACCCCTCGCGGGGATCCTGTAACAGTTCAACCTGCTCAAGTGAAGACCGTTCACAGCACCGCCATCTGAGATCAAACACGGGCGCATGAACGCAGAACCATTCACTCCATCGCCAGCATCCTGTAACCACGAGCCTACAAGAATGTGCAGCCACATGCGGCAGGTAGATCCATCGCTCAAAAAACTGGAAATCATGTGCAGCCGCGCGCAGGTAAGTGTTCTAATCCTTCTCTCCATCAAACTGCATGATTATTACTTCGATTTGTTTTGCATGGCATAAAGGTGAATGGTTGAGCGGCCTAAAGGCCAGTGATTGGCCACGTCGGTTAGTAAAGGGATAGTCAGAGGACGAGGTGGCAGCCACGACGAAAGAAACACGCAGCAAGCACGTGAAGATCAGTCCCGTCAACCGAGAAGTGAAGTTTAACCGAAAAGGGCAGCGGCAGATCTGTGGGAATGAATGCGGCAACAAACGAATGTGCAGGCGGATGATGGGTGACGTCACCCAACGGTCCGGCGGGGACAGCTCACCCCCGCGCCACGAGCTGCGCCGATTCAAAATCTAATCGGCTCGATTAAGCGTGTATCTCCATCAAGCTCACTTCAAAACTCGAGTCGATCCTCTGCTTACCTCTGCATGTTGATACGCCGAGCTCTCGGCTACCTGAACGCTGGTAAAGCACCTCTCGACCGCCAGCCAACTAAAGCTCTTCCCGAAGCCTGCGCACTGCTCCTACAGGAACAGTTTCTACAGGAACGCCGTCCTACAGGAAGCAGTTTCTACAGGACCGCGGCTCTACAGGAAGGTGAAGTCTTCACGTAAAAAAAGGTGGGAGAAAAGAGGTAACCCTGCAACTCCTTCCGCAATTGTTTTCCAAAGGTGGCAAAGTCATTTTTTCACCAGCTGGTCATAAAAAAATTGGATTGCCGTGCCTATACTATCGCTCCTACAGGATAGCTGTATCATCAACTGTGGTCTAAAAATTCATTGCATGTTCTGTCTTTAAGACCGAATTTCCTGTGTATCCACCACCTCTGGTATAAACCACTGTGTTCATCATGCCTGGCGGGTTTATCAGGCGAGAGCCCACTAATTCAAATGCATTAAGGAGAAACCTGGCAGTGGTTGAGCTCTTCACTAGAGCGCAATGGATGCCTTTCTGTGATAAACTACAGGGCTACGATGATGAAGTAGCCGAGGAATTTTTGCAGGCTCTGAAACCTAAATCACAGACATTGGCCACGGTAACCTTCAGAGGTCTCAGCCTCGAACTCACCCAGAGCATATCAGTCGGATTACAGAGCTGCCCATGGGTCTGCCGTGGGACAAAGAAGAGTGGAAGATGAGCCAGCAAGCAAAGAAGGAGTTCTTTCCACCGGAAGAGTCATTCACCGAAGACAAAAATGGAGTCAAAAGGGCAAGCCTGTTGCCGCCATGGAACGAAGTCAGTTTACAAATTATGAAATATATCACCTGTGAGGGTCGATATAGCATTGTATATGCGTATCACTTCAGGCTGCTTAACGAACTAAGACACCAGATTGACCTCCCTGCAGCACAGAGGTTGAGCATTCCTTACTTTCTACTACAGTCCTTAATGGAGTGTTCCACCAAGCTCAAGGACGGAATTCCGGACCAGATAGCCCACCATGGGCTAGTCAAGCTCCTCGTGGAGGATGCTCTCCGCTCATATAAAGTCCCCCTCGCTTGGGAATCATTTAGGAACTTATCCAGAACGGGGAACATAAAAATGTTGCTTGAAGAAGCGGAATCCTCTAACGGAGAAGAAGAAGAGCCAGCAGCCGGGAGTAAGAAAGGAAAAAGCCAAAAAGTTCCGGCTCCAGCACAGAAAAAGGAACGAAAGAAGAAGGAAGAGGGAAAAGATGACAAAGTCAAAGAGGACACCCCCATCCTATCAGCAAGGGAACAGAGGTTGAAAAGCAGGGCAGTCAAAGCTGAGGTGGCCCCTGCCAGCCCAAGCACCTTGTCAGCTTCTGCAGTCAAAGCCAAACGCAAAAGCCACGAAACAAAGCAAGAGAAGGTGGTGAGAGTTGCATCTGCAGGAACGCAATCACAGGCTTCTACAGGAAGCCCGAAAACGCAAACTCAGGCCTCTACAGGAAACCCGAAAACAAAGACAAAGGTTTCTACAAGAGGCTTGAAGGTCATTGCGAAACAGCCTCCTGTAGAGAGCCCGAAGACAAAGAAAGAATCTTCTATAGGAGGCCCGGAAGCGGGCAAAGCAGGGTCTTCCACAGGAAGCCTGAAATCAAAAAAAGGGGGACCCTCTACAAGGAGCTCCGAGGGAGCAAAACACAAGAAAGAGAAGGCTGACATCCTCGATAAGGAGGCAGCAGCGGCACTGGCTGCCCTCAGCACACCTCCAAAACCGAAAGAGAAAAGGGAGAGGGAGACCCCTCTGCCACCTGAAGCCAGGAGAAGCAAGAGGATGTCCCCGAGCAAGCCACAGCCTTCACCCAGCGGCCATACCACTTCAGGGGACGTACCTACTTCACCCAGTGCAAGAACCCCCTCTAAACCATCAGCTACCCCCGAAAAGGGGAGCCCAAAAATAACTTCCTGGACACGAAAGATAGGCCAGTCACCTTCTGAAGCCCGACTCAAAGAAATAGAAAAAGGGAAGGAAGCATCACCCTCATCACCATCAGGGGCAGAAAAGGCAGGGCCATCAAAAGCAGAAAAGAAACAGCCTGTTCCGGTCCCGAGTCCTCGGCCAAGGACGAGGAGCAGGGGCAAGGGTTCTCAAGGATGAGCAAATGGTTCAGCTGGGGGGTGATGATGAGCCCCAATTTTGGTACAATTTGGGCTCATTTTGGGCCTATTTTGCTTGCTCAAACCATTCATTTTTATTGTTTATGCATACACTTCTTAGTTTATTCATGTTGTTTGTAGGAGAAAGGATAGGCACTTTATCTACGTAGCTAATGCATTGTGATTCCAGGTTTTGGCATTAAAAGGGAGCAAAAGACAACGAAAAGGTGGCAAGGAGACAACGAGTTGGCATTGCTGACGTAAGGAGAGGTTGTCCACGGTCTTGGGGGGCATTCCTCGTGATCCTCACCAAGAACTCCGAGCCCCACTCCATCCTCCCTCCGAGCTTAATACACGGCCAGCTGTTCTACAGGAACAACAGTTCAAAACTGCTCTACAGGAAACAACATTTATGATCATCCTACAGGATCAGCAGTTAAACTATAGATTGAACAACCGAGCTCCTAGAATCATGGATACTTGCTGGAGCATCGTTTTGTATAAGTATATAGGCCTTAGCCTTGGTTAGGTTGTTGAAACTCTCGTGTTACTATTGTAATTTTGGAGCACAGCTCAAGTTTCGTTCTCTTTTGTAAGCCAATTTGGCATGATATCAGATTATGAATAAAGAAGACAGTTTGTGATCTAGTTCTGAGTTTCTTAAGGAGACTATAGCTCTCAGGTTAGGGCCCAACCTGAGAGCCATAGATCCCCTCTGCTGTAGTGTTGTTCCCATTTCATTTCCAGCACTTTGAGCTTTTCATTTGTACATGCAATTCGACTTACAGGTTGTTGAGTTGGTCTTTTTCATGAGTAGATAGGATTTGCTTATGGTGAGTTTGTTTACAGTCGTTTAGTGTAGCAGAGGATAGATAGAGTCCATTGGAGCTCCAACAAAAAGGCTGTTAGGACTCACTGCCATCTTTCTTGAAGATTGGGGTGCAGCCCATAGCTAGCCACAAAAAACACGCATTTCTTCACTTGATGATTGCTGCAATATAGTCACTGTTACGTTAGATGCTTCCTTGTCATCCACTCATGCACTGCACTCCTTTACCACAGCTTCATGCACATTCTCCTTCGCGTTTTTGATTGTTGATCATTGAATTATGAGCACAGGTAGTTAGGTTGATGCACTTTCGGTTTGATAACAGTCATAAGCATTGGTTACATTTACACTTCTCCCTCTCGGCCCATTACCTTCTCCTCCACCTTGATCACACATGCACACACATCTTCTCGACCTTCACTCCGCTCTGCTATCTCTCCAAAGACTTTCACTCCTCGCATAGCTCCATTCTCTAGCCCTCGTTGTTGACCTAGTCCTCCATCTTCCAACCTACTCCCTACATTCACTCCCTGTCCCATTCCTTCACTTCTACATCCATCACCAGCCTCATCCCCACCTTGCGCATCTCCCCCTACCATTCCATTACTCCTCCATCACTCCAACCACTCACGGTAGGTCATCCTGTAGCCATTTGTAGACATCCTGTAGAAAACAGAGTATCCTGTAGGATCCTCCACAACCATCCTGTAGGAGGCCACTCTCTCGGTTGCTGAGCATCTGAATGCAAGGGACCTCTGTGGATGGATGCTAAGGATCCTTAGGGACCTCCCCTAGCCTTCCCAACCTGTCCCACGCTTTCCTTCCTTCTCCATCCCATCTGCACAACCAAACCCTAATTAGCACACAATCACAATCATTCCACACATTTAAAGGGAAAATACAAAAACATGTCTTTTATGATGCAAACAGCTTAGATCCATGCATTTCCACTTATTAGAGGTAACAACAGCATTGGTAGAAGTTTCCTTCACATTCCTTGCAGTATAGAGGTTAGACTAGTTAAATTAGGGTTTCCTAGGTTTACATGCTTTGATTTGCTTTCAGATCATTTTCGCCAAGTAGAGTAGTTTTCTCTGAGTTAGCTTTCGTCCATCATTGATAAAGCTTCTTCTGTGAGCCTATAGAAGTTGGCTTGAGCCCCAACGGACTTGTGCCAGATGACCAAGTGACAGCTGCGACAAGAGCTAGTACTTGTGCATACAGCACCGTCGCTTCCAAGTTTGTACGAACTACCGGGTTGATAAAATGAGAGACAGGAAGCCCCAGGAGTTGTAGCATTATTGCTACAATACTGGAGCTCACCAGAGGGTAAAGAGTAAGCTTAGCCTTAGGCTGGAGAACTAGGAAATCTGCAAGGTATTCCCAAGAATCAATGGAGACCATCACATCCTCCACAATCCCCTTAGGGATCACTGTGGAGCAGTCTGCAAGTTGTGGAACTGTTGTGGTCTTCCTCAATGAACCTTGGAGGTTGAGTTTGAGCATGTTGTCCTTTTTCATCACATTAATGCAGCCCCAAGATCGATCAAAGTGTGTGGGACAATTGTGCCATTGATGTGCACATCTACTACAGGGCTTCTAGGGTCAAAATACTTTGGACAGATTACCTTCCCCAACATTAAGTCAGATAGTTGTCCAATGACATGAATGGTAGGGGCATCTATTTTACGCCTCCCTCGATGCTTGTAGCACTTCTCCTTAATCAACTTGTTGTAAATAGGTACATCCTTGATAGCTTTGAGAAGTGGAATTTTGACACATGGGTTTCTCAATTCTCCCAGAAGTTCAGTCTCTTCTGGGGTAGGCTGGGGTGGTTAGGTTAATCTCTCAAGAAAGGGTGGTGGATTTATTTTAAGCACACTTTCCTCTCTTTCTTCCTCAACCTCCCTGGGTGGAGGTAGAGGTTGGTTGTCCGAGAGTACTCTCCCAGATCTCAAGTTGATTTCCTGAATCTCCACAGCATAAGCTGGATATGATGTCTCTCCACTGTATACTTGTTGTGCCTATCTATTGTTCGGGTTCGGATTTGGCTGGGCAGGCATCTGGGGTTGTTTAGGTGGAGCAAAGTGTAAAAGTTGTGGTTGGGCAAGTGGTGAAGGCAATAAAGCTGGGACATTGTTGTATTGGGGCCTCCACCCCTGGGGTGGTGCATTCCACTGAGGTTGTGGCGGAGCATATGGTTGAAATGATTGGCTGGCTGGCTAGGAATGATACTGAGGTGTAAAGGACCAAGGAGGAGGTGTAGACTAGGAAGGATGAGCAGGGGGTCCCCAAGAAGGTATGGATGTGGTCTGGTTGGGGTTGTAATATGCATGGGATGACCCTTGCATGCCCTGCTAATATGGCCTAGGCCCATGAGGTCTCCTTTGGTTTATGTAGCAGAGCTGCTCAGTGAGCCCTTCATCTCCTTGATATATAGCGTTAAGTCTAGGTAAAGAGGGGCACTTTTCTGTGGAGTGGTTTTCTTCACAAACTGAGAAAATTTCAATAGAATTCAATGGAAATTCGTTCCTAGGATGCCTCCTAGTGCATCTAGGACAAAAAATGGCCAAGGCTTTCTCTGCTTCCTCCTACTTTTTCTTAATGTGCATAGTGTCCATTTGTAGGGAAAGGGTTTAAAACATCTCACTTTTGAAATCCTCCAGCATACTTCCAATTTCACCCTTGATGGATGAATTGGAAGAGGATGGATTGACCATATGTTAACTACCCCTAACCAATTTCTTGGCTTCCCTAGAATGGTTTCTAAAGATAGTCTTGATATCCTCATAGGGAAACTGGTAGATATCCCCTCCTGCTAAAAAGTGTAGGGTATCTGGAAGGTCTTCCCCTACTCTAAGCAGGACCAGCTTCAGTGACTCAGGGTTAAGTGTGCACCTTGCCCTTTTGCAGCTAAGCTGGAATTTTTCTTCATAATCCTCTAGTGATTCATCATTGCCTAAGGTCATCCTAAAAGTTTCCTCTTTAGTGTTTTTAGACCTACAATAGTCCTGATACTTGTTGTTGAAGGCTTGCTACATCTGAGCCCAAGTTGTAATGCTATCTCTAGGTAAACCCATGAACTAGCACAAAGATGCATCCTTGAGAGTGGATGGAAATAGTTTCAACTTCTGCTCATCATTTGTATAGTCATAGGTTCAGCATATGACATCAAACTCAAATAAGAAAGTGTTTGGGTCTTCTGTGGTTAGGCCATGGAAATGAGGAAGGGTAGAAGGGATTATATTTTTCATGTTAGTATCCCCATTGGTCTCCCTAATGGGGAAGACACCCTCAAATCTTTCTCTATTTCCCATGTCATTTATGTTTTGAGCCATAGGTTTAGTAGGAATGGGTTCTGCTTCTTCTTATTCCCATGTAGGTTCTTCAAATATGCTTGGTTTCTCACCTAAGGGTTCGTCTGGTTCACAGTCACCGAAGAAGAGGGAAGTTTGGTTGTTGGAAGCAGTGGGGGTATTTGGAAAAAATTTCCCTAAGTTATCCCTATTCCTATGAGGCATGAAAATAAATGTTCTTGTTTGGTTTTGTGATTTTTTCAAACTTTGAAAGTGATTGCAGAATTGAAATTGTAGACTGAATGAAACTACTAACTGAATGAAAAGATTAACTACTTGATTGAAATCTAACTTGCAGAATGGAAAGGAAAGCAAAAAATGTAGAATGAAAAGGAAGCAAACTAAATTAATTTTGCAGAAATGAAACTAAGAGTAGAATATTAGAAACAAGAAATAGAAGAAAGAAAGCAGTAATCACATAGTACTTAGACACCTCCCCGGCAATGGCGCCAAAAAGTGATGAGCACCAATATTGTAGCAAGAATGTTGCAACTGCTGGAGCTACCAGCTTTACTTTATCAACTTGGGGTTCGTACAAACTTGGAGGTGACAGTGCTGTATACAAAAGTACAAGTGATGGTTTTGCCTTTTTTCACTATTCAACTGGTGAGAGACCACTAATGTTTTCAAGCCAGACTTCAGTGGATTCAGAAGAAGCTTGATTGATAATGAAAGAAAGGAAGATCTACTCTAGGAGAAATCTTATCTACTGCAAATAAGGAAAATGACTCAAATTCTATGCTAAAAATACACCCTTCTCTAACTAACTTCTGAGAACCTATGCTTTACAAAAATGCCATACCAACATGTATGAAATCCTACTATCTAAAGCATGGAAGTTCAAGACATCAAACATTTCTACTATGCATGTAAAGGACTGAAATAAATTTGTTTTGGTCTTTTTATTCTTTTTCTAGAAAGTTAAGTGTAAATCTTAATCTCTTTTGGTGATGTGGCAGGTGGTTTAGCAATGATTATGGATGTTTGGGAGGTTTAGGAGATGATTGGAAGGTTTGGGAGACTCGTGGGTGACCTGGTGTGGCTTCCTATAGGTTTTCCCTCAATTTGGCCTCAAAACAGGCCAGTACAGGAAAACCTACAGGATTCCCTGTATTTCTACAGGATACATCCGAGAGCAAAACGATGGTTGCTAGAGGTGATGGAAGGCTTAGGTAAGGTGGTGGATGGGTGGAATGGAGTGATAAAATACCCAATATCACTCAGAACTCAATACCAAGTTTAGGATATGGTTGGATTCACTCAATATTCTTGGAGGAATTTCTATGTAAAATGATGAGATTGGTGAAGATCTTGGCGAAAGAAATGGATGATTATTAATGGATGAATTTGGGAGGTGGTTTCCTGATATGATATCCCTTTATATTTCTGAAGCACCTTCTCTACATCAAACATTTATAATTGCCACAAAGTCATGCAAACAAAAAGAATTCTAACAAGCTAGAAAAGAAAAAATTAATGAACTAGTTGTCTACTTCGTGCATGAAGAAAATTGCTGAACAAAATGGAATCATGGATGAGATCTACTGAAAGATTGAAGATGGAAGATATGGAAACTAAATCCTACACATGAAAAAATGATAAAATTCTATTTTAAGTACAATAAACTCTAAATCTGATGAAGAAAGGGAAATATGTCTTTCTGGGGCTGCTTAAGGGTCTTTTCCTCAAATCATAATCCTTGAGGGAAGAGGTGAGGCAAAGACACCCACTGACAGCTTTGTGGTGCTCCTTTCATCTATTCTAACCTGCTACTGAAGTAAAGCACAAATGGAAGTAAACTAATAAACAACTAATCAAATCCACAATACTTGCAATGAAATACTTCTAGAGACAATTTAACCATGACTATGAAACTAAGCTAAGCATATAGATACAAGAAGAAGAGCCTTTGCTTCTAGGGTTGGGCCCTAACCCAAGAGCTTTAGCCCTCTGATTCAACTTAGTTCTGGATCAAGAAAAAGGTCATTTTCATTATCAAAACAGAAAATTACATCAATGTCTTCCACAAGTGTGGAGTTTGAAAATAACTAGTGTTTTTGCAACACAAATTCGAATCCTAATGAGGCTTTAGGCATCTCTACTTATACAACTAAAGTCTCCAACGACTTCCTTAAATCTAGGGAGGCTCAGCTCCCAAAATTGAGATGAACTAACTCTTTGTCTATCACTTGCTTGACTGCCTTTTGATCTTCATGACTTGGTTGCTTGCACTCCAAGCTGGTGTGATTAATGGAGGAATATTCAAGTGGGGGAGGAGTAAATGAGGAGGATTTACCTCCTACAATATCTCTCCCTTGTCCCATTCGAGTTTCAAACCTTAGTCTTGCCAAAATTCCTTGATTTTCTCTTCCAAACCTGCATTCAATGCATATTAGTCCACTAGGCATAATATCTCACTTTAACTCATCTCATTAAACAAAATATAATCAAAACATGTAATAAGTTGTGAGAAGAGTTGATTTGACTAAGCTAGGAGGTGATTTAAGGCCCATATAATTACCCAATAATGAGGCTCATCACATATTTACTTTTGTTATTCAATAATGAATTATCCCCTATTAATTAGGGAAATTACTGATTGGGAATTGCATAATTCCTATAGGCCCTTTTTTGACTGCATGCACCACCTGTACAATTTGGAATTGTCTACAACTGATAGTACACTTCCCTTGAAGTCGAATATCAGTTGGGTGACTTGAGTTATGTGCATGCATCAATTATTCTGGGTTAATTGAAGAGTTAACTAGTTGATTACAAGTGAACACACCACACTACTAGACCTTACACTAGTTCTTAATCAATTAGAACTAGTTAAACACACAATAACTCAAATGAATTGAAACAGATGCTAGAAATTAATAATCAATCATAACTAAACATAACTCAAGTGTGTCCAACTCGAATTAAATTATTTAACTGAGTGATAAGTGCCATATCACCTCATTTAAATTCCTCCAAGTATTTTATTGAAATTGAAACTCGAATTTTAATCTAATATGACCAAGGAAAATTCAAAACTAGATTTTCGTTTTGCATTTTCAACACTCCCTCTCAACAAGAAAGGGATTATCTGATACCCCAATCCTGCCTCTATGGAACTCGAATTTTCCTCTTGACAAAGCCTTTGTCAAAATATATGCATTCTTCCTCTTAAGGAATGTTCTCCAACAACATGATCTGCCTCTGCACACAATCTCGTAGATGGTGATACCAGATGTCGATATGTTTGGATCGATCATGAAAGACTTGATTCTTAGAGAGTTTGATACAACTCTGATTGTCATAGTAAATCACAGTAGGATCCATCATCTGTCTAAATAACCCAACAAGAATCTTTCTCATCTAGATAGCCTCACATGTTGCTTGACTTTCATCCATGTACTCTACTTCTACTGAGTTGAGTGCATTCGATCTCTACTTCCTTTTGTACCAAGAAACTGTTGCTGACCCAAAACTGAAAATTCCTCTTGATGTGCTCTTCCTATCTGATTAACTCCTCACACAATCTGCATCTTTGAATCCTTTCATCTTCACTCCGTCTGTTCATCTGCACCAAAGACCAAACTGAGTGGTGCTTCTAAGGTATCTCAACACATGCTTTTCTTCCTTCCAATATAATTTGGTTGGCTTAACCACTGCTTGACTAAGCTAGTTAACTTCATAACACATGTCTAGTCATGTGTTTTCCAAATACCTAAGTGAACCCACAAGATGCCTATAAATGGTAGCCTCCATTACTTCACCCGAAATAACATCTTCCTTCCTCCAATTCCCTGCTAGAGGAGTCTCCATGGGTTTGTTTCTCTCCATGTGGAACTTCTTTTTTATCTCGTTGGCATACTTTCCCTGAGAGACAAACAATTCCCCATATCCATGCCATACTTCCATAACGAGGAAATAATGCATGAGCCCCAAGCCCTCCATCTCAAATTCTATTGGAAAAGCCTCTTTGCAAGACTTGATCAACTTGTCATCACCAGTTAAAATTAAATCATCGACATATAATATTATTATCAATAATTTTCCTTAAACAACAATATGGTATAGGTTTGCATATGCTTCACTTTTGGTCAAACCCAACCCAATGAGATAGCTTTCAATCCTGGTGTACCAAGCATGGGGTGCTTGTTTCAAACGATATAGCGCTCGCTTGAATCTATACATATGCGACTCTTTATCGAAGGTATTAAATCCTTTCGACTGCTAAATGTAAACCTCCTCCTCAATCACTCCATTGAGGAATGTTGTCTTCACATCCATCTCATGGATCTTCCATCCCATATACGTTTCAAGTGCTAAAATTTATCTAATTGAAGAGTACCTTGCTACTGGAGCAAAGGTATCTTCATATTCAATTCCCTCCATCTAAGAGAGCCCCTTGGCCACAGATATGGCCTTGTGTTTCTTAATTCTTCCATCTACTGCTTGCTTCACCTTGTAGATCCACCTGGAGCCTACCACTAACTTATACTCTGGTCTTGGGACCACTTCCCAAACATTTTTTCTATTAATTGAATCATATTCCTCTAGCATGGCATCAACCCATATTGGTTGGTTCAACGCTTTCTCGAATGAGGATGTCTCAATCTCTACAAGCTCACTCATAAGAGCCATATATCTAGTGTATTGATTTGGTGACCTCCTCTATCTACATTGTGGTGTGGGTGCTCCCACATTCTCTCTAACATCATGCACTAATTTGGCAGCTTCCCTAGTGCACTTCTTTCCATCTCTGGATGTCTCCGCTTGAGTGGAGGTCTCCACTCTCTGCTCCTCTACTTGTGGTTGATCCACAACTTCCTGAGGTTCTTCCTTTGGAGCCAAAAGCTCCTAATCTGAAAGCAACTGGAGATCCCAGTCAAGAAAACACCTCATTTCCTTCTCCTCATCAAACTCACATCTATCCTAACAACTGTCATCCTGAGAGATGGAAAGTACACATGATAATTGTGAGGTGTTTCAATGTACCTCAAAAATATTCCCAACTCAGCTGTAGGATCTATATTTTTCCTCACATCCTTGGAAACATGATAGTAAACTGATTATCCAAAGATCTTGAAGTGTGACAAATTGGGTTTCTTCCCTGAAAAAGCTTCCTCTAGTGTACTCATGCCAAGAATCATGTGAGGACTCTTGTTCTGCAAATAAACAAATGTGTTGTATGCTTCAACCCACAAGTGCAATGGTAAGCTCTGGTCATGCAACATCATTCGTGCAACTCACACAATACTTATGTTATTTCTCTCATCCACCCCATTCTATTGTGGGTTATGGGGTGTTTTGAACTCTCGTTGAATGCCTTCTTCTGCACAGAAGTTCTTAAACTCATTCAACACATATTCTCCAACGTTATCGCTCTTGAGAGCCTTCACTTTTATTATAGTCTCTTTCTCAACAACTGCTTTAAATTCAAGAAATTTGGAGAATTTATGGTATTTCTTCTGCATGAATAAAATCCATCACTTTTAAGAGAAATCATGTACAAATATAACATAATACATGTGCTTGGCAATCGAGGATATCAAGAGAGGTCCACAAACATTTGAGTGAATCCTTTCAAGGACTACTTGTGTTTTACTGTCCCTATCATTGAAGGTGTCTTTTGTGTACTTTCCCAATTTACACCCTTTGCATGTATCTCACTTCTCTAGTGCACCTTTGGGAAGGCCTATAGAAATTTGTTGCATGATATTCAAAGCGCCATGGTGAAAATGGCCAAGTATTCTATGCTATAATTCACCGATGTCTCAACTTTGCACCTTCTCTACTTTTGTGCTCAACAATGCACAATCTTCTACATATAGTTTGTAGACATTCTTCACTCGAACCCCGATATGCTTCATTTTTCCTATGGAAATGTGTCTAAGGAAATCCTTCCCTTTGTTAAATATCACATTTTAGTCACATTCTTCCAACATAGCAATGGAAACGAGATTCTTCTTCAGACTTGGAACATACATGACATATTTTAATTTGAGAGGGGATTTAGACTCCCTCTGGAAAGTAACTGTACCAATACCGATCATGCTATACCTTACATCATCTACCATCTCGATGTGCATATGGAGGTCCTTTTCCTCCAAGTCACTGAATAATTATGGGTTTCCCGTCATATGGAATGAGGCTCCACTATCCAGATATCAAAAAATACCCATCACCATGCTCACCATACAAGCGATGTGGGTGAAATCAAATTTGAACTGAGAAGCCAAAGCTTCACCTACCACTCCTCCTGAGGCCTTCTTACCCACCTTCTTGTGTGGAAACTTTGTGGCATGGTGTCCAAACTCATGACAATGAAAGCACTTGATTTTCAACAAGTCTTTATTCTTGCCTACTTGACTAGATTCTACTTTGGATTGGGATTTCTTCCATTTCCTTTTCTTTGCCTTTCTAGCCAAGGCAGAGTTCTCCTAATCATCACACTTGGATGTGGTATCATCTCTGGTGTTTCGCCTTATTTCTTCTTTCACCAAGTTGGGCCACAATTGCTCCAAATTTGGTAGCTTCTCCCTTCCATTTACCGAATCCTGGTAGTTGTTACAACTCTTAGGAAGGCTTAGAAGTGATAGGCTTACCAGATCATCTTCTACAACCATAATACCAACACTCCCAAGTTCATACTGACATTGGGTGAACCTACTCAAGTATTGTGGTATTGTGTCACCCTATTCCATCTTGATTTTTTGAATCTTGTACTTCAGTGTCAGTTTCCTATGGTCACTGTTGTTCTGAAAAAATTATATCAACACTTTCCACATTGCATATGGAGTCTCTTTCCCATGGATATTTGAGACAATATGATCTTGAACTCCCTCCAATGTGATCCTCCTCGTCTTTGCTACACACTTCTTCCATTTTGCTAGATCTTGAGCATCAGATGTTGGAGGCTTTGGGATATCATTGTATATGAATTCCTTCAACCCATTATCTTCCAACATTGCCTCATTCCCATACTTCCAAGCAATATAATTCGAGCTACCCTCAAGGGCATACTCGATCTCAGTCCATAGAAAGACAAATTTTTAGATCTAAAGAATGATCCTGCAAATTCAATTCACCTGCAAAGAAAACTTCAAATTCTTATCTTCTATTGTGATTCCTACTCTGATACCATGTAGAAATTTGTTGTAGCTTCAAAACTACTAATATAATTTTCTAAAACAAAAGACTTGAATCTAGTCTACTCATCACTGGAAAGCAATTAATCAATCAAGAAATTACAACATAAACATGAGACAAGATTCAATCACATATGCGTAGAGATTATATATGGGAAAGAAACTGCTCAAAACCCCTTCCTATATGTATTGCATTAATAAGAACATATAGAAGAAATACAATGCTTGCTCAAGCCTGAGCAACCTCTGCACAAGTATAATCTATCTCACTGCTTCACAAACTAGCTATGGTCAATACTTAACAAAATTCCTTCCTGCCCAAGTCCCTATTTCCTTGTGTTGTTCAATAAGGAATTAGCTCCTATGAATTAGTTAAAATACTCATTGGGAATTGTGCAATTCCTGTAGGCCCTTCTATGACTGCATGCACCACTTGTACAATTTGGAATTTTCTACAACTGATAGTACACTTCCCTTGAACTCCAATATCAATTGGGTACCTCGAGTTATCTGTATGCATCAATTATTCTAGGTTGATTGATGAGTTAAATGGTTGATCACAAGTGAACACACCCCACTATTAGAAATTCCACTAGTCCTTAATTAGTTAGAACTAGTTAAACTCGCAATAACTCAAATTAACTGAAACATATTGCTAGAAATTAGCAACCAATCTTAACTCAAATTTATCCAACTCAAATTAACTGATTTAACTGAGTACTAAGTTCCACATCACCTCAGTTAAATTCCTCCAAGTATTTCATTGAAATTGAAATTCGAATTTTAATTTAGTTTGACCAAGGAAAAGTCAAAACTAAATTTTCTTGTTGCATTTTCAATAACACATGATAGTACAAAGATTATAATCTACATGTTTAATTTTCTTTTGGAAATATCATCTAATTTAAATAAAGTGAGAAGTTTGGAACCATGTTTCATATAATAGTTCATCGAAGTCTAACATCATGTTAGAGGTAGTAATATTCCAAAGAAGGGTCATCAAAATCCTATAAGAATCATTATTGTGGAAGCTTCTTGGAAACAACAATTTGGCTAGTATGTATATGTTTAAAGGATGCAGGAATGCTAATGGTTAAGCTATAGTATGAAAGACACAATGAAATTCTTTCTCTTCTTGGAAAATAAAACTTACCTCTAAAAAATATGTGAAGCAAGCTTGAACAAAGGATATCTAGATGATTATATGAGAGCAAAGGTATGCATATTTGAGGTTATCCTTCTAGAGCATGGTTCACATCTACAAGAATCATAAAGGAAGAAATAGTTGTGAATGTGCTTGGTAACTCTTTCATATGGCTGCATGATGCTTGAAAGAATAAATGTGCAATATTTTAAATAAATGGAAATCAATACTCTCTCAAGTTTTCACATGAATATGTTGATCAACATCAAGTATAGTCTTTGGAAGAAAAATAGGGAGTTATCAATGACTCCGAGGAAGATATTGTAGATTGGTAATCAAGCTCAACCCATGGGAACTCTAATAAATGTATGAAGAAATATTCATAAGAAAATGGATCATGTAAAAGGATGTTGATCTCGAATAACTCTAGTAATTTGATGCTTTGACGAGAAGGACCATCATGGCAAGGTAGGTTTGATATTTAATATTTGATATTGGTTATCTGGTTAACATATTATTTTTCTACCTCGGAGGATATTGCAAGAATGTATGATGACGCATGAGGAAATTTCAACTGTGGGTATAGAACTAAATTTAACAAACATATGAATTGAGTATATGATCTTGGCAATCCTTCTAAGGCTATGTTTCAAGGTGTTCACCTCATCACCTTGGGATTGAAAGGTAGCAGTGAAATAAGATAACTTGATGTTCATAAAAAAATATCACTTTCATGTTTAGAAAGAGATATGACTATCTTGAATTTTGACAACGGTCAACATAATGCCTTCTTTGATGGTGATTGGAGGAAAGTTATGTGATAATTTTATGGCCCAAACCCTGTCACTAAAATAAGATGGCTCCATGATATCCAGGAAGGAAGAAGATCGATATGATGAGACAAAAAGAGGAAAGAGGGAGCGATGTAGTTATGAAGAAATATTAGTTGATGCATTTATGAATACAAGCTATATAGCTTATGGTTATGACTTCCCACTTAGAATGAAGTGGAAGAATATCCTCTATATTTCAGAGGGCATAAAGAAGTCTCCTTAAATAGGAGCAAGTATCCTTTTCCCAGTAAAAAGGGAATGGGCATTTACTCTCTGGTTGAGAGGAAGTGATGTTGAACATCACATTTTGTATACTCTCCTTCATGTGTCATGCACCTCACTAGGACTAATAGTTGTAAGTCTAAGTGAAGGCAATGGAAAGAAAATGGTGGATGGAGGATTGGATAAGCATATGTGGATTCCTTGAGGATAGAAAATCAAATATAGTAAATGGATTGACACTCTTGGAGGATTGGACAGGTATCCAATACAACAATGGTTGAAGAGGACCGATACTCTTGGAGAATTGGGAATCCAAGATACGAATAATCCTAAAAGGAATGATCCGGATTTAAACAGGAACGCAAAAAATTACAGAGATAACCATATACACAAAGATGCAGCGGAAATAATACTTCATTTCATTAATGGAAAATACTGAAATATGCTTACAATCAGAAATGGAAATAAACCAGCTAGGGCGATGGTAGCTTATCTATGAGAAGAGATGTGATGGCTACATGCCTCTGAACTGTGTTACAATGAGGCTCGAAGGCCTATTTATGGTTTGAGAAACAATGGAAAGCCCTTAACATTCCAAAACCTAACCCTAGGAGATGAAACGCCAAACTGTGGGCCCCGTTTGGGGTAAATTGGTAAATCAACTTCCCGGGGTCGTAACTTTGGCATATGATCTCCGTTTGACGCGTACAATAGCTCATTAGAAAGATCTATCCGAGCACTATCATTGTTGGAACAAGCAACATCGGTCCATTCCATGGACCCATGTTGCCCCCGATTTCCCAAAAAAATGTCGTTTAGGGCCTCAAAACGGCTCCGGAAGTTCAGGACCCGAAAAACTGCTAAAAATAGTAAGTTGTGCTACAATTAAGGAAACTGAAACTGCTGAGAAAGAAAATGGTGGGGGTCCAGGTGGACTTGGCAAGTGGCCACCAATATCCACCTGGATCAAGGACATACCTAGTGAACATCCAAATGGGGTATGTGCCTTATAGAGGTAGTGTGGTATCTTATGTAAAACCTCCCAGCATTATGCTCCTATATATCAAAGAGATTGTTAAAGTTAAGGCCTTACAATGTTGATAATGTTGGTTAAGATGATGATGCTTAAAGATGGCTTATCAATCTAAATATTCTTATGATAACTCTTCAGTTTGAGACAGATGTTGTACGAGGTATACAATTATGAATACCTCCCTAGTGAAGAGGGAGTTTTAGAAAATGTAACTAGTTTTTCTCTTCATAATTATTATTGTGTTCATGCCAATATGTATATCTTATATAACAAACAAAATAAGAAAAAAAATTATTTTAGAGCACAGGTTGATGCTTTTTGTTGACGGCCTTCTAGGTAAAACATATTATTCATGCTTCTAGGGTTTGTTAGGTCATAGTATTTATTATCATGAGTTAAGAGAGTCAACATAATTATTGTAAGACTCATCTGGGAAAGATGCACCTTGTAAAATAATTTATTTTGAGTCAAAGAAGTCATAATAAGCCTCTTAGCACAATTCGACCCTCCCAATGACAGGTCAACCCAAAGAGGGGTATTTGACCCACCCACAAGAGTATAGATAGAAGTTTTTCGACCTCATTTGCTCACCAATTAAATCTGCAATCAAGAAGCTCAACTTGAAGTGTGAATTTCAAGAAGAAGGTGAGGAAAAGCATGAAAGAAGGAAGAAATGACTAAAAGGAAGGGAAATCAAATTTTTTGTCAATTTTTTCCCTAGTATTCTCTCACACGTGTGAGGATATTGAGCTACTATAGGGGCTGAAGTTTTAGAACAACTACAGGTCCAAAATCTTGTTTTCGGGGGGCGGAATTCTAAGTCTGTTGCATTTCTAAAAGGATTTGTCATTTGACCTTGTTTAGATTTGACCTAATTAGAAGATTTTCTTAGAGAATTGAGTTGGTGCTGGAGGAAGATTTCATCTTGTGGTTTGGGTATTGATTTTCTCATTTGAAATAGATTTTATAAGAAGAGAAGAGTTTTTATGGGTTTTCCCCATTGAGGGGTTTTTCCTTGGCTTGGAGCCTAATTTCTATGTCCATTGTATTTACTTTTTTGCTCTTGATAATTGTTTGATGAAGAAGATATAATAAAGAAACATAAGAAGATAAATAAAGTTCACAAGAAATTTTAAGATTAAGGAGATATTGAATTAATAGTTTCCCTACTGCATTCTCCAACACCTAGTGGTTCTTGGGATACCACTTTGGAGTTAAAGAACCCATAAAATGGGGATTGGTCATGGTTCGAGTCCTTGTTTAATGTGCTCGAGGCCTAGAATCTTCACTTTCTTATATATGTTCATTGCTTTCATTTTTGGGAAGATTAAGGAAAACATAGAAGCCTTTCCTTATTTAAGCATTTCCCATGGTTGTCTTGCTTCAAAACCAACTATGCAGAATCAAGATTTTTTATGAACCCTTTATGGTGGGACAAGAGTAAGCCTTTTCAATTCTAAAAAATTTGGTGATAAAAGATTCTTGGAAAGGTAGGATTTGGGCACTTTTCATACCACAAAGGTACGCAATCACTTCAGTGATGGTTTATTACTTTGGTTGAATGTTTCACAAAGTCTACCTCTTAACATTTTCAGGGATGAACTTCATGCACAAGTGGCTTTTCAAAAGGTGCAGATTCGAGTCAAAATTTGGATGAAGAAGGTGTCAAGTTATTGTTAAATAAAAAATTGCCGCAAAATCAGAGTTTTGACATCTTCTTGGATGATGTACGAGGAGAGGATGTTGTGGAATTATTGAAGAAATTGGGTGTACAACAACCTATAAGGGAGCACTCCGAGTCAAAACTTATTGTCAATTCTCAAGATCACATTTCCCTATTAAATATGGGAATTGTAGATAAATACATAATAATAATGGCAGACTTGACTGAAGGGGATAGTTGGAATTTGTTTTGTTTTCACACTTTTCTCTATAATAATGCAATTTTGCCTAGAAATATTGATGAATATACTTCGAATCATGTGTTTTATAAGTTTGAAGGGATTTCCATTGCATTCAAAGTGGTAGGGAGGGAAATGACCAACATTACTCTTCTAATGTTGTGGGAATAGGCTCTACGATTATTTGTGGTTGAGTTATGAAACTCTTGGCAATGAGGAATTAATATGAAATTGTGATTTTTATACATCACGACTTGCTTCTTAAAGGTCAAGGTTTTTTCCCCAACGAAAAATCATAACTTTCATTATTGAATTGAAAATTTCATGTCGTAGATGCTTCTGAGAAGCATATGCAAAATTGGTGGCGATGCCACATTACTGATATGACTGTATGCTACATAACTGTAACTGATAACTGAAAATAAATACAATATAAACATATCTGTGGAATATACAAGAAACTAATGTCTACAAAAAGTTATGTCTATCAAGGGTAATCGAACATTAGGGCTGATTTGGACCCAGTAACTGTTGATATCCAAAAGGATGATGGAAATTTTGATAGAATTCGTGTCCAGACTGTTCTTGAATCAACCAGAGACCCGTGGCTATTGTGCGGACTCCTTGGATAGCTGATCGGAAAGCTGGTTTCTTTCCATGTAAATATGTTGACAAGTAATAGTGCCAAATTGAGATTTTAATAATAAAACTTTGTCTAGGAGGTTCCTAAGTGTGTGCACATCACATACAGATCGCTGATTGAACCAATTAGTGAAAAGTTTTGAATCACAAAAAATCTGAAGATGTCTTTATCCTTTCTCTAATGAAAAATGAAGAAGATGTTTGAGTGTAATAAGTTCTGAAAAATTATTTGTGCCATCTCCTAATCCCATATGTAGTTTGAAATAATGTTCATCATTGAGATATAATATGGCTCCCCCACCACATCCGGTCTACTGGGCAGATCCATCGAAATATGCCCATGGGAGATATTTGTTGATGTGTTATGTCGAGATATTTCTGATGGGCTGATTGTGGGTGTCATCCGATAATGAGTTATAGAGAGTCGTGATGTGAGAAACAACAAGTGACCAGTGAGGGGGAATGCCTTGAAAAATAAGTTTGTTTCTGATCAACCAAATGCCCCAGCAGATCAGGATTGGAAGGTTTCTGAGTTTGGTGGGATGTGCCTGGTTCCACCACATTTCCCATGCTAAAGTAAAGGTCAGACTTGTCCATCTGATATTCAAATTCATAGAGAGTTGAACTTGATTCCATAGTGCAGATGTAGAAGGACAATGAATAAAAAGATGGTCAATGTTTTCATCTGCATTTCGACAAAGTACACACCATGAAGGTCCCTGGAAAGACTGTCATTGTAGATTGTCCCCAGTTGGTGCTTTATTGCTCAGGATGCACCACATTAAAATTTATGATCTAGGGTGGGCCTGAAGCTCTGTGAAGCTTCCAGAGAGGACTCCACCACCAAATAGTGGCAGGGGACTTATGTTCAGAATAAATAATGGGGTAACCATCCTTTGGAGAGTACGAACCATGTTGAGCGAGTACCCAAATGAGCTCATCATCCCTGTCTAGTATCCGAACATGTGATTTAGCAAGTGCATTTGTGTAATTGATCCATTCTGGATGCCACACCTCTGGAATGCCAAGGTGTACCGGAGATTTCCAAGCCTGTGAGAAAATAGTAGTGCTGTCTGGATCGCCAATGTGGCCTAGAGTGGATATACCAGAGGCTGCCAGATGTTGTATTAGTTAGGGAGGAAGTGAAAAGTTATTCCTGAAACCTGACCAAGGATCCAGACCAATACAAATATTTCTACGAGAACTTATTCTCCATGCCAATCCATCTCGGATGTGTGAAATAGAGTTTAGTACAACACACCAAATCGAAGATATATTTGATTTGTTCCAATGAGGACGTCAAACCCAATCAATAGTGTTGAG
This sequence comes from Pinus tabuliformis, assembly GCA_031772625.1. Lineage (NCBI taxonomy): Eukaryota > Viridiplantae > Streptophyta > Pinopsida > Pinales > Pinaceae > Pinus > Pinus tabuliformis. The sequence goes on along the minus strand of CM062809.1, from coordinate 840,756,879 downwards.
TGGGCTGATGTACTTTCAGTAAACTACCTTGGTCCACAAGTTTTTGGCTGTGAGCACCTGCCAACCCATTTTTGTTGCAAGAGCTTTTGAAAATGCAACAAGATTTTTCATACCCCAACCTCCCCATTTCTTTGGCAAGGCTATATGATCCCATTTAACCCATGGATATGTATATCCTTCCTTATGGCCCTTCCAAAGGAATCTGCAGCAATGTTGTTGAATTATAGAGAGAATGCCTCTAGGGATCTAGGTTAGTGACATCCAATAAATAGGTATAGCTTCTAATATTGATTTGATGAGGAAAAGGCAGCCTACTCTGGAGATCCATCTGTGGTGCTAAATATTCAACCTTCTTTCAATTTTATCCACCAGCCATATCCAATCAGCAATTTTGTATCTGTTAGTCTTGAGTCAAAAGCCTAAGTATTAGAGAGAGAAGGGGAATCTTTGATGTTCATAATGAATTTCATTTTGTGAACACTTTATAGCAGTTAGGGTGGATTTAGAATTATTTCATTCCATACTGGTGGATTTGCAGAAAAGCTTAAGGGCAAAATTGAAAGCAGAGGAACCTTTGATAGATCCATTCAGAAATATAAGGACATCATCCATGAATAGAAGGTGTGTGAGGACACAGTTGTCTGCAATTTTGATTCCCTTTATTCTCCCATTCAACTTATCTTCTGCAATTAATCGACTCAAGCCCTCCATAACCAAAATAAAAAGAAGGGGGGAAAGGGGACAACCTTGACGAAGACCACGTTCAGCATGAAAGAAGGGGGAGGTTGATCCATTAATGAGAATGCTATATGACACATTAGAAATGCAACACATAATCTTGTTAATGAAAGATAAAGGAAAACCCAAGTGTGTCAATAGCATCCGCAGGTATAACCAACTGGTTCTATCAAAGGCTTTAGATAGATCAATCTTGAGAATCATACCCTTCAGGTTCTTAGTTTTAATAGAGTGGAGGCCCTCCTGAGCAATACCAATGGCTTCATGAATCTGATGATGGTTCAGGAAATAAATTTTTTCCGGGGAGATGTTGTTAGAAATAATAGGTTTGATATGGTTAGCAATAATTTTGGCAATAATCTTCCAAATGCAATTGCAAAGTGAGATTGGTCGAAAGTCATTGAAAGTATGAGGAGAATCTAATTTAGGGATAAGGGAAATGAACATCGATTTAAATGCATTATACATCTGGCCACTGGTTCTCCATTGTTCAATAACACAAATAAGTTATGGCCCAAACAATTCATAGAAATTAAGGCAAAATTCCATCAACCAGCCATCCGGGCCCGTACTCTTATCCTTCTTAAAACATTTGAGAACACCTTCTAGCTCCCCCATCGACACCAACTAGGTAAGGTCTTCTGCTATGTTAGGATCTATGAATCTCGAAAATAAGCTGACAACTTTGATCACTTCCACCATTGTGACTTCCTATGAATCTTTGAATAACTGACTAAAATGGATGGTTCTGAGCATGGCAAGTTGATTAAAGGAATGCACCTTTTGACCTGCCTCATTCTCCAGGTGCCATATGGTGTTGATGGCCTTGCACCCTCTAGAAAATTGTTGATAAAACTTGGTATTGTTTTCGCCAGCTTGTAACCAAATGGCATGGCTCTTGAGTCTCTAGGTTTCTTCTCTGTCTTTGAGGATTTTGAGTCTATCAGCTTCTAGTTGAATGATACGGTCTTTGGAATCTGTGGTGTCAAAACCACCTCCACCAGCTTCTTCCAATCTAGATAATTCCTCCTCAATCAATCTGAGATTGTTGTCATCCTTCTTCCTTTTTTCCTTTTCCCATTCAATCATCTTCCGCTTAAGAAATTTAAGTTTTGTTGTGAAACTTTCATATGTTGAAACTTTCATATGTTGGGAGTGCCAGAAGTTTGTAACTAGTTGTAAATATGTCTCATCTTTAATCCATGTTGAATTGAGCTTAAAAGGGGCCTTTAGCTTATGAGCTTCTCCAATAATCTCTAAATACACTGAAGAGCGATATGATATGCCACCTGATCCTTCCCATTATCTGTAGAGAGAGAGATTGTCAAGTAGAACATATTTGATAAGGAGTCGATCCAATTGTCTAGCAAGCATGGCATCCCCAATTCTTCTATTGCGCCATGTAGGTTTAGGGTGAGCCACAGGGATGTCAATAAGGTGATTTATGTCCAACAGGTTTCCAATAGTCTCTAATAGAGGGTCAATTTGAGCATGATTCCCCCAGGATTCTGCATGACCAATCGAGAAATTAAGATCACCCCCAAGAATGATATTGTCAGCTTGCATATATGAAGTGTTCAGAATCTTGTCCCAGAAAGCCTCACGATGTTGACAAGGGCCATAAATGTTAATTAGTCTGAGATCCCTCCCAAGTTCTTCAGAGAAAATATCAGCCCCTAATATTCCTTCCCCTCCCCAGATGTTAGAGAGTTTAATGACCCTAGGATTATAACTGATTGCTATGCCCCTCGATCGACCATGGGCATCCAAGGCATGAAAGTGCCATCTAGGAACTATCGCTTCCAAAGCGGGTATGATATAATCATAGATACTAAGAGTCTCCTGTAAATAAATGATGTCCACCTTCTCTAATTCAAGAAGCCTCCACAGTGCTAGTTTTTTGGCGGGACTAGCCAACCCACGACAATTAAAGGAGAGCCACTTCATGGGGGAACCGAATGTGGGGCATGTCTTGCTCTAAGGACCCCATCAATGGAGAGTTTTCTACCTTCAGCTACATCTAGGCAAGCCTGGTGTATAGCTTTGGACATATTAGAATGTCTGCCCCGAGAGGATTTTGTAGGCTTCGAGAGGGGGATGATGCCGAGACCACAACCATCCATAGTTGAAGGTTTAGCTAGGGAACGTAAGTTGTATCTGTGGTGAGTGTGGGAATCGGTTGAACCCTCAGTTGAAGGGGCAGGATGAACAAAATTAGGAATGGAGGGGGGTTAAAAAAAGTATATAGGAGGGTAGGAAGTAGCAGGATGGGAGAGAGGATTAAGATCATGCACATTTGAAAGTTCCCCAAATAGAGAAAGACCAGAAATAGAGGGCTCAAACAAATTAAAAGGAGAAGTATAAGGGAGAGATGAGACAGTACCCGGATGAGGGTCAGAAGTTGTTGCACGTGCTCTGGTGACATGAGGTGAAGTGGTGCGAGCCGGAACAACTTGTTTCCCTTTGTCCAACCCCTTTGTATTTGACGATCGAGCCACCACTTTTTGAGTTTGCTACCCTTGGAAAATTGAAGTTTCTTTCGTACTAGCAATGCCATCCAAAGACTCTGATAGGGGAGAAGTTTTTGATAGCAAGGGGAAATCCTTATAGAGATGGCCAACTTTGTGGCATCACCGACACCTGAAGGGTACCCCTTCATAATCGAGCATCTACAGATGAGAAGTGCTTCTCCACTAAATTTTTAGGTGTTCCTCTAGTCCTTCATGGGTATCAAGATGGACCAAGATACAAGAAAATGAGATCCTACCAGAATCGATATATGATTTTTTGTAATCAAGAAAAATCCCAAGTGCATTGCCGATACATTTGAATATATCCTCAAACCAGAGGTGAAGAGGTAAACTATGTAAACATACTCATATAGGTCCCGCCCCAACTGTTCCCGATCTGGGCCAAATAATGGACTCCATATTTTGAGCAATACATGGACCATCTCAATGTGCCAATACATCGTTAGTACCTGTTAGGCCCCTATACTACTAGTGTAACCCCTTATTGTTATTAGTATAACCCACTTATTATATTGATGTACCCATGTAGTGCCCATATTGTTACTATTATGCCACATAGAAGCCCACCATTGTTACTGTTGTGCCCTACAATATTATTGTTATGTAGGCTTTGATTGTAATGGGACCACTTAGACTCCTATATATAGAAAGGAGGTATTTTCATTTGTATCATCCAAGAATTGTTCATTTATGTAATGTAAAGGAGGTTTCCCCCTCAAAGAGGCTGAATTCTAAGGCGTGGATTTATCTTTTCTATCTTTTCTTGAGCTGGTTTCATAACATTTGGTATCAGAGCTTTGGATTCTAGGGTTTCGCTGCTCCAAACAGGTCATCGTGGAATTGTCGCTATAACTTTTTTTTTGTGACATTTCAGAAATCGAAAAAAAAACCCATTTGAGAATAATTGGCACTGAACCTTGGGTCCGAATTTCAGATCTTTTCGCGCGATATTTTCGGAGATATGAGCTTTGGAAGTTGGTCTTTTTTCAGACTCCTGAATTACACTCAAAACAGGTGACCTGGGGAAAATCGTCATAACTTTCTTTCTGAGGATCGGATTGAAATTTCATAAGAAGGTACAGAAAGAGGACGGACTGTAGTTTTGGTTTATATATTTTTCAGAGTCAAAGGTTGAAACAGTGACACGTGGCATTTCATACAAGTCGCTCTACTGAACTAGTCTATAATCAGGTCACTGCGGGAGATTGTGCATAACTTTTTCTTGGAGAATCAAATTTGGATCAGACTTGTGGCATTGGAAAGAGGACACAGAGGGATACTACAGGTCACAAGTTCAGAACTTAAAGATCCGAAAGTACAGAGTTACAGTCGTTTCAAGGTAGAGCTCCTAAAATCAAGAAAAAGCAAGATGAGGAAGCTTGATGGCAAGGATCCGGTAAATTGGATACTTCAGATGGAGCAATATTTTGATATACATGGTGTACAACTGTTACAAAAAGTATGTATTGCATCTTCATATTTAGAACGAGATCAATTTTTATGGTACAAAGGGCTTTGTTCTCGTAAAAAACTTGTTACGTGGTCAATTTTCACGGAGGAAATGATAGCACATTATGAGGATATAAAGAGCAACACCTTCTTTAGAGCAACACCACAACAATTGGAAAGAGTAAAAGGGCTTTGTGACATAATGGAAAGCAAAATTATGGAAACCAGGAAGCATACCCCTCACAACTATAAAGATGGAAGTGTTGTTTCTCCCAGCCTTCCTCAACCTACAAGGGTTACACCACAACAATTGGAAGAAAAAAGAGAAAAAGGGCTTTGTTACAATTGTGATAACAAATGCACTAAAGGTCATAGGTGTGCTGAGAAGAAATTATTTTACATAGAATATGAAGAGGAGGAAGAAAAGGATCAAGAAGCATCAAAAGAAGAGGATATACGTCAGGACACCACCCCAGAGAAAGAAGAAATGAATCAGACCATATCTTGTAAAGTATTGGCAAGAATTACCACTCCTCAAACTCTCAAGATAGAAGGACATATCAAGAAGAAAAAGGTGCAAGAAGTGAAAGATCACATCGAGAAAGAAGAAATGAATCCAACCATGTCTTGTAATTCAATGGATGAAATTACCACTCCTCAAACTATCAAGATAGAAGGACACATCAAGAAGAAAAATGTTCAAGAAGTGAAAGATCACATCGAGCATCAAGAAATGAATCCGACCATATCTTGTAAAGGACTGGAAGAAATTACCACTCCTCAAAAGATAGAAGGACATATCAAGAAGAAAAAGGTTCAAGTAGAGAAGGATCATATCGAGCATCAACAACAAGTTCTCCAACTTTTAAAGGATAATGCCACTTCGGTGCAAAATCAAATGAAACAACAGGTAGATCAACATCGTAGTGAAAAATGTTTTGATGTGAGTGATTGGGTATTTTTACTGCTACATCTCAAGCAAGCTATTTATGAGAAGGAAATGTTGGCAATACTACATGCACTTAAAAAATGGCGACCTTACCGAATGGGAAGACGCTTCAAGGATGAGGATGTGGAAGCATTATTTTGTGCTATTTATATTATCCAACCAAATTGGATAAACGAAGCAACGGATGAATGGAAGAAGAACGAAGAAGTATGGCCACTTATTCAAAAGTTGCGAAAGATCCCAATTCAAGCAATATTGCCAGAAATTGAAGAGGAAGGAAAAATCATATTGGAACCTGGAGCAGTCACAGAAACAAGAACTCGACAGCTACGAAATCGATCAATTTCAGAGTATCTCATCAGGTGGAAGAACTTACCTGCTGAATATTCCACATGGGAGGACAAGAATTTTATATAGAAGCATCAAGAACTACTCAAGCGTTGAGGACAACGCTTTTTGAAGGAGAGGGGCATGTTAGGCCCCTATACTACTAGTGTAACCCCTTATTGTTATTAGTATAACCCACTTATTATATTGATGTACCCATGTAGTGCCCATATTGTTACTATTATGCCACATAGAAGCCCACCATTGTTACTGTTGTGCCCTACAATATTATTGTTATGTAGGCTTTGATTGTATTGGGACCACTTAGACTCCTATATATAGAAAGGAGGTATTTTCATTTGTATCATCCAAGAAATGTTAGGCCCCTATACTACTAGTGTAACCCCTTATTGTTATTAGTATAACCCACTTATTATATTGATGTACCCATTTAGTGCCCATATTGTTACTATTATGCCACATAGAAGCCCACCATTGTTACTGTTGTGCCCTACAATATTATTGTTATGTAGGCTTTGATTGTATTGGGACCACTTAGACTCCTATATATAGAAAGGAGGTATTTTCATTTGTATCATCCAAGAATTGTTCATTTATGTAATGTAAAGGAGGTTGCCCCCTCAAAGAGGCTGAATTCTAAGGCATAGATCTCTATTTTCTATCTTTTTGTGAGCTGGTTTCATAACATTTGGTATCAGAGCTTTGGATTCTAGGGTTTCGCTGCTCCAAACAGGTCATCGTGGAATTTGCGCTATAACTTTTTTTCTGTGACATTTCAGAAGTCGCAAAAAAAACCCATTTGAGAAGAAATCGCACTAAACCTTGGGTCTGAATTTTAGATCTTTTAGCGCGATATTTTCGGAGATATGATCTGCGGAAGTTGGTATTTTTGCAGACTCCTGAATTACACTCAAAACAGGTGACCTGGGGAAAATCGTCATAACTTTCTTTCTGAGTATCAGATTGAAATTTCGTAAGAAGTTACAGAAATAGGACGGACTGTAGTTTCTGTTTATATATTTGTTCGAGTCAAAGGTTGAAACAGTGACACGTGGCACTTAATACAAGTTCGCTCTACTGAACTAGTCTATAATCAGGTCACTGCGAGAGATTGTGCATAACGTTTTCTTGGAGAATCCAATTTGGATCAGACTTGTGGCATTGGAAAGAGGACATAGAGGGCTACTATAGGTCACAAGTTCAGAACTTAAAGATCTGAAAGTACAGAGTTACAGTCGTTTCAAGGTAGAGCTCATAAAATCAAGAAAAAGCAAGATGAGGAAGTTTGATGGCAAGGATCCGGTAAATTGGATACTTCAGATGGAGCAATATTTTGATATACATGGTGTACAACTGTTACAAAAGGTATGTATTGCATCTTCATATTTAGAACGAGATCAATTTTTATGGTACAAAGGGCTTTGTTCTCGTAAAAAACTTGTTACGTGGTCAATTTTCACGGAGGAAATGATAGCACATTATGAGGATATAAAGAGCAACACCTTCTTTAGAGCAACACCACAACAATTGGAAAGAGTAAAAGGGCTTTGTGACATAATGGAAAGCAAAATTATGGAAACCAGGAAGCATACCCCTCACAACTATAAAGATGGAAGTGTTGTTTCTCCCAGCCTTCCACAACCTACAAGGGTTACACCACAACAATTGGAAGAAAAAAGAGAAAAAGGGCTTTGTTACAATTGTGATAGCAAATGCACTAAAGGTCATAGGTGTGCTGAGAAGAAATTATTTTACATAGAATATGAAGAGGAGGAAGAAAAGGATCAAGAAACATCAAAAGAAGAGGATATACGTCAGGACACCACCCCAGAGAAAGAAGAAATGAATCAGACCATATCTTGTAAAGCATTGGCAAGAATTACCACTCCTCAAACTCTCAAGATAGAAGGACATATCAAGAAGAAAAAGGTGCAAGAAGTGAAAGATCACATCGAAAAAGAAGAAATGAATCCAACCATATCTTGTAATTCAATGGATGAAATTACCACTCCTCAAACTATCAAGATAGAAGGACACATCAAGAAGAAAAATGTTCAAGAAGTGAAAGATCACATCGAGCATCAAGAAATGAATCCGACCATATCTTGTAAAGGACTGGAAGAAATTACCACTCCTCAAAAGATAGAAGGACATATGAAGAAGAAAAAGGTTCAAGTAGAGAAAGATCATATCAAGCATCAACATCAAGTTCTCCAACTTTTAAAGGATAATGCCACTTCGGTGCAAAATCAAATGAAACAATAGGTAGATCAACATTGTAGTGAAATTTTTTTTGATGTGAGTGATTGGGTATTTTTACTGCTACATCTCAAGCAAGCTATTTATGAGAAGGAAATGTTGGCAATACTACATGCACTTAAAAAATGGCGACCTTACCGAATGGGAAGACGCTTCAAGGATGAGGATGTGGAAGCATTGTTTTGTGCTATTTATATTATCCAACCAAATTGGATAAACAAAGCAACGGATGAATGGAAGAAGAACGAAGAAGTATGGCCACTTATTCAAAAGTTGCAAAAGATCCCAATTTAAGCAATATTGCCAGAAATTGAAGAGGAAGGAAAAATCATATTGGAACCTGGAGCAGTCACAGAAAAAAGAACCCGACAGCTACGAAATCGATCAATTTCAGAGTATCTCATCAAGTGGAAGAACTTACCCGCTGAATATTCCACATGGGAGGACAATAATTTTATATAGAAGCATCAAGAACTACTCAAGCATTGAGGACAACGCTTTTTGAAGGAGAGGGGCATGTTAGGCCCCTATACTACTAGTGTAACCCCTTATTGTTATTAGTATAACCCACTTATTATATTGATGTACCCATGTAGTGCCCATATTGTTACTATTATGCCACATAGAAGCCCACCATTGTTACTGTTGTGCCCTACAATATTATTGTTATGTAGGCTTTGATTGTATTGGGACCACTTAGACTCCTATATATAGAAAGGAGGTATTTTCATTTGTATCATCCAAGAATTGTTCATTTATGTAATGTAAAGGAGGTTGCCCCCTCGAAGAGGCTGAATTCTAAGGCGTGGATTTATCTTTTCTATCTTTTCTTGAGCTGGTTTCATAACAGTACCCCAGTGGCTTGTTCTGACCTGTGAAAACGAAGCACAAAACATCCCCAGGACATCATTACTACTAAAGGTAATTCCTCCATTTCTGACCCCAGATCTCTAGACCCGCTTCCTTAAATGAGCAGTGGAGTAATTGTGATCCCGAACTTTTCCAACCAAAACCCTATCGATAGTGTCGAGGACCCCGTCAATCTACAATCCATCCCTAAAATAAGAGAGATCCCCTTATTACCTATCTTGATGCACTTGGGTTTCTTCACATTCCGCTTCAAGTTCCCTGCAATAGGGTTATCAGAGTCGAATGGTGGGGAGTCCAGAGCACCACTAACCCTAGCTTCACCTCTAGGAGTGTCTGGTAAGGGGGAAGGTGCACCATCAAAATAACCAAATGAGGGGAGAGGATAGGTTTGTGGAGTGCGGGGTAGGGTTACATAGGGAGCAATGAAAACATACGGAGCTGCAGAACTAACCCTAGAATGTCTGGGAGCAGAGGAATAAACAGATGGTCTAAGAAAAGAAATCTTGATTAACGGATCGAGGGCTAGGACAGATGGGGGAGTAGGGTCAAGACAAGATGTCAGGAACTGAAGGGATGCAGGGGAGGGTGAGAGATATTCAGATTTTGGAATAAAGAAAGAGGCATCAGGGGAACTAGAATATGGTAGACGGAAGGAGGAATGATCAAGGACCAGAAGAGATTAAAAATCGGAAGGGTTAGAGGTATGTACGGAAGGTGTCGATGAGGCCCTAGATTCAATGTCCAGAGGATCCGATAGATCAGGAGCGACCGAATGAGCCATAACGGTATGATGATGTGGAGACTCTCTCTAGATAAACATAGATCCAAGGGGATATTCAGAGTAATCAACCAACTCCTCATCCATCTCAGCCAACAGAAATCTATGGATGACTGACAACTTGATGTGAATCCACCGACAGATGCATCAACCAGTGAAAGAGTTGACCACCCAAACCCCCAAATATAACCACAGGTTCGAGTGTAGGTGACTAGATGCTGCAGTAGGTCACCGGGCAATGAATAGGCATACAGTAAACCCTAATCGTAACCTCGCAAAGGACGCCAGTTCAATCCCAGGCACGACTTCAGAACCATTTTTCCTCCCCTTCATAGTTTCGGTTAATTTATTAAAGGTCAAGTTATTGATATTGAAATATATATTCTTTCATAGATAGGGGAAGGGATGCTATCAAGGAAGGTATTGCAAGACAACCATCAATTCATATATGACCCAATAATTATTAGCAGATATTTGTCTGATTGAAGCAACCATTTGAGAGATTTATCTCAACATTTTAAGATATTGTTGTTTGATTGTACATTTATGAATAAAGGTAGAGATAAACATACACACGCAAGTTGCTGCTACACAAACAAAAATTTTATTCACTAATATTTTTCACATACATCCACCTGAGCTACTACCCTTGGATTTCACACATTACAATGACCCAACCATGGGTATATATAAGAACCACTCTTACTAACTATGGAATCAAACAAACTCTAACTAGACTTGAATTCTCTCCAACTAACGAATTCATTAAAATATAACTACACTCAACTTAACTCAAGCATTCATGCATCACTCGACTTAACTTCCTTAAATTAAGTCATCATACATTGCATGCACATGGGAGTAATTACAATTTATAACATTCCACCTTAAATTTTAACTATGATTGTATGAATCAACTTCAACTTAATCATGACTCAACATGACTTAAACATGCCTCCTAGCCTAAGTCTCATCTAGACTTTCAATGACTCAAAAAAGTGCAATTTTGGATTTTATTTTTTGTTTCTTCCTAATTCTATACCCTCGAAACCACTTCATTATTTGTTTTGATTTCTTGTTGTATGCTCCATATTTCCTCACTTGTTATTGCTGCAATTTTTCTTTGACTTCTCCTGTATCTATTGTGAGAAAATATTTAAGCTTTCTGAGTCATTCTTCTACAACTTCATCTTCAAACCATGAACATCACTATGTTTCTTGCACTTCATATTTTTAATCTTCGTTTTGCCTTATTTCTTGATAGCATAATGTGATCTCTTCCCTATACCATTGCTAAAATATTGTTTCAACACTTTCTTCTTCTTCTTCAAAAACTTCCATATCATTTCTTGCATCCTTTTCTTCATCTTCTATTTCACCTGGACTACTATCCTGTTTATCTGCACACTGAAAATCAATGTTAAAAACATATTCATTATGCTCTGCAATGAGAGTTTTCTTTGGTTCTTCTTTCTTCTCTGCCTATGCCTTCTCTTCCTCTTTCTTCTTTGACTCTATAATTGCATTAAAGATATCTTCCACTGCTATGTAGTCAGCGGATATTCTTTCAAATCTCCACAAGTTTTTTCATTGGTAATGATGTTCAGAAATGATTTCATTATAATTCCAAAAAAGGGTCATGGGAAGTATGGTCTCTCATCATCTCAACATCTCAACAATCAATCCCCTGCCATTAAGTTCACTATGGAATAGGAAGTCGATGGATTCCTTCCTTTCCTCGTTGTTCTTATTTCAAAGAATTTTGATGGTTCCTTCTCCCACCAAGTGTTTCGAAAGAAAACACACACTGAGCAATATGTTCATGCCAGCTCCCATCATTTCCAAGCTCAAAAGTTGGGCGTTCTCAACACACTTGCCACTCGTGTGTTGAGAATCTCTGATGAAAATAGCCTCGATAAAGAGAACGCCCACCTCCTTAATGTCTTTGTTAATAATGGTTATAGTAGGCAACTCAGTAAGAAAGCCTTCCTTAAAGCCAACAAGAATTCATTGATCAAGAAAAACCATAAGGATCGAATCTCAGGGGTTCATCTCCCTTACATCCAAGGGACTACTGATAAGATTTCCATGATTCTTATGAAGCATAATGTTCCCTCTACCTTTAGACCCCTTAACACAATCTGTAGCTCCCTCTGGTTGGTAAAGGACCCGGTCGACCCCAAAGACATGAAAGGTGTCTATGTTATTCCCTATTCTTGTGGGACCCCCTACATTGGCGAGACTGGTCATTCTATTAATCAAAGGGTTAGTGAGCACTTAGCCGCCTTAAAACATGGGAGGACCTGGTCTTCCACCTTAGCAGAGCATGTTGAAAAGATAAAGCATCACATGTGTATTGAGGAGGCTCGTGTTATTGCTAGGGTTGCTCAGTTTCATCACTGGAAATTTAGGGAAGCCATTGAGATTGAAAAAAGGCCAAACAATCTCAATAGAGATGACGGCTGGAAAATTAGCAGTTGTTGGATCCCTGCCCTCTCTTCCTAGCCATTTCCCCCTGCCCTCGCTCCTTTTGGTGTTCTTCCCCCTCAATTTATGGAGCGTCAATATTTCCTGTTTCATTGTCCCTTTGATTTTATGTTTTTATTCGCCTGTTCTCTTTCCCTTCCTCTCGATTAATATTATAATCTTTATCGTTGCTCAAGAAATAAAATTCCTTTTATAAATACTTTCTTTACCTAATTATTGATGAAGGTTTTTAAGATGAGAACTAATAACTAACCTACTTTAAAACAATCTTCTTACTTTCTACCCATTGATTTAATTAATTTTTATCCTTGGTCCCTTATTCCCCTAACTTATTGAGTTATCCTTTTAGGAATTATTCTTATTATATTTTATTAATATATTTAATTTTTTTGCTTAAGAAAGAATAGGGCCTTCTATTCCATTATATAAAGAAAAATTAAAAGAATATTTTCACCCCAAGGCTCTGTGGCCCACAATATAGTCGGGCCCCACAATACCTTAGTTACCGAACCATAGGCTCGCAGACCGGGCCAAGGACCCACAAAACTTTAAAAACCACCATCAACTGTGCAATCTGGCTCCGAAGATCTAACGATCTAGGGGTTGTTTCGGGAAATTTACTAGCGCACCCTTTAACAAACAAATCGGACCCAAAAAGATTTCAAAACTGACTCTAAAGCCATATCGGGTCTACCTAGGGAGATAACTCATGAGCATTTTAACTGCCCGAAATCCACGAGATGTGAGAAATTCCGAAAGGATCGAGAAACAAGCACGGACAATAACACCAGTTGTGAACCCGAAGTCTTATCGAGACAAAGTTTAAACAATTTTTAGGTCTGTATGGGCAGTTAACTGGCCCGTTGTTTGCTCTGTGAAATGCATAGGATTACTTTGATTTCGCCAACCTACGCACACGTTAACTAGCGAAGACTTGTCCTGTATGTGATTTGGGCCAGTGTGAAGACTTGTTTTGCATAAGTTTTCCCGCCCGAGAACCCTTGGTTTATATGGTTCTGAGTGCATTTTCCCGCCCAAAAAATAAAACCAAGGCCTTCATTAGTAATGTAGACCCTAGGAGTTCCAGGTATATCCTGCTCGTAATTAGCCATTAGCAGCTTCCCTCTGTAGACCAAACTTCCTCTGTTTCCTTCATTCTCCATCCAATTGATTTCCTCTGCTTTGATAGAATTCCCTGTCTAAGTGCGCTTGTCTATCACACTCTTCCCTCAACCGTCCATGGGGAGTCCTTGTCCATTCATATTTCATGTAGCTCTTAGAACAGAGTACTCCTTCATTTGCTAATATGTCCGCTAATTTGTTGGCTGTTCGGCGCACATGAAAGAAACTTAAGGTTCTCATGGTTTGCAGGTGGGATTGAATGCGTTTATAAACTGGTAGTAACTGCCAATGTCTTGACACTTTGTCTGGTGCTAAGCCATTGCAAATTTTCTTTACCGAATTAATTATCAACTCGGAATCAGCTTCAATAATGGTATTCTTTAAATTTGAGTCCCTCAATATTTCTAAGCATTTCTCAAGGGCCATGAGCTTTGCCATGTTATTAGTGGTCTTTCCCAAATGATAGTAAAAGATGGATTTTATGAAGCCCTTTTCATCCCTTATGGCCCCTTCATAACCCGCCAGACCAGGGTTTCCTTTTGAGGCTCCATCTATGTTGCATTTCATAAAACCCTTAGGGGGAGGTTGCCAGAAATCCTTGTTCACTGATATATGATTTACAAACTTGATCATACCCTAGGGGAAAAGCCCCTTTAGCCCCAGCTGAAGAAGTATCTGCACCTCCTGATCTTGAGGAGGGTTCTCAGAAGTGTTTTTTATGAGGGTTCTACAGTCTCTCTGATCTTCCTTCTAATCTGAGCCATGATGTTCTGGGATGAACCAAATCTTTTCTTGGAGAGTCTGTTGTTGTGTTCTTTCTAGACATCCTAGATTAGAAAGCTTGGAATCAAAGCCAAGCTTTGTTGATTATTTCATTCTCAAAGAAATTTTTCCTCCAATTCCTTAAAGTACTGGTGATGCTGCCAATGTCCCTATCTATTTGACTGAAGATTGAAGCCACCCAATTCCATAGGGTGGAGGTGAATGGGCATAGGTTGAGCAAGTGCTCCATATATTCTTCTTGTAGTTCACATAGCAAGCATTTAGAAGGACCAGCTACCCCTCTTTTCCTGAGGTTTTCCCAAGTCAGAATTTTTTTATGTTGCACTAACCACATGAACAATTTTATTTTCATCCAGATTTGGTTCTGCCATAGGTCCTTCCATACTTTATCAGGGTTTGGGAAGTCAAGCCCAAGGGCTATTCTCTTGGCCTCTTTGAGTTTAAAGTTGCCTTTGTTGTTTTTACCGCATCTTAATTGGTCTGAAGATGTTAATGTCAGAATCTTTCTCTGTTCCAAGATTGTTGTAATAGATTTTGCCTGGGTTTTCAACGGGGATTCATCACTGTAAACCAAGTTCTTCCATATTCTCCATTTTCTATCACTTCTATCCTACTCCCAGAAATCATTTACCCTGAGTAACCCTTTGTCATCAGTATCCTTTTCGAGATCGACAAATTCTTCTTTTATCAGTTTGGGTTCTTGTTGCCAATTATCTTCCTAAAATCAAGCAAGGTTTCCATCTTTGATTTCCCAAAAACCGTGTTTCTGATCAATGGATCTATTCTCCCAAGCTTTGTTCCAAATGTGTGAGCCTTTGATGATCCTAGACATTCTAATGTAATCATTTTCCTGCCAATTGTTTGCATATTTCTGTTTCGAAACTTGGGCCCAGGGAGAAACCAGTTCTTTTAGCCATCTCCACCATAGTTTTGCCCCCATGACTGTGTTTAGGGTTTTAGGGTCATCCAGTCCTAAACCTCCATGTGTTTTAGGTTTATAGATCTTTTCCTAGGCTACCAAAGCCCATTTCTTTTTCTCTTCCCCTTTTCCCCAATGAAAATATCTTTGGATGTTTCTTATGTGTTGCCCAACTCCCTTTGGAGCTGGAAGGGTTGAAAACATGAAGATGGGGAGAGTTTGAAGCATAGATTTTGTGAGCACTAGCTGACCTGCTAAATTTAGAGACCAGTTTGTCCATTTTTGGATTTTGTCCTAGAGTCTATTAGTAACAAGCTCCCACACTACCTTGCTCACAAGTTTATCGATTAGAGGCACCCCCAAATATTTGGAGGGTAGCATATCTCTTTGAAAACCTAGGATTCTGGTGAGGCTTCTCTGAACTGCAATTTCAGTATTAAAAAAGAAAATCTTGGATTTGGTAAGGTTTACCTCTGTGCCTGCAGCCAAAGGAAATTTGTTTAGGATTTTCTTGAAGGCATGAGCTTCATGGACTGTTGGCATACCCTGCAGCATGGTATCGTCCACAAATTGTTGATGGGTCAAGGAATCCCCATTCAGAGTGAGTTTAAGACCCTGGATTTTGCCTTTGACTTTGGCATGTTTGATTGCATTACCTAGCCCTTCCATCATGAGAATAAAGAGGAAGGGTGAAAGCGGATCTCCTTGTCTGAGTCCTCTTGTGGGCTTAAAGGTTCTGGAAGGTGAGCCATTAAGCAGGATTGAAAAGCTTGAGGTGGTTACAAGGGCCATCACCCATCTTATCCAGTTATGGTCAAAGCCATATGATATTAGAACCTCCCTGATGTATGCCCAGCTTAGCTTGTCATATGCCTTCTCTAGGTCAAGCTGAATGATCATACCTGCCTGCTTATTGCTCTTAAGTGAGTGAGCCACCTCATGAGCTTGAATGATATTATTAAGAATTTGCCTACCTTCCACATATCCAGTTTGCTCCTCAGACACTAGAGTTGGAACAAGGGGCTAAAGCTTGTTTGCAATTATTTTGGAGATAATTTTATACACCACATTGCATAATACTATGGGTCTAAATCTATCTAGTGTCATGGCATTATCCTGCTTTGGAATCAAGTATAGGAAAGAGGTATTGAGCGCCTTCAAAATAGTTTTGCTTTTCCTTGAGTCCTCCACCACATCGAGTATACCTTGTTTGACTATATCCCAACAGGCTTTGAATAAGTCCACGTTGAAACCATACAGACCTAGAGCTTTCCCATTTTTCATTTCTTTAATGACTTCGCTAACCTCCTCTTCATTCACCGACCTGTTCAGATTAAAATTGTCTTCTCTGGTCACTAGCTTGGGAATGTGCTTTGTGAATTCATTAATAAATTGTGTTCTATCCATGGGAGGCTCCTCTGCTATGCCTTGGAAATGTTGGACCAAAGAAACCTCTATTTCTTGGTGTGTATTGAGCTATTTTCCTTGAATGTCTTTGATTTTTGTAATCCTGTTTTGAGCCCTATGCTCAATGGTGGATTTGTGAAAAAACCTTGTATTCTTGTCTCCTTCTTTTAACCATTGTACCCTTGATTTTTATTTCGAGAATATCTCCTCTTGCATACATAAGCCCTCCCATTTCTATTCAAGACAGTCTACTTGTCCCTTACTCTCCTCAGTAAAGCCATCTATGATCATGATCTGGTTGATTTCCTATAGCTGTCGTTCAACTACTGTTTTGGCTTCGAAGATATTGCCAAACTCATTCTTATTCCAATCTTTAAGCTTGTGTTTGATGTATTTCAATCTTTTATGCAGAAGGAACATCTTTGTGCCCTGAACCTGCATGTCTTCTACCCACCATTCTCCAATGTTGTTGAAGAAGTCTGGATGGGTAAGCCACATGTTTTCAAACCTGAAAGGCCTGTTTCTTGGAGTTCCTATAAATGAAGCTTCAAGTTGAATAGGCCAGTGATCTGAGCCTCCAAAAGCTAGTATCAAAGCTGATAAGATAGGGCCTGTGAGGAGAAGGTCCTCCGAAATAATGAATCTGTCAAGTTTAGAGGCCACCTGAGCCACTCCTCCCCTCTTATTATTCCATGTGAAGATACCATTACTTGTCTCTGTATCTACTAGCCTCATGTTGCTTATGAAATTCTGAAAAGATATGGAATCTCTGCGTAATAATAATCTAGTCCCACCATTTTTTTTCTGATAAAATTTGATCATATTAAAGTCTCCTCCATGAATCTAGGGGATACCCAGATGTCTCTCTTAGCTCCTCTAGTGAGGCTAGGAGCTTGAGTTTGTCATTAGGCTTTTGTGGACCATAAGTATTAGTGATCAAATAAACTTCCTTGTCCCCCAAAGGTTGAATGACCATTGAAAGATAGTTCCTGGATGCTTCAGCATCTAGTATTCCAAATTTCAGAGGGTTCCAGAGTGTGAGAATTCCCCCTGCTACTTTGTCTGCTTTAACTTCTAGATATTCATACTTAATAAGCCATTTGTTGTGTATTTCTCTTATTTTGTCTATTGAACATTTTGTTTCTTGAATAAATACCATGTCTGGTTTTTCATTTTTCATTCTATTACTGAGATTTCTCTGTTTCCTCTTACTTCCTAGACCTCTAATATTCCAAGTTGTAAGATTCATTAAGAAAGATTTGTAAATGAGTAACTTGAAAGGTATTTCATCTTACCTGAGTTGATCATGATGTTTCCACATTCTATTAGCAACTCATTCTGTTTTTTTCTTCCTCTTTTTCTGCCTAGGTGCTTGGGAGCCCGTCCCAATGTTGCCTCCATCGATTTAACTCCTCCATTTTCCTGACTATCATGATTTATTTTAACCCCAACACTTTTTGCCTGAGTTCTCCAGAGGAATCGTTGTTTCACTCTATTAAACTCCTCTTGAGGTAATGACTCCACTCCTTTGGTTTGTCCCTGCTCCAGGAACTTTTCCAGATCGAGGTGCTCCGTATCAAGGATATCCTGCAGTTCATGATCCTCCGTTCCCACTTTGCATGGGGTCATCTCTTGGTCTCTGTCAAGTTCCATAGTGCTTGGCTGATCCTCCTTGTGTTGGCTATTTTCAGGTCTATCCTCCATGATGTCCTCCTTTTCCTTCTCTGCATGGCTATCTTCCAGTTCCTGGTTCTCTTTATCGTTCCCATCTTCTTCTTCTAATATCTTGAATCTATTCTGACTAATCTATTTTTCCTCATTGAATTTCTTCTGGTACTTTCTCCCTCCTCTGCCTCTACCTCCCACTTTGGTAAAACTTTCCATATCTTTCCCAGAGGTGGCTTTAACACTACTCTCGATTTTGTTTAAAGGGCAGTGTCTAAAGAGGTGCCTGTGTTCATGGCATTTTCGGTATTGGAAAGGAACATGCTCGTATTCCACTGTCTGCACCCAATCTTTATCATATACCTCTAGAATTATCTCATCCGGTAGTGCTCCAGAAAGGTCCATTTGTACGCAAATACGGGAAAAGGAGGTGTATTTTCCTCGCAGTGTGGCCTCTGATATTTTTAAAAAAAGCCCTAGTTTATTTCCTATGGCTTTTAATGATTCAGGCTGCCAATAATCTAGAGGTAGGGAATAGAGTCTTATCCATACCGGAACCAAAGTGAATGTCTCTCGTTCTGGAACAAAATTCATCACCCATGGCCGCATATAGAGACCTGCAGTAGCATAGAAGTATGGCCCTCCTTCAAACACCCTGTCTTTATCCTCTAGGTTTGTAAAAACGACTGTGAAGAAACCCTTAGATCCAAGGTGCAGATCTGTTTCTCCCTTGGGCTTCCAACAATTCTTTATCCAAGCATTGAAAGCTTTCTATGTAGGCCATAACCCCATGAATTTACATATTATAGCATGATTAGCCATGTGCACCTGTAGTGTTGGATCACTTAACACCACTCTGGGTGTGATTGTCGCCTTAGGTTTACATGGCCCTGTCCAATTTCCGTGAGAAACTTTTTGACTATCTCCCTCTATTCTCTTCTCTTTTCTAACTTCTTCCCACTTATCTTCCTGCTCCTGTGAGCTTCTATTTTCCTGTTTCCCTTTTCCTGAACTCCCGGTTTCAGCTTCTAGTGGCTTCTTGAAGCGACTAGAGACTGCCTACCTATAGGAGGGAGTGCAACTCCCCCCCTCTTGCCCCTCCATGGTGCCCAACATTGGTCTTCTTCTGCAAACCCTACCTTCGTGCGTATTTTCTCCAGCTAAGTTCTCCTCACCACCTATTAATATATTTAATTAGATAAGGCTTAAGTTTATATTTATTTTAATAGCTTTATTAATAAGATCCATTAATAGATTTAACTACATTCAATTATGGTAATAAATTTTACAATATTGGCTTACAATTAGTTTTTTAATTATATATAGATTTAATATTAACCCCTTTGATCAAATATGAATAAAGACTAACTTACAATTAATTAACTAAATGTTTGATTATATGATTTTAATATAATACTAAATATTTAATTATATAGCTCTTATATAAATTTAATGTCAACCCTTTTAATTTTAATTGATTTGTTACCTTATTTATATAGATATTAAACTAACTTTCCATTAACTATTTTATTATATGTAAAATTAAATAGCCCCTTTTAATTTAATATAAATAAAACTAACTTACCATTAGTTTACTAATTAGTTAATTATGTAACTTTAATTATATAACTTATATATATATTTAATTACGTCGTAAGGCATTCCCTCTGAAATCAACTCTCCTCCCATGCCACCTGTGTTGTTGTGAGTCATTGATTTAGGTGTTAGATGATAGAAATGGTCTCTGCCATCCGATTAAAAACTGGTATTATTCGGTTACCATTCTCTAACGAAATTTTCTTCTTACCCAGCCTTCCTCTAAATCCAGGCACTGACAGTGCTTTTGCAGGTTCTTCCGATCTAGGCATTTTTTCTTACCCCGCCTTCCTCTAAATCTAGGCACTGACAGTTCTTCTGCAGGTTCTTCCGAGCTAGGCATTACAGTTTTCTTTGAAAGTATTGTATGCGGGACTTTATGAAGCAGAGGAGGAGCCATCACTTCCGAGCTAGGCATTACAGTTTGCTTTGAAAGTATTGTATGCGGGACTTTATGAAGCAAAGGAGGAGCCATCGCCCAACGTCTGGAGTGGGGATACCAATCCTAGGCCTCTCCCTTGGCTTACAGGAGCGGAAACCTTGCTCACCTGTTGTCTTGGAAATGCTCCTCCATGGCCTCGTCCAACAATTTTCTTCGGTTCTCTGTCTCTTTTGTTTCACCAATTTCTTTGTTATGAAACTAGCTCACAAAAAGATAGAAAAGATAGATCAACGCCTTAGAAATAAGCCTCTTCGAGGGGGCAACCTCCTTTACATTACACAAATGAACAATTCTTCGATGATACAAATGACAAGGCCTCCTTTCTATATATAGGAGTCTAAGGGGTCATAATATAATCAGAACCAACATAACAATAATAATGTAAGGGCACAACAATAAAAATAGTGGGCTTCTATGGGGCACAATAATAACAATATGGGGACTACATGGGCACAACAATATAATAAGGGAGTTGTACTAATAACAATAAGGGGTTACACTAGTAGTATAGGGACCTAACATGCCCCTCTCCTTCAAAAAGTGTTGTCCTCAACACTTGAGTAGTTTCGGATGATTCTGTATAATATGCTCATCCTTCTATGTGGAATCTTCAACGGGTAAGTTCTTCCACTTGATGAGATACTCTGAAATTGATTGATTTCGTAGCTGTCGATTTCTTGTTTCTGTGACTGCTTCAGGTCCCAATATGATTTTTCCTTCCTTGTCAAATTCTGGAAATATTATTTGAACTGGGATCTTCTGCAACTTTTGAATGAGTGGCCACACTTCTTCATCATTCTTCCAGTCATCCCTTACTTCATTTATCTAATATGGTTGGATAATAGAAATAACACAAAACAATGCTTCCACATCCTCATCCTTTCTTGAGAGTGCATCTGCAACAACATTTTGCTTCCCTTTCTTGTAGATGATTTCAAAGTCATAGCCCAACATCTTTGTGACCCATTTTTGTTTCTCTTCGGAGGATAATCTTTGTTCTAAAAAGTATTTAAGACTATCATGATCCGTTTTTACCTTGAAGTGTCTTCCCATTAGGTAGGATCGCCATTTCTTAAGTGCATGTAGCATTGCAAACATTTCCTTCTCATAAATAACTTTGTGTAAATACTTTCCTTTGATTGGACGACTTTCAAAAGAAATGGGTCTTTCATCTTGCATTAAAACAACACCAATTCCATTTCCTGAAGCATCACATTCCACAATAAAGGTTTTTGTGAACTCTGGCATAACTAAGACTGGTGCTTGGCACATTGCTTCTTTAAGATGTTGGAAGGCCTTTGTTGCTTCTGGAGTCCATGAAAATGCATATTTCTTCAACAATGTTGTTAGAGGTGCCGCTATTCTCCCATGATTCTTAACAAACTTGCGATAATACCTTGTCAACTTGAAAAATCCTCGCAAATGCTTTATGGATGTGGGGATTTTCCATTCCTTAATGGCTTTAATTTTTCTAGGGTCTACCTTAACACCTTCATGAGATACAATATGGCCTAGATATTCCACCTCTTGTACTCCAAAGAAACATTTGGAGCGTTTTGCATATAATTTTTTCTCCTCCAATAGTTTGAACACCCTGTCAACATGTTGAACATGATCCTTCCAAGACTTGTTGTAGATTAGTATATCATCAAAAAATACTAACACACATTTTCTAAGGAAGGTTTTGAAAATGGAATTCATCAAACCTTGAAATGTATAAGGTGCATTGGTAAGGCCAAAAGGCATGACCAAAAATCCATAATGACCCTCATGAGTTCTAAATGATGTTTTTGGAACGTCTTCAGTCTTCATTCTGATTTGATGATATCCTAAACGAAGATCCAACTTGGTGAAGTAAATTGATCCATGCAATTCATCCAATAATTCATCAATGATAGGAATGGGAAATTTATCTTTAATAGTGAGCTTGTTGAGCTCCCTATAATCCGGACACATGTGCCATGATCCATCCTTCTTGTGCACCAATACTACTGGAGCAGAGAAAGAACTTTGACTAGGTTGAATTATACTAGCCTCTAGCATTTCTGCAACCATAAGTTCAATTTCACTCTTTTTGGCATAGGGATATATGTATGGCCTGATGTTTGGAGGAACACTTCCTGGAATCAAATGAATATTATGATCATGGTCACGAATAGGTGGGAGGCCTTTGGGAGTCTCAAATACCTTGGAATGATTGACCAAGACTTTTGGGAGATTTGGAAAAATAGATGATTTCGACGTGGGAACCTCTAGCGAACATAATTGTGCAATTACACCTCATTGTTCCTTCTTTAGAAACTTTTTCATACTATTAGAGCTGATTAACTTTCCCAGTTTCCCTGCAATACTAATGCAGGAGAATTCAACCCAAGGAAAATCATTGTATTTTAGTAGACATAGAGGGGGTCATGTGTTTTAAGGAAGTTGATTTCCTAAGTTTCAAATTAATGTAATATTTAGGCTTTTAAGTGATTAGAATAGGAATTAATTATATGTGTGAGGATGTTTGTAAATGCTCTCGAATAAAGGATAACATGAGTGGTTAATAATGACAAGAGAGTTAGAAGTCAATTATAACTCTAAAGGTAGTTTCATGATTCGAGGAACTAGAGAGAGTTCTTAGGAATTAATTGAAGTTAGAAGTGGACATAGAGGACATTTAGGATTCAGTTCAGTAGATCTATGTTTTGAACCAGAATTAGTTCAACAGAACCTTTCTGGTATAAATGTAAGCCTACGGGCAGAGTAAAAGGGAGGAGGCCACTGATATTGAAGAACAGGCCTGTGAGAGACAGAGAAGTCTCGATTGTAATCAGTTGTTCATATTTATATATACAGAGGTTCATTCGGGAACTGTGTAATGTGTGAAATAAGTATGTAATGATTGATTTATGTGTGAATTCGTAGGTTCTGTAACAAAGGTTGCAGGCAAAGTTCTGTAGAACTACACAGAGGAGAAGAACAATTCAGAGAAATCGTAATGGTTCATTGAATCCACTTGAAGGATCAAGACA
This sequence comes from Pinus tabuliformis, assembly GCA_031772625.1. Lineage (NCBI taxonomy): Eukaryota > Viridiplantae > Streptophyta > Pinopsida > Pinales > Pinaceae > Pinus > Pinus tabuliformis. Next base: position 840,733,519 of record CM062809.1, on the reverse strand, counting down.
TGCTCTAAAGTGACATCGATCAAAGGAGCTTGAAAAGTTAAGCTTTTGAGGAAGAGTGTGCAACGAAATAGAAGAAGACCTAGAATCTTTTGAAGAAACCCCAACCACAGAGAAAAATTGAAGAAACAACGTAAAAACCAAGTGAAAGGGATGAACGGAGAACTGAGGTGCCAATACATAGCAACCCTTGGCTCTTATAGATCAATGGTCCAGATCATGTCACATCATGGGGTAATGTTGAAATATCGCATCAGAGAATTTTAACAAAGAAAGGCGGTTTATACACATAAGTGGATTTCGGGTGAGGTGAACGTCATAAGTGGTATTTCTCTCGTTGGCCCGATCCCACTAGCTGAATGACACATAGCAGTGGAGGAGAAAGAGAAAACCGCTTTTTCAGGAGGTTATTCTGCGTGCCTATTGTCTATCCGAAATCATCATCGACCGTTGGATTTACTAAGGGTAGATCAATGGCGGAGGATTTTCGGACTAGTTTGGTGAACAGGGAAGGATATCAGCGATCGATCTGGTGGTAGAAGATCAATGGTGGAGATTAAGTTGGATCAAAAATGTTAATGGAGTTGTATCGGCGGAGAAGTAATGCGATGAGTGATGGAGTGGACCTGATAAAGTATTGAGGGCAACTTTTATACATTTGAGATCCGGAAGGTTGTGTGTAATTGCATATCGGAGAAAGTGAAGTGACATGCGATAATGCGAAGGGGCAATGATTGGAACCGATATGGTTATAAGCGCAGTTTTATATGATTTGAAATCTGAAAGGAAGGTTAATCGCATATCGGAGGAGATGGGGAACACATGTTAATGTGACCCACGGAGAGTCGCGATTGCGATCAACGATAAAGGGGAAACATTGGAAACTGTGCAAGGGCTTTAAAGAGTGCGGAAAAGGTAAGTTTATGAATGTTTGTGTGTATTTCTATTATAAAGGAATTATAATAGAAATAAAGCGCCGAGAGAGGGTTTTATGGTTAAGTCCACATATAACCTAAGTTAAAGAGTGGGTATGGTTATATATATATGCGGCTAAGGGTTAATGAAGGTTTATAAGGGTTAATGAGTCCCGATTGAAAGGATAAAGGGTTTATAATGAGTTAAGCGCCAATAGAAGGGTTAAGTGGGGTGATTGAGTTCTGATATAAAGGAGAAGGTGGATTAATGATTAGACTTTGTTAGTCTATAAATCATTCCACATGAGACTATTAAAGGGGGCCTAAAACCTTAGTAAATGAAGATTTGACTCCTTTGTGAGTTAAATTCCTGGGACTAATATGCTTATGCATTGTATATGCATACTGTGGTTGTAAGCAGGGGTAAACCTGCATCAAATACCCCTTAATTCAACTTCCTTTCCTTCCGCACAAATTTCATGAAAAGTTCTTCAAAATTAAAAGCTATTGTACCCAAAGATTGTATCCATTGGACTCCTAGTACAACATCAACACCACCCATTGGAATGGAAAGCATTGGGCTATTCAATACATATTCTCCCATGGATAGCTTGATATTATGGCAATTTCCAGAGAAATTTATGGTTCCTCCACTTGCAACCATCACTTGAAACTTGGGTGCTGGGTATAGGAAGAAATTCAATTCCTTGGCTATCTTACAATGAATAAAATTATGGGTACTTCCTGAATCAGTCAACACTATTACCTTTTTCTTCTTGATATGTCCTTCTATCTTAATAGTTTGAGGAGTGGTGATCTTCACCAATGCATTACAAGATATGGTCAGATTCATTTCTTCTTTATCGATGTGATATTTCACTTCTTCAACCTTTTTCTTCGTCCTCTTCATAATCTATGTAAAATAATTTCTTCTCAGCACACTTATGACCTTTAGTGTATTTGCTATCACAATTGTAACAAAGCCCTTTTTCTCTTTTTTCTTCCAATTGTTGTGGTGTAAACCTTGTAGGTTGTGGAAGGCTAGGAGAAAAAACACTTCCATAATTATAGTCGTGAGTGGTGGGATTCCTTGTTTCCATAATTTCGCTTTCAATTTTTCTTGCCAACCTGAATGCCTTCTCCAATGAATCAAGTTCCCAAAGACGAACCTCATGTTGAATGTTATCCTTTAAAGTCCCTATGAAGACATCAAACATTTTCTTCTCGGACTATCATTTACCCTTATATTCATTTTTTGGAAGTCCTCAATGTGCTCTGCCATTGAACTCTTTTGTTTGGGATTTATCAATTGGCTAAAGCAGGTGTTTCTCTTTGTATCCTCATAATGTGCTATCATTTCCTCCATGAAAATTGACCACATGACAAGTGGTTTACGAGAACAAAGCCTTTTATACCATAAAAATTGATTCGGTTCTAAATAATTAGATGCAATACGTATCTTTTGTAACAATGGTACACCATGTAGATCAAAATATTTCTCCATCTGTAGTATCCAATTTACCGGATCCTTGCCATCAAACTTCCTCATCTCGCTTTTTCTTGATTTTAGGAGCTCGATCTTGAAATGATTGTAACTCTGTAATTTTGAATCTTTAAGTTCTGAAATTTTGGCCTATAATAGCCCTCTGAGTCCTCTTTCTAACTCTACAAGTCTTATTGCAATTGGATTCCCGAAGAAAGATTTATTCCCAATATCCCACAATGGCCTAATTATAGACTAGTTCAGTAGAGTGAACTTGTACGATGTGCCACGTGTGACTGTTTCAACCTTAGGTTCTAAAAATTATACCCAAACAAAATAAAGTCTATCCTCTTTCTGAAACTTCTTACGAAATTTCAATCTGATGCTCAGAGAGAAAGTTATGACAATTTTTCCAAGGTCACCTGTTTAGGATGTAATTCGAGAGTATCCAAAAACCCTAACTTCCTCAGATCATATATCCCAAAATATAGCAAGACAAGATCTGAAATTAGGAATCGAGGTTCAAACCAATTTATTCTCAAATGGGTTTTTTCTTTAGCTTCTGAAACTTCATAGTGAAAAATGTATAGCGACAATTCCAAGATGGCTTGTTTTAGATGAAATTCTGGAGCTTGCAAAATCCCTAAATTCTGCAGATCATATATCCGAAAATATAGCAAGACAAGCACTGAAATTTGGACCCAAGGTTTAGCGAGATTTCGTCTCAAATGGGTTTTATTTTTAGCTTCTGAAACATCACAAAAAAAATGTTATAGTGAAAACTCCATGATGACCTGTTTGGAGTAACGAAAACCTAGAATCCAAAGCTCTAATAGCAAATGTTATGAAACTAGCTCACACAAAGATAGAAAAGATAGATCAACGCCTTAGAAATAAGCCTCTTCGAGGGGGCAACCTCCTTTACATTACACAAATGAACAATTATTCGATGATATAAATGACAAGACCTCCTTTCTATATATAGGAGTCTAAGGGGTCATAATATAATCGGATCCGACATAACAATAATAATGTAAGGGCACAACAATAACATTCTTCGCTATGAATTAGAATCGGGTATGTATCGACCAACGTGTTATTCTTGTTCACAAATAGAGAATTTATTCAGAAAATTCTTACCTTTCTTTGGCCACTGTCAGGATGGTTTGCAAATTTGATCTTTATTTGAATGATGTTGATATATACTTAAGTTTCCAAGGAAATTATAGATACATATCTGAATTTATTCATCTTAATTTCTACTCCTCCATGGATCATCGAGTCGAGACTCCTTACAGCATCAATTACTTTGCAAAATATTCAAATTCTATATGGAGATCTGCAATTTATGTTTCTTTTTCCCCACAAACATTTGATGAAGTTGTGTGTTCTCGGGTGAGTGAACGAGTCTTTCATGTGGTACTTTTTTGCAGGATGGAGTAGGCCAAGCAAGGTGGCCACTTGGGCTTCAGACACTGAAATTGAGGGTACACATAATGGATGCCATGAGAGGTGGAGAAATTGGTTCGATGAGGATGTCCATGCCCAGTTTTTATTCAGTTTCTTCATTGGATTTTGATATAGAGGTAATTTGATGAGATAAATTTTGGATTTTTCTATGAATACGCATTTGGCACTTTCAGGTTTAATTTGCCTGCAAAATGTTTGAATTCTGGAGAGAGATTGACTGGCATCTGAATTAGGGTTTTGGCAGTGCAGACACAAGAAGGGTTCGCTTATGGGCACTGCCATGGGTAAAGTGGCGGTCGCCATGTGCTGGAAATTGACATGGACGATGCTAGGACAGGCATAGAATTTCAAGAGACCCTTGGCAAAGCTACCCTCCGCAGAGTTACGATTTGGCTCTTAGCCATCTAGATCCTTGTGTATTGATAAGTCTAAGGGCTATTTTGATTTTCGTTGGGAAGGGTTTATCTGTCATTCAATGCATGCAGAGAAGCATTAATGAAATTTTATTGTTAAGCCCCCTTAGAGCCAGGGTGATTTAAAGAGTTTCTTGGGTCACTAGTACTGCTGTGACCGAAATATTTTCTGCTCAATCTTCAAGACCATTTAACTACAAATCTTAGCTAATTGACACTAAAATTTATCTGACCATGACACTGTGTGGGATGTGGGCTTTTTGAGGGTCAACATTTATGGCGTGGACCCTTTTTCCTGTATAGTTTAAATGCATATATTTTGTGGTGTCCAAGATCTAATTCATTAATTTTATGCTTAAAATCCAAGTAGGTGCAAGTCTTCTTTATCATTCTTCCCTGATAAAAGCACCACACTTGGAAACCCCATTGGTATCTGGTCCAATCGCAGAACACGTCATGCCAACAACAGTGTTGAGCTTGGTGTACTTATGTGATCATAGGTCACATCTCATGCATTTACTTCCAAGAGTGTTTTTACAGCTATGCCTAGACAATCGTGTTATTCAAATTAGGCTTAGTTTTGAGCTTTGTGCTGCTGGAACATGTAGGCTTTGGTTTATTTTGTTTTATGATCTGGCTTTGGGGGCCATGAGATAGCCTCTGCATCTTAGTATATGCTACACCTAAGTCTTTTTACTTGTTTATATTTTGAATGTTCTGACCTTGCTACAGGTTTTGGTTATGTTTTCCTTGGCTATGTTTATCTTGGCATTTTTTGGATTGTTATAGGTCTATATACTGGAAATTTATTTTTGGAATACGTTTGGAATTTTTGGGATTATTATAGGTCTATATATACTGGAAATTTATCTTTGGGATACGTTTTTGTTTTAGAGATATATATTGTATTTTGAGTCGAACATATAGTTCAGAACAGTTTCATCTATGAATTATATGGATTATGTAAACTGGTTTACATACATGTGCCAATGAGTCATGAGGACACAGGAGCTGCAAAGGAGTTGGTACAGGCCCTCTACCTTAAGGTGATGGAGGCAACACCTCTCCTTCTCACAATGACTGCACTTGGACTTGGCCTTCTCCTTCTCCTCCCCCATTTCTCTCCACACTTACATCTCTTCCATCATGTTCTTCGGTTCTCTGTCTCTGTTGTTTCACCAGTTTCTTTACTATTGATTTTTTCTTTAAACTAATAATCCCAAGTCTCTCATGTTGGAGTAATTCCTTAGTTTTAGAAATTTCAAAGTGGACAACCTCTCCAATGGAGGAAGCTCCTTCACATATCGACTACCACTCAATTCTAACCTTTCCAGCTGTTGAAAGTCACACATCCATTTGGTCAATTTCACTCCAATGCAATCATACAATACAACTCTACAACTTCTTCATATTCTGCATATAATCAGGAAGATTGTACTTAATATTATTCCTGTTTATGCGATGCAAATATAAATGCCTCATTTCTGGCCAATTTCCCATTATGGTTGCTAGTGCATCAAATTTTGAAAATAAGACTAAACGGAGCTCTATAAGATTTGTGAGATCCTTCAGAGCCACAACATTTGTGGGATCATTCAAAGATTTTTCCATACCCATACTCAAATGTAGTCTTTTGAACGAAGTGAGTTTAGACATCTCACTTGGCAATGATGTTAAGACTTTGCAGTCTGAAAGATCCAAGAATTGAAGCCTAGAAAGACTACATATAGCTGGAGGCAATTCCTTGATGTTAGTAGAATTCAATGTGAGAAATTAAAGCAATGCGAGTTGAGTGACCAATGTTGGCAATGAATCTATTTGGGTATGGGAGAGATCAAGAACCCTCAAAGCATTGAGTTTGATTAGAAAGTTCTCTAAAATAGGATAAATTAATGGATTTTCAGATAATATTAAACTCACTCGCTTGGGGTACATGAAATCTTCAGGCAGTTTTTCAATTTGATAGCTGAACAGTGATATTCTTTTGCAAAGATAGTGTACCATCCTGATCATTCTCATTATGCAGAAATCCTACAATCGTGTTTCTTCTCTTTACAAGCTCTCTTAGGCTCCCACTAGGATCAATATATGCTCACTACGTCCAGGGAGGCTTAGACCAGGCTTGTAGTGCGAGGTTTTCTTTATTGCAGTATATCTGTCACCAGTTCCAAGGACTCCTACACTTTTTGTGGAAGAGTGTACCCGAAGTTGTATGGGATTGTGCATGTGAATGGTGTACAAGGAATTTTTGGGTTTGAACGTCATTTTATTTTTCAATTGAAGAGAGTGTGCTAAGCAAGTTTAAGAAGGGAGTTTAAGTGGGTTGGTTGAGGGGTGAGTTCTCAGTAGCATCAAGGAAAAGAGGAGAGAAAATATGATGCTTCATCTTATGCCTGATTACCCATCAGATTCATCACCCACCAGAGGCTGGCCAGAAGACAAGCACAGGTTTTGCAATGCTCCTGGGATCTCAATAGGTTTCAATCCAAAGGGGTCCTCAGATTCAGAGGGGGCCAAAAGCCCAATTTCTCCATTGGATTTGAAGACCTTTTCTGGAGTTGGGATCACTTATTGGCCTGAAAACAACTTTGATTGCCAGTTGAGTTCTCACAAGCAGCAAAGCGAGACAATACCAATTGGTTCTCCCCATGGATTTACAAAATCCACCCATCAAACAGGAATGGAGCATTCAGAGAGCTATACTTGTGTTATATCCCATGATTCAAATTCGAGCACAAACAACATGCATACTCATTGCGGTATAGAGTGTGAAATTGTGCAATACCCTGTTCAAAAGCAAGATGAACATGAAATATGGGATGTCGCATGGCCAGCTCGGAGCTATTCAAATGCTCCAACATTTCCCATTGCCCATTTTCTCAGGGCTTGTTATCTTTGCAAACGGAAATTGAACCATGGAAAAGACATCTACATGTACAGGTCTGTTATAATGATCACATGATTGCTTTAAACCTTTGAGAATCAATTGAATTGATTAAAATTTCCCATTCTTAAGAGTTAGTCTCATTCTCTATTTACTGATTATTGCAGGGGTGACATGGCATTCTGCAGGGAGGAATGTCGCTACCAATAGATTTTGATGCATGATGAAAAATCTTTAACGATATATTTTGATGGGTGAACGAATGGAAGCATTTGCTACTTCTCCATCTTCATCGAGTGTTTCTTCATAAGATCAGAGGCATGAGATTTGTCCATCATCAGTGGGGCAAAAAGAGGCATTCCAATGTATGTATTTTTTGCATCAGAGTAGCTGTCGAAAAATACACTACTACAAATGATATAAAAATGTATCTTTGTTTTATTCAGAGGAAAAGGGACTGAATGGGGTAGGCTTTTCTAAGGCATATTAATACAAAGAGAGTGCTTTTATCCAATTTTCAAGTGTCAAATGCAAGAATAATCTAATGGAATTTTTATTTCCAATCCTTCAAATTATTCCCTTGGTAGGAGAACCATTTTAAATAGATTCTTAGTTTTATCTCCAAGAATCTGTTTAAAATCGCTACTTCATCTGAATTTAATGAAGTTCTTTTCCCTTCGAGTGAATTCTATTTCTATGGATCTTTATCCTGTCATTGTTACTTCAGACAACCACTGTTATAACTGCAAATGCTTAGTATATTTCCAAATTGGCTGCAAGGGACTTCTACGTGGTTTTCAACCTTTATATACAAATTCTGTCAATCTGTAGTCAGAGTTATGCATTACACTGAAATTGTATGTCAGATAAGAAGCGACTTTGTTTCTGTGGCAGCAATTGCAGGCATGGTAATGTGCCAAAGTTACTGAAGTTTTTCCTATGCTTTACTAGAAGGGATTTTTGTTCATAAGCGTCATTTTTCATGTTGCAGGTACTTTTCCAGATTCTGCAGATGATGAAAATGGACTCCCTTCACCCAATTTGGTCTATGGTGAAAAGGCTTATAAGGTATTTGAAGCGAAAACCTCTGATGAGGAGCAAGTGACTAGCCTCTCTACAAGAAGATCTCCAGTTTACCAGGATTGGAAAACGAGCACAACCACACTTATCTCTTCATGGATTATTGTGATTTGAATGTTTTTTGTTTCATAACTGCTCTAGCTAGTTTTAGCTTGGCAATGTATTTTAACTATTATAATAGTCTAGCTATGGCTCTGGTCCAAGCCAACGATTATGTTGTAACTATATATTCTACCCTAGCTCTTGGGATTGCTCCATAAGGTCATTGGACTTTATTATACCTCTGTGCTTTGTAAAAGATTGAGTACTTTCAATATTAAGGCTATGTAAGGTTTTATTTGTCATCACTTGTGTTTATAATAAGCTTTGTGATTTAACCTATTTAGAAGGAAAGAAGCTAGCTGATGGGCATGCCAACTCAGTCATTGCCCTCTTCTCTTATTCAATTTTTCATCTAGGATATAGATATATTTCTGCATTATTTCATTTGCATGGTGTGGTGTGCTAATCGACCTTAAAGCTTTCATATATCAGTGGTTTTGGGATCATAGAATGTAGTATTTGATACTTTATTACTTGGGATCAATTTTTTATCATATGCCTGAGTGGAGTGCATCTGGATCTAGAGAATACGAGGATTAAAACCATGGTATATCACTTCTTTTAAGGGTTGATTCATGAATCAATTTTAGCAAACTTTAAATCAATAATAGTTTGATAATGAATATCGATTACTCTATTTTCTGTAAGTTCGTTATGACTGGTTTATTGTGTATGAATGATTTGAAGAGGGATGTGATCCTAGAGTAGTAACCTGTAGCTTTTATTTGGGAAATTATTGAACTATTTGTTGAACCATTGCAACTACACGGTATGTGTGTATCAATACTTTGAGATTGATCTATTTCTCTTGTGAAATCTTGGAAACAGAGTATATTTTTCAAGAGCTTGCTTATCTATTACACTTTATACTATTTTAATCTTTATGTTAAGAAGAACGTGAGACATACTTTAGTGATATCTCGATATAGATATATATGTGTTGCCTTGTTTTCTACAAAGCTAAATGTGTGGATCATCACATAGAAATGTGTTGAATCAGCCAAAGTAATCATTTCAAACCTTTATGATTTCAATCCAGAAGTAAGATTCTATAATGAGCTAAATTTTCAACTTCTTTGAAGGCAATGTTACTATTTTTTCTCAAAACAGAAATGTCAAAAGTAATTTTACCGTGCTTCGTACTAGATTTCAATATTTGGGGCCCAATATTTGCGCAACGCTAAATTTTGAGTATTTGTAGCCAAATTTAATAATTTTTTAATTGCTGGTATTTCCTGTTAATTTTCTTAAGCATGAGTTTTTCTTGCCTAGTTGTAGCATTTTGAAAAGAGAGGATAAATAGGGAAACCTCCGGTTACTGCTTTGTTATAACCTGGTTATTCTGAAGAAAACAAAGAATTGGAGCCAGTCACAGCTAACAGGTCTATTGTGCAAATGAAAGACAAGGTGAGACTGGTAATTTCAGATCTCTTCAGGATATTTTGTTCTTGTTGTTAAAATAATGTGCAGTACTATTAAATCTATTGTACAACAAGAAGCTGTTATAGTTCAAAATTGGCAGTGGTATGAATGTTTGTTACTGAAGGATTGGACTTAGAGACATAGGATATGCAAAGGACTGTAGACAAATTGCAACACATGGAGTATAGGATGAGATAGAGTTTCACGATGTGCAGACCCTTTAATTTGTATTTACTATAAGATTTGTTGATTTAAAAATAATCGATCTCATTATCGTCTACATATCTGTGTTTATTCCATTATGTGAATGGTTCTATTGATTATTTAAAAGCTTCTGTTTACTAAAGAAAGATTTTATTTACAAATAGGATTTATATGTGTATTGATTATTTTGAAAGCTTTTGTTTACTTGAAAAATAATTTTTTTTTAACACAATAAATTATATAACATTTTCAAAATCATTTATGAAAAAGAATTAATGACAAATTATCTTGAACATCATTACAGGTGGTTCATGTTTTACATTAAAAATGTAAAATAAGGAAACAATCAAAATGTATAAAACGATTTTCATTGAAATTTTTTGATATAAATCCATTGCAGTATACATGAAAATAATATCATATTTGTATTTTATGAGAGCAACACTGTCTATATAGAGAAATATTGTATCTCTATATTCAGAGCTCGGGTTCTTTGCATAGCAATATTTTGCAACATTCTGTTTGAATTTTCAGCAAGGAAACCACGTGGGTTTGTGACAGATGGATACCTTTACACTCTGTCAAAGTCATTGATGGAGTTAGGTCACAGTGGGTGCACATTGTTGAACTTTCAGTTTGGCATTCGCCCGAGATTTGGGGGCTCCAACCTCCAACTCCCTCTACAAGAAGATCTGCAGTTTACCAGGATTGGAAAACGAGCACAACCACACTTATCTCTTCATGGATTATTGTGATTTGCATGTTTTTTGTTTCATAACTGCTCTAGCTAGTTTTAGCTTGGCAATGTATTTTAACTATTATAATAGTCTAGCTATGGCTCTGGTCCAAGCCAACGATTATGTTGTAACTATATATTCTACCCTAGCTCTTGGGATTGCTCCATAAGGTCACTGGACTTTGTTATACCTCTGTGCTATGTAAAAGATTGAGTACTTTCAATATTAAGGCTATGTAAGGTTTTATGTGTCATCACTTGTGTTTATAATAAGCTTTGTGATTTAACCTTTTTAGAAGGAAAGAAGCTAGTTGATGGGCATGCCAACTCAGTCATTGCCCTCTTCTCTTATTCAATTTTTCATCTAGGATATAGATATGTTTGTGCATTATTTCATTTGCATGGTGTGGTGTGCTAATCAACCTTAAATATTTCATATATCAGTGGTTTTGGGATCATAGGATGTAGTATTTGATACTTTATTACTTAGGATCAATTTTTTATCATATGCTTGAGTGGAGTGCATCTGGATCTAGAGAATACGAGGATTAAAACCATGGTATATCACTTCTTTTAAGGGTTGATTCATGAATCGATTTTAGAAAACTTTAAATCAATAATAGTTTGATAATTAATACTGATTAATCTGTTTTCTATAATTTCATTAGGACTGGTTTATTTTGTATGAATGGTTTGAAGAGGGATGCAATCCTAGAGTAGTAACCTGTAGCTTTTATTTGGGAAATTATTGAAATATTTGTTGAACCATTGCAACTACATGGTATGTGTGTATCAATACTTTGAGATTGATCTATTTCTCTTGTGAAATCTTGGAAACAGAGTATATTTTTCAAGAGCTTGCTTATCTATTACACTTTATACCATTTTAATCTTTATGTTAAGAAGAACGTGAGACATACTTCAGTGATATCTCGTTATAGATATATATGTGTTGCCTTATTTTCTACAAAGTTAAATGTGTGGATCATCACATAGAAATGTGTTGAAAAGGAGCATAACTTCGAAGATAATGTCATGCTGTTTTTATTTAAAACTTTAACAAGATATCTGTTATACTCTTGTGATTGCAAGGGTCTTATACAATGGTCCCTTTTGGTGGCATTATTTTTTATTTCAAATTTGTGTCAACATATAATATAAGTTAGTTATTGAAAATCCACATGAATCTGATGTGGATGGTTACCAAAATTGAAGTGGTAGTCTAGAATTAGACTAGTAGTTCACTTAAAACCCAATCAGCTACGCGTTAATAATATTATGTAAGTGTATTTCCTCCCGATGATCCCGCTAAGCTGACCAATCACTGCCAGTCCCACTTTGATTTCTTACTCCCTAAGCACTTCAATATCCACTATTGATCTGGCTCCTTTCGATCCAACGAATATCGCATCATATCACGCACCAACTAGCCTGGATGATCTCCACCATCGATTTGTCTCGTTCGATCCAATGATTATCGCAAAATGTCACATGAATTCTTGCACAACCGATATCACGTTGAGAACGCACGAGAAAAGTGGTTTTCCATGCTACGTGTCACCAGCGTAGGTTAATCGCGCAATTTGGAAAAATACCATTTACCATTTCATTTCCATGCGATATACCAGTTACCACTTTTTAATTCCTAACTTACGTGATCAATACATAACTTTAAGTTACACGGTTTAATAAAGGTTTAGCTTAATCTCAAAATAGAGCCTTAACGTTAATTGACAGTGATTAACAATATAACACATAAATGGAAATAATACCCGATTAGGGTCCAAAATGTTGATCCGTAGATTCAAGAGAAATTTTGCACCAGGAATAATGCGCAACACCACACTCAATCAATTATCCAATTATATAGAAATCACATAGTCTTGGCCCTTTCGGATCGATTACAACAATTTGTCTAACCTCTGTTTCACTCTCAAACCCTATCTCTCACTCAATCTTTCTCTTACTTCCTCTCTTATTGCATTACAATCTATCACTATATTTTTTTCCCTTTCCTTTATAGATTGAATCCTATCCTAACAACATTGACAACTCAACCTCTATTTTTATCAGCTCAACTATTAAATCCCTATTATCAAGCTCTGATACACACCTATCCTAACAACTTATCTCCTATTCTAAAAATAATACCATGGCTTAATTATTGCAATAATTGAAGTAAAGATAAATTCGAGAGATCCAACTCTCTGTTTTAAAACTGAATTTGACCACTCAGGTCAATGAAATTCATCTCATGTTAGCCACAACATGTGAACATACAATCACATTGCTGGCTAAGTCCAGATGCTCCTGCATCAGACTCCCGGGGAAGAAAAGAATCATCCATTAGACTTTCAGGTTTTACTCCACTCTGCTGCTGGCATCCTCTATTGGCTGTCCCTTCCATTTGACTAAATACTTAAAATAAACATGTCCTCTAGTTCTTTTAGTTACTCTTTTCTCCAGAACAACTTCCACCTCTTTCTTAATTGTCTTTGGCATTTGTTCTTCCCAATGTACAGTATGTTCTTCATCTTCTGCAGGCTCCTTCTGTAACTCTGCCTCTGTCTCCTTGTATGGATATAAATCTTCAACACTAAAGATAGGTGATATTCCAATCCCTCATGGCAGCTCAATTTCATACGCATTGGTGTAAAGCTTCCTCATAATTCTGCATAGCCCTATATTTTTCATCTTTAGTTTATTATAAGTCCCAACAGGAAACCTTTCTTTCCTCAAGTGTACCATCACTAGATCACCCACTTGGAATTCTTTTTCCTTTTGCTTCATATCAACTCTCTATTTGTATTTGCCACTACTTTCCTACAATCTATCTTTGACATCTTCTTGTAGTCTCTGCATCTGCTCTGCAAACTCTTCAGCCTTTGCACTTCTTGTCTCCTGTTTGCTCAAATTTCTGAGCTCATACACACCTCTTGGATTCATCCCAAAAACAATCTGAAATGGACTCATCCCAGTACTTCGGTTTGGAGTGTCATTATAGGAAAACTCAGCTTGAGCAAGTGCTAAATCCCACTGCTTAGGATTTTGGTACACTAAACTTCTCAATATGTTTCCCAAGCTTCTGTTTACCACTTCGGTCTATCCATCTATTTGAGGGTGATATGCCGAGCTGAAACTAAGGTTGGTACCTAGTTTCTTCCAAAGAGTTCTCCAGAAATGCCCAACAAACTTTGTATCCCTATCAAACACAATACTTATAGGCAATCCATGTAACCTTACAACTTCTGAAAAAAACAGATTAGAAATATGTGTTGCATCACTAGTCTTTTTGCATGCAATGAAATGTGCCATTTTAGAAAATCTATCTACCACAACATAAATGGAATCATTTCCTCTTTGGGTTCTAGGTAATCCCAAAACAAAATCCATACTAACTGCATCCCATGGTTGGTCTGGTATTGGTAATGGCTAGTACAATCCTGTATTTTGGCTTCTCCCCTTAGCATGCTGACATATCCTGCATTTCTCAACAAATTTCTTAACATCAGTTTGCATCTTTGGCCAGTAGTAAAAATCATTTACCTGAGAAAAGGTTTTGTCATGTCCAAAGTGCCTAGATAACCCTCCACTATGTTTCTCCTTGATTATTTTTCCCTCATAGAACATTTGGGAATGCATAATTTGTTACCTTTAAATAGTAAACCTCCTTGGATAAGATAATCTAACCACTGGCTTCTATTATGAACTACTAGATTTTTTACAACTGCATAAATATCTTTAAATTATGCATCATCTTTATACATATCAACCATTTCTTCAAATCCTACAACACCCACTCTTAATTCTTGCACAATGAAATTTACCTTTCTTAAAGCGTGAGCAACTTTGTTCAACTTACCACTTGTATGTTTGATCACAAAAGTGAAACTCTGCAAAAATTCTACCCACTTGGCATGCTTCTGGTTCAATTTTGGCTGGTTATTTATGAACTGTAATGCATGATTATTAGAATACAATACAAACTCCTTTGTTAGCAAATAATGTCTCCATTTTTTTAAAGCTTGCACAATAGCATAAAAAAATTTGTCATAAGAGGAATATTTCTTCTTAGCTTCATTTAGTTTCTCACTAAAGTATGTTATCAGTCTCTGTTCCTAACTTAAAACTGTCGTAATTGCAACTCCACTAGCATCAATTTCAACTTGAAAAACTTTTCCAAAATCAGGTAAAGCTAAAATTGGTTTTTCTATAATTTTCTTCTTCAGCAACTTAAAATTTCGGTCTGCTGCTTCTATCCACTTGAATGGCTGATTGGTATCTTTGATTGTTTCAATAATTGGTGCACAAATCTGACTAAAACTTCTGATAAATTTTCTATAAAAAATTGCAATAACATGAAAGCTTCTTACCTCAAATATGTTTCTTGGAATAGGCCAATTCCAAATTGCTTGGACTTTCTCTAGATCCATTTTCAGACCTTCTTTAGAAACTACAAATCCCAAATAGAATAATTATTTTTTCATGAAACTATATTTCTTCAAATTTATCAGCAGTTTCTCTTTCTGCAGAGTTCTTATAACCAACTTAAGATGCTCCAGATGTTCTTCTTTGCTTCGACTAAAAACTAAAATATCATCAAGGTAAACAATGAAAAACTTAACTGCATAGTCCTTCAATACTTCATTCATCAACCTCATGAATGTACTGGGTGCATTAGTGAGTCCAAAAGGCATCACTAACCACTCATACATCCCACTATTTGTTTTAAATGCAGTCTTCCATTCATCTCATTCTCTAATCCTTATTTGATGATATCCACTTTTCAGATCTATTTTAGTAAAATACTTTGACCCACTTAAACAATCAATCAAATCATCCATTCATGATAAAGGGAATCTATACCTGATAGTAATCTTGTTTATGGCTCTGGAATCAGTACACATGCGCCACTCACCTCCTTTCTTTGGACTGAGTACTGTTGGTACAACACATGGACTAAGACTCTCTCTAATTAATCCCTTATCCATCAGTTCCTGCACTTGTCTCCCAACTTTTGCATTCCCTTGAGGAGTCAATCTGTATGCTTCTTTGTTTGGAAAACTTGCTCCAGGTATTAGATCAATGTGATGAATAATACTCCTAATTGGTGGTAATGTATTTGGTAGCTCATCCACAATAATATCAACAAAATCATTCAACAAAGTTTTGATTTCTTCAGATAAATCATCTAAGTTTGTGGAAGTCAAAATTACCTTAGGTCTCCCTATGACAACAAAATGCATTTCTTCACCTTTTCCAACTTCTTGCAATAGCTCCTTTCCACTCATCAGCATAACACTATTTCCAGTTGTTCCTTTGTCTGCTTCATCCTTTAATGGTAGCAATGTATGCTTCACTCCATCCTTCTCCAAGGTATAGGTGTTTCTTCTACCATCATGAATGGCTTTTCTATCAAACTTCCAAGGTCTTCCCAGCAATACATGGCACACATCCATTGGCATTACATCACATAATACCACATCCTTATAAGTACCAATCTGGATCTCTACCTTGCATTGTTCTGTAGCAATAAGTTAATGTCCTTTTTGTAGCCATGACACTTTGTAAGGAGTAGGGTGTACTGTTTTCACTAATCCTAACTTTTCCAC
This sequence comes from Pinus tabuliformis, assembly GCA_031772625.1. NCBI lineage: Eukaryota > Viridiplantae > Streptophyta > Pinopsida > Pinales > Pinaceae > Pinus > Pinus tabuliformis. The sequence continues at coordinate 840,717,202 of CM062809.1, read as the reverse complement.
CATTTCTGTAGAAACCATGTTATCAGTGCTTCCACTATCAATTATCACTTTACAACATTTTCCTTTGGACTTGCATGTAGTCCTAAATAAACTCTTTCTCTGAGCTGGTTCTCCTGTCTCTTTCTCTGCTTTAAGCAATACTCTTTTCAATAACAAGGATTATCCTACTTCGGGTGATTCTTCTTTATTTGAAATTTGAGGTTTTTCTTCCTTTGCCTTAGCCACATTCACATTTCACTGATTTGTTGCTTTATTATGAGGATAGTCCCATGATCCATGTCCCCATTCTCCACATGTATAACACTAAATTTCTCTTCCTCGGCCTCTTCCTCTGGGTGCAAATCTTCCTCTACTAAAGTCTCCTCTCTGTGGTGGTCTACTACTTGAACCTCCTGCTTCACCCTGAGGGTGCTAAAATCTTGATCTGGTAATTCCTCTACCTCTTGCTGAACTTTTCCCTTTGTTCCTTTGATTTTGTTTTCTCAACATCTTGTCCTCTTCTTTCAAAGCTGATTCATAGGCATCTTCAATTTTCTTCAGACTCAGCAAGCCGATTTCATCCTGTATGTCATATCTCAAATCATTGATGTATCTGCCTACATTTTCTATGTCATCCTCTGCATGTCCTGCTCTAATGCTCAGCTTATAAAATTCTTCTGTATATTCTTTGACAATCAGTCCTTTTTGTCTCAAATTTTGCAATTGTCTGAAAATATTTAACTGATAATCTTTTGGCATAAATTTAGCTTTCAATCTACTCACCATTTTATCCCATTGTTTGATCTTGGACTTCCCCTTTCTTGCTCTGGATGTTTGTAGTTCATCCCACCAGATAGCTACATGACCCTTCAATCTGGTAACTGCAAATTTCACCTTCTTTTTATCATCAACCTCCTCATAGTCGAAATACTTGTCTAATGAACTGATCCAATCCATCAACTCTTCTACATTGAGATTCCCGTCATACAAAGTTATTTCCACCTTTGGTCTTCCACTTGCTTTGGCCAACATTTTGAGTACTTTGGTATCTTTTGTTTCATCCTCTTCTTCTTCCTCAAAAGATTCCTCTGTAACACTGACATCTCCTTCATCAGGTCCTCTCCTTTAAGCAATTTCCATTGCCTCCATCCTTTTGCGCAAGTTTTGAATCTCTTCCAGCAGACCTACATTCGCTAGAGGTCTTCCCCGACCTATGCCAGCGCCTCTCCTAGGTGGCATGTTTATTGTAGTAGAACTTAGTCCTTTGCTCTGATACCAAATGATGTGGATGGTTACCAAAATTGAAGTGGTAGTCTAGAATTATACTAATGGTTCACTTAAAAACCAATTAGTTGCGCGTTAATAATATTATGTACGTGTATTTACTCCAGAGGATCCCGCTAAGATGACCAATCACCGCCGGTTCCACTTTGACTTCTTACTCTCTGAGCGCTTTAATCTCCACCATTGATCTGGCTCCTTCCGATCCAACGAATATCGCGTCGTATCACATGCCAACTAGCCCGGACGATATCCACTGTCGATTTGTCCCATTTGATCCAACGGTTATCACACAATCTTGCGTGAATTCTTGCATGACCAATATCAGGTTGAGAACGTGCAAGAAAATTGGGTTTCTCGTGCTATGTGTCACCAGCTTAGGTTAATCACGCAATTTTGAAAAATACCATTTACCATTTTATTTCCACGCGATATACCACTTACCGCTTTTTATTTCCTGACTCACGTGCTCAATACATAACTTTAAGAACCACGGTTTAATAAAGGTTTAGCTTAATCTCGAAATAGAGCCTTAACATTAATTGACAATGATTAACAATAAAACACATAAATGGAAATAATACCCGATTAGGGTCCAGAATGCCGATCTGCAAATTCAAGAGAAATTCTACACCAGGAATAACACGCAACACCACACTCAATCAATTATCTAATAATATAGAAATTACTAAGTCTTGGTCCTCTCGGCTTGATTACAACAATTTGTCTGACCTCTGTTTCACTCTCAAACCCTGTCTCTCACTCAATCTTTCACTTACTTCCTCTCGTATTCCATTCCAATCTATCATTACATTTTTTTCCCTTTCCTTTATGGGTTGAATCCTATCCTAACAACATTAACAAATCAACCTCTATTTTTATCAGCGCAAATATTAAATCCCTATTCTCAAGTTCTGATACACACCTTCCTAACAACTTATATCCTATTCTAAAAATAATACCATGGTTTAATTATTACAATAGCCGAAGTAAAGATAAATTCTAGAGATCCAATTCTCTCTATTAAAACTGATTTTGACCACTCAGGTCAATGAAATTCATCTCATGTTAGCCACAACATGTGAACATACAATCACATTGCTGGCTCAGTCTGGATGCTCCTGCATCAGAATCAAACATAAAAATATGTATGGGACCCATACATATCTAAGGACCATTTCATCTTTCAAGTCTATGCCAGATTTATTTGTCCTTTTTAGGGTCCACTATAATTTCATTTTTTTTAGTTTCATGTTTTCACTCTTTATTTTGCTTTGACTTGTTAACACTTACTTAATTTTTCATAAAACTGACTTTTTCTAAATATTTTCCAACATTATTTTTTTAAGTAAATTCCTTCTTTTTCAATATCTTCAAAACCAAAATTCCCTTATCACGATCAATTAAAAAAAAAAATGATATTATCACATTATTTTACTTGTTTTGTTATTACAGTGATTAATTTTCTCTTAGCCACAATCTACTTTGATATTATATCCCATCTTACCAACACTTTGCTGGTTTTTACAATACTTTTTAAGAAAATAACTCTTTGTTATCACACAATTACCTTTTTTCTCATGTTTTTTCCCATGGAAAATTTCCTTTACCATACTCTTTTCCAAAGTAGCTTATTATACTTAAAAATTTATACCGTCTCAACATGGAGCATACTACTAGTTCCATGGTTCCAAACCACTTTTATATGGTTTCATGCAATTTAATATTGTCCAATGAATCTCCAGAATATGCATTCAGAACATGGTTCAGAGATAATTAGTACATAAAATACTCTATGTTCTATTTTCACAATTTTAATTATTGAATTTCTAGATATCTGTTTTGAGAACACCCATGGATATATTCTCTTTGCACCCATATATTAAGCCTTATAGATATTTACTATTCTCATTTATCCATAAATAATTTTGTTATTAGAAAAACTACATACCTTCTTGGCTATCCTTGAATATCAATAAATCCATGCATTTTGGACAACTAAATCTTGCACGTTCATTGTTTCCTTATTTTTTTTATACTGGGTTTTTTGATAGGGGATGGTTTCACTCATAGAATCATTTTCTCTTCAAAATCTGGGGATTTTATTTTCAAAAAATATTTCATCATTTGGGGTAACAAACAGAGACGTGTTTCTGAGACACAATCATCATACAAGCAATGCGTGGAGAAGATGATAAGGGACACCATGCATCAGTAAGAATATATTTTTATTTTCTTTGTTGAATTCTTAAGGTCAGTGTTGACTGTCAAATGCAGATATTCTCAAAGTTGTTTAGGAGGAAATTGATTTTATAATCACTATTGTTATTATCCTAGCTTGGTTGTGTTAGAATGCAAAAAAAAAGATTCTAGATAATTTAGAAATGAATAATTTTAATGACATTATAAATTTAGATGGTTTCATAGTAAATGTAATCTGTGTATCTTGCATTAGAAGAGGAAAGAAAATGTATGTTTCAATCTTGTGCTAGAAGAGGAGAGAAAATGTATAACTCGTACTATATTTACCTTTTTACTTGTCCAATAGATCTTATAAGGTCTCACAAAGCACATTGTTTTTTAATTTTGGTCTTGTTCCACTATTGGCTTTGGACATGAATGTTGTTTATAAGTACTTGTTCAACAGATCTTATAAGGTCTCACAAAGCACATTGATTTTTAATTTTGGTCTTGTTTCACTATTGGCTTTGGACATGAATGTTGTTTATAAGGAGCAAGCAAGGTTGAATCAGACTGCTTGCAATGCCTTTATCTCAAATTTATGCTGTAAAATTTATGCCTTACGGCGTTTCCTTTGCAACAACTGGTGCAATTGCTAATTTTAATATTTTTAGTTCATATTGAATAAATACATTATCTAGTTTATATTTGATTTTAAACTAACTAACTAAAGATTTATTTATATTACTTAGATATAGGTAATTTCAATAACTAATTATTTCCCATTTATTAATTTATATTTAAATATGGTAATAGGCATTTAACTGAAGTACCAACTTTTTAACCATTATGTTCTCCTGTCCATATCCCTTGGTCCAGTCCGGTTAGCTGTTTCCAGTCAAATATAGCCGTTAGCCATTCTAGCTGACCAGTTCAATATATTCGTTGCCTTGTCAAATATAGTCGTTGGATGTCCTACTCTATCTATATCCCTTGGTCTAGTCCAGTTAGGCATTTCCCAGTCAAATATAGCCGTTAGTCATTCTAGCTGACCAGTTCAATATAGTCGCTGCCTGGTCAAATATAGTAGTTGGATGTTCTGCTCTATCTATTTAACATGCAGCTTGGATCTGAATCTTCAATTTGTCCTGACGATGAACCGCATTCATTCGAAATGTGTCAACAAATGCATTCGAATGTGATTTACGTCGAAAAATCTTCTCAAAAAACTTGATATGGATCACAGAAGCTTAAATTCAACAAGTATGGTCTCTCTTAAAGTTTCAAATATGAATAAGACATCACTAAAGTCATTTCCAGATTGTGTAGATTGTTTGAAATAATTAGTATGCATGGATTTAAGTGACACACCCATAAAATAACTACCGAATCTCTTAAAAATCTTTTAAACCTTGAGATTCTCAATCTTAGTGGGACCATCATCACATAATTACCATATTGTCTTCATAAGTTGGCATCCCGCAAGTTTCTTAACCTTATGGATTGTAAATATTTGCAATATGTACCTTGTAGCATCTCAAAGGTGACCTCTTTGAAATCCTTGTTGATAACGCTTTGTGATAGCTTGTGGAAAAAACTAGTTGGAAATAGATGGGAAAAAGTTGCTCGCATTGATAATATAGCGAGTCCAAAGAAACTAAAATAATTTTGTACAAAATAATGGGAAAATTATTAGTGAGGGAACATTAGGGAATATGATTGAAATGGAGACTTTATTTTTAAAACTAAGAGAGAAGGAAAACTTATCAAGTGACTTGAGTAAGATGTCAAAGTTGAGAAGATTGTCATTGGAATTCTCTCCTTGGTTAAAATGGGGATAAATTTTCGATCTTCAAAATATGAGGTACCTTCAATTGTTTAGGTGCAATAAGTTGAAAGAACTTTCACATTTGCAAGACAATGAGGAGTTTGAGGAAATTGGTGATTTATAGTTGTCTTAGGTTGAGGCACCTTGCTAAAGAATTTGGTTGTAAAGGGGCATTTCCTTTATTGGAAAATATTTTCTCTAGCTCTTTTATCCAAATTGGACGAGTTACCAGTGGTGGAAGTGGAGGCAATGTCTTTACTCTAAGTTTTGACTATAATAGTATGTTTTCCTTTAAAAAAATTATAAAAAAAATATTTACATTTAAAAGCACTTAAAATAATAATAAAATTATAGTAACTCAATAATAATAAATATAATGTAAACAATTATAATGAAAATCAAGTTTTGACTATAATAGTATGTCTTTTTTAAAAAAATTATTTACATTTAAAAACACTTAAAATAATAAAAAATTATAATAACTCAATATTAATAAATATATTGTAAACAATTATAATGAAAATCAAGTTTTCACTATAATAGTATGTCCTCTTTCAAAAAAATTATTTACATTTAAAAACACTTAAAATAATTAAAAATTATAGTAACTCAATATTAATAAATATAATGTAAACAATTATAATGAAAATAAAACAAGGCCGCATAACCAGTGTTCCTTACAGATTAGTTTAATTATTGATTTTTGACTGGTGAGATTTCTTTTGTAGTGTATTGTACTACATACATACACCTCAACATAGTTGGTTTCTGGAAAAAAATCACTACCTACATTTCAGCCAGTTGCAAGAAATAAGCAAGTTGCTTGGAATCATTACAGAGAAAAGACCAAACCATTTTGATTGGACATCCCAAAAACCCATTAAAACACCCAACATGGTTTAACAAAAGAAGAAGAAAAAGTTATTTTAGTTGAAAATACTAAATAGATGAATCACATAGAAATGATTTTAGAACTAATTAAAAAATTGCTTTCATTTACCCGTTTACCAAATAAAAATGACTTTCAACAAAATTGGAAAATCCCTTCATTTATTCATCTATGAAATATAAAAATGGTGGCATATTTCCAGAGGTTTTTATTGTTTCCTGCTGATGGTTAAAAGTTAAAATTTCTTCTGCAAAGGATCAGTTTGGGCCTTAAAAATGGTTGGTTGTCAAAGAAAGTGGATTCTATTCCATATTCAAACTTCTAATGCTATATTGAATTCCAACTTTGAGGATAGGGCGCTCTATTCAGTTAAGGTCAGGACAACAGTCTAAAGTGAGCAGAATTGTCTCGCTTTTATTTGCATTTTATGGCAACTAAGTTGGACCCTGTGCGGAAGGTTGAATAAATGTTCAAAGTTTTGTTCACAACAGTGGGCATAACATCGCTTTCAAGTGAAATATGGCCAGAACCACCTGTGACCATTTCATTTCTCTCTTCTTTCTAGAAGGATGGCTTCTTGATTTTTATTTTGTTTTTTATTTTAAAAGATATTTAATAGTTTAATTTTTTTTTTTAATTTAGTTAATTTGAAAATATTTTAAAATTTGATTGATATGGCAAATTTTCATTTTCCTCTTTTTATGAAAATTTGAAATATTTTCAAACTACAAATCAAATTCAATTTACTCCATTTAATTTCTTAATTTCTAATAATAAATATTTGAGACACTATTTTTATTAATTTATAAGATTTATATTTTTTTTAATAAGTAATATTTTTTATAATAAAACCAAAAAGTTAAATATTTATGTTTTTATTAGATTTATAGAATTTATATATATATATAGTTTTTCTATAAAAAATTAAAAAACAAAACAAAAAGTTTAAGATTTCTCAAAATAGTTTGACAAGATTAATTGCTTTAATATTTTATCTATAATTTTATATTGTTTTATGAAATTGAAATATTTAATTGTTTAAATTATAATTTTAAATAGAAAAATAATATATATATATATATATATATATATATATATATATATATATATATACACACACGTATAAATAGAAATTTATGGACTAACTTATGAGCATAGTTTAATTTATGGACTAAATAGATCTTTTTATTGAAATTTGGCAAAATAATTTCAACGAAAGAATCTATTTTTTGTTGTTTAAAATGCATTTTTGAATGCATATATAGATTCACCACCGTGTAAAATCTCATAGCTCGAATTCTACATATTAAATAACTTAAACTCAAATTTTTAAAAATCCCTAATAAATTTTAGTTAAAATTAACTTTAAAAAAAATATTATAAATTAGACCACTTCTTAATTATCTCATAAAATAAATAATTTTAATTATAAATTAATTTCAATTATAAGTTTGACTACCCCAATTATCTCCTAATGTAGTTTATGAAGACTTTGCCCTCTTAAGATATTGAAATCCATAATTCCTTTGAGTAATGACTGTGGAATACAAGCTTACAATTATGACTCAATAAGAGCCAAATAACCAATTACAATTTTAAAAAATAAATTTAAAATAATTCAAAAAATAAATTATATTTTAGTTATAAAATTAACATTACACATTACCCTTAATTTTTCGGTCAACTAAAAGAAATTAATTTCGGCCCAATTACCAAAGAGCGCGATAATAAAGATGGTGACAGAGCCTCAGCACAACATCCAAAAAATTCTGGAGACTACAACGATTATCGTTGGAAGTGAAGATAATTTTGGAATGGTCTCTTATAGCACGGAAACTTGGGGAAACGAAGATTTCGTATCCTATACGAGTCCCCTTCTCGATATATATTGAATATATATGTTTTGCGTTGCGTTTCTGTAATTTTGATATAAAATATTGTTTTGTATAAGGTTTGTTATTGGATTTAAGTGTAATTGAAAATTGATAAAATATTACTTTGTTGAGTGAGAAAAATGATAGGATACATCTATGTATCTATGTATAATTGAGTAGAATATGATGTAAAATGCTATAAAAAAATTAATTAGTTTTTTAATATATAATTTTTATTTGTGAAAAATTGGAATGTTTCCCAAAATTTTAATGCATATTTTCAAAATTTTAATAATGGTAAATAATAATTGGTTAAAGGTTTATTTATATTATTTTTTCTTCTAATTTACAACACTTAACCATTGAATTAGCTCACTATATTTATTGTTTATATAGTATGAATTATTAGATTTGTCATTTTGAAGTTCAATTGAAAGATTCTCACCATAATTTTTGAATTTACAAAAACAACCTAGCTAAATAAGGAATTTAGACTTCTGTGATCCATAACATTGTTTAGATAATCTTCGGCAAAATCACATAACCAATCTTTTTGTCATAAGTAGCACATGCACTTATGACAAAAGATTGGTTATGTGATTTTGCCGAAGATTATCTAAACAACCTAGCTAAATATTGACATTCAACATTACTACAGTCATAAGTGCATGTGCTACTAACATGCACATTCATAACATACACTATTTTTATTGCATAAAGCCATAACTATGCAAAAATTTCATCACCATTACATGTTTGGAAATGAAATCTTACCATTAGTACCTATCTTCCTCTCCCAAGCATGGTAAAGGCCCCACTGGGTTCATCCCCTTTGTGCAAAACTACCAGTGGTGCTTGGGATACTACTTTCGGGTTAAAGAACCCATAAACACGGGATGTGTCATGGTCGAAGTCCTTGTTCAATGTGCTCGAGGCCTAGAATCTTCATTTTCCTATATATGTTCATTGCTCTCTTTTGACCATGGACTAGGCCATTAGATCAATCACTACTATCCAAAACCAAATAATGATGGTCATATCCCACTTAGAGGCGAAAGGTCCTATAAAATGCTTTTATGTGGTGTTTTAATGCATCTTTCACCATGGTTGAGACCCAAAAGTTTATTTAAATTTTAAAAAACCTTAGTATACATCTCTAATGATTGTTAAGATGGATACACCCACTATTTTTAGTAATATATTGTTGGCAGAAATTGTCATTGATGTCAAAGGGTGAATGGGCCATAAACCTAGAGGCATGCCTTGAAGTAAATAAGCATTTTGGTGGTCATAATCAAGGAAAGCACAAGATTGGATTACAACATCTCGTAGTGCTCACCAAGGCCTTTCCAATGAGGTATGACTCTCCCTCGAATTAGTCTCGGTTGAAAAGATTTGATATTTTCAAGATGAAGATTGAATTTTTTGACCTAGTCAAGTTGTCCCTCCCATAGGACCATTCGACCATAATTGGGTTAAGTTAGCCCTATTTGGGAGTCAACAAAGTCTATAAATAGGTTGCCCCTCTCCCATTTGGCCAAGGAACTTCACCAAGGATTCAAGGAGTATTTCATTCTGTGGAGCAGCAAAAAAAGAGAGGTTCATACCTCATGAACTTCGGTAGTAGGAAGCGAGTTAGTAGCTAATCCTAAAGGTCTTTTTGGGCTTTTTGAAGCCTTTTTAATCTATCTTTGAAGCAAGTTTTTTGGATATAAAACAACCCTATGGTAGCCTACAATTTCAACCCTATGTAAGATTATTCGGCTTTGTAGTAGGTCTTATTTTGGCTCTAATATATACCTCTATTCGGCCCTATATAAGTCTCAATTGGGCCCCTTCGATGCCCTGCTTTATCCTCAATTCGACTGCTATGTTTTGCCCCAACAACAAAATTTTGAGGTAGCCTATATTCGTCCCTATAGCAGACCTCTAAGGTTGTCATTTTCCAGCCCTGTGACACCTCTGTATTCAGCCTATTTTAGATGTAACTTGATGCCATTTGATATTGTTTTGGAGCATTTCTTGAAGGAGTTTTGGAGCAGTATTTAGAAGAAGTTTTGGAGCAGTCTTTGATATCTATTTTGAAGGAATTTTGGAGTATATTTTGATGAATTTTTGGATTAGACTTGAAGGCTAATTTGAGTAGGGTTGAAAGAAGATCTGGAATGTTATGGACCAATTGACAGTGCATGAGCATTGACAAGTTTTGAAGACTAGATTAAGGATAGATTTGAAGATATTTTGAAGGTAGACTTAAGGGTAGATTGGAAGGCAGTTTTGAACAATTTTGCTGAAGTTTATGTTCTAGGGGTTTGTAGCCTCCTTGTTGGAGTAGGAAAACCTAAGGGATTTGAAGCTCCCGGTTAGTTGCAGCTAAGAAAATCCCACAAGGTTGTAGCCTCGTTTGAGTTGGAGCTCATAAATTTTATAGATTGTTATCTCCTTATGTATATATGCATTATTATTTTATTAATATATTCTCATTATTGAGTTTTCAATGTAAATTTGATGCAATCTTCTTAATGATCTCTTACATACTAGTTTATTGACTTTCCAAGGTTTTAAAGAAACTCGATATTGACTCACCCTCCCCCCCCTCAATAATGCTAATACTTCCAACATTTAGCATGATAATGTCCCTGAGTAAAAACAATGTAAACTTTGAAATGAGAACTGATACGATTACCTGTTTTTTGAGGTAGCAAAAAAATCAACCGATTTTGAAAAGTGTTGATTCAGAATACACCTTTTCTTTTTCTTAGTATAATTTTGTCTCTTTAAATTTTCTTATGTATCAAGTATGAACATTTTTTTAAAATGTTAATGATTTTCATGATGATTTTGAAAAGTGTTGATGAGGCATCAACCCATTTATTTATTTAACCATTTTTCAAGTTGTCTAATTCACGGACAAAAAAATTAAAAACATTAAAATTTTGAGAAAAAAAATAAAAAAAACAAAACACAAATTTTTTTAACAAAAACACAAACGTAGAAATGTAAAAAAAAAGAAAAATTAATTTATAAATGATACAAATTTAAATAAATATATTAAAAAACACAAAACAAACAAAAATAAAAATACAAGGAAATATTAAAAAAAAACATAATTTAAGATGACAAGAAAAATAAAAATATTAACCATAAAAAGAAGGTTAAAAAAAATAGGAAATTTAAATTTAACAAAAGAAATTATTAAAAAATAATAAAAAAATTATAAAATTGGAAAATAAAACATTCAAAAGAAAATTTAAAACAATATATTAGAAAAAATAAAAATTAAAAAATTAAAATTAAACATTTAATAATAAAAAAATGGTCCCACCCCCACACCCCAAAAGCCCTAGCGATTGAGGACCAATTCCCAGAATTGCCCCTCACCCCTAGGCCGGTTGAGCCGTGGGGGTGGGGAGTGGAGGGGGTTGTGTGCAGACACTTCTACCCCCACCCCCACGGCCCAACGGGCCCAAGGGGTGAGGGCCAATTCCGAGAATGAGTCGTCACCCCTTCGTCCCGTTGGGCTGCGCGGGTGGGGCCAAATTTTATTTGTTTATCTATTTTTTAAATGTTTAATATTTTTTTATTATTAATGTATTTTAATTTTTTTCTTTTATTTTAAATTTTTTTATTATTTTTTTATATAAATTTCATTAGTTTTATGTTTTTTTGTTTTACTTTTTGTTTTATATCTTAAAATTTAATTTTTTAATTTTTTTTTTCTTATTTCTTTAATGTTTTTTTATAGTTTTTTTTTAAATGTTTCTACTTTTAGTTGTTTATGATTTTGAATTTTTTTTGGTTATGTTTTTATTTTTATTGATTTTTTTTTAAATCTTGTTTTTAATGCATTATTTATTCTTTTATTTTAATGTTTTTTTTTTAATTATCTAATAAAGTAGTAGTAGTAGTTTTTTTTTTTGTCAAGTTGTTTTTAGTGCGATTTTTTGAAAGCTTTTCTGGTGGGTTTTTCGGTCTAATTTCTCTAAAATTAGGCACGAAATTATTGAAATCACAAGTTTGATGGGTAATCCCTACACAATCGAAATGCGCTAGACCTTTTTTAGGTTGTTGCATCCATATATACAGTAAAAAACACAAATCAAAATTTCACCTCAAATTTTCCTACGACACCAAAAAGTCCAAAAAGTCGCACTAAATACAACTCCTTTTTTTTGTTTCTTTCATTGATTTTTTTCCTTAATCATGGATTTTGAAAACATTTTTTTTTTATTATTTATTTCTTTACATTTTAAAATTTTTTATTATTTATTATTTTTATTTTTATTTTTATTTTTTATCTTTTATAGGTTAATTTTGTTATTTTTTTACAATTTTATGTTTGATAACACAAATCAAGATTTCACCTCAAATTTTCCTATCGGATTCTGACACCAAAAAGTCATACTAAAGACAACGGAGTTCTCTTTAGTGCGACTTTTGGAAGCTTACACGGTACTTTTTTTCCGGTCTTATTTCTCTAAAACCTAACAGGAATTTATTGAAATCACAAGCTTGATGGGTAATCCTGTGCAATCAAAGTGCCCTAGGGGTTTTCCAGGGCGCTGAATCCATATATACAGTAAAAAACTAGTTTAAATAACACAAATCAACATTTCACCTCAAATTTTTCCACCGGATTCCGACACCGAAAAGTCCAAAAATTCGCACTAAAGACAATGCCAAAGACAACTCCTCTTTTTGTTTCTTTCATTGATTTTTTTCCTTAATCATGGATTTTGAAAAAAAAAAAAAATTATTATTTATTTCTTTAAATTTAAATTTTTTATTATTTTTTATTTTTTATAGGTTAATTTTGTTGTTTTTTTACAATTTTATGTTTGATATTTTTTTTGTCTTTTTTATATATTTGATTTTTTTTGTCATATCTTTATTTTAATGTTTTTTTTTCTAATATATATTTTTATTTACTTTTTATTATTTTTTTAAACTTTTTTTCTCATTGTTTTAATTTTTGTTTTTTGTTTTGTAAACTTTTGTTTTCATTTTTTTTTGAAATGATAAAATATTTTAAGCCATTATTTCAAAACGTTGAGAATTAATCTTTAAAAACTAAAAACAAAAAAAAATCATTTCAACATCAACACTTTTCATTTTGATGGTGTTTTTGCACCAAAAAATGGTTTTCACTACCATTTTTAAAACATATTGAAAATTTACACCCATAAAAAAACATATTCCATCATCAACACTTTTCGTTTTCAAGTTGTTTTTCATGTTTTTTGGGGTTTTATTGCTAGAGTTCTCGTTTTGAGCTTACAATTCCCGTTTCAAAGTTTACATTGTTTAAACCACTCATAGTCAAAATTTTTTGAAGAGAATTAATGTTTTGTGGATTGTAGGAAGTTTTCATGCTAAGTGATTCCAAGAAGCATCGTTTATAGAAAACAATCATTAGTGTCATCATGTTACCTAGGGTATAGCTATAGACCCATTCTTGGAGCACAAGGAACCTAATCATATAATGCACAACACCCTTGGAGGAAATTGATAATGGACATATGTTAATGTGGCAATTTTAAAAGGATTTTCCATAAAAGTTGAGTTTGAGAAGAAAGGTTTAGGGCCAAAGGCTCTTGCTTCCTTCCCTAAATGTGGATTAACTAAAGGCCCATCCATGACGCTTAAGACCTAATAATGAAATCCATATTTAACTCAAATGTGATAGATGCCTGAAAGGGGGCGAATGATATTATTTCTAGTTGTTGTTCATGGTGCTTAGACTTAGGAATTCTCAATGGAAGATTATGTTACTATTCCTTTGCTAGAGGATGTTTATTACTTAGCAAACATTTTCAATGCAAAAAACCTAGTTATTGTGCTTTTATCCCACTCAAAGGTGAAATATCCCCAACAAATTTCATGGATGTAGCTTGAAGTATGATCCGGATTTAAACAGGAATGCAACAAATTACAAAGATTAGCATAAACATAGAGATGCGGCAGAAATAATACTTCATTTCATTAATGTAAAATACTGAAATATGCTTACAAACAAAGTTGGAAATGAACCAGCTAGGGCGATGGTAGCTTATCTCTAAGAAGAGATGTGGCGGCTACATGCCTCTTAACTGTGTTACAATGAGGCTCGAAGGCCTATTTATTGTTGAGAAACAATGGAAAACCCTTAACATTCCAAAACCTAACCCTAGAAGATGAAACGCCAAACTGTGGGCCCCGTTTGGGTAAATTGGTACATCAACTTCCCGGGGTCGTAACTTTGGCATACGATCTCCGTTTGACGTGCACAGTATCTCGTTAGAAAGATCTATCCGAGAACTACAACTTTGGGAAGAGAATCATTGGTCCATGGACCCATGTTGCTCCCATTTTTCCCAAAAAACATTGTTTAGGGCCTCAAAACGACTTCGGAAGTTCAGGACCCGAAAAACTGCTAAAAATAGTAAACTGGGCTACAATTAAGGAAACTGAAAAGCTGAAAGAAACAATGGTGGGGGTCCAAGTGGATTTGGTAGGTGGTCACCAATATCCACCTGGATCACTCCTCCCCCCATAGGAAGCAATGGTCCCCATTATGTTGAGTTCCTCCATGAGATAAGGAAACTTCTGTTGAACTTGGTCCCTAGTGAGCCACTTGCCCTGGTGAAGGAGTTGGCTTGCTTTTACAACTCGATACAATTGGATATTCTGTTGGGGAGTGTGCTTGATCTGTGTGTCCATGATCCGATCAGCTGCAGCTTGTTCCATGTAATCTGGATTTAACTCTGTGGTTGTGAGCTGTTTTGCAATGTCAGATTTGTCTAGTAATGGTGGAAAGTATGGCCGAAGGCGGTCCACATTGAACACTGGGTGCAGGCCAAGGAATGGGGGAATACTGAGCTCAAATGCATTGTCTCCCATAGCCTTGGTAATGGTGTAAGGACCATATCAGAGTGGTCTGAGTTTCTGATAGGCTCCGGTAAGGCGTTCCTTTTACAAATGCAACCAGACTTTGTCACCCACCTGAAACTTGTGTGGCACCCGATGTTGATCATGTCGCTGCTTGTACTTGCCATTTGATTTCTCCAGAATGTCATGGACCTATTGGCGAATATGTTGGATGTGTTCAATGAAGCTGTTTGTCTTATCTGTTTCGAATTGGACATGAGCCGAATCTGCGTGAGTAGCTGTAAATGGCATCGCCACATCAATGGCACATAGTGGCTGGAATCCCAAGCCCACCTGAAAAGGGTTGTGGCCAGTTGAGATGTGGAGAGCCTGGTTGTAGCTGTGCTGAACATAGGGGAGGCTCTCGTCCCATGTGCATGGATGCTTTGAGTTGTACATGCGTAGAATGTGTACGATCATCCTTTTGACAACCTCTGTCTAGCCATCAGTTTGAGGATGGAAGGCTGTGGAATTAGTGAGTTTGGTGTTGAGCATTGACCAGAGACTAGACCAAAATGTACTGAGAAACCTTCTGTCCCGATATGAGATGATAGACCGTGGGATCCCAAGGTGTACCCACACTGGTTGAAAGAAGAGTTTAGCAGTGGCTTCTGCTGTGATATTCTTCTTGCAGGCAGCCATAATGGCCATCTTCGAGAACCTATCGACAACCACAAAAACACAGTCATTTCCATGCTTAGTGGAAGGAAGGCCTGACATGTAATCCATGGAGATGGATTCCCAAGGTCAACCAGGGGTAGGCAGCGGGGTATAGAGGCCTTGCTTCTTGATGGTTAGTTTGGCAATGGCGCAGGCAGTGCATGATCTGATGTACTTCTCGACATCCTATCGAAGATTTGGCCGATAGAAATTCTTCTGCAGTATTGCCACTATTTTCTCGACCCCGAAATGTCGAGCAGCCCGACTGTAGTGTGCTTCCCAAATCATCTTGGCATGCTCAATTGAAGGAACACAAAGGTGACCCAGGTGGAATAACAAGGCATCCTAGAGGTGAAAATCTGGAACATGCTGACCCTCCAAGAGTGTCTGGTATGTGTGGCCGAATTTTGGGTCGCTTTTGTAGAGAAGTGTCCAATCAGAAGTCTCGTGCCCACAAGAGTTGAGCACAGTGGTTAACGCCATGGTCAGTGGTCAACTGAGGCAATCTGCAACATTATTGGTGCTACCCTTCTTATACTTGATATTCAAATGGAACTGCTGCAGGTATGTGGACCACTTCTGACGACGATTATTCTGTAATTTCCCTTGGGTCTATAAGAACTGTAGGGGTTGGTGGTCTGTGTGGATGACCGTTTCCTTCCCCAAAATGTAATGCTTCCATTGTCGGCAGGCCTGCACAATGGAATACATCTCTTTGTCATAAGTGGGATACTTCTGGACTGTGTATGAAAGTGTCTCACTGTGATATGCCATTGGATGCCCGTGTTGAGTGAGGACTGCCCCAATAGCATATTCAGAGGCATCTGTCTCGACCTCAAATGGTTGTTGCAAGTCTGGTAATGCGAGCACTGGTGCCGTGTAGAGGCGATCTTTCAACTCTATGAATTCCTTCTATTGAGATTCAGACCAAAAGAATTTTTCTTTCGCTCCTCCCTTGGTGACTTGACTCAAGGGCCAAGTGATATGAGAAAATCCCAACACAAACCTGCGGTATAAGTTTGCAAGACCTAGAAAGCTACGAAGCTTTGTCAGAGTGGTTGGAGATGGCCAATCTTGAATGACTTGGATCTTGGATGGATCCACATGTACCCCCTGTTCATCAATAATGTATCCCAGATACTGAACCTGGGTCATGCCAAAAGTGCATTTCTCCAAATTGGCACATAACTTGTGTTTCTGCAGTGTTTGGAGAAACTATCGGATGTGGTGGAGGTGTTCTTCCCAACTTTGGTTGAAGATCAAGATGTCATCCAAGTATACCACAACAAATGAGTTGGTGAATGGCCACAAGATGTCATCCATTAGCCTCATGAAGGTTGCAAGAGCATTCATCAATCCGAAAGGCATAACCAACCATTCGAAAAGGCCCTCCTTGGCTTTGAAGGCAGTCTTCCACACATCGGAGGGTTCGATTGGTACCTGGTGATATCCCGACTTCAAATCGATCTTGCTGAAATATTTTTCCCCCTTCAGTTGGTCCAAGAAGTCATCAATCTGTGGGATTGGGTACCTATTACAAACAATGATCTTGTTCAGCGCCCGATAATCAATACAGAGTCTCCAAGTCCCATCCTTCTTCTATACCAACACGATCGGGCTCCCACAGGGCGATGAACTTGGATGGATGTGACCTTTTTGTAGCAGCTCTTGAATCTACCTCTTGATTTCATCATTCTCTTGAACAGAGCGTTGATAGATTGGTCATTGGGCAGTGGCGCACCTGGGGTCAGATCGATGGAATGCTTGACCTGACAGTGTAGAGGTACCCCTATGGGTGAGGTGAAGATATCCTTGTACTCCTCCATGACCTTGTCCATCTGTAGTTGTCGTGTGGAGGGGCTCTGTCTGGAGGTCGTGGCCACCATCTTCTTCGTTCCTTGAGGGTGTATCATCAGGAAAACAAATTTCCCAATTTTGGAAATGAGCTTACTACATTGTTTTGCAGTAATCAAAGAGATGGCAGTAGGCAGTGCTACCTCTGGTATCCTGTACAACTTATTTCCCAAAGTAACAATAACAACACGGGGCCTTCATTCATACACAGCATGTCGCTTCCACAAGTAAGGTTGTTCTAATAATACATCACAAACTTCAAGGGGAGAAATGTCACACAATACCTCATCCGTGAAGGGCTTGATGTTGTATGGAAGGTGACACTACAAGCTCACGCGAAGATCCTTTCCTTGGTGAAGCCACCCAATGGTGTACAGTTGTGGATGTGTTGTGGTTGGTAAGCCTAGCCGCTTCACGACCTCTGCCGAAATGAGGTTCTTTTGGCTCCTGTTATCAACCCAAGAAACTCTCCTAGTTTGTATCTCGGAGATGCTCGGGAACATTACAAAACTCAACAAAAGGTTGGAAATGGATGAATGGAAGGAATGATGCTTGTTCAAGCCAGATAACCACTCCTACTATGCTTAACTCGAGACATGGGTGAACACCCCCAGACTACAAGGCTTTAGACCACCAATTACTCACAGTTTGAGGATTAGGTGAACATGGAGAATACTGACCACACCAACAGATGCACAAGACCATGTGATGGCCGGCTGCAACCAGTAAAGAGGTTTGCAAATCTATTTCCTAATGCACATATAGGATGACAGCTCTCTGGCATTAAGTAAACAGAAACCTACATAACACATTAAATGATACATACTAGACTTCAACACAGAGGTGGGATGACAGCCCCTCTAATGCTAAATATCAAGAGCACATGAACAAATGCATAACAGGTGCAGCCTAGAATGGAGTAGAAATGGAAAGTGAGCAATTAACAAGAAAAGAAGCTTGTATTAGCTGAAAATGAAGACCAGACGCTGCAAGTATCAAAGTAGTTACAGTCTCCAGAAGTTGAACCTTACATCAAAACTACAACCATCAACCCTGATTACATCTGTTTTCTGGGTATATATAGAGTTTAGTTACAAAGATATTCTGCTATTCTATGTGTGGAGGGGTCATAATGGACCACCAACCGTTTTTAACTCTCTGATGGAGTCTCTGCTGCAATCTGACTGTGTCTGTGAATGAATTTGACCTTCTTGGATGCTCTGTTGTCCTTCTCGAGCAAGTGGAGTGTTGCATGAGTGAAGCTCCATAACTAATAAATGCGTTTATCTGCTCGAGCTCTGTACTTTCCTTCCTCGGCCATGCTTTCTTTTGAATGCGGTTGTTGAGGATTTATTTCGCCGAGAGCTAAATACTGGCCACCTTCTTCCTTCGGATGCACGGGACAGGCTATGGACATGGACAGTATGGCAGAGGCATGAGTATGACGGGGACAAAAATCAGCTGTTGGATCATGTGGATCGACGGTGGGGATCGTTTTGCAGAGGGTATCGGGAGAAAACGGGAGTGGACAAACGTGAGCAGTCGGATCGTGGGTGGACAGATTCGACGGCCATCGGGCGGAAGAGTAGCATGGGAGATAACGAGTGGGGGACGGGTGAGTGGGCGGTAAGCGGTATGTATCTCACCACTTTTGGAGCTTAGGCAGTAATCGTACAGAGGCCAGCGATTCCATTCAGGTGATGACACGTGGCGGACGGGACAGGAGGAAAACCGCTTTATCGCGAGTTAACGCGCGGGCAGCTTGTGGGAGTGGAACGAGCGAATGTCGTTGGATCTTACGACGGATGTTTGAATGGTGGAGGAAATAAATAAGGGTTAATGAGCGGGGAGAACTATGTAATATGGCAAATACACTATCGGAGGAGGAGGGCAGACTTGAAATTTTATACACATGAGCGGTGAGTTATATCGGGTCCGGTGCCTAATATCGCATCTGCGGAAGTCAAGGGGTGTTGCCTTATAGCGATTTGCCGATAGCGATGAGACAGTGGACCCGATAAAGGAATTAGCCACAGTTTAAAATCATATCGCATCCAAAGGGGCAATCGATAGTTGGCAATCGACAATTGTTAAAGACATGGCTTATGAAAGACCCGCTGAAAGCTCCGATTGCGACGTGAAAGCGCCAAGTTATATGGTTGGGTCCTATGGAAGGTTTTGTGCTTCACAATTAAGGACTAGGGGCTAAACAGGGGCTCTGATGGATTTCAGAGGGTTTAAACGGGGAATGGAGAGGTTTAGGAGGGAAAACAGAGATAGCGGGACTATGGAAGTATAAGGAAAATGAAGGAGAAGGAAGGAAAAGACTGTTGTGATCCGCCTTCTGAGCATAAACACACGACCAAGCTGGTATTTGGTCCTCCAAATGCTGAAGTATATAGCAGAGCTAACACTGGCTCCTTCTGGGGATGAGATCCTCCCAGTGAGGTCTCAAGGATTGCAAACCAATGCCTTCATACAAAACAAGCTTAAAAACATTGTCTAGTATTCCATTGGGCATGGAGTCTAATTAAGTCTAC
This sequence comes from Pinus tabuliformis, assembly GCA_031772625.1. Classification (NCBI taxonomy): domain Eukaryota; kingdom Viridiplantae; phylum Streptophyta; class Pinopsida; order Pinales; family Pinaceae; genus Pinus; species Pinus tabuliformis. Next base: position 840,697,210 of record CM062809.1, on the reverse strand, counting down.
GCTAAAGCTTGTAAGAGAAAATGCTTACAATCATTAAGGCCTGAGAACCTTAAACAACATAAATCTTCAAAAACTGGCCATCTGCTGGGCCATCAAAACTGTTTCTCCTCCTCTTGGCCCGTTCATCATAGATCTGCAAAATTGGGTTTATTTGATCATCTACCTCAAACAGTTTAGGACATTTGACCTTGTCAGGTAGAGATGATCCATACTTCATCCCCTTTCTGTATATTCTCTCCCTTGGATGTTCTTCATGGGAGCCTTTGTACACCTGCTGAATGACCATGGTTGTTGTGTACTTCTCTATGTCATTTGTTGCCTGCATAATTAATATGAATGGGAAACCAATGTATTTTTGGGTGGAGGACACAAAGACATCATCTGCTCCTGCATCTTTCTCAGAACAGTCCACCTCCAAGGAGGAGTCCCAAAACTGTGCATCCTATTCCTCTGTGATCTGGCAAGCTTCCCTCTCAAGTTGTGTGGAGGCCAACTGGGCAGGCTTCGGAATATCAAGACTGAGATTATCCATGTCAGCATTGGGCATTGAGTTATGGCTTGTTACAGTGCCTAATGGGCAACTGTGAGGGATTGTCACTTGAGCAGAGAGAGGGGCAAAAGATGATGGGGAGTTTTCTTCTGCCTTTTTTATCACTGGACTAGGGATAACCGCGGGTTGTTCAATTTGCAGATCTGCATAGTCAGTGGTAGCTGGGTTGGCTTTAGGCTCAAGGTCTTCGAGGATGGTGGGACCTGCTGCTGATTGCTCCTGCTGATAAGCTTGTTGTTCTACAACTACAACAAACTCACGAGCAGTGCCTCTGGATAATGACTTTTCATAGGCAGCTCGGGTTAAGAAAGGGGCACTACCCTTATCTTCCAAACCATGGACCTCATCCTCCTCTTCGAACAGCTCTTCTTCCATGACTATATCCTGAGAAAGGGTCTTCACCCTTTGATTTTCGTTTGCATCCTTGCTTCTCTGCAAAATCTGCAGCTGCTCCTGTGCTCGTCTATGTAGATTTGGCTTTGGAAGAGCAAAGGTACCAGGAGCTCCTGCTTCCTCAGAATGTTGCTCAGCCATTAATTGGGAAACTCTAGAGGCTAATGACCCTATCATCCTGGCCAATTTATCGATCTTAGGATCTGAGGATGATGAGAGCTCACCCCTCTGTCTTCTCCTATCAGCATCACCTCCGAGCCTCTCTACAGCTATGATGTTTTATTCTACTTCAAAGGTTGCATTTTGCATATCAGCCAAAGAAGCACATCTTCTTTCTCTTAACAGCATGCAGAACTGAGAATCGAAGGCATTGGCATAAGTGATCATAGCAGAAGTAGGGGTGGGTTTCACTTCATATGGTATTATGTTGTACATATGGTTAAATCTCTTGTTGAAATCAGACAACAACTCACCATTCTCCCTCTACAAGTTCCCAAATTCAGTATGATAGTGGAACAGATCTTTCTTATCCCCCCAATGCTTTAGGAACACATCATCTAAGGCCTCAATGTCTGCTATAAACTTAGGGGCTAATTCTCTGAACCATTTTCTAGCCTCCCCATCTAAGCTTTGGACGAAAACCCTCATCCACACATCATCTTCATTGATATCCAGGTTATCAGCATAGCTATAAAAAGACTCAAGGTGCTCTTCAGTTGTTACTCCTTCTGTACCAGTAAACTTAGGCATATATTCCCGATAATCTCCTGCGGGCATGGCATTTAAAGGGACAGGCAAGACCAAAGGTCCGTACCTAGCAGCAACAATTCTTTCTATCTTTGTGGGAGCTTGCTGGCCTGCCATGACTGAGGTGGGTGGAAGGATACTGGTAGATTGAGTAGTATGGATCAATGAAATGGATAACAGAGACAGAGGAATATGATGGACAACATGGGATGCTTTCTTTGGGCTGAAATCCGAAAGGGAAATGAATGAATAGGAGCTTTATGAATCTCTGAAGGTGATTTCTTCACTAGCAGAGATACATGGGATTTTTTAGGCTTACCTGATCCTGATGCTCCTTTTTGCAAAATTTTCTTCTGCTTAACGATCTTCTTAGGGTCAGGCACTGGTTCAGCTAGTGATTTCTGAAGATTTCTTCGAGCATGCCTCACAAACTGAGCTAGAACTGCAATGTGGAGTCGCCAAAGGTTGGTCTTCCTCCAGTGGAATCGCCAGATAGATGATTACAACCAGAAATGTGCCCAGACTTTGTCTATCATCAAAATCTGGAACTGTGTCATCTCCCAGGGAAGTTGAGCTTCAATCTCCTCTCCCCGGCAACGATGCCATTTAATGTTATCACCCCAAGAAACTCTCCTAGGTTGTATCTCGGAGATGCTCGGGAACATTACAAAACTCAAAAAATGTTGGAAATTGATGAATGGAAGGAATGATGCTTGTTCAAGCCAGATAACCAATTCTACTATGCTTAACTCCAGACATGGGTGAACACCCCAAGACTACAAGGCTTTATACCACCAATTACTCACAGTTTGAGGATTAGGTGAACATGGAGAATACTGACCACACCAGCAGATGCACAAGACCATGTGATGGCCGACTGCAACCAGTAAAGAGGTCTGCAAATCTATTTCCTAATGCACAGATAGGATGACAGCTCTCTGGCATTAAGTAAACAGAAACCTGCATAACACATTCAATGATACATACTAAACTTCAACACAGAGGTGGGATGACAACCCCTCTAATGCTAAATATCAAGAGCACATGAACAAATTCATAACAGGCGCAGCCTAGAATAGAGTAGAAATGGAAAGTGAGCAATTAACAAGAAAAGAAGCTTGTATTAGCTGAAAATGAAGACCAGACACTGCAAGTATCAAAGTAGTTATAGTCTCCAGAAGTTGAACCTTACATCAAAACTACAACCATCAACCCTGATTACATCTGTTTTTTGGCTATATATAGAATTTAGTTACAAAGATATTCTGCTGTTCTATGCGTGGAGGGGTCATAATGGACCACCAACCACTTTTAACTCTCTGATGGAGTCTCTGCTGCAATCTGACTATGTCTGCGAATGAATTTGACCTTCTTGGATGCTCTGTTGTCCTTCTCGAGCAGGTGGAGTGTTGTATGAGTGAAGCTCCATAACTGATAAATGCGTTTATCTGCTCGAGCTCTGTACTTTTCTTCCTCAGCCATGCTTTCTTTTGAATGCGGTTGTTGAGGATTTATTTCGCCGAGAGCTGAATACTGGCCACCTTCTTCCTTCGAATGCACGGGATAGGTTATGGACATAGATAGTATGGCAGAGGCATGAGTATGAAGGGGACAAAAATCAGCCGTTGGATCGCGTGGATCGACGGAGGGGATCGTTTTGCAAAGGGTATCGGGATAAAATGGGAGCAGACAAACGTGAGCCGTTGGATCGCGGGCAGACAGATCCGATGGCCATCGGGCGGAAGAGTAGCACGGGAGATAACGAGTGGGGGACAGGCGAGTGGGCGGTAAGCGGTATGTATCGCACCACTTTTGGAGCTTAGGAGGTAATTGTACGGAGGCCAGCGATTCCATTCAGGTGATGACGCGTGGCGGACAGGACAGGAGGAAAACCGCTTTATTGCGAGTTAACGCGCAGGCGGCTTGCGGGAGTGGAATGAGCGAATGTCGTTGGATCTTACAGCGGATGTTTGAACGGTGGAGGAAATAAACGGGGGTTAACGAGTGGGGAGAACTATGTAATATGGAAAATACACTATCGGAGGAGGAGGGCGGACTTGAAATTTTATACATGAGAGTGGTGAGTTATATCGGGTCTGGCGCCTAATATCGCATCAACGGAAGTCAAGGGGTGTTGCCTTATAGTGATTTGCCGATAGCGATGAGACAGTGGACTCGATAAAGGAATTAGCCACAGTTTAAAATCATATCGCGTCCAAAGGGGCAATTAGTAATCGGCAATCGACCACTGTTAAAGACATGGCTTATGAAAGACCCACTGAAAGCTCCGATTGCGACGTGAAAGTGCCAAGTTATATGGTTGGGTCCTATGGAAAGTTTTATGCTTCACAATTAAGGACTGGGGGCTAAACAGGGGCTCTGATGGATTTCAAAGGGTTTAAACGGGAATGGAGAGGTTTAGGAAGGAAAACACAGATAGCGGGGCTATGGAAGTATAAGGAAAATGAATGAGAAGGAAGGAAAAGACTGGTGTGATCCGCCTTCTGAGCATAAACACACGGCCAAGCTGGTATTTGGTCCTCCAAATACTGAAGTATGTAGCAGAGCTAACAGCTCCCACTGTCGACAATGAACTGTAGTGGGGAGCCCTTTACCCACATCTGGGAGTGGAAGAGATGCTCCTCCTCCTTTGGATCTTCGAGTTCCCCCTTCTGGATCTTCGTGGTGGAAACGGTGGCGTTGGGCTCCACATCGATAATCTGCTTCCCTTGGTCATTCCCCTTGTCGGGTTCAAACTCAGATTCGGAACATGCATTTGATTCTGAAACCTTTAGCTTGACCACCAGTGACTGTTTGGCCCGACACTCACTTGTGTTGTGAGTGGAGCTCTGATGGAACTCACACCACTTTCCTGTGTCCTTTTTTGGCTTCACGACGCTGTTCTTTTCTTGCAGCTTTGGCGGGTTTTCTTGGGCCACCCCGCCTTGGCTTTGTCCTTTGTTCTGTAGTTTGGGGGCACCTTTCCCTTGCTTCAAATTCATAGATCCAAAGTCTCGCTTCTTCTGTTTGAACTTTTGCTCGACCTTGACGGCATATCGGTATGACGTGCCGAGCGAGGGGATGTTTAGGAATTCTATTTCTTCCTAGATGTACTAGTGCAGGCAGCTGCAGTATTTGAGTATCAAATGCTGCTCTGAATCCTTGATACCCAACTTTGTGCGAAGGATATGGAAAATATTGGTAAACTCTGACACGTCTTGGTCCCTTCCCTGCTGCAGCGTGGTCCACTTTATGTATTGATCCTCATAGCTTCCGATAGGGTAGTACTGCCCCTTGATGGCCTCTCAGAATGAATCCCAAGTGGGTGCGACTGAGTAAGCCTATACTTTCATCCTTTTGCTCGCAGTAGGTTTCCCACGAGTCCTTGACATGGGAGGCTGCTTTGAGAAGAGCAAAAATAATCTGTTCTCGACTGGAAAAATCATGAATAGAAAAATAACACTCTAGAAGATTTAACCATTTATTGACGGCATCTGCGTCTATCTAACCCTCGAATATGGGGATTTCAAAATTAACTTGTACCTTAAACGGTGTGGCGTTTCTAGAGTATCTGTTGGAAGCCGATGTCTCGCCCCTGGGTAACCGCTGAAGGATCTGGGCGAAGATGTCTATCATCACGTTCCTTTGTCGCTCTAGGGCTTCTTCGAGCAAGATTTTGATAGGATCTCCTGCCCCCTCGTCTTTCTTTTCATCCACCATGGTAGGCCGTCGGGATTTGCGAGGCTGGTCTTGCAAAGTTTCGACCAGTTCAAGCCCTAACTCCTTATATCCCGACCTCGTTGGGGACATGCAAAGAAAAATAGAGAAAAAGCAGACCGCTTTGATACCACTAATTCGGATTTAAACATGAACGCAACAAATTACAGAGATAACCATAAACACAGAGATGCAGCGGAAATAATACTTCATTTCATTAATGTAAAATACTGAAATATGCTTACAAACAGAGTTGGAAATAAACCAGCTAGGGCGATGGTAGCTTATCTCTGAGAAGAGATGTGGCGGCTACATGCCTCTGAACTGTGTTACAATGAGGCTTGAAGGCCTATTTATTGTTGAGAAACAATGGAAAACCCTTAACATTCCAAAACCTAACCCTAGAAGATGAAACGCCAAACTGTGGGCCCCGTTTGGGTAAATTGGTACATCAACTTCTCGGGGTTGTAACTTTGGCATACGATCTCCGTTTGACGCGCACAATATCTCGTTAGAAAGATCTATCCGAGAAATACAACTTTGGGAAGAGCAACATCAGTCCATGGACCCATGTTGCTCCTAGTTTTCCCAAAAAAACGTCGTTTAGGGCCTCAAAACGGCTCCGGAAGTTCAGGACCCGAACAACTGCTAAAAATAGTAAACTGGGCTACAATTAAGGAAACGAAAAAGCTGAAAGAAACAGTAGTGGGGGTCCAAGTGGATTTGGTAGGTGGCGACCAATATCCACCTGGATCAAAGTACTTGTTTAAATCTCTTGATCTCGAAAGGACTTTTTTTTTCCAGTATTTAATGATGGTTAAGATCCAACAATCCATTCATTACTTTGTGTGACGAACTATGGATGCATTCATGGTGCTTGAGCCTAAGAATATATGTGGAGGTCATGTGATTATTGTTTTATTATGATAATAAATTCCAAGTGATTAATTCTATTGTTTTTCGTGCCATGTATATAACCAAGACCTCAAGCCCCAACTACAATGCATGAAAAATCTTAATGAAACCAATATCCTACTCCTAAGGAAAATAACCCTTATTGAGGAATTGTGCTACTATGTCTATACTTTGTAAATGCATCTTGAACTCAAGTAAGTACAATTAGTACTCTAGGCCCTTATTTTCCCCAGGGAAAATTTTAAGAAGCCCCCCAAATTTATATGTATAATAAATCGGTGAATCTCCATGGTATATAGGAAAAATGGAAGGTGATTTTATCAATAATATAATATGTATATATAATTTTTTGGCGAATCTCTCGCCAGGCATGGCGAATATTTTACTCAATTATAAAATCTTGTAAGACCTTGGCGAGTCTTTCACTAAATAATAAAACTTTGTAAAGACCTAGTAAATCTTAGCATTGTGAACTCTTAGAGAATATTTTGAAAAAGTATAAAACCATATATGACAAGAGCCACATGGTGGCAATATCACTGTTTTTTTTTCACATTTCCATGACATGGAACTTGTTTATAAAATAATAAAAAAGCCAACCAAGTCCCTTATAATATTCAGGTAAGCTTATAACAGAGTTTGATACCTCTACTATGCTTGTCTTCATTCAAGTGTCATAGCTGCTATGCTTAACACTATGAATCACAACTCTCTCAGAACTCAACTCTATAGTATAATTAAAACCTTTGGAAATTGAATCTGACAACTCTATAAAAAGGATTAGTGAAATAAAAGCTTTTGTGAATGAGCCCACTAACTATCACTGCTAAATAATCAATCTAGACTATGAAGTCTTCCATCTTGATCACAATCGTGCTCACGATCAAGGGAGTGCGACCACCTGGCCTGATATAATGGCCATCATAGCTTCCAATAATCAACAACCACCTTGCAAGGACATCCTAGCTCATGTCTCATGAATTTTATTCATCAATATTAACTGATATAAATCTTATAAAGATGATATTAGAAGCCTCTCCAGATTCACTATTAATACAAGGGTAAAGGAAATTTTCTAGCTCAAGGCACTAGCCAATACCAACTTTGGTATTTGTAACCCCTTTGTGGGGATGCACCTACCCTGCCCCATTGGGTTTCTGCCTTGTAACATAGTTCAAGGATCACAAGACTTTCCAATCTTTCTACTCCATTAGACACACTTTATATGTTATACATAGTGAATGGAAAAGAAGCATTATAGAACACACAATTTCACAGAAGGAAGAAAAATCTTAGCCAGTTCAATATAAAAATCTTAACCACTGATTAATAAAGAATAACAAGTAGTGTAATGAATTGTTCCGAGTTATTTATTTACAAGCTGTAAAGAATGTAGTGGAATGGAAAATCTTACTTAGGAAACCCTTCAATATTTTCTATTAATATGTATGTGCATGTACATATGAAATTAAGAGCATCGTTGAATACAAAGTTTCCTTTTCTCTTGCCTCCATTTTGACAAATCAATGTGAAATCAGTGTCACTTTGAATCTCCTTTCTTGTGTGGATGTTTTGACAAATCAATGTGAAATCAAAGTCACTTTGAATTTCCTTTCCTGCGAGGGATCACATCCACAGTTGATTAGTAAAAGATAATCTACTATATATTATGTTCAAGAAACTGACTGCAATCTACAGTGGAAATGAGACCTCATTTCTTATTCTGGATTTGAATATCTCAAGACAACATAAGAGATAAAAATGCATATGGCCTTAGTACCTAGAAAACAATCACTCCATCATTACATGACCACCTAGATTTCGACACTTAATCTAAATAATGGCACTAGTTGCAGTGCTGATTTGCATTACCACCATGGAAAAGCAACAACAATGTTTCAAAGCACACTTATTGGAAAAGTTGTAATGTTCCGAGAATATTTAATGATAGCATCTGAACCTCGTAGCTATGGTGGGGAAACTAGGGAACCCAAATCTTGGAAGATATCTCATACCAAATCTGAGAAAAAAATAAAAAAAGGAAAAGAATCAAAATCTATAAATCAAGTAATGAATTGTTTACAAATCAAATACAATTCCTTTAACTAACAGTTAAATTGTGGTGATATATTTAAATATTTAGCAAGAGGGGAACTTCAAACCATGGAATATTACCTTTGTCATTACTGTCATCCCTCAGTGACTGAGATTACAAATCAATACTTATGGAAAGATTGTAAGAAATTCTGTGAAATAGTAAAGCATAACCTCTATTTTCAAGCAACAAAATCAAAAATTGTTACATCAAGAGCGATAATTGATACATAATCAATGAATCAAGTCCTTGTATGGCACATGCTTGTTTCACAACCTCTATTTTCTCAATAACAAAATCAAGACATTGTATGTGGTTATTGCTAAAAGGAAACTGCGTTCTAATTTGGAAGAGGATCTTATCAAAAGACATGGATTTATTCAAAGCTACAAAGCCTAATGGGTTACTGAAAAATAAGTTGGAATATGGGATCATGATACTTAAATTGAAAAATTATTCTTTCCTTTTAGAAACATTACAGTTATACAATTTTTTTTGAAAGCATTAGATTTTGAAATTGGGCCTTTCTATCAAGACAAATTTTCATTAACATAATGTACTTTCCTACCTGAAACATTGTAGATATCCAAGAAAAACTTGAAAAGCATAAGAGAACTTAGCATAATGTATTTTATTTCCTTCCTTAACATTCTTAAAGAGTTGAGGTTCCCCAAGTCATCAGGTAACTTTCGAAGGAAATGACAGTTAGTAATAGTCCAATTCACAACTGAAGATGTGTCACAAATACGAGGGAGCATCTCCTCCAAATCACAAAAGTGCTCCAGGTTAAAATCTAGCATTATTGGAAGCTTAATGCTCAACTGGGTGTTATTGAACCCAGACATTTTTCCAATCTTCACTAAAAGCTTAAAGATAGCTTCTCTAAGTTCTACATGACTTTACTATACTCTTGAAGTGGGGGCACATGCAGCCTCTCCAAGTGAATAGTCTTAAACTAAGTGAAGATAAGGCCAATAGATCATTTAGTGTGGATCTCTTTAACCCATAATTGAATACTATGTCTCTCTTAAACCCATAATTGAATACTATTAGGACTTTCAAATTTTTCATGGAACTCAAAAATGTTGGAAGAAAGTATTTGCTTCCAGAAAAGAATAAAACTAAATCCTCTGCTTGAGGACAGTTGATGTCACACCACTAATACTTCTCCATGGAATCTGTATAGGTAAACCACAAATCTAGAATTCCATTAGAATATTGTGTTTATTGAATACACAAATGAAATCATTGCATTTCTTTAAAATATCTTTCGAAATCAAAATTACTGAAATTACATATCGCTAACCTAGTGGGTGTAGGATAAAATTCACCTGTGTCATTCACAGAAAGCATGAGAAAAAACCTAAAAATATATATAAAACCAAGAAAAATTCAAATTCATCACTTCTAGGGACCTCGTAACCACCCTGCCAATACACAAGTATGTTCCTGTTTGCAGTTAGAAAAATTACCCAAATTACAAACTATTTACTCCAGCCTATGTTGGAAAGCTATAAAAGGATGACTAGTGCGAGGATTTGTTTCAGTTTAAAACAGAAGTATACAAATATACTTGTCCAATGTCTATTCTTTAACCATTCACCTTAAGATGTTTTTACAATATAATTTCCTAAGTCTATTTAATATCTTCATTATCATAAAAACCAACCTATATCCATCTTAACTCCACATCTACCACTCTTAGGGGGATGAAATCTATTTATCCCTCTGAGCACTTGGTAGACCCAGAATTAAGATGGATCTAAGATGATAGAATTTCCCCTTTAAATAGTTTATGCTCACATGAATACCATGGTATTACCATGGGTTATCATAAACTTGGAGCTTAAAAATTACTATTAGTAATTTATAAAAATTAATAAAATTAATAGTTGATTTTTATTTTATTTTTTATTTTAACCAAGCTAAAATGTTTAACATACATTAAATTACAACATCCATTTTTACTCTTGATCCACCAAGCCCCGAGAGGGATCAAATATTTTTTCACTCTATGCTAGTTTGCATATCACGATATTTGATACCTCTCGGGGGTTAGTAGATCCAGAGTAAAGATGGATCTATGCTGGTTTAATTCCCCCATTTAAATAGGCTACATTCCAGGTGAATACCATGGGTCAATACCATGTGCCATTTTTATTTTTATTAATACTAATATTAGGGTTAATAATGTTTTTTTGCATGGTATTAATAATAATCTAGCCCATGGTATTTGTGCCATAGTATTTTGCCCATAGGTTTCAACTAAATATAACGCATTTTTTTAGTGTTCGTAAATATAAGGTGACTTATGGAGTAAATATAAAAAAATGTTTTTTTTGTTTACCATACCTCTTGTTTATTTATATTTTTATTAATTTACCATACCTCTTTTATAAATATGGTATTTGGCCCATAGGATTCACTTAAATAAAACCTCTTTTTTGAGCCTTCATAAATAGAACGAGGGTTATGGACTAAATATAAAAAGAGGTTTTATTTATTTACCATACATCTAGTTTATTTATATTTTTATTTATTTACCATACCTTTTGAGTAAGTATAAAAGGACGTTTTATTTATTTACCATACCTCCACTTTACTTATATTTTTATTTGTTTACACCCTTGCATGTATATAAGGTGACTTATGGAGTAAATATAAAAAATGTTTTATTTATTTACCATACCTCTCATTTATTTATATTTTTATTAATTTACCATACCTCTTTTATAAATATGGTATTTGGCCCATAGGATTCACTTAAATAAAACCTATTCTTGAAAACTAGGGCGAATGGAAGGTTGTAACTCCTAATTTCAAGGGCTAAATTTACCTTTTTTACCCTCTCCCTTAAAATAAGGTGGGCTATTTGAGGTGATTTGTAAAAATGTATTATGATACAAAATATTAGCCCACTAAAAATTTAAAACCCCTTAATTTCGCCAAAGGGCGAACATTCGCCCCTAAAATTTTCCATGATTTCCCCCCTATACAATGTTCGAGAATATTGATCAATTTTCTCTACACAGAACATACTCATGGAATCCATATCCCACTTTAAGTCCTTCAAAAAATGCCTACAAAGGACTTGTGTTGGTTCAAGGACTCATTTAAGTATCTTGACCATGAAAAAGTTCAACGATATCACAAGGCAATTTTTATCCTTCTTTAATCATGTTCAAGACCCCATAATCCACCCTCAATGCACACAAGCTCCTTATGGCATCCATGTCAAATGTTGATGTCAAAAAACCCATAAGGAATGTTTGTATTATGGTTTCTAGTTGTTCATAATCATTGATTTTAATCAGTGAAACGTAGCGCATGTTACCCACCTACTTGATGTAAAGTTACCTTTGTGATTTTGGCAATTGATTCTTCAACTTGATAGATCCAATTAGATGAAAGGGGGGAATATGAATGTTGTAAGGAAGGTAAACGTATGTCCATGTATTAATGAAATTAATATTCTATTTTCTATTATGAGTTTTAGGGTCTACTCCCTATTCCAAAAAAAAAAAAAACTCAGAAAAGAGGTAGTTAAAGTTCCCACAAATAAAGAAACAATTATACAATTTACTAAACCAAAAATTCCCTAACACATGGGTTTGTCGAGCCAAAAATATCTTATCTCATGGGTTTATAACTTCAAGTGTATTGATCCTTGACCTCATTTTCCACCCAAAGACAAAATATTACCAAGCTAAGGCACTAATATTCTATCCTCCACCACCTTTTGATTTTATCAATCCTTTATTATGTTTTCATGGGTTTAAAATTTCAAATTACCTTGTAATTCCTTGATTCTGTGTGTTTGGGGATCTTTCTTTTGAACTCAAATATGGAAATGCAACTAAAAACATTAGCAATCCTATCTTCCACCTTGAACCCAATTTGTCCAATCCTTTGATTGGTGGTAATAAAACAAAAATCCTAAGGGTGAACTCTACTTGCTTTGACTAGGCCATATAATCCCTAAGAGCTACTATGGAGAACCCCCTTTAAGATATAGCAGAGAATTATAGAAGTAAGAAGTGGTTTGATGAGGTGACATTGACCCCCTCTTGTGTATGGACAGAGGAGAAGTGAAATTGATGCTCAAGGATGGAATGGTTAAAACACTGCCCAGTGTTTTACACATTCTAGGGCAAGCTAGGAACCCAATATCTATAAGTAGGATGAGAAGTACAATATGTATCAAATATGTTTGAAAAATAAACTTGTGGGATAGTTTTGGGAGCAATTATATTATCGATAAAAGTTTAAAATATAACTTTATACAAGCTATTGGGAAACATTGTCAATCATGGGTGTAACAATTCCGTTATTCCTAAGGGTGGAGATGAAGTAGTAAAAACCCTTGTTATATTTAGAGAAAAGGTGATGATGTGGAGTCAAACACTAGGTCATATTGGAGAGAAATGCCATCAAGAACTAATCGTAAAGGTATGGTTGAAGGTATGCTTGATTTCACTGTAAGTATTTATTTCTATAAACATTTTATTTATGGTTAATAAAATTTGTAAGATTCTCAAGAGGTGCTACAAGGGCTAAGTGAATTTTAGAGTCATTAGAGAAATCTTGAGGTCTAAAATGGGCTTCCTAAGGCATATTATAAAATATAGTGGAAATAATAAAATAATATTAGATTACCTCATCAAGTTTTGGAGGAAAAAAAGATAAAAACTACTTTTCCAACTTGTATTTTCAACTTATATGCCTATGATTTTATGCAGATTTCGAGCAGAAGCACTCATTGGATGAAGAATTTAATTTTACATCCAACGAGTACCCATGTTGCATACTTTTGATGGACCCTACTACATGAAAAGTGTGAAATACTTGGAAAAACGTGATTGCAATCATGTTTTTCATACATTTCACATTTTTTGTGTGCTAGGGTCCATCAAAAGTATGCAACATGGGTACTTCTTGGATGAAAAATTAAATTCCCCATCAAAAAATTGAAATCGCTTGAAATTTGCGTAAAATAATAGGGAAATAAGTTGAAAATACGAGCTGAAAAAGTAGTTTCTATTTTTTAGTTTTTTAACATTTTACATTTTTACTCCAAAAATGGTGAATCGTCCCCCATGGTTGACATCATCATATTGAATCCTATTGGTTCTCATAAAGTTGATTTTTTTTTTTTACATTTTTGTTTTGATGCCCATTTTTTACCTCAAAATTTATCTAATGTAGGACTTAGTGATGTGTTTGGACATATTCCTCTTCTATCTTTAGGAAAATACGTGTACTATTTTCTTATTCATAAATGCCTTCTCGAGGAATACATGCATTTATTTCCTTTGGAAGAAACCTATTTTTTTTGGAAAACTCTATGAATTTGAGGTCCTTGTGGAAAATTAGAAAGAGAAGATAATCAAGGTGCTAAGGATAGCTAATGGTGGGGAAGTTTGTGGGAAAGATTTCGAGGAACTCTAAGCAATGCTGTATATCAAGGTATAACATTACACCATACACACCTCACGAGAAAGGGTCTACAGAAAGGATGAATATGAAATTGATGAAAAAACAAGCAACATGCTCAATGGTGCTAGATTAAGATAGGAATTCTTGGCAGAGGAAGTAGGAATTATGTGTTACCTAGTAAATAGATCACCCTCGTTTACATTGGTTGACAAGACTCCTCATGAGGCATGGAATTATAAGAAACTCTCTTAAACATCTCATACAAATTTTTGGCTATGATGCTTATGTAGGCGTCCCAAAGGAAAATAGGATTATGTTTGAAAATAATGCTAAAAGGTGCATCTTTATTTGTTAAAAGGATGATTTAAAAGGTTATAAGCTTTGGAATCTAGAAGCTAGAAAGGAATTTTATAGCTAAGGTTTTATCTTTAGAGAGCTCAAGGATGTTTCCAAATTGGAAGACCCACCAAGGGAAAATGAACCAGAGTTGTGCCATGCATAGTGTTGTCATTGATGACAACAAGCTTTGTTGATGTCAAAGGGCATGCCTAAGGAAGCAACAATGTCATTCATAAATCAGTGTGATAGCTTGATCTCTTGCATGCCCTCATCAAGTAAACTCAAAGACGTTTGAATTTTATTGAGTTTTTATCAAAGTTATTTCTTCCTAATGATTTTATGGATGGTAAGGTTGGATAATCATCTCCACAACCTTTCCAAATGTATATCACACTTGAAAAAATCCTCCTAGATGAGAATTTATGTCCATTTGAAAATCAACATCACTAAAGGACCTAAACTATGGGGAAAAATCCACAAACCCCAAATTCATTAAACATCAAACATATTTCAAAGAAGATCTATGTTATTAGATAGTTTGATGGAAAATAGTAGCCTAACTTGCACAAAATTTAATGAATCTAAAGTTCAAGGAGGTTTACTTAGATTTGACAAATATAACGGTTATATGAAGTAAATTATTGAGAATGTGTCAACTTGATTAAATTTTAATGTGGGGATACCCTTCCACGCTAGCCTATTATGTTGTAGGATGATGTGGTTGATTAAGGATGATGTGGAAGTATATAATTGTGCCACATGGCATGACATTATGGGCTCTTTCAGTTGACAAATTGGTGGATTTTGTGTGACACATGGTCCACTTGAAATCAACCACATGGCTTGTGTGACATAATGATGACATCAACATTCGAGCACCTAGTGACTTTTAGATCACAAGAATTTTACATGGTCACATGGGTTGGATTGTCCCTAAAATATTGCTCATGATGTGTATATATATGGAGGCATGATCATGATTAAAGAGCTTGGTGTGTTAACAAATATCATGTATGTCTTCATGGTGAGTCTAAGGTGTTTGTGTTAGTCGATTGCAGGGTCGAAACCCTGTAACTCAATGATTTGGCATTGTTGGCTCATTGTTCCGGCCTGTTGACTTGACAATGTGGTTGGTTCACATAGCTATGACTGGGAACAATTTTCAGAATTGTTGGCTCATTGTTCTAGCTCAATGACTTGGCACTGTGGTCAGCTTGTATAACTTAAACTTCACACATTTTTTGGCACTGTTGGCTCATTGTTCTGGCTCGATGACTTGAAATTTTGGTTGGATGGTATAACTTAGACTTGGTATAGTTTTGGCATTGTTGGCTCATTGTTTTGGCTTGATAACTTGGCGTTACTGTTGGATTGTAATCTTAACACAATTTTTGACACTATTATATTTTTATCTTGGCTTGAGGACTAGGCACTAGTGTTGCCTCGTATAGCTCAAACACGACACAATTTTAGCATTATTAGCTCATTGTTCTCACTTGATGACTTGGCAATATTGTTAGCTCATATAGACTTGACTTATGATAGTTGGATTGATGAATTGGCACTATTGTTGGTTCCTATAGCTTTAACTTGGCACAAACTCGTAAACTCATTCAGACACGAGTGACTTTGCACAATCATAATGAGCTTGGCCTAGTAACATGGAAAAGATTTAATTGGATTGTAGGTCATGACATGGAAAGTTCTCTCTGAATTTGTTTAAGCAAAACCAACAACTCCACCACTACACGAGATATGTTCTAGCACAATTTATTGGCATGTGGTTTGTCTCTCGTGAGATCAAGAGTTTGAACTTAGCAACTGGTTGATTATTTTATTATTTTATTATTTTGCTAACAAAGGCTCATTTTTTCGAACATATAAGCCAACTGATGGCGAATATTTTGTAGAAATCCCATCAAACCTGGTCCAAATTGTAGAATGCACCCAAATTGTTATATTACATGAAACTCCTAATCTACTTTTGGTTTTATATGGTTTTTGGGGGTTTCAGAGCTCATTTCAGAACCAAATTTTATTCCGGAAGAAGAATTATGATTAGGTGTTAGTTGTGAACATTTCTTAAGGCATGAAAGGACTTTATGATATATAATCGATATCTAGAATCAATGTTATATGTTTTTGGAAATTATGAGCAAGTTGCAGTAAGTATTGTGTATATGGACAACATAGGTTTTGGAAAGAGTTCTATGTGCCCAGATTGATGAACAAGTTGTAAAATGGTATATATACGATATGACAAGTTGATGACAACATTATGACTACAAAAATATGATTGGTTTTAAGAACATATATTGTTTAAGAGCACTTGGATCTAATTTGACATATTATGAGAAGTGGTCCACACAAATTTGAAGAAGCAAGTGAGTGCATCCACTAAGGTTGGTTACTCAATCAAGTTGAAGCCTATAGAAAGTCGAAGTTTTCACATCTATGAGATTGGTGCCTTAATTAGGTTATATCCTATTACAAGTGGGTGCTTGAACATTACAAGGTTGGTGCCTCAATCATGTTGTATTCTATTGCAAGTAGTTGCTTGCACATATTGGGGGTGGGTGCCTCTAGTAGGTTGGTGGCTGCAAATCTATGTAATGAATTGAAGAAGAAGAATAAAAAGAATTTGTGGTTTTATCCCATAGGGTTTCCATGTAAAATATTGTGTCCTCTTATTTTGATGTGATGATAGATTCTTGATTCATGGTTTCATTTACTATTACTATGAAAAATTGTTATGATACACTACTACATGATTATTTATTGATGAATGATAAGTTTACCATTACACCGATTCACCCCCCCGCCCCCCCCCCCCAAGTGTGATATTTAGTTTGGAAAGTGGTATCAGAGTGGATCCCTTTAAGGATAGTTAAAATTAACACTATAAGATCATCATGCAATCTTGTTTTGTTTGATGGAGCCAATTATGATTTTTGGAAGATAAGAATGGAAACTTATCTCATTTCCCTGGGTTTTGATGCATGGAAAGTTGTTAAGGCTAATTATAAACTTCCCATCAGTCCTCCTACAAATACAACTAGTAAGGCCGTTTATCCATCTAATGCAGTAGCTAAGAATGGCATTTTGATTGGTTTGTTAGATTCAAAATTTGTCAAATTAATGCAGTGTAAGTAATCTCATGATATATGGAACAAGTTTAAAGCGTTTTATGAAGGGGATAAAGATCTAAAAGAAGAAAATCTGTAATATTACGAGGCTTAATTTGAAAGATTGAAATTGGAAGAAGATGAGGATATTGCTTCATATTTTATTTGAGTAGGAAAAATTGTCAACTATATTGTAGTTCTTGGTGATGAAATCAAGGATGATGTTGTTTTTCAAAAAATATTGAGATCTCTTCCATCAAGATTCAATCCCGAGGTATCGGGCCCTAAAGAACTGCCATATATGGATAAAATGACCCTGGATGTAATTCATGGAACACTCTAAGCATATGAACTAAGGATAGTGAAGGAAAATTAGGAATCAAGGAATCAACATTAAAAGCAACTAAAGAAGGAAGAAAGCATGAGAATCAAGTAGATTCTAGTCATGAATTTGATGAAGAAGAAGCCAAGTTTGTCAAAAAATTGAAGAGGAGAACCTGAAAACTTAAACGTAAGTTCCCTTTCAAATGTTTTGAATGTGGAAGAATAGGACATTATACTTATACATGTCCTTATGCAGAAATGAATAAGCAAGATTCAAGTCTAGGAATCAAAAGAAGCAGCAAGATGACAAGAAGAAAAACGTCTTCCCAAAAAAGGAAAGCTATTATGAAAGTGTGACTAATGATGAAAGTTAAGAAATATGGTTCTTCATTGAAATGGAAGAAACTAAAGCCTAAGTAGATTATGAAGGAGAACCTACAAGTGCATCAAAAGAAATAAAAACCCTTAGAAAGAGGATGGGTCAACTATAGCAACAAATCCAAGACAAAGATCTAAATGAAGATTCCATTATAACTGTCAAGGTTGAGATAAAAGAAGCCAAAAGGATGAAGGAATTTTTGTTAGAACAAGTAAATAAGAAGGAAGAAATTTGTGAAAGATTAGAAGATGAAGATGTGCCTTTGAAAGAAGAATTGGAAAAACTCAAACACAACATAAAGCTTCTCAAAGGGGTTGAGTCTCTCGATCATAGTCTTAGCATTCAAATATCTACTCTCATCAAAACATGCCTTGGTTATTAGGAAGGTTGTGAGACATCCTAGATTAAATCTCTTCAAAGTACATCAAATGAATACCATACTAAGAAGCTATATTATACATTCATTGCATCTAGTAGAAACTCATTTGAAAATCCCATGAAAGTGATGAACCAACACAATCATGTTCATTTCAACATTTCTAATGATCCTTAGAATGCTGCCAAAAATCAACAGGGTACATCTAGTTCACAAGATAGAAGTAATCAGAATGAATGTGTGTAGTCCTCCATAATAGAAAACTTTCAAAAACGATCCACAAGAAATCAATAAGGGGATGAGGCTATTCCAAGCAGCAACTTCAAAATATATGTCACATCGAGACCCTCTTATGCTCCTTGGTATCAAAATAAGTTTTTTGGTCATTATTTTTCATGCACAAAATTTGGACACAAAGCACAAGATTGCAGAACCCATGATGTTATTAGGTATAGAGGATATGATCAAGTTCTTATATTGAGGCAAATGGATCAAATTAGAAGATCATATGGATCATTTCTACCAATGTTGAATCCAAATATTGAATGTTACATATGTCACAATGAAGGATGCACATCATGTGACTCTAGACTCAACCTGAGATGGAATAAGAGGGATGGGTTCTCTTTTAACCCAGAAATGAACATTATATGATGGAGATTGAGAAAGGAAGAACCTTTCCAATAAATTTCCAATCGATATCACACTCTGAAAAACTCTTCCCGAATGAGAAGTTATGACCATTTGAAGATCAACATTAGTAAATCACCCAAACTATGGGGAAAACCCCACAAACCCGAAATTTAATAAACATCGAATATATTTCAGATAGGATCTATGTTCTTCGAGATATCGATAGTTAATAGCGACCCAACTTGCAGGAATTTTAACAATGCTAAAGTTCAAGTAGGTTTAATTAGATCCAATTGATCCAACAGTCGGATGAAGAACTGAATGATAAATAATGTGTTAACTTGATCAATTTTTAACATGGGGATTCCCTTCCATGTTGACCTAGTCCTACTATGGAATATTTCCTTTTGTGATGACATGGTTAAATAGGATGATGTGGTTGATTGTGGATGATGTGGCAACCTAACATTGTGCCACATGGCATGAAAGTATAACTCTTTTAGTCGACTAATACACATATTTTTTGTGATACATGGCCCACTCAGAATGAGCCATTTGGTTGATGTGATGTCATGATGATATCAACACTTGGGTTCCTAGTGACCCTTAGATCATAAGAATTTTCTATGGCATCATGGGTTAGCTCATCCCTAAAATATGGTCCGCTACATGTATATATATGGAGGCATGATCATGATTAAATAAGATGGAGTGTGGATGAATATCATGTATGAAAAATTATCTTCGTGGCAAGTCTGAGACATCTGTGTTAGTTGGTCATAGGGTTAAAACTCTATAGCTCGATGATTTGGAATTTTTGTCTCATTATTTTAGGATGATGATTTGGCATTGTGGTTGTCTCATATATCTCAGACTTGGCACATTTTTTGGCAATGTTGGTTTTTTGTTTTGGCTTGATGAATTGCCACTATGGTTTTCTCATGTTTCTCAGACTTGGCACAATTTTTAGCATTGTTGGCGCATCATTCTAGCTCAATGATTTGGCACTGCGGCTGGCTCATATAACTCACACTTGGTAAAATTTTTGGAACTATTGGATTATTTTTAATGCTTGATGACATGCCATTATTGTTGGCTCGTATCACAGTTTTTGGCACTATTGGCTTTTTATGCAATTTCCATGACTTGGCATTGTTGTTGGCTCGTATAGTTCATACTTGGAAAAATTCTAGCACTGTTGGCTCGATGACATGGTGTTACATGTCATTTTTTCGCATCCAGAAGAATGATGTTAAATATGGATATCTCACTATCTGATGAACCATTGTTAGTGACACCCTTGAAAGATGCAAGAGATACCATCTTGAATGCATAAGAATCTTGGTTCCTTGCTTGATTCCTCTCTCTTCTGATAGTCCTTTGCTACTTGCTTCCTTGTGTACCTAGATTCACAGAGTACCTGTAGAATCAAAGAAGCATAACACTATACGAGAACATAGATCTATTATCATAAACAATATAGGATCAGATGTAAATTGACCATACAAATGCATAAAACATATATATTTTCTAAGATCATCTCACCTTGCTAGTGTAAAAAGTGAGATGATCTCACCTTGCTTTGGGACAAAGTGCAATTGTAAAAGGTGTGATTATCCTTTATAGTGGTAAAAATAAAAAGAGATCACAAATATTCCTTTCTAGAAGCCTCGTGATTGGAATTTACCCATTATTCATTCAATGATATAGAACTCCTACATAGTTCTGTTTAATTCCTAACTCTATGGATCATATCCACCTATTAAGTGGATCTATCCCTCCTAATATGGATCTATAAATTCCCTCTTTTACCTATAAGTACAATACCTACAATGAAGAATGGGTTGGATTTTGGAGACTCTAAACTATACATATATGTTGTCAAAATTGGTATTAGATTTTGAAGGATTAAGGAAAGATTGAGGATCATTTGGGAAGAGACCTACAACACCAAGGTTTAGTTGTAACTCTCCTACCTCTTAATACAAAGTGCATTATTCTTCCTCACATGCTGTATTTGATTTCATTAGTATGTAATTTGATTCCTTGGTCACTTATTAAGAAATTGATTGAGTTTATTATATTTCATATGCTTTGATCTCTTTTGTTGTTTGTGTTTTGTAGGCTCTGACTTCAAGGATTGAAAGTGGAGTGAGATTAAATCTAGGAAAGAAAAGGACAACCTTCAGTAATTAGGTAGGTTTACCCTTTCAACTCAATAATTTCTTGAGGAAGTTTGTGTGTTTTGTTTGTTCTATGTTAGTTTTTTTGTCCAACTCTTAGGGATATTGATTTTGTCTACAAAAGCGATTTGTCTACCAACACTTGGCATGATTGTTAGCTCATATAGCCTTGACTTAGTAGAACTGTCTTGATGAATTAGCACTACCTTTCGTTCATATATCTTTGACTTCGAGAAGACTCATTCTGACATGAAAAATTTGGGACAGTTGTAATGAGCTCAACCCAGTAAGGTGGGAAATATTTGATTCACTCAAAAGTTCAATTCATCCATTCATGATCAGAAAGATGTACTTGGGCACCTTGACACTCATGAGCATTAATTATGAGTAGTCTCACATTGGTTAACAACATTCATCATTTGTCGTAAATACAATGATTTCTTTCTATGTTCAAATTCAGAATATAGTTTCACAAAGATGAAATTGTGCCAAGATTTGGGTCACAATGAAGATTATTTGGTTTGTGATTCTAATAGTAATTGCATTTTTTAGTGATGAGTGATTAAAAAGGGAATGATATGTAAAGTAGTTAGAAAAAACTGATCATTTTAAAAGGAGGAGGTTATATGTTTCCTTGGTAGACATTTTGCTAAGGGATCATATATCTTCCTTATTACAAAGCTTGAGACAATTTTTTTGTTTTTGTTTTTGAAACTTAGCTCATTGTGGGGAGCTATTTATTTTATTTTATTATTGGAAAACAAATACATCATTTCCTTTATTATTGGAAAATGAGTACATCATTACCTAGAAAGAAACTAATAACTTTTTTGCAAGAAACTTGCCCTATTGTGCAAAAGCAAAAAACATGATGAATTAAGGGTTTGTCTCTACTTCTCCTGATTTTAGCCATTGCTTTTATTATTGGAAAATGAGTACATCATTACCGAGAAAGAAACTAATAACTTTTTTGCAAGAAACTTGCCCTATTGTGCAAAAGCAAAAAACATGAAGAATTAAGGCTTTGTCTCTACTTCTCCTAATTTTAGCCATTTTCTATATTCCGTGTTGGTAATTGACTCCTACAGGAAAAAAAAACTAAATAAGGCGTGTATTTTTTTATTTTTTACCCGGAGGTGAAAATTTGGAGTTTATGCCCAACATAGTTCTGTATCAGATGATTTCTTAATAAAAATGCAGTTTTTCTGTTTGTCCATTATAAATAAAATTTGTTTTCATTATATCCATGTATTGCTTTTCATTATATGCAATTTTTTATTTTTATTTTAAAGCTTTTCCACTAAGTAGACAACTAGATTCAAGCTACAGTTTAACAATCTTGTCTTTACATCTTACATACTTGGTCTTTCTAAACAACTATATTCAAGCTACAGTTTGACTTCTCAAATTTGTCAAAGACAAATAAACTTGAAATGGGCTACCAAGAGAGAAGTTCAGTGAAAAATATTTTAGTTAAGCAAGCACATGATAAAAGAGTGCACGAACCATGACATCTCTTGTTTTTCGTTTAGATAATTTCTTATCGTATTGTTATTTGTTTGCAGGGACCCCGAGTAAAAACCTGCAACTACAAATTGTTAAGGGAATTGAAAAAATTAGTCGCTGAAAATTTTTTGTTGTTAAGGAAATTGAAAAAATTACCAGCTGAAAATAAGTTGTTTTTGACTGGAATGACGACATTACAAAATAATTTGGCAGAACTTTATCACGTGAAGAGTTCATAACTTTAACTTCGTATTGGATTAAGAGCAAGAGCCCAATGTCCTTAGTTATTGGATTAAGAGCAATTGACATTGGCAGGGACTTATAGGTTTAATATATTTTCTATGTTAGCTCACCAATAGCTAACAAGTTCATTGGTTGACTGTTGAACGACAACGATGATTTATAAAATGTATACTACTACCTATTAAGAAGAGAGTGTAATGATAGAGTTCACAAGAAAATCCTCACTTGATGTACACTCTCTAATTGAATAAATTAAAGATACACTCTCTAATTGAATAAATTAAAGAAAAATATATTACTAGAAAAATTTTACATGACAATAATCACTAAGCATAAGCATAAAAACTATATGAGTTATTTACTTCAAGTTTTCAATAGATTATATTACATGCGTTATTTCTCAATCCACTTTTCTATTTCATGCAAATACATGCCATTTTTTTAATTAATAATTTTTTATTTTTTATCCATACGTCTGTCACTCACACACATAACTAAACATTTCATTTTTATTTTAAATATATAAAATAATTCTTATCCTATCTCTCAATCACTACTCTTATACTTGCTCCTAAATGTTCCCTTTATTTCCTCCTATCACTCCATCAATATTCTTATACTTGCTCCTAAATGTTCCCTTTATCTCCTCCTATTTTTCCATTTGGGTGGATGCAAATTTAGTTGTTTTCCCATTTAAGTGGATGCACATTTAGTCACTAATTTATGTTTAGTTAAATCAATTTTTTTAAAAGTCAAATTGATTTTTCTTTTTTACCTTCCATAAAAGTGTATTAGTAATCCATTTTTAATTTAATTAAGAATAATTTCCTTGTTTTTTTTTATATATTTCAAAATGCTTTCATTTTTCTATTAACTTTTAAAAAACTATTTCATTTTTTTTTAATGAATGTGCAATGAGTTATATTTTTAATTAAACTCTTATGCATTTATTTAAATTTGTCAATTTAAATAGATTTTTATGCTA
The DNA here is from genome assembly GCA_031772625.1 of Pinus tabuliformis. Lineage (NCBI taxonomy): Eukaryota > Viridiplantae > Streptophyta > Pinopsida > Pinales > Pinaceae > Pinus > Pinus tabuliformis. The sequence continues at coordinate 840,673,264 of CM062809.1, read as the reverse complement.
GTTAAGTATTTTATCGATGTATATTTAATAATTTTCATTGATACTAAGGGTGTTATGTTTCTCTATGCTCTTCAAACCTCCATAATAATTAAAATTGATACAACTAATATCATGCTTCTTCATGTGATCTAGATTGAATCATTATATTATTTTTTATCTATTAGGATTCTTTCAAAATGCAAAAAATTGGAGGAATCAACTAGCAAAGTCATTTTAACAATGGGTCCTAGTTGGGAACATTAATGTTTGAAACCTTTTATAGTCATTTTGTGATCCAGGTGGATCTTGGTGGCCACCTGCCAAGTCCACTTGGACCCCCACCATTATTTCTCTCAGCATTTTCAGTTTCCTTAATTGTAGCACAACTTACTATTTTTAGCAGTTTTTGGGTCTTGAACTTCCGGAGCCGTTTTGAGGTCCTAAACGACATTTTTTGGAAAATCTGGGGAAACATGGGTCTATGGATTGATATTGCCTCCCAAAGTGGTAGTGCTCGGATATATCTTTCTAACGAGCTATTGTAGACATCAAACAGAGATCGTATGCCAAAGTTACGACCCCGGGAAGTTGGTGTACCAATTTACCCAAACGGGGCCCATAGCTTGGCGTTTCATCTTCTAGGGTTAGGTTTTGGAATGTTAAGGGTTTTCCATTGTTTCTCAACAATAAATAGGCTTTCGAGCGTCATTGTAAGGCAGTTCAGAGGCATGTAGCCACCACATCTCTTCTCAGAGATAAGCTATCATCGCCCTAGCTGGGTTATTTCCATTACTATTTATAAGCATATTTCAATATTTTACATTAATGAAATGAAGTATTATTTCCACTGTATATCTGTGTTTATGGTTATCTCTGTAATTTGTTGCATTCCTATTTAAATCCGTATCAGTGGAATCAGAGCGGTCTTTTTTTTTCTCTGTTTTTCTTTGCATGTTCCCAACGAGGTCGGGATATAAGGAGTTAGGGCTTGAACTGGTCGAACCTTTGCAAGACCAGCCTTGCAAATCCCGACGGCCTCCCATGGCAGATGAGAAGAAAGACGAGGGGGCAGGATATCCTATCAAAATATTACTCGAAGAAGCCCTCGAGCGACAACGGAACGCAATGATGGACAACTTTGCCCAAATCCTTCAACGCTACCCAGAAGCGACGCATCGGCTTCCAGCAGCTACTCTGGAAACGCTACACCCTTTAAGGTACAAGTTAATTTTGAAATCCCCATATTTGAGGGTTAGATAGACGCAGAGGCTGTAGATAAATGGTTAAATCTGCTAGAGGGTTATTTTTCTGTTCATGAATTTTCGAGTCGGGAAAAGATTGTTTTCGCTCTTCTCAAAGCAGTCCCTCATGTCAAGGACTCGTGGGAAACCTACTGCGAGCAGAAGGATGAAAGTACCATCTCACTATTTTCAGTCGCACCCACCTGGAATTCATTTCGGGATGCCATCAAGGAGTAGTACTACCCTGTCGGAAGCTATGAGGATGAATACATAAAGTGGACCACGCTGCGGTAGGGAAGGGACCAAGACGTGTTGGAGTTCACCAATATTTTCCATACCCTTCGCACAAAGTTGGGTATCAAGGATTCGGAGCAGCATTTGATACTCAAATACTGCGGCTGCCTGCACAAGTACATCCAGGAAGAAATAGAATTCCTGAACATCTCCTCGCTCGGCATAGCATACCGATATGCCGTCCAGGTTGAGCATAAGTTTAAACAAAAGAAGTGAGACTTTGGGACTGCGAATCCAAAGCAAGGGAAAGGTGCCCCTAAACCATAGAACAAAGGACAAAGCCAAGGTGGGGCAGCCCAAGACAGCCCGCCAAAGCTGTAAGAAGAATATCACAGCAGAAGCCACTGCTAAACTCTTCTTTCAATGAGTGTGGGTGCACTTTGGGATCCCACAGTCTATCATCTCAGCTCGGGACAGTCAGTTCCTCAGCACATTTTGGTCCAGTCTCTGGTCAATGCTAGACACCAAACTCATGAAGTCCATAGCCTTCCATCCTCAAACTGATGGCCAGACAGAGGTTGTCAATAGGATGATTGTGCACATTCTGCACATGTATAACTCAAATCATCCACACACATGGGATGAGAGGCTCCCCTATGTTCAGCACAGCTACAACCGAGCTCTTCACAGCTCCATTGGCCATAGCCCTTTTCAGGTGGGCTTGGGATTCCAGCCACTATGCCCCATTGATGTGGCCATGCCACTTGCACCTACTCACATAGATTCGGCTCATGTCTAGTCCGAAACAGACAAGGCAACCAGCTTCATTGAGCACATCCAACATATTCGCCAGCAGGTCCATGACATTCTGGAGAAATCAAATGCTAAGTACAAGCAGCGACATGATCAACATCGGGTGCCACACAAGTTTTAGGTGGGTGACAAAGTCTAGTTGCATTTGCAAAAGGAACGCCTTACTGGAGCCTATCGGAAACTGAGACCACTCCGATATGGTCCCTACACCATTACTAAGGCAGTGGGAGACAATGCATTCGAGCTCAACATTCCCCCATTCCTTGGCCTGCACCAAGTATTCAATGTGGATCGCCTTCGGCCATACTTTCCACCATTGCTAGACACATCTGACATTGCAGAACAGCTCACACCCATAGAATTAAATCCAGATTGCATGGAACAAGCTGCAACTGATTGGATCATGGACACACGGATCAAGAACACTCACCAACAGAATATCCAACTGTATCGAGTTTTCAAAGCAAGCCAACTCCTTCACCAGGGAAAGTGGCTCACTATGGACCAAGTTCAGCAAAAGTTTCCTCATCTCATGGAGGAACTCAATGCAATGGGGACCATTGCTTCCTAAGGGGGGAGGAATGATCCAGGTGGATCTTGGTGGCCACCTACGAAGTCCACCTGGACCCCCACCATTGTTTCTCTCAGCATTTTCAGTTTCCTTAATTGTAGCACAACTTACTATTTTTAGCAGTTTTTCGGGTCCTGAACTTTCAAAGCTGTTTTGAGGCCCTAAATGACGAGGAGCTATTTTACGCGTCAAACAGAGATCGTAGGCCAAAGTTACGACCCCGGGAAGTTGATGTACCAATTTACCCAAACGGGGCCCATAGTTTGGCGTTTCATCTTCTAGGGTTAGGTTTTGGAATGTTAAGGGTTTTCCATTGTTTCTCAACAATAAATAGGCCTTCAAGCCTCATTGTAAGATAGTTCAGAGGCTTGTAGCCACCACATCTCTTCTTAGAGATAAGCTACCATCGCCCTAGCTGGGTTATTTCCATTACCATTTGTAAGCATATTTCAGTATTTTACATTAATGAAATGAAGTATTATTTCCACTGCATATCTGTGTTTATGGTTATCTCTGTAATTTGTTGCCTCCCTGTTTAAATCCAGATCATTTTGAGGCATTAAATGGTTTTTTTTTTGGGTAAAAATTTTCTCATCTTTACTTAAGTCTCCTTCATGTTGACGTACACTTAGATATCTTTCCAACGACAAAAAAAATATGGTAGACATAGGCCTTATACAAAAGTTATGTCTCCAACAACTTGACCTACCAAATCGACCACGATGGTAGAAGGGGATGTGGCCATGTGAATTCATGTTCCTCACATATATGGGGCTGGTCATATGTAGACTTTGAAGATGATTCTATAAGTTCCAAATTTGTAACTCTAATTTAGTTTTCAGGAAGTAAAAAAATCCTAGCCCTATATGGATATCATACAATTTTAAATATTGGGTTGTTAGGAGGAGAAGGGGTTCCATTCTATGTCACTATATTTGTTCCATAACTAATAAGAGAAACTAGGAGTGGGAAGTTAGAGAGTATAATAGAGGGGCATAAAACTATGTGGGGGATAAAACTATGTAGTAGCCTAATAGACTACATGTCTAATGTAACTCCATAGAGAGTACATTTTTCTTTGTATTTTCATATTTCTATATTAGAGAAAAGAGAGTGAAGTGGTCTTACCTTCTAATTAGGTTTACTCCTCAAACAAAGAGGGTGGAGGTGGAAGGAAATATGAGAGAAAACATATTCATATGTATTCCTTCATATTTGCCACTAGCCCCACCCTCGTCATGTTTTTTCTCATATTTCCCATCACTCCCCATCTGCATCATATTTTATCTCATATTTTCCCTGGCCCTCACCCTCATCATGATGAGGATGAGGGTGGGTGGGAATATGAGAGAAAACATGATGAAAGTTAGGGTGGGGGGAATATAAGATAAATATTATATTTCCCCCCAACCCCGCCATCGTCATGATGGTGGTGAGGGAGAGGGTGTGGGGAAATATGAGAGAAAACATATGAATGTGAGGGTGGGGAGAATATAATATTTATCTTATATTTCCTCACATATCCACCCTCATATTCATATGTTTCCTCCCATATTTTCACCCACCCTCACCCTTGTCATGATGAGGGTGGGAGTGGTAGGAAATATGGGATAAAACATATTAATAGTGGGGGGGGGGGGATGATATGTTTTCTCTAATATTTACCTCCATCCCCATCCCCATTATTAATATTTTTTCCCTCATATTACTGCCCACCCCACCTATGATTTCTCTCATATTCCTCCCCATCCCCACCCTCATCATTAATATGTTTTCTCTCATATTTCTTCCCATACCCACCCTCATTAATAATATGTTTTCTCTCATATTTCTCCTGAACCCCACCCTCATTATTATGTTTCCTCTCATATTTTCTCTTTCCCAACCCTCATCATTAAAAAAAATTCTCTCATTTCCCCCCACCCTCATTTTTTTGGTAAATTGAAGTTGTATTTAATTCAAACAAGTGATTACAAATGTTGTAATTTTGATCCATCCAATATATAAGAAAACCAAGATAACCCAAAATCCCAACTACATCGAAAGCCAAAGATCAGATTTCTCTATCCAATGCTTCAAGGCATAATTATACTTATCATATCCCTAGCGGGAAAAATCGGGACCAAATGAGACCAGGGCCATATGAACTGCTCAAACCTTATTACAAATTTACAATGTTGTAATAGAACAGACCAACAAGTTCCTTAAGAAGCAGAGTATACCAACCCCAATAAGCAAACCAATAAGATCAAGTTTACACCAGCAAAACCAAAAGCCAATTAAGAACATACCATAGTAGAAAACCAAACCCTGTAGCTTAGAATCACCAGAAGTCGACTTCCATAGAAGAAACAATATTTTCTAGGAAATTTCTAACGATTGGTATCAAAATGAGCCAACCAAAATGCCTTCATATCATTCAGAATAATTCAAAATGTAATCACCAAATAGAAAATTTCTAGCATCAACATAACAATGAACAACAATATTTATATCATCACCATCCAGGAAATATCACCAATGAAACCAATAAAATGGCAGGAAGAAGTGTCATCGCCATCGGAGTGTGAAACTGCTTTTTCTAGGATACAAAGTAGATGCCATGTGGTACCAAGACAATCACAAAGACAACATATATGTGATTCCCCTAATAAACATCCAATCCACCATCATTGTAAAAAAAATATATATGGGAGCCAAAATCAACATGCAATTGAAGTGACCAAGGAAAAACACGTTGAGTGAGAACCCTTATAAACACATTTGGGCAAAACAATATTATATAACCACAACCGAACCAAAATCTTAGAATACATGCTTCCCTCACTAGTAGTCCAACACAGATCAACCATGAGGAATTATTCAACTAAACTAAGAATCCAGGGATCCAAAAGGCCACACCTTCTTTATCTCATTGAAGACTACAAAAAATTGATGCCAAAAACTTTGAAACTCTTCATATTTAATAATGATTCAAATAAGAGAATGTAGCTGGCACTTGAGAAATGGGTCCTGAAGGATCCATAAGGTCCCTAGAGGGAGAGTCACTCAAAATAAATCCCTCTACGTGGGCCAAAAAAGAGTCCAAGCTATCCAAGCAAAACCTATGATTTTCAAAGCATGCATTTGATATCCTCGAGATAGGAGAGCAAATTATAGTTTTCCACCTGCCTATCCTTGAATACCATTTGTAAAAAGGTAGACATTTGAATATCTAAAGCAAGATAAGTCAAAAAAAGAAGTCTCCTACTCCTGGACTTTCCAAGACAGGAAAATTCTTTCCATTCCAAATCAAAACCTACTGGATCTGAATTTGAATGATATAAACACTCTCCTTCATCTTGAGTATCCAAAACACATGAATTTATTTCCTCACCTAAGAAGGAACAACATTGAAGAGGGAATCCATAGAATCATATGAAAAAGGGTGAAATTTCTTTCACCCCAAAGAAGAATTACTTTCACCACTTTGCTTGCAAGCCATCCTCTACCTCAAAGGCATTAGAAAGGTACAAAGATAACATTTGGGGCAAATGCTAAAGGACTAGTGACCTAAAAAAAAGAGAGAAGAATGACTCAACATATGACCTAGAACACCATATCTGAGAACCACTATATCATTGTTGAATTGTCAATCTAAAGGTTCCCAATTCACGAAGTAATCAAGTTCCTGACATATAAAAACCATGATTGACTGAATTTGACGATATCCTGAGACAAAGAAGGGTTCAACTTTACACTGACTTAATATTAATAGACAAAGACACAACATTAATAGGGTAGATTCAAACATTAACAGCCAACCCAAAAAGAGCTGAGAAAAATACCACAAGAAAAGCTTACAACTATTCTAAGCAAAAAACATTCTATAGCTCCAAAGATGACAAAAACTAAAAGTGAAAAATGAATGGCTAGAATTATCATTAAAAAATGCCCAACAACCAAAACCAATACAAAGCCCTAATGAATGGAGCGTTAATCTCAGGATATACAAAAATGAAAGATGGACAACCTAGCTAACACCAAGACGCCAAACCCAGAATTGAAATAAAATAAAAGAAACAATCCAAGGCTTGTTCACGAGCGCACCAATATATCCATGATTGCTCCACTTAAATAGACTGTCACTGCATGCCAGCTTCACCAACAATCCTTCGAACTAGTAATGACAACCAATGCAGAAAGAATTAAGATACAATAATTCAAGGTGTAGGGGGCATGCCCTCACCACCATTCACACTAAACATACCATATAGCAAAAAACACGAAAACCAAAATATTAAAGGAGGACACCACCACCCATCACCTAGCATGCGAACACCAACTGGCATAATAAAAGATGTCTGAGCTACTTAATAGAGTTTGTACCCTTGGTAGGAGGATACAACCTCCAAAGACTCCATCAAATTAGAAGTAACACCTCTATTAAGGATCCCACCCTTATTATGAAATGGAGCAAAGGAAAATATAAGAAAAAACATATAAATAAAACCAACCCAAGAAAAAAAAAATCATCAAAAATTGGGTGGGGGAAACATAATTAAAAAACATATGAATCAAACCGACCCAAAAATATGGGAGTGGGGACAAATATGAAAAAATAAAATATGGGAGTGGGGACAAATATGATAAAATAAAGTGCATGTGAGGGAAAATATAAGAAAAAACACATGGATCAAATCAACTATAAAAAATGGTAATAGGGGCAAATATAAGAAAAAAATGGGAATAGGGGAAAATATGAGAAAATAAAATATGGGAGTGGGGACAAATATGATCAAATAAAGTGCATGTGAGGGCAAATATAAGAAAAAAAATAGGAACAAGGACAAATATGAAAACATAAAATATGGGAGCGGGGACAAATATGATAAAAAAAAATATGGGAGTGGGGACAAATATGAGAAAACAAATGGGAATAGGGGCAAATATGAGAAAATAAAATAAGGGAGTGGGGACAAATATGATCAAATAAAGTGCATGTGAGGGAAAATATAAGAAAAAAATAGGAATAGGGACAAATATGAAAAAATAAAATATGGGAGTGGGGACAAATATGATAATAAAAAAATGGGAATAGGGGCAAATATGAGAAAAAAACGGGAATAGCGGCAAATATGAGAAAATAAAATATGGGAATGGGAACAAATATTATCAAATAAAGTGCATGTGAGGGAAAATATAAGAAAAAAAAATAGGAATAGGGACAAATATGAAAAAATAAAATATGGGAGTGTGTTGGAATATTAATTCCAACTGCACAGCGGTTTTGAAAAACCAGCCCGGTCTCCCCGCACCGCCTTTGGCAGAAGGCTGTACCCACAGAGGAGGCCCCGACACAATCAGGATGCGCCACGCGTCCCCTGTACAACAACTTTACCGCCTGCTCCCCGGACGATAAAGATCGTTTGGTTTGCGAGAGAACGGTGTGCGAATTGTGTCCGATCAGCCCAGGGTACCAAGATCTGACCCAGCGCGCAATCTCCGCCGTCGATCTCCTGAAGGTGCACGGGCCTGCGTCAAATCAAATTTTGCGTGGAGTGAAAGACTTTTTGCCGTTGACCGTCGTAGGTGAAAGAGTCATGGAATTTAATGTTGCTATGTAGATTTAGGTGGCCCTTTTAATATGGTTATGGGCATGTTTTAATATATGTTTTTTATATATGTTTTTTTATGCTGTAAAAAAAAAGGCCGACGTGAGTTAGTTTTAAGCATATGTATGGTGGCTGCGCACGTTGGTGTGTTGTATTTTTTTATGGAAATGTATTGTGATATATGCCTGCGCGCGGTGATAAACCCGTTTCTTTATATGGAGAATGCACAACAGTGCAAGGGCTTAACTAGAATAGGATTGTAATTTCTTTTGTTCATGGAAATGTATTGAACGCACAGCAGTGCGAGAAGTTAAAGAAAACAGGGATGTAATGGTTTTATTTGCCATTGTAAAACACACGAGCAACAAGAAATTGTCGTTGTAATACCCACAGCAGTGGAAGACTAGAAATGAGGAGACAAAGTTTCTCCAGTGAATCCCTCTCTGCGTAGAGGATGAAAGTTGTAACAGTTTTTGTTTTTAAGCAATAGAAAATGTTTTTATGGCTGTGTAATGGACTGTTATGAGTCATTCTATTTTAATAGTTTCCCTGTGCAAAGGTCCTGGAACAAAGGAAACAGAGCATTGGCTCTGTGATGTTTATTTTGTTTGGTTTTGGTATTTTCCCATTCAAAAATACCCAACAGTGGTATCAGAGCAGGTCCAGGCTCTTTAAATAAGTTAAAGAAGCTGAAGGGAGAAGGTTTGTAGCTGCAGCAAAACCTCTCAGGCAGACAGAAGACTCAGACAACGAAGGATTAAGGTATTCCTCAAGCTTTCCTTTGTGTTACTGTTATAGAAACAGTTAGTGATTAAAAAAAAACACAGTCAAGTATTTGAAGCCTAGTTAAGAATGGCAAGGTCAAAGAAGAAAGCCTTCAAGCCTGCTAAAAATGTGTCTCCCTCCTCTACTAAACTAGAAGGCAATCTATTTGAAAGCATTGTATTTGAGGTTCCAAGGTTCGATGGGAACCTTGATATATGGAAAATAAAAATGAGGGCTTTCTTACAGTTTCAAGGGAGTGAAATTTGGGAGTCAGTGATTGATGATAGCAAGATGGATAAAGAATCCATGGAGTATGATGCACAAGCAGCAAAGACTATCTTGGATGGACTCCCTGATTTTGTGAAGAGGAATCTAGGAAAATATACATCAGCAAAGGATATATGGGACAGACTGCATGACCTTCATGAAAAGGGAGCACTGACCATGACAATGAGTCAAGAAGAAAGTTATGAACCCATCATAGAAGCTGAAAATGAGAAGGTTAACCTCATCAAACTTCAAGTAAAAGAAAGGGATGAAGAGCTTGCCAATCTTAAGAAGGAGCTTGACCAATGCAAGAAGAAACATCATGAAGAAGTCATATCCATGACAAATCAACTGAATAGTGCAAAGAAGCAGGCAGATGTCTTGACAAGTCAACTTGAACAAAGACACAAGAGAGTGAATAAGCTTGTGGAAGAGATTGGACAGTACAAGGTAGAGGTCTCCTCCCTTAAGTCCGAACTACAAGAAGCCAGGAAGCAGGCACAAGGAGCTGAAAAGAAAATGAAGAGCAGTCAAGCAAAAGATGAAGAAATCTCCAAAATGAAGACAGATATTATCTCCTTCAAAATAGTGGGAGCTGAAGCTACTCGTAGCAAGGAAGAAACTGAGGAACAACTAGCAAAGAAAAGTAATGAATGTGAAAATTTAGAAGAAGAGATTGTCCTCCTCAGGGAGAAGGTTGAAGGGATGAACAAGATCATGAAGAGCTCTCAAGCTTTGGATGACATGCTCAGCTATCACAAATCTCCATTTGATAAATCAGGACTTGGGTATGTAGGTGAACCCTCAAACAAGCATGAAGATGCTTTAAGCAAAGGAGATGTGAAGAAGCCACAAAGAAGGTGTGATGCTCCTAGTTCGAGCAAAGGCAAGGAGAAAAATGAAGGCTGCAATAGAAGAAATCCTGCTCCAAGCAGAAAACCAGCTCCAAGAAGAAATGTAGCTGATGTCAAAGAGGCAAGATGCAATGGTTATCATCACAGAATCTCAAGGCAGCAAGGCTTCAGAAGTACATCAAGGAAACCTCCATCTCTCAGGTACCAAAGTTCATTTTTTGGTTATTGTTATGCTTGTTCAAACCTTGGTCATATGGCAGAAGACTGTAGAGCATTTCATAAAGATAAATGTTGTGGTCTTCGACAACCTCCAAGAAACAATTTTAGAAGAAATCATGAAATGTCATTCATGAAAAATGTAGAATGTTTTAAGTGTCATAACATTGGGCATATGGCACGAGATTGTAACTTAACATGGGATCTTACACAAGTTAGACCCATGCAAAAGAAGAAAGTTACACAAGTATGGAGAAAGAAGGTAATACAACCTGAAAGCCCCTTGAACTCTCTAGTGGATCTAAATTTGTTTTGAAAAGAGTCTGCCAAAAGAAGACAAGCATACATTAAAGGGGAGCTTGTAATTCTTATTGTTGAACTGTATTAACAGTCACTCCTTGATGAAATTTTTTTATAAGGGAAGGACATGAAGTTAAATCTGCTATAACAGCAGAAAAGAAATGGGGGCAGCGCTCAAATGTAAAGAGCAGTAGCGCAAGAAGAAAAGTATGCAGAGCATGGAGACCCTCACAGCAGTGGGAGGACAAAACATAAAACAACAGTTTGAAATTTCTTTTATAGAGCACATGCATTGAAATGCATAGCAATGGAAGGTAGTTTCCTTCTATGTAATGTGAGAGAACATACTCACAGCAGAGTGAGTACAATACACAACAGTAAAAAAATTGTAATGTTTTTCTTCATATGCAATGCAGCATGCAAAGAAATGCATAAAGAAAAACAGGGACAACAGATTTTTTAATGCACATGGGTGAATGATAATGTATGGCAGTAGAAAAATGAAAGGAAATGCACAGCAGTGCATTGTGTAAATAAAAAGAATGAATGAAGACTAAGATTGTGTGAAGCAAGGGTGTAAAAAGAAAAGGCAGCAGCCCGTGTTAATTTTTTTTTTGTTGTGTGGAGAATGCAGCGCAAAACAACGTGAGGAAGATTTCTCGCTATGTGCAAGTAATGGAGAGTAAAGAGTTAGTGTATGGGCACACAGCAGTATGATGAAACAAAAGGCAACCACAGTGCAAATTGCAGAGGCAACGCAACAACAAATAAAAACCCAGGGATGACAGTCTATGGTTATGGGTATGGACAACAGTGAATATGAAAAATGCAGCAGCAAGAAGTTATGGACAGCAGCATGATGGCAAGAAGGAGAAGCACACAGCAATGCAAATAAGAAAATGCAACAACATGAAGTTTTGTTGAAGAAATGAAAGGTAATGGACAGCAACACATGTAAAATAATTTTTTTTTCTTTACAACAGTATATGTAACTGTAATGAATGTGTTGTTCATTGAATTGAAATGCAATATATGCAACAACAGTGAATGTAAGAAATATTTACACACAGCAGTGTAGATTTGTAAGTTGGGACAATGTAATTGTTCCAGAAAAGACAGAGTATTTTGTCTTTGAAAAGTGCACAAGCAGTGCAAGTGTAGACACAGCAGTGTGGGGTAGACACAGTAAAGAAGGTGGCACAACAGTGCAGCAGAGAATATGCAGCAGCATAAAAGAACAATGTAATGAGTATGCACGACAGTGCAATGAATTTTTATTGTTTTGAAACTGCATCTAAGGCAGTGTTTGGCAATGATCCCTCCGCGAGAGGAAGATGCTCTCAAGCATACACATGGTAAATCCCTCTATCAAGAGGATGATGCTTTTCAGCATAGTCATTAGTGAATCCCTCTGTAGAGAGGAAGATGCTCTTTAGCATAGTTTGGTAAATCCCTCTGTTAAGAGGAAGATGTTTTTTTATAACAGGTGAATCCCTCTATCATGAGGAAGGTTCTCTTAAGCACAGTCACATGGTGAATCCCTCTGTCAAGAGGAAGGTGCTCTTCAGCACATTGTAATGGTGAACCCCTCTGTCATGAGGAAGGTGCTCTTAAGCACAGTCACATGGTGAATCCCTCTGTCATGAGGAAGGTGCTCTTCAGCACATTGTAATGGTGAATCCCTCTGTCATGAGGAAGGTGCTCTTAAGCACAGTTTCAGGTTAATCCCTCTATTAAGAGGAAGACAACTTTGTTTGTTTGTGAACTGCATCAGAAGCAGTTGGTGAATCCCTCTATGTGAGGATGATATCTTTGTAACAGCAGTACTGAGGAATCCCTCTACGAGAGGAAGTGTTTGGGTATGTCCTAATGCCCAGCAGTTGAAATTAAAGGGGAGTGTTGGAATATTAATTCCAACTGCACAGCGGTTTTGGAAAACCGGCCCGGTCTCCCCGCACCGCCTTTGGCAGAAGGCTGTACCCGCAGAGGAGGCCCCGACACAATCAGGACGCGCCACGCGTCCCCTGTACAACAGCTTTACCGCCTGCTCCCCGGACGATAAAGGTCGTTTGGTTTGCGAGAGAACGGTGTGCGAATTGCGTCCGATCAGCCCAGGGGACCAAGATCTGACCCAGCGCGCGATCTCCGCCGTCGATCTCCTGAAGGTGCACGGGCCTGCGTCAAATCAAATTTTGCGTGGAGTGAAAGACTTTTTCCCGTTGACCGCCGTAGGTGAAAGAGTCATGGAATTTAATGTTGCTACGTAGATTTAGGTGGCCCTTTTAATATGGGTATGGGCACGTTTTAATATATGTTTTTTATATATGTTTTTTTATGCTGTAAAAAAAGGCCAACGTGAGTTAGTTTTAAGCATATGTATGGTGGTTGCGCACGTTGGTGTGTTGTATTTTTTATGGAAATGTATTGTGATATATGCCTGCGCGCGGTGATAAACCCGTTTCTTTATATGGAGAATGCACAACAGTGCAAGGGCTTAACTAGAATAGGACTGTAATTTCTTTTGTTCATGGAAATGTATTGAACGCACAGCAGTGCGAGAAGTTAAAGAAAACAGGGATGTAATGGTTTTATTCGCCATTGTAAAACACAGGAGCAGCAAAAAATTGTCGTTGTAATACCCACATCAGTGGAAGACTAGAAATGAGGAGACAGAGTTTCTCCAGTGAATCCCTCTCTGCGTAGAGGATGAAAGTTGTAACAGTTTTTGTTTTTAAGCAATAGAAAATGTTTTTATGGCTGTGTAATGGACTGTTATGAGTCATTCTGTTTTAATAGTTTCCCTGTGCAAAGGTCCTGGAACAAAGGAAACATAGCATTGGCTCTGTGATGTTTATTTTGTTTGGTTTTGGTATTTTCCCATTCAAAAATACCCAACAGAGTGGAGATAAATATGATAAAAAAAAATGGGAATAGGGGCAAATATGAGAACAAAAATGTGAAGGGGAAAATATGAGAAAATAAAATATGGGAGTGGGGACAAATATGATCAAATAAAGTGCATGTGAGGTCAAATATCAGAAAAAAAATAGGAACAGGGACAAATATGAAAAATAAAATATGGGAGTGGGGACAAATATGACAAAAAAAATGGGAATAGGGACAAATATGAGAAAAAAATGGGAATAGCGGCAAATATGAGAAAATAAAATATGGGAGTGAGGACAAATATGATCAAATAAAGTGCATGTGAGGGCAACTATAAGAAAAAAATAGGAACAAGGACAATTATGAAAAAATAAAATGCATGTGTGGGCAAATATAAGAAAAAACATATGGATCAAATAAACCATAAAAAAAAATGGTAATAGGGACAAATATGAAGAAAAAAATGGGAATAGGGGCAAATATGAGAAATTGAAATATAGGAGTGGGGACAAATATGATAAAATAAAGTGCATATGAAGGCAAATATAGAAAAAAATAGAAATAAAGACAAATATGAAAAAATAGAATATGGGAGTGGGTACAATATGATAAAATAAAGTGCATGTAAGGACAAATATAAGAAAAAAAAATAAAAATAGAGACAAATATGAAAAATAAAATATGGGAGTGAGGACAAATATTTTTGTAAATATAAGAAAAACATATAGATCAAATCAATTATAAAAAAAATGATAATAAGGTCAAATATAAGGAAAAAAATGGAAATAAAAACAAATATGAGAAAAAACATATAGATCAACGCAACAAAGCCCATACGTCAAACCAACTCCCAAAGAAGAATTTTAGTTGTGCCCATAAGTCAAACCAACTACAATGGAAAAAAAGAAAAAGACTTTTGGCTGTGCCCACTGTTTTAATCCGTGGGTCAAACCAACCACGAAAAAACTAAAAGTAGATGTGCCCACTGTTTTCTGTTCAGACCACAAAGAAACTGGAGGTGGACGTGCCCACAGTTTTTTGTTCAGTCCCTAGTTGCATTCTATTCTATTCACTTGTGTTGGAGTCAATCAAAAGTGTGACTCTGAAAATTATATTCACAGGTTTGGAGTGGTTTGTTGAGATTTATAGTGGATTGCAGAAGGGGATTTTTTGAAAAGAAAAAACCATGCCTGATCCTGGTTTTGTCTCTGGATTTATCGGTGTGGTTGTTGGCAAAGCAATCGAGGAGATCCTTGATCGCATAGACATTGCAGTTCGCTGCAGGAAAGAATTGGCGTCTCTTAAAGATCTCGTAATGAAAATAGAGCCTATCGTTAAGCAGATCCAGAGATACCGCCAGCCAATAAACAAGAAGAGGAAAGATAAGGTTTCCGCTGTCAGCGGATGGCTAAAAGATTTGGATGCCCTTCTCCAAGAAGCATCAGAGATGGCACGACGCTGCACGATACCAACGTGTAACGCTGTTCTTCGTTATCAAACCAGCATGAAGATCTCCGGTTTGATTTTACACATCAACGAACATCTCAAATTGTCCCCTTTGGTTGAGTTGGCCCAACTTCCAGAGCTGTTAGAGGAGCAAACTCAGAAGCTCCAACAGAACCTTGGGCAGATTAAGGAAGCCATAGAAACCTTGCCTTCTTCAAGCACTTCCCCGGGAGGTCTTTCTCCAACTGGCTATGCAGAGATGAAGCTCATAGATGAACCCTTTATAGTGGGACAGCAGGAAGGATTTTCAGTTCTCGAAAATTTGGTGGTCGAAGATGCAGAGGCTAAGAACATTGGTGTGCTTGGCAAGGGTGGATCCGGGAAAACTCTGATTCTCAAGAAGCTCTTCAATAGTGAAAAGGTACGCAATTACTTCAGTGACGGTTTATTACTTTGGTTGACTGTTTCGCAAAGTCCGTCTCTTAAGAGTCTTAGGAATGAACTCCGTGTACAAATAGCATTACAAAAAGGTGCAGATTCGGGCCAGAATCTGGATGAAGAAGGTGTCAAATTATTGTTGAATCAAAAATTGCAGCAAAGCCAGAGTTTTGCCATCTTCTTGGATGATGTATGGGGAGAGCATGCTTCGGAATTGCTGGAGAAATTGGGTGTACAGAGGCCTGTAAGGGAGCACTCCAAGTGCAAAATTATTGTCAGTTCCCGGGATCGCAGTGCCTTGTTAAAAATGGGAATTGCAGATAAATACGCAATAACGATGGAGGACTTGATTGAGGAGGATAGTTGGAAGTTGTTTGCTTTTCACGCATTTCCCTATAATAAAGGAATTCTGCCTGCAAATATTGATGAAGATATAGCCAAGTCTATGTGTCGTAAATGTGGAGGGCTTCCCATTGCAGTCAAAGTGGTAGGGAGGGCAATGGGCGGCAGTACTCTTCCAAGGCAGTGGGAATGGGCTCTAAACAGTCTGCTAAATACCGACAGCGTCTACGATTGCTTGCGGTTGAGTTATGACGCCCTTGGCAACGAGGACGTTAATATGCAATTATGCTTTCTATACATCGCCACTTGCTGCTTCAAAGGCGGAGTTCTTGATCTGGAAACAGCTCTTTTTTTCTGGCTAGGGGAAGGGCTGCTAGCAGGGAAGGTACTGCATCAACTCAGCTGCGATCCATTTGAAATGGGAAAGATTTATGTCAACATTTTAGCAGATCGTTGTTTGATAGAACCGATCATGAGAAACTTTGAAGGGCAAGTAGTACTCTTCCGGATCCACGACGTGCTGCTGGATCTGGCAACCAGAGTTGCCGAGGAAGAAGAAAATTTCTATTGCCGTGTGGGGAGAGATTTGACAGCATTGAATGAACATGAGATCTCTGAACGCAGCCGGATAGTTTTGAGCGGCAACAAATTGACGTCGCTTTCCGAGTCTTTCAGAGCTCCACAAGTCCGCTCACTGGTAATGATGTTCAACAAAGATTTCACTATAATTCCAAAAAGGGTCATGGGGAGTATGGTCTCTCTTAAGGTTTTGAATTTGCGTAGGACGTCACTGAAGTCATTGCCAGATAGTGTGGGTTGTTTGAAACAGCTAGTATGGATGGATTTAAGCTACACGCCCATAAAAACCCTCCCTGAATCTTTTACAAATCTTGTAAACCTCGAGATCCTCAGTCTTAATGGGAGCAGCATCACAGAATTACCATATGGTCTTCATAAGTTGGCATCCCTCAAGTTTCTTGACCTTATGTATTGTAAAGATTTGCAATATGTACCTTGCAGCATCTCAAAAATGACCTCTTTGCAATCCTTGCAGATGACGTACTGTTACAGCTTGTGGACAAAACCAGTTGGATATGGACGGAAAAAAGTTGCTTGCATTGATAATATAGCGAGTCTAAAGCAACTAAAAAAATTGCGTCTACAAAATAATGGGAAAATTATTAGTGAGGGAACATTAGGGAGTATGATCGAAATGGAGATTTTATCTTTGGTACTGACAGAGATGCAAAACTTACCAGGTGACTTGAGTAAGATGTCAAAGTTGAGAAGATTGTCACTGCAATGCTCTCACTTGGTTAAAATGGGGAGCAGTTTTTGTGATCTTCAAAATCTGAGGTATCTTCAATTGTTTGGGTGCTATAAGCTGGAAGAACTTCCACATTTGCACACCCTGAGGAGTTTGAGAAATTTGGTGATTTATGATTGTCCCATGCTGAGGCAGCTTCCCAAAGAATTTGGTTGCAGAGGGGCATTTCCTTCATTGGAAATATTTTCTCTTGCTTTTTTACCGGAATTGGAAGAGTTACCGGTGGTAGAAGTGGAGGCAATGCCTTTACTCCAAGTTTTGACTATAATGGTATGTCCTTCTTTAAAAATATTATCAGAAAGTTATTTACAGTTAAAAACACTTAAAACGATAAAAATTTACAGTGACTCAATATTAATAAGAAATTTAAACAATTATAATGAAAATAAAATAAACGTGGTGACAAAGCCCGAGCACAACATCCTAAAAGTTATGGAAACTTTATTAATTATCGCCGGAAGTAGAAATACTTCATCAATTATGACCGGAAGTGGAGATAATTTTGTAATCACCTCTTATAGCCCGGAAAGTTGGGGAAACCAGGATTTCCTATCCTATACGAGTCCCCTTGTTGATATAGATTGAATATATATTTTGTACGAGACTTTCCTCTTATTGAGATACGTTGAATATATATATTTTGTATGAGATTTTTGGGTGTAATTTCTGTTTATATATATATGAATGAAAATTGTAATATTATCAAAGGTTTTTGTGTTTCTTTTCTGTAATTTTGAGGTAAATCATATATGGTTTTATATAATATTATTATTGGATTTAAATGTATTTAAAAATGATAAAATAATAATTTGATAAGTGAAAATAATGATAAGCTATATATTTATAATTGAATAAAGTATAATGTAAAATATTATAATATAAAAAATTTAATTAGTATTTTTAATATATAATTTTTATTTGTGAAAAATAAAATGTTTTTCTAAATTGTAATACATATTTTTAAAATTTTAATAATTATAAATAAGAATGGGTCAAGAGATTTAATTTTATGATTTTTTTCTTTGTAATTTATCACACTCAACAATTTGAACTAACTTACTATGTCATTATTTATGTTATACAAATTATTAAGTTTTTCATTCCAAAGACTTGTTATTATGTTTGAATTTACAAGAACACAACATACATTATTTTTTATTTACATAAAACGGTAACTATGCAAAACTTCCTTTACCTTTACATGTTTGTAAAAAAAATCTTAACATTAACACCTATTTTCCTTCTAGCATGACAAAGGCCCATGGTTCATCTCCTTCGTTAAAAACTACTTAGTGAAAATAGTTTTGGAGGTGATTTTTATAGTTTTATAGTACAGAAACTTGGGAAACTATGATCTCCTATCTTTTAGGATATCCTTTGTTGACATAGGTTGATATACATTTTGTAAGAGACTTGGTTGATATATATTTTGTAAGAGGTTTTTAGGTGTAAATAAGCATATATATATATATATATATAAAGTTTTTAGTTTTATTTTTTAATTTTGATGTAAATAATAAATTATTTTATATTATATTTTATTAGATTTAATTGTAATTGAAAATTGGTAAAAATAGTAATTTGTTAATGAATAAAAATGTTAGGAAGTATATGCACAATAAAGTATGATGTAAAATGCTATAACATAAGAAATTTAATCAGGTTTTGTAATATATAATTTCTATATGTGGAAAATTGAAATGTTTTAAATTATAATGCATATCTCCAAAATTTTAACAATTAATAATAATTGGTCCATGGACTTAGCCATATGAGTTTTTGCTTGTAAATCACAACACTCAACCACTTGAGCTCACCCAGTACATTGGGTGTGTTTTTGTTGATGTGGTATGAACTACCAAGTTGTCATTATGAAGCTCAAACACAAGCTTCTCCCCATTTTTTTTAATTTACAACAAAGCATGTGTTACTAACATGCACACTAATAACATGCACTATTTTTTATTATATAAAGCCATAACTATGCAAAACATCCCTCATCTTTACATGTTTGCAAATGAAATCTTGCCATTAGCACCTATCTTCCTCTATCAAGCATGGTAAATTCCCCTAGGTTCATCTCCTTTTTGCAATACTACCTAATGGTGCCTGGGATACCACTTTTGATTTAAGGAACCCACAAAGAGGGGATGTGTCATCGTTGAAGTCCTTGCTCAATATGCTTGAGGCCTAGGATCTTCATTTTCCTATATATGTTCATTGCTTTCCCTTTCACGTAGATTAAGGAAACCATAGAAGACTTTCCTTCTTCAAGTAGTTTTACAAGCACTTCCCATGGAGGTCTTGCTCCAAAACTGGCTATGCAGAGATGAAGCTTATTGACAAATCATTTATAGTTGGATAAGAGGAAGCCTTTTCAGTTCTGGAAAATTTGGTGATAAAAGATGCTTGGCAAGGCAATATTTGGCCGATCTTCAATATAAAAAAGGTACAAAATCACTTTAGTGGCAGTTTATTACTTTGGTTGAATGTTTCACAAAGTCTGCCTACTAAGAGCCTTAGGAATGAACTGTGTGCACAAGTAGCTTTTCAAAAACATGCAGATTCAGGACAAAATCCCGATGAAGAAGGTGTCAAGTTATTGTTGAATTAGAAATTGCAGCAAAATCAGAGTTTTTCCATATTCTTGGGTGATGTATGGGGAGAGCATGTTGCAGAATTGTTAGAGAAATCAGGTGTACAATGGCCTATAAGAGAGCAAGTCCAAAATTATTGTCAGTTGTTGGGATTACATTTCCCTGTTAAATATGGGAATTGTAGATAAATACACAATTACAACAGAGGACTTGAATGAAGGGGATAGTTGGAAGTTTTTTTCTTTTCACACTTTTCTCTATAATAATGCAATTTTACGTATAAATATTGATGAAGATACTTCCAAGTGTGTGTGTCATAAGTGTGGAGGGCTTCACATCATAGTCAAAGTGGTAGGGCGGGCAATGGTCGATAGTACTCTTCCAATGTAGTGTGAATGGGCTCTGTAATTTCTTGTGGTTGAGTTATAAGACTCTTGGAGATGAGGACATGAATATGCAATTGTGCTTTCCATACATTACCACTTACTGCTTAAAGGCCAAGTTCTTGATCTTGAAAGATTGATTCTTTCCTAGCTTGGGGAAGGGATGTTATCAAGGAAGGCATTGCAAGACAAGCATCAACTCAACTATGACTCACTCGTTGTAGGAGATCATTGATTGATTGAACTAATCATGAGAGTTTTATCTCAACATTTTAGCAGATCGTTGTTTGATTGAACTGTGATGGTTAGAGGCAGAGATAAACATACATACCCAAGATACTACTACACAAACAAAACATCTATTCATTAATATTTCTCACATACATCCAACCGAGTTATTTCTCTTGGCTTTCACACATTAAAATGACCCAACCACAGGTATATAAGAACCACTCTTACTAAATATGGAACCAGGAAAACTCTAACTATACTTGATTTCTCCCCAGCTAACTTCTTCATGCAAACTCAACTACACTCGAATTAACTCAAATCTTCATGCATCACTCGACTTAACTTCCTTAACTTAAGTCACCATGCATTCCATGCATATGTGAGTAATTACTATTTCTAGCACTCCACCTTAATTACGATTGTATGACTCAACCTTAACTTAATCATGACTCAACATAACTTAAAATGCCTGCTGTTCTAAGTCTTAGCTAGGCTTACAATGACTCCATATTTTTTTTACAATTTTGGATTTTCTTTTTCATTTCTTCCAAAATTTGTACCCTCGAAACTGCTTCATTCTCTGTTGTGATTTCTTGTTGTAGGCTCCATATTTTCACTTGTTGCTGCTGCAAATTTTCTTTGACTTCTCTTGTATTTTCTCTGAGAAACAATTTAAGATTTATGAGCCTTTCTTCTACGACTTCCTCTTCAAAGATTCTTTCACTCATGGATGGTGGCTGCAACTCTTCATCTTCGAACATTGAACTTCATTTTTCTTCTTGCGCTTCATATTCCTAATATTCTTTCTGCCATATTTCTTGATAGCAGAATCTGATCTCTTCTTGACACCAATACTGAAAGATTATTTTAACACTTTCTTCTTCTTCATTAGAAACTTCCATATCCTTTCCTGCATCCTTTTCTTCATCTTCCCTTTCAGTTGAAATTTTTTCCTGTCACACCTGCACACTCAAAATCAATGTTAAAAACAAATTCATTATGCTTTGTAGTGAGAGTTGTCTCTGGTTCTTCTTTCTTCTTTTCCTTTTCCTTCTCTTCCTCTTTCTTCTTGGCCTCTTCAACTGCAATGAGGATATCTTCCACTACTATTCAATTAGTGGATAATCTCATAAAAAATTCTTGAATCACTTTATCCTTTTCTTGAGCATCAGTTGCTGCGAGATCACGCATTGCTTCATGAGCAGTTCCAACTTTTTCTTCATAACTTGCTACTACAGTGGAGGCTTCAACATTTAATTCTTCATCAAACATGACACTTTCCATAATGCCACAAGCAGTCATTGTTTCAAAAAAGATATCACAAATTACATCATCATAATTTTCATTCACTTAATGGTGATATATTGAAGCATGCATGTGTTGATCAACAATTTCAACTTCACCAAATTCATCAGGTTCTATTGAATTCACAAGAGATGCACTCTAAGCTTTGCAAGTCATTACTTCATATGAAAATCTCTCTTTTTCATTCTCAAGCATAGATATCTCAAACTTTGATGCAAAGAGGTCATCATCACTTGTAATCTTACCATCATCAACAAGGCCTATTGTTGGATTCACCAATTCACAACTCAATTAGCATTCATCATCCACATATGTCTCATCATAGTGGGATTCACCATCATCTTCACCATCCACATGAATATGCTCTTGCTTTGCTTCACACATAGAGGCTTCAAATTCTCTCTCTGAAATCTTTTATATGTCTTCTTTATCCATATGCATTTCTACATAATGGGACTCACTTTTACAGTCTTCATGACCAACATCCACATTTGAGTGGGATTCTCCAAGCTCTATTGTCCTCCCAAAATCTTGTTGATCTACTATCAGATTTGTGTGTGACTTATCTATTGGTTCTTCAACAGATTGTGACACAACTTGTTGTTGCATGTCACATTCCTTTGTACCAAATTCTTCTTCTAGGATCTTCCATGATTCTTCGCAAGATGTAGCTTTCACTACCTTGCACAAAAACTTCTAATCCAATGCTTGTTTTATAAAATCAAATACTAGAGCATCAAATACTTCATCA
Source organism: Pinus tabuliformis (assembly GCA_031772625.1). Taxonomy (NCBI): domain Eukaryota; kingdom Viridiplantae; phylum Streptophyta; class Pinopsida; order Pinales; family Pinaceae; genus Pinus; species Pinus tabuliformis. The sequence goes on along the minus strand of CM062809.1, from coordinate 840,650,724 downwards.
TATTATACTGTTACTCAATTAACTCTTTATGTCAAAGAAAAATTTTCATTTTGACAACCCAAAAATCAAAATTTTTACCAATAAAATTTGGTAGTGTTACTAGATCCATCCTAATCCATGCATTCCTGATTTGTTCTGCTTCATGTTCTTACCTTTTGGATTCCTCAGCGGCGATATGAACCTCTCTGAGCTCTGGCTCTTCCGTTTTGATTTCTTTTTTTCCACTTCAATCTCACTTTGTTACCCATGACTATTGTCTTTCTTTTATCTTCTACCTTATATCCTTATTGTATCAGAGTTCTCTTCATATTACCCTCGAACAAAAAATATGGTTTTCAATATACACCCGTGTAAAACAAAATCTTCACTAAATTCACCCAAAAAAAAAAAATTATTCCAAAGAAAACACCTTTTCAAATCTTTTCGTAAACTACACCTTTATAGACTTTTATAAACTTTTATAACCAAACCTCTTAAAATATATTTTAAACTTTTACCGTTAAGAAACGTTTCGAAAAGCCTTTACCTTTAAGAGATCTTTAAGCCTTCATAAACTTTTATAAACTTTTACAACCAAATCTCTTAAAATATATTTTAAACCTTTAAGAAACGTTTCGTGCCGAGTGGTCTCTCTTGCGTTAAAATGCTAGAGATACTTTTCAAAGTGCTTTTATAGTACGGAAACTTGGGGAAATCCTATCCTTCACGAGTTCCTTTATTGACATTGTTTGAAGATCTATATATATTTTATATGAGACTTTCCTTATTGAGATATGTTGAATATATATTGTGTATAGCATTTTGGTGCAAATTTGGTTTATTTTAGTTGTTGAAGGTTAAATTGTAATAATATTAAAGGTTTCGAATTGTGTTTTTAAGTTTTAATGTCAATAATATATAGTTTACATAATGTTATTATTGGATTTAATTGTAATTGAAAATTGGTAAAAATAGTAACTTGTGAAGTAAGAAAAACGATAGGAGATGCATGTGTAACTTAATAAAGTATGTTCTAAAACGGTGTAACAAATAAAATTTAATTAGCTTTTGTAATATATAGCTTATATTTGTGGAAAATTGGAATGTTCGTCTAAATTATAATGTATATATCCTAAATTTTAACCAACAAACAATTGGTCCAATGAATCTCTTAAGTCACAATACTCGATCATTTAAGCTCACGCACTTCATTGGATGTGTTATTGTTTATGCCATATGAATTACCAGGTTTCTCATTCTAAAGCTCCACCCAAAACTTCTCACTGTTTTTTGCTTTTTAATTTACAAGAACAATCATGTGTCACTAACATGCATACTAATAGCATGCATTGTTTTTTATTCCATAATCTAATAACTATGCAAAACTTCCCTCACCTTTACATATTTGGAAATGAATTCTTAGCATTATCACCTAACATTCTCTCCCAAGCATTGTAAGGTTCATCCCCTTTGTTCAAAACTACCTAGTGGTGCTTGGGACACCACTAGGGGGTCAAAGAACCCATAAACATAGGATGTGTCATGGTTGGAGTGTTTGTTCAATGTGCTTGAGGCCTAGAATCTTCACTTTCCTATGTATGTTACTTTTTTTCGATTTTGACTGTGGTCTAGGCCATTAGACCCATCACTACTGTCCAAAACCAATTAATGAACTAGTCATATCCCACCTAGAGGCTAAAGATCCTATAAAAAGGTCTTATGTGGTGTTTCAATGCATCTTTCATCATGCTTGAGACCAAAAGGCTTTGTTAAATTCTAAAGGACCTTGTTATGCTTCTATAACTATTGTTAAGATGGAAGTACCTATTATTTTTGGTAATCTAACATCATAATGTCCCCAAGTAAACCACTCATAACCAAAATATGCCCAAAAGATATAATGTTTTATGGATTATAGGTGTTTTTCAAGCTAGGTGAGTCCAAGAAACATCATTTATAGAAAATCATCATTCTTGTCATCTTCTTGCCTTAGTTATATCTATAGACCCAGTCTTGGAGCACAAGTAACCTATTCATGGCATGCACAACACGCTTGGAGGAAATTTATAACCCACATGTGTTAATGTGGCAATTAAAGGACTTGCCCATGATAGTTGAGTTTGCAAAGAAAGGTTTATGACCAAAGGCTCTTATTTCACTTTTTTGAATACGGTCATTAACTCAAGGCCCATCCATGATCCTTAAGGCCTTATAATCAAATCCATATTTGACTCATATGTGAATGACTCTGTAACAACCCTAGTTAAAAATCCATGTAAATATAAAAATATAAGACCATTGTCACGTGACACCTATTCCAAGCTAAAGGGTGTGAAAAGCATCCTAGTGGGCGTTGATTCGGTTTATTATGACTAAGGAAATTGACAAAGGAAATGACAAAGGATTTGGAAAGGAAGGAGGCACTAATTGGCATTTTATTTATGAAAATAATGGAAATTAGGAGAAAAGGAAGGTGAAAGGTCACAGGTTTCATGTGAGGAGGAAATTGAAGGAAAATGATGGAAAATGGAGAAAATAGAGGCCTCATTGATAAAAGCCTTCTAAGGATCAGGTGGCAATTCTTTTCTCAGGCTTGGTTGGGGTAGATTTTTGTCAGTTCAGTTTTAGAACTCTCATTCTATTCTCTATCTCATACTCATGGACACTTAGAGTTTTCTTGGAGAACTCTTGGAGTGTGTGGCATACTTGGATGCTTGGAGCAAGAAGGCAAAGGAAAAGCAGGAAAGCGCAAAAGGACATCTGGATCAACAACTCTAATGAGTTTTGCTTGCAAGTACCAAATTGCATGTATGTTTCCCTCACTAGTTTTGGAATGCATGGCATATGCATGTGGTTTATTGGTCATGATCTATCATTGGCACGGAGGATTGCCTGGATTTTCCTAGCCTTGCCATTTCCAGGATAGACATGGTGTTGTGGGTTCAATTTCTTTATTTTTCTAGTTGGTTCTCATGTGTTCCTTTAGATGTGGGTTGTGCTACTAGTTCCTAGAACCTTAGTTGGACAAGCTCTCTAGAGCCCTTGGTGGGTTGAGTTACTAGCCCTGGAGCCTTGGTTGGACAAACCCTCTAGAGCCCGCGACAGTTTTGGGTTGAGTTACTAGTCCTGGAAGCCTTGATTGGAACAAATGCTCTGGAGCCTTGGAGGGCTTAGGTAGAGACCAATTTCGTGATGGTTTTTGATGTTCGACCGTGAGGTGGAATCACTGTTTGATGGGTTGAGGTGGTTTGGCCTTTGGAATCCATGGTTGGTTTTGATGGATTGTTCGATGAGATCCCACATTCATGTTTGGAATATGGCATGGGGGTGATTGGATGAAAGAAAGATTTGGTTTAGCCAATCTATGGTCGGGTGGTTTGTGGAAGTCCCAAACTTGGTTAGTCGTTGCATCATTAGTATGATGTTATTTGTCCTTGTTATTTCATGAGTATTATACTGGTTCATATGTGGATTATATGGTTGTTTTTTCCTTGGTATTTCTATTGTTATTATGCCTGTTATGAACATGTATTATGACAATGGTGATGTATGGACCTCATCATGTTTTTACTTGTAAATGAATGAACAATGTATCTATGGCCTAATAGATGATAATGCCACTAATGTGATAAGGAAACAATGTCTCATAGTGAATCTCAGATAAGTATGAGAACCCTATGCTCAATTATGTTGTTAGGACCCATAGCTTTCATGTTTGTGACATGTTTGACGAAATGCCTGTCATGGCTAGTAGGTGTCCAGTCTAGTCCTTGTTGATGTTTTTGCAAATGTATCATTGTTCTATTATGTAAATTCATTTCTAAAGGTGTCATTGAGTTATGGGCAGTGTCCTGGGCTCTGGGCCTGAAAAAGTGGCACAAATCCCAGATTCATAGGCACAACACTAGGGAAAAACGTCCTTAGAATCTCCCTTTCCCTTGCTGTGGGAGCTTTTGGAGCCTTCCAGACGCACGCTTGTCCATATAAAGGGAGCATCCAGGGGTTGGATGCACTAAAACTTTAGTTGGTCTTAGGGGTTGGTTACCTAAGTGGTGGGGATATCTCTTGGGAGTTTTGTTGCTAATGTGGAAGGTCTATGTGATGTGTTCCATCAGTTCTACTTCCTTAACTAACACCTAGGGAGTCGAATCATATCATAGTAACTTATCCTCACATGTTTACCCTGGTTGGTTGGTTACTTGGGTAGATGTGGGATGAGGGTGTTATAGAGTGGTATCAGAGCGGTTTGCACTCTATTTCGGTCATAACTGATACCATAGAGTGGTATTAGAGCAGGTTTCCCTCTCTTTGGGTGATATCTAATACCACAAAGTGGTATTAGAGCAGGTTGCGCTCTCTTTGGATCATATCTGATACCACAACGTGGGATCAGTGTGGGTTCTGTTCTCTTTGGGTGGTGTCTAGTTTCCATTCTCCTTGTGTGATATCTGATACCACAGAGTGGTATCAGAGCATCATTCACCCCTTGGACTGAATGAGTGGTGTGTTGGTCATGCATTCATGTCAGTTGCATGTGTTCCTTATGCTTGTATCCCATGTGATTTTTGTGTTTGCATGGTGTTGATCATGGTTGTAGTGATGTGGCCATGTGAAGGTTGATGGTGTTGTTGTGGGATGTGTCATCATGAGTGTACGGTTTGATATGAATTTTTTGTGCATGTCGATGTCTATATGTTGTTATGCATGCATTTTCATGGTGAAGGTTGTTGTCATAAGGTCATTGTATGCAATTAGGTCATCATGATGGTATTGGTATGTTATGATGCTAATGTGTTGGCTGAGATAGAGAAGGTGATGCAGATCATTAAAGTGAAGTTGCAACAATGGAATTTGGGGTAAAAGCAAATCATCATACAAGTTCATATGGTGGGTATGCAAGTATGTTGGTTAATGTTTTTTATAAGAATTAGGGTTACTAGTATGCTTGTCATTCTATTATTATTATGGTTACATGTATGATAAATGTTAGTTGATTAGCGTAGTCATATGCACATGTGTCGGATAGTCATGAATGATAGTAACCTATGGTTGTATGCATTGTTATTGTTGTTTCATGATAGTTAACTTGATGATTATGTTTTTTTTTAGCATGTTAAATGTTAACTTGTTGTTGTTATATGTTAGTTAATTATTAGGGTTATTTCATTAAGATATTGATGCTATATGTGTCATGCTAATTTGAATTGGCCTATGCAGATGGTCAGGGTTATGACATTAAGGTGTGAGTTTGACTATGTCATCTATTTGATGTTTGAGTGTTTTATTATGTCATCTAATTTATTTATTTAACATGGTATGTTTGCAAGTTGGTTTAATGTTTGAGGAATTTCATAATATGACTATGTTTATGTAAGATTTCTCAAAGGAATGATCTTTTTTAAGATGATTTTACTCACACATATGTGTTGAGATAACTGATATGTACTTGAGTAGAAGTAGGTGACAATTGTAGCATTATTTCTAATGACTATGAGTTGACTATGAATTATGGCATGATTGTTAGACTTGGTAAAGGTTGATTTCAAATTAGTAGATATGTTGTCTTGATCTTTGAAACATGTGGCTGACATGTGTGCTCAGTTACAAGGTGGTGTGATTGGCACAAAAAGGTAAGATAAATGATATATTGTTACATTTATTTATGCACTAATAGTTATGTGTTATGGCAATATGATACCAAGAATTCCATGGAAAAGAGAAGTCCATGGAATATTGACGAAGGCTCAGGTTGAGATTTCCCTTGGGAGCACTGGGAACCCATGGGGATTAAGTCATGCTGTCTGTTGAGATTCTTGTGCTTTTGGTACCTTGTCATTTTCTCGTGTTTGATTTATAGTTTTGTTATGTCTAGTACATGATCTTGCCACTTTGTTTGTGGTGTCATATTTTTATTGGTTTTCATGATTTTCTTCTTGTTTGTTATTTGTTCTTTCCTTTTATGTTTTGAGGGGCTTGGGCATTGGTTGGGAAAGAAGAAAGTTGATGGAACTCTGGGAGATTTGTGTGGGACCCAACAGGTAATGAAAGATTCGAATGAAGTTGGTGCATGTGTAAGGGAATCTAAAAGTAAGAGTATGACATTAAGCTAAGTTGGTTGGGACCATTAGTGTAAGTGGATGGTGGCATAATAATCATGAGAAAGATAATATGAAAGGTAAAGTGAATGGATGTGAGGCATCTGATTCCTTGGCTAAATTGGGAACGATTGTTCTCAAGGTTGCACAAGTTGTGCGTGGATAAAGGGAGTTATCTTAACCTTGACCTTATGATATTAGGTAATAATGTTATGATTTTGTTTATGTTAAGGTTTATATATATGCATGTATATATGTATGTATGTATGTATGTATGTCGTTGTCTGACAGGATCATGATTTTTTTATGCTAATATATATATGTAGGTATGTATGTATGTATATGTATGTATGTATGTATGTATACCGTTGCCTGACAGGGTCATCAGGAATCATTCTTGTGGAGGAATGATTTCTTATGCAGGTGAATGTCATGAAGAGATTCCTGGTTTATGAGGAATTACGTGGGAAGAGTAGCCCAATAGATCTTCGAGTTTAGTATGATGTGGATATGAATTGATATTATGTGATTATACTATGTCTATGTTTATGTTACGGACAAACTAATGCTGAGGATACATAAGAAGAATGAAAACAACGTGATCTACAACATGCTAAGATAAGCATGGATGGCAGAGAGAGACTGGAAGCAAGGTTGCTTGGTAGAGGCAGTGTGGTCTTGGATGTGAAATGCTATTGTTGTGTATATGTTGTGCATATTTTATATTTAGTGATTGTAACTATGGTGTTGTGTGCATATTGCATATGTAGTTCTGGGTATAGATGGTGTTATGTACATGTTGGATATGTGATGTTGTGTACATATCGTACTGTGCGCATGATGGATATGCAACGTTGTGTGCATATGGTGTTGTGTTCATGTTGGAGATGTAGTTTTGTGTACATATGATGCTATGTACATGGTGTATATGTAGTGCTATGTACATATGGTGTTGTTTACATGTGGTGTTGTGTAAATGTTGTACATGTGGTGTTGTGTGTAGGGGGTGCTATTTACATGTCGTGCATGTGATGTTGTGTACATGTGGTGTCATCTACATGTTGTACATGTGGAATTGTGTACACGTTGTACAAGTGGTGTGGTGTACATGTGGCATTGTGCATGCGTTTCATAGGTGGTGTCGTGTACATGTGATGTTGTGCACATGTTGTGCAGGTGGTGTTGTGTATAGGTGGTATTGTGTACATGTGGTACATATGGTATTGGTGTACATGTGGTATTGTCCTCATGTCGTACATGTTATGTTGCGGGCATATGGTACTATGTATGTGCATTATGTACTCGTGGTATTGTGACATATGTATTCATTGTGTTGTACTATGTCTACATATATGTAGTGTGTTGTACATCAGGTGTAGGTGTATGTATTTTTTTGTGGTGTACATCGGATGTAGGAGAATGTATTTTGGCGTGTTGTACACTAGGTGTAGGTGTATGTGTGGTATGTTAGGTATAGGTGCATGTATTGCATGGTGTTGTATGTCGTGTGTGGTTGTTTGTGTGTGATGCACATTGTGTATGTGCACATGGTTGAGGAGAAGGCATTGGGTGTTTTTCAGGTGTGGCAATCGATCTGGTGTGTATACAAAATAAGGATGAAGGTAGAAGGTATAGATTGATTAAAGAATAATGTATCAATATTTTATTTCAGTTCTATTAAGCATGTGATTTATGATTTTTCTCTATGATGATTACATGTGATCTATGATTCTGGCTTATGATGGTTGCATGTGATTTATGATTTTGATCTATGATGGTTGTGTTTTGAGCTAACCTAATGTGATATGTTTACACATGATGATTTGGTCAGAGACGCTAGTTTGATTTGTTGTGACAGGAAGCGAACAAAATTGCAAGTGTATCTTGTTGACGGGCCATCAATGAGGTATGATTTGAAGTTATTTCAATCTATTTTGAATCTAATGGAAATTATGTGCTTGGTATAGGAAAGAAAGAAATGCCCAGTTGGGTGGTCGAAACTGATGACAAGAATTAGCAACAATAATAAAAGGAATTGGAATAGGAAAAAGTATGTTGGTAAAGCATTCAGGAGCAGGGCCATTATGAGACACTAGTACCCAATAATGTCCATTGATTTCCATGAGCATGCTATGACCGGTATGATGGTCTTAAGGTAGGGATATGCCTTGTTTTTTGGACCTTCCAATGCGTGGAAACCTTGTCAAAGGATGGACTGCCTGAGATGGGGGTGCCGGTGGAACTTGGAAGGTGTGTGATTATATAGAAGGGGGTGAATGGATTTCTTGAGGGATTGTGTAGCAGAGAAGGGACGGCCGGGGCTATATTTGTTTTGGTCACTAGATTTACTAGATGAAATAAAATACACATTAGGAGTGTGCCTTAGAACCATGAGCCGATAACTGTTCATTGGGAGGACAAGTGGAGTAGGATTATAGCGTTGTACATTGGATGTAGATTTGACCTTGTAGTGGATTCTAGACTTCTTGGGAAGGAGGTGAATCCTAGTATTACTTTGAGGGTGGAGATGTGATCCTTTGGATTCCCTTGTTATAGATGCATGCATCGTATCATTTTATTTGTTGGTTGAGAAAATGTGTATATGTGTGCATTATTGTAAATATTGTATCGATTTGGATTTATAAAGCTCCATAGATAGTATGATTATTTGTTCGGTGAAGAAAATGTGTATGTGTGTATATGTGGTTATTATTGTAAATACCATAATGGGTTGTGTTATAAAGCTCCAATACACAATATGATTGTCATGTTTTTAGAAGGATGTCATTGTAAATACTGCAACGAGTTGTGTTATAAATCTCCATGGGTAGTATGTTTTGTTTTCAGCGGTCTTCTTGGTTATAAGTGCCATTAAACATCGAGGACAGTGTTCCCCCAAGGGGGAGGGTTTAATAACAGCCCTAGTTAAAAATCCATGTAAATATAAAAATGTAAGACCACGGTCATGGGACACATATTCCAAGCTAAAGGGTGGGCAAAACATCCTAGTGGGTGTTCATTCGATTTATTATGGCTAAGGAAATTGGCAAAGGAAATGGAAAAGGCTTAGGAAAGGCAAGAGGCATTAATTGGCATTTTATTTATGAAAATAATGGAAATTAGGAGAAAAGGAAGGTGAAAGGTTATAGGTTGCATGTGAGGAGGAAATTGAAGGAAAATAATGGAAAATGAAGAAAATAAAGGCCTCATTATTAAAAAGGATTCTGAGGATTAGTTGGACAACTTTTTCTCAGGCTTGGTTATGGTAGCTTTTTGTGAGTTCAGTTTTGGAGCTCTCATTCTATTCTCTCTCTCATACTCTTGGACACTTAAAGTTTTCTTGGAGCACTCTTGGAGAGTGTGGCATAATTGGATGCTTGGAGAAAGAAGGCAAAGGAAAATAAGGAAAGCATAAGAGGACATCAGGATCAGCATCTACAATGGGATTTGCTTGCAGGTACCGAGTTGCATGTATGTTTTACTCACTAGTTTTGGAATGAATGGCATATGAATGTGGTTTATTGGTCATGATACATCATTAGCATGGAGGATTGACAGTGGATTTTCCTAGCCTTGCCATTTCCGAGATAGCCATGGTGTTGTGGGTTCATTTTCTTTATTTTTCTAGTTGTTTTTCATGTTTCCTCTAGTTGTGGGTTGAGTTAATAGTTCCTCGAGCCTTGGTTGGACAAACATTCTTGAGCCCTATAACAGCTTGGGTTGAGTTACTAGTCCTGTAGCCTTGGTTGGAAAAATTATCTAGAGCCCTTGGTGGGTTGAGTTACTAGTCCTGGAGCTTTGGTTGGACAAATTCTCTAGAGCCCAGTGGTAGCTATGGGTTGAGTTACTAGTCCTAGAACCCTTGGTTGGATCAAACGCTCTGGAGCCCTGGAAGGGTTGGGTAGAGACCAATCTTGTGATGGTTTGTGATGTCCAACCATGAGGTGGAATCACTATTTGATGGGTTGATGTGGTTTGGCATCTGGAGGCCTTGGTTTGGTTTTGATGGATTGTTCCATGAGATCTCACATTCATGCTTCAAATATGGCACGAGGGTGATTAGTTGAAAGAAAGATTTGGTTCATCCAATCTATGGTTGGGTGGGTTACGCAAGTCCTAAACATGGTTGGTCGTTGTATAATTAATATGAGGTTATTTCCCCTTGTTATTTCATGAGTAGTATATTGGTTCATATGTGGATTATATGATTGTTGTTTCCTTGGTATTTTTGTTGTTGCTATGCTAGTTATGAATATGTATTATGATAGTGGTGATGTATGGATCTCAACATGTTTTTACTTGTAAATGAATGAACAATGTATTTATGGCCTAATAGATTATAATGCAACTAATGTGATAAGGAAACAATGCCTCATAGAAAATCTCAGATAAGTATGAGACCCATATGCTCAGTTCTGCTATTAAGACCTATAGCTTTCATGTTTATGACATGATTGACGAAATACATGTCATGGCTAGTAGGCATCCAATCTAGTCCTTGTTGATGTTTTTGTAAATGTATCATTGTTATGTGGTGTACATTCATTTCTAAGGTTGTCATTGAGTTTTGGGTAGTGATCTGGGCTCTGGGCCTTAAAAGGTGGCAAAAATCCCGGAGTCACAGATACAACACTGGGGAAACAAAATCGCCAAAAGATCCCTTTACCTTGCTGTGGGAGCTTCTGGGGCTTCCCAAATGCACCCTTGTCCATATCAAGGGAGCATCTAGGGGTTTGATGTACTAAAACTTCAGTTAGTCTCAGGTGTTGATTACTTGAGTGGTGGGGATGGATCCTGGTAGTTTCGTTGCTCATGTGGAAGGTCTGTGTGATGTGTTCCACCAGTTCCACTTCTTTAACTAACACCTAGGGAGTCAAATGACATCATAGTAACTTCTCATCACATTTTTACCCCGGTTGGCGGGTTACTTGGGTAGATGTGGGATGAGGGTACTACAGACTCATCGAAGGTGGCTCATATAATTATTTCTAGTTGTTGTTCATGGTGCTTGGACTTAAGAATTCTTAAGGAGAGATAAAGAAAGTTTTCCTTCTTAGAATATGCTTATTCCTAAGAAAAATGCACAAAACCTATACTTATTGTGCTTCTATCTAACTCTAAGGTGACAAACACCCTACAAAGTTCACACATGTTTGTTGAAATACTTGTTTAAATCTATGGATCTTAGAAGGACTTGTTTTCAATATTTATGTTGGAAATAATACTGAGAGGGGGGGGTGAATCAGTATTATCACATCAATAAAACTTTTTCATTTCCATATTCAGATTCATATATGCTACTTCCACAACTTCTTATGATTCAGTTAGTTGATCCTTAATGAGTGCATTATAACATTATCAACCATATTAACAGTAAACAGGTGCAGTAAAATAGAACAGATCATCACACATAAGCCACACACATGAACACATGATATAAGGTGGAAACCCAATGTGGGAGAAAACCACCTGCTGCAAGTCATCTCAATCTTCTTCTTAAAAAGAAAATCCTTTTACAATATTTCTTTACTGGTGCAGTCTTATACCAGTACGCAGGCTTCTACCTGCAGAGAGCTACAACCCTCTCTCGTTCTCCAGTCTCTCCTGGAAGGGAGATACAACCCCCATAGTTCTTGTACTAGCCGATCCATTTAATAGTACGCAGGCTGCTACCTGCTACAATGCTCCAAAGTTTTCAATTGCCACTCGAAGGGAGCTACCACCCCCTTAGCTCTTGTACTAGCTAAGATACTAGTACGCAGGTGCCGCCCTACAATCTTCTATCCTCCGGGTACCACGTTTCATACATTTTCATACTGGATACTCCTGAAGCACAACATATAATCTGAAAGGCCACGTTTCATCCAATTTTCATACTGGACCCATTAATATCATTGAAGCACATAATCAATCAATCTTCTGAATCACCCAAACACCAGATCAATACATATACAAGGATAATATATGTGTTAGCACCCAGATCTAGTCCATCAGATCACATAAATATGAGTCATTATGATCCTGATCCAATATTAGTTCTCATCCATCAATACTGAAGCTAAACACAATCAACCAAACAGGATATGCAGAATATTGACACCTTTAAACTATCATCAGAACCCATCAACAACCAGAACCACCTGTGACTTCAAATATCATAGCTCAAATTGTATACGCTACTATAATGAACCAAACCTGCATACATACGTGCTTACACCAAAGCCAACCCGCATACAGATCTATAAATATTCAAACATGACTTGCAGCGATTTCAAACTCAAGTTATACCCAGTTCAGATCATTACAAGCGTCAGTATACAGATCTAGAATAAGCATAATCAAATATATAGAGATAGTTCATTTCAAACCATTTGATCCCGATCTATCCTTAGATCTTGTTTTCCATCAACCGGTGAGATCCCTCTTTAGCTCAGATCCAGATCTGCACCATAACCCAATCACAATATTCCAGATCTAGCACTTTATCAGATATTCAATAATTCAGATGATGCTTTGCCAAATGATCTCCTTCCTCTTTTATAGCCTTAGTCCTTTCTCAATACCACGGTCCAAAACCATAGGAAAAAAAAAATTGTTGGACTAATACCATGAACCAACCATGAAAGTGCGTGAGATCAACACTTTTGGATGCAATACCACGGACCAAAACCATATGATCAAAAAATGTCAGACTAATACCATGAACCAACCATGAAAGTGCGTGAGATCAACACTTTTGGATGCAATACCACGGACCAAAACCATATGATCAAAAACTGTTGGACTAATACCATGAACCAACCATGAAAGTGTGTGAACTTTTCTCTTGCATGAAAGTGCGTAAACTTTTCTCTGCATAAAAGTGCATGAACATTTCTCTACATGAAATAAACTCTTCTCTGCATAAAAGTGCGTGAACTTTTCTCTACATGAAATAAAGTTTTCTCTGCATAAAAGTGCGTGAAATTTTCTCTACATGGAATAAAATTTTCTCTGCATAAAAGTGCGTGAACTTTTCTCTACATGGAATAAACTTTTCTCTGCATAAAAGTGCGTGAACTTTTCTCTACATGGAATAAACTTTTCTCTGCATAAAAGTGCGTGAACTTTTCTCTACATGAAGGAAACGTTGTTGCACTATAATTTATCAAATAAATTTGCTGCGCTATAATTTATCATTTGAGTGATTTTCCATCAAGGACAACACTTGTCTCATAATACCAACAATCTCCCCCTTTGGACTTGATGGCAAAGCTAACTTGTCACACGTAGAACTGTCATCTGATTCCTTTGAGCTGTCCTGCACCCCAGGCATTCAGTCACATCTGATATCTCTTCTTGAAGATTCATCTAGTTATAACTAAGTCAGATGTTCTTCTATGAGTGGGTTGCCATCAAGTACAACACATGCATCATAATGCCAACAATCTCCCCCTTTGGACTTGATGGCAAGAACACCAAATCACTCTCCCCCTTTGACATCAAGGGCAAAGGGCGGACCAAGATATTCTCTTTCCTTGATAATCATACCGCTGTCCATACTCCCCCTGAGTACCTGCTGAAATCTCCAAATGTTCTCCCCCTTTGTATATGCCAAAGTGTACCAATCTGTCCATGCTCCCCCTGAGTACATGCCAAGTCTCTGTACTGCTGAAGTGTGCTGTTCATGCTCTTCCTGACTGAAGGCAAGATCTGCAAAAAGATGTTCTTCAAGAAGAACCATGAATTATACATCATAGGAGACCTTCCTATCACCAAAAGACTCAGTACATACATCCATTTTCCAACCACATGGGGATATACTAGAATTGACTCATTCACCCAACCAAGTGGGGATACATCAAAAGTTTACATATGACAACCAATCACATTGCATCAATCATCCCAGGCATAGTGGGGAAACCAAAATAGGCCGTTACATGACCTTGAAAAAAAAGATATACATGACATAGAAACGAAATATCAAGACTATGCAAACTACTATCAGCAACATCTGACAATCACTGTATATATCAGCAACCATGTTGTTCTTCTGTTCTCCTTTCTGCAGCTGATCCACCTGAAACAAAAACAGCTTGAGTACTAGAACCAAGAGCTTCTAAGGTAATGCCAACAATGCATTGTTAGAAGATTATCTGCTCCCCCTGAACCTGTGCCTGATGGTCTCTGACAAACCCATATCAGACTCTCTTCAACCAGAGTCTGGCCCACTGATTTTATTCAAACCAACATATACGCAACTGAATCCACAGAAACTAACGTATATTCGCAGATGCTCCTTGTGAAACTCGCGTACAAAACAATTCCAGATCAGCAACCTGTAAATGTCCTGTAGAGTATAAGTCATCAACCTATAACAAGGTATGTCTGCATCAATTCATCCCTTTGAACAGAATTCAGAGTCATTCACATTATATCATGTGTGAAACCACCATAGCCATTTCATCAACATCAAGATCTACATGATCCAAGTATCATTGCTTGGGAACATCTGCATCAATCAACATATGTAAGTATCAACCTATCATCATATAGATAACAACTCATCATCATGTCTCCAATAAAGAAACTTTGAGTAGTCATCCATGTATCAGCACTATGTATCTTGAGCTCAAGCTCATTTGGCAAAACTTCTTGATATCATCAACAGCAACAATCCTTATCCACAAGAGTGCCTGCATCATAACTGTATGACCTTTATGCATATGACGACAACAGCATATGAGAAAATCATCATCAAGTGAGGAAGATGTATATTCAAGCTTTGTACTTCTCCTTATCCTTATGAAGATCACCATGTAAGCACCATATATGCATCATCAAAGAATCAACCATAAATCTGATCTGAACATCTACTATGTAACCCCAAGCATCATATGAGAATTTATCATAGACAACTCACAACCACATCATAGCAAGATATATCATTTAGCCATATAAACATCATCACCAAGGCTATTAACCATAATGCCAACAATGCATTATTAAAGGCATATGCTCCTCTTCAACCTGTGCCATCTTGTTAGATCTGATCATGCATATATCAGAAATAAGCATCAAGACATCATCATCATCAAGTTAGGATCAAAACATTTCTAGACATCAAAACATTTCCACACATCCTCAGCGGACTGTAACTATTAACCAATAGAGCAAATAATGGACTAAATCATATCAGACCCTTTTTCTGAGCTTGTTCCCACTACTTTTCCTCAGACTGACATATACGCGATTTTGCAGTGTCTAATTCGCGTATATATGCGACTTCCCTTTATGGAACTTGCGTATGAGATTCAGGATACTGAAGTTTTATACTTTCAGCTCCCTCTAAGTCTGTTATGTCTGTGTTGTGCTGTATCTGAGTACATTGTGCTGTGCCACATCTGTCTGACTGTACTTCCTTCTTCTTCCATATCTTCAAGTGTGATGATGTTTTCTCCTTTTGGTGTGATGTCCGTCCTTTGTTCCTGCATTCCTTTGCTATATGTCCAAGCTTGTTACATGCATAACATCTTACATGTTTCATATTCCTCCTGTAGCAATCAGCAGCTTTGTGACCAAACATATTGCAAGAAAAACAATATCCATTGAAGTACTTGGAATGTGATGATCTTTCTGTGTGATGATCTTGAACCATCCTTCTTCTGCATCTAGCTGCAACATGTCCAAGATTATGACATTCATAACATTCATATTATTCATCTGAGTAAATGGCCGACCATAGTTAGGAGTAAAATATTTTCTTTGAGAAGTCTCTTTCCTTGATTGTTGATGGGGTTGACCTTTCATCTCTTTGTTGATCATTTTAGATTTCTCTTTAGAGTTCCTTGCCTCTCCCTGTGAACTAGGTTCACCTTCAACAGATTCATGAAAACCAAGACTAGTCTTGATAGCAGGAGACCTTTGACTACTAAGAATATCATCCAAGGCTTTAGTACTATCTTGAAATCGTAATAGTTTATCCTTTTCTTCTAATTTACCTTTCAAGATATTTACCTCAACTTGAAGTTGTTCTTCCTTTTCTAGACATTGCTTCTTCATGTCTTCTTCCACTTTCCTTCCTTCTTCCAACTGATTCCTCAGTTTGAGAATCTCCTTTTCTTGTTCTTCATTCACATTCTGCTGCATTTGACAAATTCTGAAGGCACATTCTAGTTGAGATTTTAAGCTGATAACTTCATTTTCCTGTTTTTCAATGGCTTGGAGTAGATCTTTATTATGCTTCTTTGATTCTTCAAGATTTTCCTTTAGCGAGCGGATCGTGGCTTCAAGACTTTCATAGTAACTGGATCTATCTCTGAGTTTCTTGATGGTTGTGCTTCTTTCATTGACTTCATCTCTTAATGATGTCACTTCACCCTGCAACTTTTGACATTGATTTTCCTTGTCCTTGAGTAACTTTCTTACCTTGTTTCCTTCCTCTGATTGATATTTTAGTTTGGTAACTTCTTCTTTGAAAGAACATTCCCTTTTGTTCAATAGATCTTGTTGATCCTTAATTTTGTCTGTAAGCCTTCTAAATACTGCCTGTATTTGATACTTTTCTTGCTCACCCATAAAAGAAAATTCAGTTGCTTCACTATCACTTTCATCTTTTCCAAATGGATAGATAGTTGGAACATCAGAGGAGACCAAATTCATACCTGATAGTTCATCTTCATTCTGAAATGATTCTGAATCTGATTCTGAATCTGAAGAGCTTCTTATACCTAATCCCCAATCGATTCTCCCACTGCCATAGTTCTTCTGAGATGTCTTCTTCTTCTTAGGTGCTTTCTTCTTAAGCTTCTTTCCCATAGTTCCACGGATCTCCTTCAAGCGATCAAGCTTCTACCAAAGGACCTGCTCTGATACCAATTGTTGGAAATAATACTGAGAGGGGGGATGAATCAGTATTATCACATCAATAAAACTTTTTCATTTCCATATTCAGATTCATATATGCTACTTCCACAACTTCTTATGATTCAGTTAGTTGATCCTTAATGAGTGCATTAGAACATTATCAACCATATTAACAGTAAACAGGTGTAGTAAAATAGAACAGATCATCACGCATAAGCCACACACATGAACACATGATATAAGGTGGAAACCCAATGTGGGAGAAAACCACCTGCTGCAAGTCATCTCAATCTTCTTCTTAATAAGAAAATCCTTTTACAATATTTCTTTACTGGTGCAGTCTTATACCAGTACGCAGGCTTCTACCTGCAGAGAGCTACAACCCTCTCTCATTCTCCAGTCTCTCCTGGAAGGGAGCTACAACCCCCATAGTTCTTGTACTAGCCGATCCATTTACTAGTACGCAGGCTGCTACCTGCTACAATGCTCCAAAGTTTTCAACTGCTACTGGAAGGGAGCTACCACCCCCTTAGCTCTTGTACTAGCTAAGATACTAGTACGTAGGTGCCGCCCTACAATCTTCTCTCCTTCGGGTACCACGTTTCATACATTTTCATACTGGATACTCCTGAAGCACAACACATAATCTGAAAGGCCACGTTTCATCCAATTTTCATACTGGACCCATTAATATCATTGAAGCACATAATCAATCAATCTTCTGAATCACCCAAACACCAGATCAATACATATACAAGGATAATATATGTGTTAGCACCCAGATCTAGTCCATCAGATCACATAAATATGAGTCATTATGATCCTGATCCAATATTAGTTCTCATCCATCAATACTGAAGCTAAACACAATCAACCAAACAGGATATGCAGAATACTGACACCTTTAAACTATCATCAGAACCCATCAACAACCAGAACCACCTGTGACTTCAAATATCATAGCTCAAATTGTATACGCTACTACAATGAACCAAACCTGCATACATACGTGCTTACACCAAAGCCAACCCGCATACAGATCTATAAATATTCAAACATGACTTGCAGCGATTTCAAACTCAAGTTATACCCAGTTCAGATCATTACAAGCATCAATATACAGATCTAGAATAAGCATAATCAAATATATAGAGATAGTTCATTTCAAACCATTTGATCCTGATCTATCCTTAGATCTTATTTTCCATCAACCGGTGAGATCCCTCTTTAGCTCAGATCCAGATCTGCACCATAACCCAATCACAGTATTCTAGATCTAGCACTTTATCAGATATTCAATAATTCAGATGATGCTTTGCCAAATGATCTCCTTCCTCTTTTATAGCCTTAGTCCTTTATCAATACCACGGTCCAAAACCATAGGAAAAAAAAAAACTGTTGGACTAATACCATGAACCAACCATGAAAGTGCGTGAGATCAACACTTTTGGATGCAATACCACGGACCAAAACCATAGGATCAAAAACTGTCGGACTAATACCATGAACCAACCATGAAAGTGCGTGAGATCAACACTTTTGGATGCAATACCACGGACCAAAAACATAGGATCAAAAACTGTCGGACTAATACCATGAACCAACCATGAAAGTGTGTGAACTTTTCTCTTGCATGAAAGTGCGTAAACTTTTCTCTACATGAAATAAAATTTTCTCTGCATAAAAGTGCGTGAACATTTCTCTACATGAAATAAACTCTTCTCTGCATAAAAGTGCGTGAACTTTTCTCTACATGAAATAAACTTTTCTCTGCATAAAAGTGCGTGAACTTTGCTCTACATGGAATAAACGTTTCTCTGCATAAAAGTGCGTGAACTTTTCTCTACATGGAATAAAATTTTCTCTGCATAAAAGTGCGTGAACTTTTCTCTACATGGAATAAACTTTTCTCTGCATAAAAGTGCGTGAACTTTTCTCTACATGAAGGAAACTTTGTTGCACTATAATTTATCAAATAAATTTGCTGCACTATAATTTATCATTTGAGTGATTTGCCATCAAGGACAACACTTGTCTCATAATGCCAACAATTTAATGATGCTTGAGGTCCAACAAACCATCCATGCTTTGGTGTGGTGGCCTATGGATTCATTCATGGTGCTTGAGCTTAAGAAGATCTATGTTTAGTTCCTATGATTTTTGTTTTATTTTTCTAATCAATGTTAAGGGATTCATTCTATTGTTTATGAAACATATATAGAGAAAATACCTTAAGCCCTAACTATAGTGCATCAAATATGTTAATGACACCAATATCCTAATCCTAGGGAAAAGTTCCCCTATTGAGGGGTTGTTTTACTATATCTAGATTTTGTACATGCCATTTGAATTCGAGGAGATTCAATTAGGGCTCAAGGCCCTTTCTTAACCCCTCTATCACATTTGATCATCTAGATCCATTTCCACTACACAAAACCCACTCGTCGAAACCATATCCCACTTCAATTATTGCAAACAATGCCTATAAAGGACTCATGTGTTGGTTTAGGGAATCATTTAAGGATATTAACCCTAAGAAGTTTAACAATATCACAAGTTACTTTTTTTCCTTCCCCAATCATGTTCAAAGCCCTACAATCCATCCTCAATGCACACAAGTTCCTCATGGCATCCATATCAAACATTGACCTCAAACAACACATAGAGAGTGTTTGTATTATTGTTTCTAGGTGTTTTTTTATGATGATTGATCTTGTTGAGTGAAATTTAGGTCCTATTACCCACCTACCTTATGCAAAGGTACCTTCAACGATTTTTGCCATTGATTCTTCAACTTGCTAGAACTAGTCAAATGAGAGGGGGAAGATAAAAATGTTAAAAGGAAGTTAGATGTATGGCTATATATTCGTTAAATGAATATTATTTTTTACTCTAGGAGTTTTATTAGGTCCACCCTCTCTTTTTAATAAAAAAAACAAATTCAGAAAAGAAGTAGTTGATGCCTCGACAAATGGATAAATAATTATAGATTATGTTGACCCAAAAATGTCCTAACACATGGGTTTAGCATTTAAAGTATACCAATCCTTAACCTCACATGCCATCCAAAAACAAAATGTTGGCAAGATAAGGTAGTGATCTTCTATATTCAACACTTTTTCTTTTATCAATACTTAATTATGTTTTCCTAGGGTTTATGCTTTGAAATCATCTCATAATTCCTTGATTGTGCATGTTTGGGAATCTTTCCTATGAAATCAAATATGGAAATGGAACTACATACCTTAGTAATCATATCTTCCACCTTGAACCCAATTTTTCCAATCCTTTAACTGGTGATAATAGAAGTAGAATTCTTGGGGGGGTCTCTACTTACTTTGACTAGGTAATATAGTGCTTAAAATATACTATGGAGAACTGCATTTGAGTTGGAGTAGAGTTAGATAGAACTAAGAGGATGTTTGGTGAGTGTTGGCTTGTTGGGGCTTGACCCAGGTTCGGAGGTGATTTAGCCAAACAAATCCTGGTACTACTGGACCTTTTAGAAATAGTCTGCAGAGCGGGGACTGGGGTCTCACCTAAAGTAGTATGGGAGGGTGCTAGAACCAGGTTTCCGCACCCTGGAGATGTTTGATGAGTTCAAGTGGTTCGTGGTTCGACCGTGCACACACATCGCTATACGCACTTACCCATACCTCACAGCTTGTGATGATGCGTTCACACAGTCCTACTCGGGGGTCAAATGCTATTATTACCTAAGTCCTTACTAGTATTTCACCATTAGTTGATTAACTTAGCTTACTTTCATGTGTAAAGTATACTTAGCAATATAAATCATTCATACAAGTGCGCACAGTAAATAAATAGTGTAATTGCAATTCATATCAATAGATAATAACCCAAGAATAGATACACAGAATTAAGGTAAAAATTCTCTTTATTATTCTCTTCCTTCGGTTACAGACTCGACTCCGCCCTGCGCACTCTGTTGCAGGGGTCTGCACACTCAACTACGGACAACTAGGCCTTTACGCACTCAGCTACAAAGCCTTCTCCTACTCTGCAACCCAAGACACACTTTACACTTGCTTAGTGCTTCTACTTCTCTATGTCATACTTCGCTCTTCTTAACTATCTTTTACACTTAGAGCCTCGCTCTATTTATACAATCCCATGGTTCGCGGACCATGGGTAGGCCGACATTACATTAAAAACTAGGGCGGGCAACCCTATGACTCTAACATACTTCCGCGCCCGCAATTCACTGGGCTTTACAACATTATTTGGTCAAAACATGGGCTTTGAGCCCCCAAAACATGCTTCGGGGGGGATTCCATGCATGGGCACGGGCATGGAATCCCCCCTGAAGCATGTTTTGGGGCACAAAGCCCATGTTTTGACTGAATAATGTTGTAAAGCCCTGCGAATTGTGGGCGCAAAAGTATGTTAGATTCATAGGGTTGTCCACCCTAGTTTGTAATGTAATGTTGGCCTACCCATGGTCCACGGACCATGGGATTGTATAAATAGAGCGAGGCTCTAAGTGTAAAAGATAGTTAAGAAGAGCGAAGTATGAGATAGAGAAGTAGAAGCACAGAGCAAGTGTAAAGTGTGTCTTGGGTCGTAGAGTAGGAGAAGGCTCTGCACCTGAGTGCGCAGAGGCCTAGTTGTCCACAGCTGAGTGCACGAACCCCTGTAACTGTGTGCGCAAGCAGAGTCGAGTCTGTAACCAAAGGAAGAGAATAATAAAGAGAAGTTTTATCTTAATTCCGTGTATCTGTTCTTGGGTTATTATCTATTGACATGAATTGCAATTACACTGTTTATTTACTGCGCGCACTTGTATGAATGATTTATATTGCTAAGTATATTTTACACATGCAAGTAAGCTAAGCTAATCAACTAATGGTGAAATACTAGTAAGGACTTAGGTAATAAAAACGTGCGGCCCTCGAGTAGGGTTGCACGAAGGTAGCATCAAAAGCTGCAAGGTACGGGTAAGTGCGCATAGTGACGTGCGCGTAGGGTCGAACCGCGAACCACTTGAACTCATCAGGCATCTCAAGGGTGCGGAAACCTTGTTCTAGCACCCTACCATACTACTTCGAGTGAGACCTCAATCCATGCTCCACGAACTGTTGTCGAAAGGGCCAGTAGTACCGAGATTTGTTTGGCTAAATCACCTTCGAACCTGGGTCAGGCCCCAACAAGCCAACAAATGGTTCCATTGCCAAGAGATTGAACCCTATGACTCTAACAAATTTTTCAGTTATGTGTGGATTTGTTGGACTCCCAGGCCAGGATCTTGTATTGCGGTCTCATGCAGTCTCATTGCAATCTCCAAAGCTTTGGCCTGGGTGGATAACTTCTGCTACGAAAACGCCATCCTTAGATGTGGCATTAGTGACACGACAAACCATGTGCAGTGTTTCCCATCTGTTAAGGTCACGTTGGCTTTGCGAATCATACCCTTCAGTCTCTGATCCAGCTCCCAGGCTTAGGTAATGTCTGTTATTACCTAACTCCTTTCTAGTATAATTTTCACATAAGCACATGGGGGCACTGCAAGAGGACACTATGTAGGACGGGCGACTGCATAGAAGATTCTCCGCACAGGGTTGTGGTGGTCAACCTTGCACCAGGATTCGAAAGCACATTGTAAAACCCGTGATATATGTCAAAGGACTAGAAAACCATCACGGAGGGACTAGATGCCATTAAATCCACAAATAACACTGCAGTCGTTCGAGAAATGGGACATCTACTTTGTGGGACCGATCAAACCTCAAGGAAAAACGGGCGCATGCTACATCATCACCGCGACGAAGTACCTGACACGATGGGTAGAAGCGCAGCCGGTCAAAGACTGCATGTCCTCTACGGCTGCGAAGTTCTTGTTCGAAAATGTGTTGACTCGATTTGGCTGTCTGAAAATCTTAATGAGGGATCGCGGAACACATTTCCTAAACAAAACCATCAGCACGCTCACAGAAGAATTCTAGGTGTATCATCAGAAAAGTACACCATACCACCCACAAGCCAATGGGACTGTAGAAGCCTTCAACAAAATACTAGAGACTGCGCTGACCAAAGTGTGAAACGCGCAGTGAAGTGATTGGGACCTACGCGTACTTGTAGTACTATGGGCTTACAGGACAACGTGCAAGAAACTAACGGGACAAACACCTTTCTGGTTAGTTTATGGCATGGAAGCTATCATGCCGATGGAATATATCGTACCTAGTCTGAACATAGTAGCACTCATAGGGATGACGGACTGCGAAGCTTTGGAGGAGAGGCTTGCGCAATTGGAATAACTTGAGGAAGAATAGTTCTTGGCTGGGTTTCATCAACAGGTACAAAAGTAGTGTGAAAAAGCCTGACACGACCACCATATCAAGTTGCGCACCTTCAAGGTAAATGACTTAGTGTTGTTTTATGACAGTAAGTTTGAAAAATTTACGGGAAAATTTAGAATGCATTGGCTGGGACCATATGTGGTTAAGGAGGTCACAGATGGAGGTGCGGTCCAGCTAGTCAAACTAAATGGAGAACCCTTCCCAGGCAAAGTAAATGGCGTCTGCTTGAAGCCCTACACAAGTGGGTCGACTATCTGACTAGCCGGCCAAAGCACAGTCTTAGCGCTTCGAGGAGCTGGACAAAGGCGCGGGACTATAAACATATGCAACAGATGCCAGTACAGATGTAGGGAAAAAATTCAGACACGGAGGTCTCAGAATAGCGGATGCAATAGATCCAGCAAGCAATGGCGCAATGTGCTGCCAACATCAGCAAAATTCGAGGACAGTTGGAGGAACTTCGTGCCAAGATCACCGCATCGACAGAGTGACTCGAGGGCGAGTCACGATGTTTGTGTTGGGGGCCTGTTGGGCATGGAATCCTCCCCGAAGCATGTTTTGGGGCTCAAAGCCCATGTTTTGACCGAATAATGTTGTAAAGCCCTATGAATTGCGGGCGTGGAAGTATGTTAGAGTCATAGGGTTGTCTGCCCTAGTTTGTAATGTAATGTTAGCCTACCCATGGTCCGCGGACCATGGGATTGTATAAATAGAGCGAGGCTCTAAGTGTAAAAGATAGTTAAGAAGAGCAAAGTATGAGATAGAGAAGTAGAAGCATAGAGCAAGTGTAAAGTGTGTCTTGGGTCGTAGAGTAGGAGAAGGCTTTGCAGTTGAGTGCGCAGAGGCCTAATTGTCCGCAGCTGAGTGCGCAGGGCGGCGTCAAGTCTATAACTGAAGGAAGAGAATAATAAAGAGAAGTTTTATCTTACTTTTGTGTATCTATTCTTGGGTTACTATCTGTTGATATGGATTGCAATTACATTGTTTATTTACTGTGTGCACTTGTATGAATGATTTATATTGCTAAGTATACTTTACACATGCAAGTAAGCTAAGCTAATCAACTAATGGTGAAATACTAGTAAGGAGTTGGGTAATAACAGCACTCGACCCCTGAGTAGGGTTGCGCGAAGGCAGCATCACAGGCTGCGAGGTATGGGTAAGTGCACGTAGTGACGTGCGTGCAGGGTCGAACCATGAACCACTTGAACTCATCAGACATCTCGAGGGTGCAAAAACCTAGTTCTAGCACCCTCCCATACTAATTCGGGTGAGAACTTAGTCTGCGCTCCGCAGACTATTGCCGAAAGGGTGAGTAGTACTGTGATTTTTTTCGCTAAATCTCCTAAGAACCTAGGTCAGGCCCCAACAAGCCAACAGTGAGGTGACAGTGGTTCCCTATTATATATGGATAGACAAAAAGTGAAATTGATGCTCAAGGATGGAAGGTTTAAAAAACTCACTAGAGTTTTATACATGTTATGGTAAGCTAGAGAGCGAAAGCTAGAAACCTAATATATATAAGCATAATAAGCAATATAGGTTTATCCAATGTGTTCGGAAAGGAAGTTATAGTATTGTTTGGGGAAAATTGATATTATCAAGCAAAGGTTAGACCAGAACTCTATACAAGCAATTGGGAAACACTATCAACGACAGATGTAATAGTTCCATTATTCCTAAGGGTGGATATGAAGAAGTAAAAACCCTTGTTATATTTGGAGAAAAGGTGATGATGAGGAATAAAAAACTAGGGCATATTGGAGAGAAGGGGAACCAAGCACTACATAATAAAGGTATGGCTAAAGGTATGTTTGATTGCATTGTAGATAATGATTTCTATAAACATTCTAATTATGGTAAACAAATTCTATAAGATTCTCAATAGGTTCTACAATGGATAAGGGAATTGTAGATTAAGAAAATAGTTATGTGTTTTGACCTATTCCTATTCTATCGCTAGGAAAATATGTGTACTATATCTTGTTCATAGATGAATTCTCCATGAATACATGAATTTATTTCCTCTGGAAGAAATCTGTTGTTTTTGAAAAATTCTATGAATTCAAGGTCCTAGTGAAAATTTTGAATGAGAAGAAAATCAAGTTGTTGAAGACAAACAATGGAAATGAATTTTATGGGAATGGTTTAGAGGAATTTTGTAAGCAGTGTTGTATAGCAAGGTAGAATATTACACCATACAAAAGTCACCAAAAATGGGTTGAATAAAGGATGAATATGACACTAATGAAAAAGCATGGAACATGCTCAATAGTGCTGGAGTACAATAGGAATTCTTGGCAATGAAGTGTGTATTGTGTGTTACCTAGAAAATGGATCACCCCCGTTTACATTGGTTGACAAGACTCTTAATGAGACATGGACTAGTAAGAAACTCTCTCTTAAACATCTTATTTTTTTGTCTTTGATTCTTATACATTCCAAAGGAAAATAGGAGTAAGTTGGACAATAAAGCTCAAAAGTGCATCTTTATTTGTTAGAGGATAATTTAAAAGGTTATAAACTTTAGAATCTAGAAAATAGGAAGGTGTTTTATATCTAAGACATTATCTGTAGGGACCTCAAGGATGTTTTCAAATAGGAAGTCCTGTTGAGGGTAAAGGAACTAGAGGTGGTGGAATTCAAGTTGCAGTATGAAAAGTCGAACCAAGTAGAGGATCATGATTAAGAAGAAGAGGAATGAGATACTTCAGTATTGAGGAGATCAATTTGGGAAAGAATGGAAGCAAAAAATTATATACACCCAATATTCATTATAGTTTTTTTGTCTATTATTAATGATGATACTAAGATACTAGGGAGGCAGTGAATTTGGAGGATGGTAAACTATTGAAAGTTTCCATGGTTAATGAGATGGAAGCCTTGGAAAGGAATGAGGTTTGTAATCTAGTTTAGTTGAAAATTAGATGAAAACACAAGGAAACAAATGAGTGGTTAATAAGAGTTTCAATATAGAAGGTAAAGTGAAAAATACAAAGAACTATTAGTAGAAAAAGGTTATTCCTAACTAGAAAAAAATTCACTTTGGTGATTTTTTTCTCTTTTTGGTAAGTTAACTTCTATTAGATTTATTTTACTAGTGCTACTACTTTTGATCTTTAAGTCACATGGATCGATATGAAAGACAACATTCCCACATGGGATTCTAGAAGAAGGAATCTACATGAAACAACTAGATGGTTTTATAGTTAAAGATAAGAAAGCACTAGTTTTCAACCTAACAAAGTCCCTGTATGGGTTAAAAACATGTCCAAGGATGTGGAATAAAAAATTTGAAGATTTTATATTGAGACATGGTTTTACAAAGTGTATTTAAAATCAATAGGTAATCATAATGTGTATTTCAAATCAATAGGTAATCATAATGTGTATTTCAAATAAATAGGTGAACATTTTATTTATTTAGTATTGTATGCATATAACAATGCCACCCCACATTTTCCCTGATTCACAAGCTCGTTATGGTAAACATGATACTAGTGTCACTATGATATGACCCAACCTCAAAGTTATAGTTATGGAAGTGGGATTTTCAATCTGACTGCAAACTAACATCCCTCAGAGACCAAAGACCAGAGACCACTCAAGAGGTTGCAAACCACCCCAGGTGGTCAATCCATGAGCCAAAACTCTGTTTAACTAGTGAAACTCCCCAACTGCATGCACAACACAAAATCAGTGTGGTTACGAGGTTCCAACCACATGCATAGGCCTGCCTCCATGCAGTTATGGCCTGAAATCTTGAGTTCAGTGCCAACAGTTTTGAGATCCAAGTGACTTTTCCATGCCCACCACTAGACCACTGCCTAGAACTACTTTTAACTTTCTAGAGTATAATCAAAGGTAATGACAATGCTAATCAATTGAAGCTCAATAAATAACTTGAGCTAGAAAATATTGATCCATAATAGACATTTCGTCAAACATATGGTAAAAATCTAAGTTACAGTTCATGGATACATATCTAATCATAAGAGTCTATACTTCATTTGAGAATCACCAAGAAGACTCCAAGCCTTCTCTAACTAGCTGTAATAACACTTGTTAGTTCATGGATTCATCACCCATACAATAGCTTATCAAAACATGTTTAGGGACATATATATTTTACATCATGTAACCAACATATAAACAGAATGGAAACCATGGAAAGTCAACCATAAAATCACCAACATAATCAATACAAATTCTCATATATCACATAGGAAAGGATCTCATATTAACATATGAAAATACCAACTAAGTCGGAGACTTCCACGTACCACCCAAACATAGATTGGGCTGAGCCAAATATCTCTTTTAGCTAATGACCCTCATGCCATATTCCAAGCATGAATGTGGGATCTCGTGGGTTAAACCAAAATTAAACCAACTAGGGCTTCGAGAGGCCAAACCACCTCAACCCTCAATCACAGTGATCTCAACTATGTGGTCCAGAAATCACTAACATCAACTAGAATGGTCTCTACCCAAGTTGTCCAGGGCTCTAGGAACCAGTAACTCTACCCACATCCTTTCAGGTCTAGAGAATTTGTTCCAACCGCGACTCTAGGGACTACTAACTCAACCCATAAGGCTCTACAACATTTTCCCCAACTTGCGACTCCAGGAACTAATAACTCAACCCAAGCTATTCTAGGGATTCCACAGCGTTTCTTCCAACCCAAAACCATAGGGAAATTGAGTACCAATTAGAAAAAACAATTGGGAAACCCACAACACCATGGATATCCAGGAAATGGCAAGGCAAGGATGAAATCACAGTTAATCTAGGAAAATATCCATTCCAATGACAACACGTAACCAAGGAACCACATGCATATAACATGCATTCAAAAACCACCAAGGAGAATACACATGCAACCTGTTACCTGCAAAGTAATCCTACTATAGTTGTTGATCCAAATATTTTCTCACACTTCCTTGTTTTACTTTTCCTTCTTTCTCCAATCCAAGTGAATTCTAGAATGTTCCAAGCATGCTCCAAGAAGGCTCTAAGTGTGCTAGAGTATGAGAGAATGAGAGAATGAAAGGAGAGTTCAACTGAAAACTATCAAAACGCTAGCCAAAAACTATTTCTCTGAAGTCTTTTTATCATTAATGCCTCTATTTTATTAATTTTCCTTCATTTTTCCTCAATTTTCCCTTGCATGCAATTTTGTGTCTCTTAACCATAGATGATTATCTACCATCAATACACTCCCATAGGCTCCCATCTATTTGGAACACATTTGAAATTTTGAATCCATGGATTCGATTCAGACGAGTGGAGGAGAATGCCAATCGTAAGGTGTTTCATTGTAAGTGGGTGTATGTCAATTGTTTGGTGATTCAGGATTGAATGTGACCACACTTCACAAGCTAGAGAAAACATTATATTGGAAAAAGTTACATTATAAACTAAATTATAAATCATCAATTTTATTGTGATAAGGAAATGGACATGTGGGCATGTTTCGTAATTCAATGAGTCTTCCTAGGAAGATGACATGTTTCAAAATAGGTTATGCACGAATCTATTTTTCATTAATCATTATATGTGGTCAATTACTAATGGTATAGTAAGTTTTTAATCATAATTTGATCAAAAAATTAATTTAAATATGGTGTAAACACCCGATTTAGATATGCAAGGAAGTTATAACTTTCAATTTCATTCATTGATGGAGTGGGGACGACGAGAATATACTGGCACCTTTCAATTTAGACAATGAGATAAAAAGGATTAATTAGAAAAATTATTAAAATGATCAATTTCAATAAGGGGCACCTATCATATAACAAAGTTAACCATAACATTTTATTTTTATTTTTATAAATTGTGATATGTATGCAGATATATGGGAATGAAGATTCTTAAAGAAGAGACACTCACAATGCTTGATATAATATTAATGTGGTTGCCTTATTTAAGATTGTGGAAAGTTTTGTGAGGTGTAGTCATTGTTGATTTGGTTTGGTCATGGGTTTGGTAGTAGGTCGATATAAAGTTGAAAAGTTAGTAGCAAGCTTGTGCAAAAGTCTATATTTTTGATGTAAGTAATGGTGAGATTACATAACTTTATTCCTGGATGGGATGCTATCATTTTCACTTTAATCTTGACGTTATAGAAAATATATTTTATTTATTGTTTTTTCAATATTTTCATATATTAATGTTGATGTAATCTTTACCATGTGTGTTATTGGCTCGTATGAAGAGATTATTGGTTTTAATTTTCACATATTTACTAATGTTGAATTTTTTTCCCCTTGGAAAAATCGTAATTTTCATTATTGAAGGAAAATTACATGTTGTAGATGTTATTCGCATATGCAGTATGAGAGGCTATGTGCTTGTCAAGTAAGAGAAATACAAAAAAGAAGCTCTCTGCACAGGGAGGCTCTACCTTCAGTAGTGTTCGTAATAAAGTTATCAAAAAAATACTATACGTAGAGAGTATATATGTCTGTAAATACAACTCGTAATATATAAACATGAAAATATTAAAAAAAAGCAAAAAGCCAGGCTCTTGCTGAGCCTAATATGTATAGTCGGTGAATAGGCGATGGTAAAACTAGTAGTGTGCTCCATCCCTCTGCTCCTGAATCAGCCATGAGCCATGAGACCTGACTCCTGCCTCCTTGAATAGCTGATCGACAAGTGCGTTGCGTTCCTTGTAGATATGACCACAAGAAAAGTTGTCAAAAAAAGAGGTGAGTCTATGGGCCTCTTCCGGGATGGGCCTCAGAGTGTAAGCATAACATTGTGATGTTTTGTTAATCCAATTGCATATAATTTTTGAGTCCCCAAATAGTTGTAGATTTCTGTAATGCTTTTCTAATGCAAATTGAATGAGATGTGTGGCAGTAATAAGCTCTACAAAACTGTTTGTGCCCCCACCCAGCCCCATTTAGATTTGGAAGTGATGCGTATCTGAAAGATATAGGATGGCACCATCCCCACACCCAACTTCTTATGCAGGTCCGTCAAAATATGCCCATGGCTGGGAGTGGTCAATGTTCTCCGTGACAATATTCCTGGGGGAAGGATTGCCATCGTCTTCAGGAATGTTACTATAGTCTGCCAGAATTCGAGCAGAGATGGAGGGCCAGCGAGGAATGGTATCCTGAAAATGTGTCGATTATGAGCAATCCAGATTTCCAAAAATATAAGGAGGGGAATATTCCTAGCCTTTGTCGGGGTTACAGAAGTCCACCATGTGGTCTAAGCTTCCCTAACAGACAAGCCCCACCATGTGCATTGGGCGGGGATGATCAAGAGGACAGAATTCCAGAGGTCTATAGTGATAGGGCAGGTGAGAAAGAGGTGGTATGCGGATTCTGAGCTATCTTTACATAAACTGCACCGAAAAGGTCCACGCTGGCCTCTCTTGATAAGATTGTCACCTGTGGGAGCCTTGTTTTTCATAATTGACCACATGGGTAATCTGGTTCTAGGGGGCGCTTTAAGTTTCCACATACTTTTCCACCATTGTTCTATAGACTGTGGTCTATGGTTGCTTGCTAAACAGAGATAACCCTCTTTGGGGGAGTAACGCCCATTTTTTTCATGCACCCAAATAATTGTATCCTCCCCTTCTACGATTATGATGTGTAATTTAGTTAAAGCAGCTGTGTAGTGCGCCCAATAATGATGCCACTGTTGAGGGATGTGCAGGCTGCGGGCGGATTTCTAGGCCTGGTGAAGAAAGGTGGAGTGATCCATATCTGTAATGTGGCTGATATGAGTGATGCCAAAGTTGGCAAGGAGGAGCTTGAGTTCTTCTAGTAGCTTTTGGTCATTACCACACCCAATCCATGGGTCTAGCCCGATGCATACATGTGTGCCTGCTTGTATTCTCCAGGTGAGTCCTTCTCGGATGAGTGGAAAAGAGTTAAGCACTACTTTCTAGATGACCGAGATCCTTGTTTTATTCCAGCTTGTCTATCTGAGCCAGTCCATTAGATTTAGGGGAGCTATGTATTTAGAGGAAGCCACCATAGTCCAGAGGTTGTTTGATGTGATCAATTGCCATCCTAACTTGGCCGCTAGAGCGGAGGAGAAATCTTCCAGTTTTTTTATACCCCACCCTCCCCATTTCTTTGGGAGGGTAAGCAACTCCCATTTTTCCCATGCAAATATCCTACCTATTTGTTTGCCTTTCCAGAGGAACCTGCAACATAGATTTTGTATTCTAGTGAGGATTACTCTAGGTATCCATGCTAGGGACATCCAATACACCGGGGTGGCTTCAAGGACAACTTTGATGAGTACTAGTATTTTGGCCCTGGAGAGGTACTTATGGTACCAGATATTAAGTCTTCTTTTGAACTTTGAGATTAACCATGTCCAGTCTACTATTTTGTAGCCATGGGGATTTAGCTTGTAACCAAGATATCTAAGTTTGTCCTCTAACTGAAGGAGGATGAAGGGGAACCGGTGAAGAGAAAACTGTATCTCATGAGGGGTGCATCCTATAGTTGTGATGGTGGATCTAGAGTTATTTATGACCATGCCTGTAGTAGTTTGAAAAAAGGAGATGGTGTTCTATAAGGTAGTCAAGTCCCCTATTCCACCATTGAGGAAGATCAACACATCATCCACGAAAAGTAAATGAGTTATTATGCATCTGTCAGTGATCTTGATTCCCATGAGTTTTCCCCTACTATGTACTTCTTTTA
Source organism: Pinus tabuliformis (assembly GCA_031772625.1). Taxonomy (NCBI): domain Eukaryota; kingdom Viridiplantae; phylum Streptophyta; class Pinopsida; order Pinales; family Pinaceae; genus Pinus; species Pinus tabuliformis. The sequence goes on along the minus strand of CM062809.1, from coordinate 840,618,800 downwards.
TAAGTCTACTAAGCCCATCCATAACCAGAAAAAAAAAGGAAGGGGGACAGAGGGCACCCCTGCCTGAGGCCTCTTTTAGAGTGAAAGAAAGGTGATGTCACTCCATTGACCAAGACACTAAAAGAAATGTTTGTAATGCAACACATGATCCATTTTATAAACTCATATGGGAACCCTAAATGAGTTAGAAGCATTCGGAGGTATAACCAACTTACCCGATCAAAGGCCTTTGAGAGGTCTGCTTGTAGGATCATACCTTTAATATTCTTCATCTGTATGGAGTGCATCACTTCTTGTGTAGTACCAACCGCTTCATGAATCTGTTGATCCTAGAGAAAGGAAAATTGTTCAGAGGAGATTTGGGTGGAAAGAATGGATCAGAGGTGGTTTGCTATGATTTTAGCAATGATTTTATAAATACAATTGCACGGGGAGATGGGGTTGAAGTCATCAAAGGAGGATAGGTTATCTGATTTGGAGATGAGGGCGATGAAAGTGGAATTGATGGCCCCATGCATTTGACCAGTGAACCAGCAGTCTTCAATGACCTTAAGTAGATCAGATTCTCCAAGGATGTCGAAAAAAGTTGTATATAACTCCACCAACCAAACATCTGTTCCAGGACTCTTATTGTGCTTAAACCATTTCAAGGTAGCATCTAGTTCCCCCATATAGACCTCCCTGTTTAGCTCCATAGCAGTCTCCTGATCTACAAACCGAGGAAAGATTTGTGCTACTCTGATGACTTCAGCAAGAGTGGCATTGGGAGGTTCCTGGTAGATCTGCTTCAAGTGAGTTGTGGCCAGAGAGGTTAGTTGCTTGAAGGTATGCATAGAATTCCCCTGCTCATTTGTCAATTGCCATATGGTATTGATTTCTTTTCGGCCATTTTCAAAATTATGGAAAAATTTTGTGTTATCATCTCCCTCCATCAACCATATTGCTACTTCTCAATCTCCAGGTTTCTTCCCGATATTTTAGGATTTTTCCTCTCTTCGATATTAATGCAGTGAGATTATCCTTATGTTCTCCTGAGGTAAAAACCCCTCCTTGCTCGTTCTCCAAAGCAGCAATCTCTGATTCAATGTCCCTTAGGGTTTGTTCTTCTTGTTCTCTCTTATTATGTGCCCAGATTTTAGATAGCCTCTTCAGCTCTTTTAAGTTGTTGACAAAGCCTTCTACTATGTTCCCACCAATAGCAGGGGGGTGGGTCTTCCAGAAATCAATTACCAACTGGGTATAGGCGGAATCCTTCAACCAAGTAGAATTTAATTTGAAAGGCACTCTAGGTTTGTTGAGTCCTCCCCTTATGTCAAGGAATATCAGTGAATGGTCTGATATACCACCTGAACCAACCCATTTTCTATAGATGAGGCCCAAACCCAGTAATCGTTCCTTGATGAGAAATCGATCAAGCCTCCTTGCGAGGTTGTCCTCTCCAATCCTTCTGTTCCTCCATGTAGGTAGGATTTTAGTAGAGGGGATATCAATTAGGTTGTGGTTCTCCATGATATTTTCAAAGAATGTAGATAGGGGGTTAACCTGGGCATGATATCCCCATGATTCCGAGAACCCCATAAAGAAGTTTAGGTCCCCTCCCAGGATGATGTTGTCTGATTGCAGGAGATTAGAGGTCAATAATTGTTCCCAGAATACTTCTCGGTGTTGACAAGGCCCATACACATTAACAAGTCTAATATCTGTGCCCAGTTCATATCAGAAAATGTTTGCCCCTATGTGTCCAATTCCTCCCCAAATGTTACACATCTTGATAGTGCAGGAGTTGTAACCCAAGGTTATGCCACCTGAGCGACCATTTACATCAAGGGCTTGGAACGACCAACCCGTGAGCATGTATTCAAGGAGGTGAGAAATAGCTTCAACAAGGCCCAGGGTTTCTTGTAAAAAAACAATGTCAATGTGTTCAGACGTTAGAAGTCTTTACAAAGCTAGTTGTTTCTCAGGGCTAGCTTGCTGGCATTATGATGCATGTGTTGTACTTGATGGAAACCCACTTGTAGCAGAACAACTCACTTGTATATGGTAACTAGATGAATCTATAGGAGAGATATCAGATGTGACAGAATGCATGGCAGTTGTGTTTACAGATGTGACAAAATGCAGGGCAGTTCAAAGGAATCATTTCAGAAGTAATATGGAAAATTACAGTGTAACAGGTCTATTTAGAGGTAACAGGGCACTGGTATAGAAGAACAAGAAGATGGAACTAAGGTCTACTAATCAGAATAAAGAAGGTAAAGGAAAAGGTTGATGTAAATCAGTTTAAGAAGTATACGCAGGTCCACTTAGTCCAAAAAACGTATACACGCTGGTCCACAAAGCAAAAAGAGCGTATATGTATACATGCACTCCCACAAGAGGAAAAACACATACATGTTGGAAAACCAAGATTTTGGTCTGAGGTATTTGGAACAAGGTATTTTGGTCCAAGGTATTGGTCCAAGGTATTTGGTTCGAGGTATTGATCCTAGGTATTTGGTCCAAGGTATTGGTCCTAAGTGGTTTTGGTCCAAGGTATTGAGAAAGGCCTAAAACTATATAAGGAGGAGATGATCATTAGGCCAAGTGATGCAAGGGCATTCAACCCAAGGAAAATCATTGTATTTTAGTAGACATAGGGGGGTCATGTATTTTAAGGAAGTTGGGTTCCTAAGTCTCAAATTAATGTAATATTTAGGCTTTTGAGTGCATAGAATAGGTGAAAAGAGAGCCAAAAGATCGTGTTCCAGGTGTCCTTCTTCCTTATGTTCAAGGGACCACTGATAGAATTGGTAGGATTCTCAGGAAACATAGTATCCCGGTGTCCTTCAGGCCCCTGAACACCATTCGTTCGTCTCTCAGATCAGTGAAGGATCCCATTGACCCTAAAGATATGAAAGGTGTTTATTTGATCCCTTGTTCTTGTGGGACCCCCTATATTGGGGAGACTGGTCGTTCCATTAATCAGAGGATTAGTGAGCACGCAGCGGATCTGAAGCATAGGAGATTTAAGTCTTCCGCTTTGGCTGAGCATGCAGAGAAAACCAAGCATCATGTTTGTATCGAAGATGCCAATGTTATTGCTAAGGTTCCGCATTTCCATCATCGAAAATTCAAGGAAGCTCTGGAGATTGAAAAGATACCTAGCAATCTCAATAGAGACGATGGTTGGAAAGTCAGTAGATGCTGGGTCCCAGCCCTCTCCTCCTAGTCATTTTTCCGTCCTCTTTGGTTTTTATTGTTATTTTCACTTATTTATTTATGTTATTGTCATTTTTCTAATCGCCTTTCCTATATGTTTTTGATTATTTAAGGGCCTCAGGGTAACTTATTTCCTTATATTGTTTTTCTTTATTACTATTTAACTCGCAATTTAGCTGTATACATGACTCTATACATCTATTTTTTCCCCTTCTATTCTTATTTAGTTATTTTACTTATTATTATTATTTTTATTATTAGTATTATTATTAATCTTTATTAATTTATTTACTTATTTATTTTAATTTATTTTATTTATTTTTGTTATTTTTTATTTTTTTTTATTTTTATTTATTTTATTTATTTATTTATTTATTTTTATTATTATTATTATTATTATTCATTCAGTTATGTTTTAGTCCCCTTTTAGTTATTCAATTTTATTTATTCATTATTATTTTATTTCATTTTTATTTTTACTAATATTTCGTGTTTTATTATTGTTTTACTTTTATTTAGTTAGTTATTTTATTATTATTATTAATTTTTAGTTTTTATTAATTAATTAATTTAATTGATTTATTATTTTTAAGCTTATTATTTTATTTTATTCCCTCTTAGTTATTCAATTTTATTTATTTATTATTATTTTATTTCATTTTTTCGTGTTTTATTATTATTTTTCGTTTATTTAGTTAGTTATTTTTATTATTTTTATTAATTAATTAATTTAATTAATTTATTATCACTTTATTTATTTTTAAGCTTATTATTTTATTTTATTTTTACTATTGTTATTCTTTTTATTTTATTTATTTATTTTTATTTTATTTTATTTTTATTATTTTTATTCATGTTTATTCACGTTTAACTCTTATTCATATCTAGTGGTTTATTTTTTTATTTGATTTCTCTTTTATTTGATTTATTTTTATTTTATTTGTTTGTGTATTTGTTTTATTTTTACTATTTTTATTTCGGGTTTTTATATCTATTTATTTATTTAATTTGTTATTTTTATTATTTTATTTTTATTCAGTTAGTTATTCTCACTTAATTTTTTCTTAGAAGCGGTCCGTTGCAACTAATTTTCTTTTATTAGTAATTTGACCTTTAATTTTTGATTATTTATTGATTATCTTTTATTTTGATCCTGGTCCTTTGGTCAATATTAGCGGTTGGGTCAAACTAGCCGTTGGAGGCTCTGCTCGGTCTATATAACATGCTAAGCTAGATCTGTTTTCTTCATCTTGTCCTGACGATGAACCACACTGGTTGGTCCGAAACGCGTCGACAAATGACATTCCATGTGATTTTCGGCGAAATATTTCTCTAACAGAATAGGAATTAATTAGATAATGTGACATATCTTGTAAATGCTCTCGAATAAAGGAGAACATGAGTGGTTAGTAATGAAAAAAGAGTTAGAAGTCAATTATAACCCTTAAAGCAGTTCATGATTCGAGGAAATAGAGAGAGTTCTTAAGAATTAAATGAAGTTAGAAGTGGACATAGAGGATAGAGGACATTTAGGAGTCAGTTCAGTAGATCTAGGATTTGAACCAGAATTAGTTCAAAGAACCTTTCTGGTATAAATGTAAGCCTATGGGCAGAGTAGAAAAAGAGGCCACTGATAGTTGAAGATCGGGCCTGTGCGAGACATAGAGTCTTGAATGTAATCATTTGTTTATACTTATGTATACAGAGGTTTATTCCTAGCTGTGTAACTGTGTGAAAGAAGTATTTATGAATGAATTACATGTGAATTCGTAGGTTCTGTAATAAGGTTGCAGGCAGAATTCTGAAGGATACGCAGAGGAGAAGAACGATTCAGAGGAATCGTAATGGATCACTGAATCCACTTGAAGGATCGAGAAATGGTCTGAAGTGACATCGATCAAAAGAACATGAGAAGTTAACCTAGGAGGAAGAGTGCGCAGCGAAATAGAAAAAGACCAGAACCTTTTGAAGAACCGAACCACAGAGAAAAATTGAAGAAACAACGTAAAAACCAAGTAAAAAGGGATGAACAGAGAAGTGAAGTGTTAGTACACAGCAACCGTTGGATCTTATAGATCAACGGTCCAGATCATGCCGCATGAGATAGTGTTGAAATATCGCATCGGCGAACTTTAACGAAGGAAGGCGGGTTTATAAACTTAAGTGGTATTTCAAGCAACAAAGAAGTGGTAAATGGTATCGAAGGCTAGCCTTCCGATTCCATTCATAACATGCCACGTAGCACCGAAGGAGTGAGGGGAAATTTCTTTATCGGGTGGTTAACCCCCCTGTGTGTTGTCAACCCAAAACAAATGTGGACCATTGGATCTACTAAGAGTAGATCAATGACAGAGGTTTAATATGTAAGTTGGTCGATTGGGGATCGGGGTATGGAAGTGACACGTGATAATGCGAAGGGCCGATGGGTGCAGACCTGATGAAGTTATGAGTGCGGTTTATAAAGTTTGAAGTCCGAGAGTTAATTGCATATCGGATGTGGAGGAGGTGTGTATTCATGTGACCCACAGAGGAGTAATATTCCGATTGTGATAAAGGTAACCTCGGGAAGTGTGCAGAGGCTGTATAAAGGCAAAAAGGTATGTTTATGCATATATTTCCTTTGTAAAGGGGTTATAAAGGATTAAGCACCGATAGGAGGATTCTATGTGTAAGTCCACTTATAAATGGGGTTTAAATATATATGCGGGCTTAAGGGTTAATAAAAGGTTAACGAAGGTATATGTGGGGTGATAGAGTCCCGATAGAAGTGAATGAGTCCCGATAGGAAGAATTTAATGAAAGGCTTTAATAAAGTCTAAAGTGAAGGCTTGAAGGTTGATTTAAGTTCCGATAAGTGGATATTGCCTAAGGTTAGGCAATGATGGGTTTTTAATGAATTATTCCACAGAGATTGTGAAAGGGGCGTTAACCATTGATGGTTGTAGATTTGACTCCTTAGAGAGTTAATTCCTGGGACAAGTGTGCTTATGCATATTACATGCATACTGTGGGTGTGAGCGGGGGTAACCCATGCATCACCAAGTGTGCAAGTATTGAATATCTTATGAAGTGTTAGATCAAATATGCAGGTTATGGGTTTCTAATGCTTTTCTTGATCTAAACTAAGGATGCACCTATGTGGTTGATGATGGATGATGGATCAGGATCATAAGACTTAAAATGAATTATCATTATGAGGTTTGATCATGGATAATCTAGATCTGAATACTGACACATATTTTATTCTGTAAATGTTATGATTTGGGTGTGACTGCAAAGTTTTAAGTTAATATTTGTAGATCTGTACGCTGGTTCGTTTTGGTAAAAGCGCGTATACACGCCGGTTCAACTCTTCCAAGTAGCGTATGCAAAAGAAAAGCTTGATGCTCAGGGATGATTGATCTATCAGATCAATACTATTGTTTCACTGCCATATTACCGTTGTTTGTCAATGATGTCTTGTTTGATCTGAAAGTAGAACTGAATGTAGAAGGAAATTGAGTCTGATTGATTGATTGATTGAAGAAGGAAGGGTGATCCTTTCTATCTGTTTAGAACTCTGTAATATGACAGTAGATCTTCAAAATGTCACTAATTGGTATAGTTTGTGGTTCAGAAGTTTTATGATTCAGTATCTTTAGAGATATACGTAGGTTGGGCTAAAGGAAGTAGCATATAGACACAATTTGGGTTCATCCAAGTAGCATATACACTCTGATGCATAGTTTTTGAGGTTACAGCTGGTTCTGAATGATGATGCAGTGCTCTGGATTCAGATCTGTGTACTTGTTACAGTGATCTATATGTTCCAGTTGATTGGTTGAATTTGATTAAGTATGAATGAATGGTTGATTCAGTTGTTTCAGAGGTTCAGTGATTGTTTGATTCAGCTGTGTGAGAGGTTCAGTGATTGTTTGATTCAATTGTGTCAAAGGTTCAAAGGTTTCAATGATTGATTGTTTCAGTTATATCAGAGGTTGATGATTGGGTTTTAGTTATATCAGAGGTTGATTGGGTTTCAATGATTGGTTGATGCAGATGTATTTGATGGTTGTATTGCAGTGGTGATTGATTTTGAGCTTCAATGTTACTAATGGGTCCAGTATGAAAATTTGATGAAACGTGGCCTTCATATTACAGTATTGTGTACCAGGAGTATCTAGTGTGAAAATTTATGAAATGTGGTCCTTGGAGGAAGGAGAGAAGGTCGTAGCCTTCTGTAGGCCGGTGCCTACGTATTGGTAAACATATCGGCCAGTACAAGAGCCAGGGGGTTGGAGCTCCCTTCCAATAGTAGCTGGAAAATGAGTGAAGGTTAGAGCCTTTTGTAGGTTGGCGCCTACATACTAGTAAACAGATCGGCTAATACAAGAGCTAGGGGGTTGTAGCTCCCTTCTAGTAGAAGTTGGAGAACGACTGAAGGTTGTAGCCTTCTGCAGGTGGGTTCCTACGTACTGGTATGAGTCTGCACGAGTACAAGATTGTAAATAGATTTTCTTATTAATAAAAGAAGACAGAGGCGACAGTAGCAGGTGGTTTTCACCCACATTGGGTTTCCACCTTAAATCTTGGTGTTCATGTCTGTTACTTATGTGTGATGGTTTATTCTTTTATTACTGTACATGGTTACTGTTTAATGTTTAATAAAGTACTGATGCACTAATTAAATATCAACATATGATGAATTAATTGAATCATAAGTTCACTGGATATATGCTGGTTGCCTTAAGAACAGTTGAGTGCACACGTGAGTTCCCTTCACTGAAGTAGTGTATATAAATCTGATTATGGAAATGGAAAAGTTATTGATTTCTAAATACTAATTCACCCCCCCTAATATTATTCACAACAATCGGTATCAAAGCAGGTCCTTTGGTAGAAGCTTGATTGCTTGAAGGAGATCCGTAGAAACAATGGGAAAGAAGCAAGCACCTCAAAAGAAGAAGGCATCTCAAAGGAATTGTGACAGTGGGAGAGACGATTGGGGATTATGTGGAAGCAACTCTTCAGATTCAGAATCACCTTAGAATGTAGATGAACAAGAAAAAGAATTATCAAGTATGAATTTTTTGTCCTTTGGTGATACATTTCTCTGTTCATTTAAAGATAATGAAAGTGATAGCGAAACAACTGAATTTTCTCTTATGGGTGAAAGAGAAAGAAATCAAATAGAGGCATAATTTAAAAGGCTCACAGATATAATTAGAGATCAAAAAGATCTAATTGATAAAAGGGAATGTTCTTACAAAGAAGAAGTTACCAGATTAAAATATCATATGGAGGAAGGAAACAAGGTAAGGAAGAAGTACAAGGAAAAGGAAGATCAATGTCAAAAGCTGCAAGATGAAGTGACATCATTAAGAAATGAAGTAAGTGAAAAGAGTACAACAATCAAGAGACTTAAAGATAGATCCAGTTACTACGAAAGTCTTGAAGCTAAGATCCTCTCTCTAAAAGAAGATCTTGAAAAATCAAATAAGTAGAATGAAGAAGTACTCCAAGCATTTGAAGAATAAGAAAACAAAGTTCTCGAATTAAGGCAACAAGTGGAAGAAGGAATAAAAGCTGAAGAAATCATGAAGAAGTAGTATCTTGAAAAGGAAGAGAAATATCAGGTTGAGGTGAATATCTTAAAAGGTAAATTAGAAGAAAAGGATAAAATTTTACGATTTGAAGATAGTACTAATATTTTGGATGATATTCTTAGTAGTCAAAGGTCTCCTACCATTAAATATGGTCTTGGTTTTCATGAAGCTATTAAAGGAGAATCTAGCTCACAAATTGAAGCAAAGAAATCTAGTGCAAAATCTGAAATGCTCAACAAGGAGATAAGAGTTCAACCCCATCAACAACCAAGTCTTCAAAGAAAATCATTTACTCCTAACTATTGAAGTGATAATCAGTTCTTTCCTCTGATGAATAATGTTGAATGTTTTATATGTCATAATTTTGGACATGTTGTAGCAAGATGCATAAGTAGAATGGTTCAAGCTAGTAACCGTCACATAGAAACATCATCAACTTCCAGGTACTTCAAGGGATATTGTTTTTCTTACAATATGTTTGGTCACAAAGCCATTGACTGCTATAGAGGGAATATGAAACATATAAGATGTTATGCTTGTAACAAGTTTGGGCATATAGCAAAATAATGCAGGAGAAAATTTCGACCAACATACCATAAGGAGAAAACATCATCACACTTCAAGGTATGGAAGAAGAAGGAAGTACAACCAAAAATATGTGGCACAGCTCTGTATACAGATAGGACAAACTCAAGAGAAACTGAGAGTACGAAATTTCAGTGTTCTAATTCTCATACGCAGTTATCATGAAGACAAGTCGCATATATACGCAAGTTCAAAGCTGCACAGTCGCGTATATGTTGGTTTGATGAACAGGCTATGGGATAGACTCAGGAAAAGGGGTCTGATATGTTTCAGTCAATTATCAATTATCTTCTCTGTTCTGATTGATGATGATTATAGTCTGTTGATGATATGTAGAAGTGATTTTGACCCTCATAGGTTGTTGATGACTTGATATATAACTAGTTGATGATGATGCCTTGATGATCCTTACTGATATATGCAATGATCAGATCTGATAGTAAATAGTTGGCATAGGTTCAAGGGGAGAATATGTTATGCTTCTAATAAAACATTGTTGGCATTATGTTTAGAAGTCTTTGGTACCTAATGATTCTTATCAATGGTGATGATGCTTATGTGGCTAAAGTGTTTAAATGATACATCATGCTATGTTACGGTTATGAGTTGCCCATGATGAAATATCAGATGATACTTGTATTGCTTGGGGTTACATAGTTGTTATTCAGATCAGATTTATGGATGATTGTGGATGACTTTTGATGATGCATACAATACATATATGTTTCTTACATGGTGATCTTCATAAGGACAAGGAGAAGTACAAAGCTTGAGTACACAACTTCATTATTTGATGATGAGCCACTCATTTCTTTTATGCTGGTGTCATCATGCCTTCAAAGATGCATAAAGTTCATATGGTGTAGTTATGATGCAGGATTCCTATAGTTCTTGGCTCTCACATGGTTGAAGATTGTTGTTGTTGATGGTATCAAGAAAGCTTGACAAATGACCATGAGCTTGTTAGTGTCAGTATCTTCACACTTCCATCAGTGATCAAATTGCTCTTTTGCACGCATATTAGGTGTCTCATCCGATCAGCTGCATTCCATCAGGTCATGGATCAACTGATGGTAGTGGCTTCATGTCAATTTACCTCATGATATTCACCTGCTGACCTATTTTCACATTTTTAGGTCATTTACTATCATCTTGTTTCATTTGATTTACAAAAATCAGTTTTAGGGTTTTAGTCTCATTAGGTCTAGGGTTTGTAATCATGGTCATCCAAAATTGAATAAAAGGTCAGCAGGCACATGTGGAGGATTAATAAGTTCATAAGTATCATAAATTTACTGTTGATATGCTCAATAATTTTTTTTTTTTAACCTCAAAACTCTGTTTTGAGGTGAAAACAATTTTTTTTTCATTTTATGTACAAATTTCATGTAATTTAAGTGTTTCTATATGTAATAAGTTCAGCGGCTGCTCTTGGTCACCTTGCCAACTCCAACCACTTCAAAAACAAAAGCACCAATGCATCAGTCCATCAAATGGTCAAGAAAAGTCAAACTTCAAATGAAACACAAAGTTTTTGAGAAAAAGTGACTAAGACTTTATAAAAGTGGGTTTGCAATGAGGGAAAATTAAAGTGCATCCATTTATAAAGTGAATTCATGCTAGCCATTCATTTCATTGTGAAAAACATCTTTGAAGAGCCAAAATCGCGATTTGGAGGGAAATCGAGCAAAGGAGGAAGAAAACACTGTTTTTGCAGCAAACTTCCCTGGCACTGCGCATCAGAGGGTTGGCGCTGCACATCAGGTCGGTGCTGCGTATTGGCCAGGGAGGTTCCCAAACTACTCAAATTCATCCAAAACTCTCCCAAACACTGCATTTTACTCCTTCAAGTAAGTTTACATCAATCTTGAGCTAAAACTAATCTTCTTCATGTTTCCTTCATGAGTTTTGGTTCTTGAAAATCAAACCCTAGCTTGTCTTCATACATTACCATCTCATTGCAAAATTTTTACTACATTACAAAACCATCATCTTTTTCCCCTTTTCCACACTTCATTGCCCTAAATCTACCCATTAATTCCATTTTCCCTTTCCCATTCCCCTAAGAAACTAATTCCCTCCATTAAACCCTAAATCCCTCATAAGTCAAAACCCTAATTTCCTAAATCTGTCCCTTCATTCCCCTACTCCACTTCACATTTGTAAAATCTCTTCATACTCATCTTCTTTGTCCCCACCCATTGTCATTGTGCACCATACCATCATCACATCACATCCCTAAGACAAGCATCATGGCAAGAAGTAGTGAATCAAGTTTTGAAGAAGAAACACTTAGTGATAGCTCAAGGGAAAGAAATGTGCAGCCCAGGAGACCTCACAAGGGTGGAAAAATTATTAGGGAGGAACCTATTAGCATGACTAAACTCCTTGCTTGCCCTCTAGCCACTACATGTTTCAGATATCAATCCTATTTTGAGTTTTGTGAAATGGTTGAGAGGGTCAAATATCACCATGAGTTGGCAAGGCAGTTTGTCATAAATATGGAAAATAATGTGGTGCATCTTGTTGGGATCAATTTCACTCTTTCACCAGCTATCATTGTAGAAGCTACAAGAATGCCAGATGTAGGGGAAAAGTGGAACAAAAGGCAGAATATCAGTAAGCAACATTATGAACCTTATATCAAGGCCAAATACCATGGTAAACTTAGCAGGGTGTTTCCTTTCAAATTCTTGGAGGACCAGTATGTTCCACTCATGAAGCTTATCATCAAATACTTTACATGTGAGGGTAGGTTCTCCAGACTTTATGCCTACCATATCAGATTGCTTATGCACTTCACCAGGGTCAGAATGATGAGCATTCCTTATTTCATATGTAAAAACATAGAGAGGATGACAGTGATTGCAAAAAGAAAACCATTTCCACAGTAGCTCAATAGTATTTATCATTTTTCTATCATTAAAATTGTGGTTTTGCATTAGCTCACTCAGTTGGGAGTGTCATGGGAAACTTTCATTGCCCATGAATGCTTCAAGGGGCCTCAAATATTTTCAGATCCTTAAGAGGAAGGTGAACCTTCTGGGCAACAAAAAGAGCCTGAGAATAAAACAGAAGAGGCTCATGTTCCTGTGTTTGTTACTTATGAAAGAGGCACTAGGATGCTTTTTGCAGCTGCCAAACGAGTACTATCTCCACCAGGGGTGGAAGGGGTCTTGTTTTCTTCACCGGACCACAGGAAAATGCTATCTTCACCGGGGGTGAAAGGGGATTTTCTTTCTTCTCCAATTGAACAGGTATAGGGCAGAGAGAAAGGAAAGCAACAGATGCATGAGGAGGGCCCTACTGAAGGGCAAGACAGGGATTTTTTTTTTATTGAGGAGGATGTCACTGATTTGGGCTCTCAAAGCTCAAGGCTCATGGATATGATCATCAAAGAGAAGGAGGCTGAAATACAAGCCTTATCACTTAAGTCATTTTAGTTTCAACTTTTGGTTTCAGCCCTCCAAGGCCAGAGCCTTCGGCCCTCCAACCTTGTTTCCCTTAACCTTCGGCCCTCCAACCTTGTTTCCCTTAACCTTCAGCCCTCCAACCTTGTTTCCCTTAACCTTCGGCCATCCAACCTTGTTTCCCTTAACCCTTAGCCCTTCAACCCCTCCTGATGGGGTCCCTTCGACCCCACCATCTACTTCTTTGATTTTTTAGTTTAAACCTTTGGCTTCAGCCCTTCAAGGCTATAACCTTCGGCCTACATTCCCTTAACTTCGGCCTACCTTCCAACACCTGAGCCTTCGGCCCTTCAGACCCTTGCCCTTTTGGTCTTCCCCACACCTGAGCCTTCGTCCTATTGGACCTTTGGTCATTTCATTCATAATAGAATTCCCATAAAGGTATGCTGATCAAAGTGGTGCCATTGGCACTAGATCTTCTCAAGTTGCCTATTACCTCACAAGGTATTAGAGATTCTCGGGTTTTTCTATGGCCACTTGAAGCGGAGGTTTTCACATCTTTCCCTCCTATTATAGCATTTTCAGGAGGTGGAGGTTTTTCAAGGTGCGAAGCTGCCAGAGGAGAAAAAGGAGGGGCAAGGTTTCCCTAATCATTAGGATCCTTAGGAATAGGAAAGGGAAGTAGCAACAGCAGTGGAAGTGGTTCACTACAACCTAGTGGTAGTCAAAGCAGTGGTAGTTCAGCCGGAACCCTAGGACCTATAGTACAACCTGGGCATGCAGGATTTCTTTTCATAGGTTCTCTATCAGTTAGTATGGTGGGAACAACTGGAGGTTCCTTTACCCATTATCCATAGTTTTGGGGTAGAGGAGATGACGATGTCGAGCAACATTGGTACCTGTGCGAGGCCATCTGGAGGTCAGGAGCGACCCTAGACGCTTCTAAGCTAGTGGAATTCCAGACAACTCTGAGAGGCAGATCTCTCAGGTGGTACATGAAGTTGAGAGGGCAAAATGGATCATCAACTTTCTTAAGCAGGAGAACAAGCAACTGGAAGATAAGCAAGCTATTATGGAGCTGCAAACAATTAGAGAAAATAGGCAAGTGGCAAAGAGAAGAAAAATCAAGATGACATCCCTTGAGCAAGAAATTGAGGCTGACCGAGAATCATGGTTGGAAAGGGTGAACATCCACCTTGAGAAGATGCTTGAGAAAGCTAACAAAGAAAAGAAAATGATGTGCCATATGGCTTATCATTACTTAGCTCGGAATAAAATTTGCAAGACAAGGATAAACAACCTAAAAGCTAAGTTAAAGAGAGCCTTGAGAGAAAAAAAGGAAAAATATAAACTTAAAATTTTCTGAAGCTTCATTAGCTCAGCAAAGCAGTTAGTAAGTTTGCCTCTTGCCAAATTTGAAGAAATTTTGAGAAGTTTTTGTCATTTCACAATTTTGTAATTAAAAACACAGGGATTTTCAGCTGATGGCGCTGCGCATTGAGTTGGCTCAGTATTTTGCAAAATGGCTTGCATTTTTGGATTTCTCATGGAAAAATAATGAAACCCAAAAAGTTTCATAAAATTTGGAGGAGATCTGGGTCACCTAAAGGGCCAAAAACACCTAAAAAATGCCCTTTCTGCCACTTTTTGGACCCACAAGAATCAGTCTTGGGATAAATGATTTTGGAAGGGGAAAATCAACTCCAAATTATAAAATTCAAAGTGTTCCAAAACCTAGACAGGAAGAGCTTTCCAACAAGATATCTTGGGCCTGATTTGGTGAAGTATGACGCCTTCAAAAGCAGCCTTGAAGTGGCGCTGCGCATCAGGATCAGGGCACTGCGCATCAGGCAAATTTTTGCCAATTTTGCCTAAAAACTCAGAATTTCACCCAGTTTGACTGTCAGTTGACTTTTTCTCTTCTCCTTAGTAAATTTGTAATGGTTAATGATGTAATATGATGTAAATATCATGAAAAATGACTTTAGGGGGTAGATACATCACTTAGAGGTGGTTTGAGGTTGAATGAATCAGTTTCCATAGTTTTAGAGGCAAGTTGTTCCACTGCCTATTTTCTAGTTCCTAGTTTAGATGTTGTTGAAACAACTCCTTGAGTCATGGATTCGACCCCTAATGGCTAGCATAGGTGGCTTGAAGCCTATATTATGTAATTTCTTAGTCATTTGTAAAGGTTGGACTCTTGTGGATGCTTTGAGCTTCATTGTAAATCACTTCTGCAGTTTGGCAAGGAAATGAACTAGGGTTTTGCAGCATTTTGTGGGATTCTTGTGGTAATGTGTCTTGGCATTGTTTCTTCCTTTGTTATTTTGTTTCTATTATGTGTATATGTGCCAGCATCTATTTCTTTCTTCATAACTAAATTAATCAAGATACATAGGTGGAATCCATTGATATTCAGTGCTCTGCCTTAAGGATACATTTAGCTTTTAATGTTTTTTGCTGTTTGAAGAGGACCCATGAACTTTTCATGCCCTCTTCAACTCCTCACTGGTCCTAGACTTACCATCATACCCGATTCAAAGTGCCAAAACACTTACCTACCTCGCCCCACAGAACCTCCTGCAAATTTGAGTTGATTTCCCGGACCCAAAACTGCCTTCTTCATTTGATCCAGCAACCAACCATAAAAATCAAACAAAATCCTCTGACCTAATATACGTAGCCTAAAATCAGCAATTATTTTCAGTCTTCTCAAGCCCTATTTTCCATATTCTAATTGAGGTTGCCAAGGAGAGAGCCCTCTCCCGACCTGGTAGGGCTAGCTACCAGGTTAAGCATGGTATGATGTTACCCTAGACCTGCCTTCCTTCAACCTGAGATGGATTTAGGCACTAACATAGTGGCGACCATACTGGGGAAGAACTAAAAAACATTGCCCCAGTACTTTTAAAACAATTCTAGACTTTTGGATGATAGGTTTAGAATTCAGTAGGCTGAAAAGATCGTAATGTCCATTTGAATTTTGGGAAAAATTCAACACACTGGCTTCTAGAAGATACACCAGGGCCAATCCTGATCCTGATCCACCTCCTGTGCTTGAAAAACCTAATCTCATTCCAAGAATACTCAGGCAAGAAAGTTCTTTGAGTCCAAGACCGGTTTTCAGAGCTCATTCATGCCCAGTAGTACTCCAATATCTTAAATATCTCCCGTTTGATGAACACTTTGATATATCTTTGATTGAAACCAAATCTGAAAGTGCAGTCGGTGATACTATTTTAAATCTGCAGTTTTTCCAATACCTTGAAACTGAAAGAGCGAATAGATCAATTGATGCTTATATTTTGAATCTTCAAACCTCTATTGTGGCTACCAGTATTCCTGAGCTCCTCGAATCAGCATCTTCTACTCTTGGTTCATCTGCTGTTTTGTCTAGTTCTGAAATTCATACTGAACCACCTTTTATCCCCACCCTTCCTGTTCAACCCACCATATCTGATCAGAGATCTGCCATCTCATCTACTCCTTCAACACCTCAAACATCTATCATCTCTTCTCCGCCTTCGACACCTCATACACCCATCACATTGAATACTGTTGTTGTTATAAATCCTCATGTTTCTCCAAGGCCAGTTTCCAATCCACCTCGAGCAATGGCTGCCAGATATGCACCTCTAGTTTTGCCACAGAACTTGGATGTTATGCCTGTTGATTACCAAAGTAAAATACCATTGTTTGATGCTACCCAAGATATCACAGCACAACAGAATGTTGACAGGATGAACGACTTCTTTGATCTTCATGAGATAGATGAAGAGAATGTGACCATGCCATTATTTGTGCAAAGTTTTGGAGGTGAGGTGCGAAAGTGGTTCAGAGCACTTCCTGCGGGGACTATCAATACATTGCTGGTTCTTCATAGACAATTTCTGGATCATTGGGAGGTAAAGAAAAATCCACTCTAAATTCTTTCCAAGTATGAAAATATAAAGAGGAATTTTGGTGAAAGTGTTCAGGATTACTGTGTAATAGTCAATGCTATCTATAATGTTATTCCAGCTGATATCAAGCCACCGATGGGGCTGGCTTTGATAAAATTCCTCGAAGGTTTCGATCCCGACATGGCATACCAATTGAGAGAATGAGATCCTGCTACATTGGAGGATATGCAGAAAATTGCATTGAGTGTGGAGGCAAATATGCTAGCTAAGAGAGCTAGGACAAAGACTGAGAAGAAAGTGACCATAAAGGAAGAAGCTTCTTCTTCAGATCATTTGCTTCATAAAATTGAGAAAATGTGTGCATGGCCCAGAGTCAGAGGATGATGAGAATCCAATAGGAGAGGAGAATCACTTTTTTACAGCAGATGGTTTGCCTATCTATATCACGGAGGATGAGGAATATTCAGAAAGCTTGGCTGTACAGAAAGATGAGGATTTTATACTAGCCAATGAGACAGTCTTGGAAGAAGAATCAGATGAATATCAGAGGGGATATATGAATGCATTGACAGCACAGCAAAGACAATATTCACTCAGGAGCAGGGATGTACCAATCAATCCAATTCAAAAGTGGAAGGAAGCAACACAACCAAAGAATGATTCTCCAAATGTTCAGAAAAAAGGAAAGGAGCCAGCAGATCCTACTTCCAGCAAAGTACAATCTGCAAATGAGAAGTCAAATCAGCCAAGTGCAGCAAAGGAAAAGTTTGAAAAGAAAGATTCTGCGGTCAAAGAGGTAGATAAAACTATAGCATTTAGCTTAGAAAATGAGATTGCTAAGTTAAAAGTGTCGATACTTTTGATTGAATTAATGAAGAATAGTAGTTATAAGAGTCAAGTGTCAAAGATTTTGAATGCAGATCCCTTGTCTGATATGGTTAATGTGGAAGATGACCAACCCGAGCTTATTTTTGGTCCGGCATTAGAAGGCCAATCTGAGGATAGTGAAGTAGCCCCGTTTTACATCAGCCTTAGATTGCATGATTATGTCTTGCACAATGCCATGTTTGATTCAGGAGCATCTCACAACCTGATGCCAAAGGCAATTATGGAAAAATTGGGTTTGGACATCACTCGCAAATATCATGATCTTTATTCCTTTGATTCCGGTAGGGTTAGATGTATTGGTCTCATTAAGGATTTGGTTGTGACTTTAGATCAGATTCCAGCAAAAAATGTTCTCATGGATGTAGTTGTGGCCAACATTCCCCCTAGATTTGGCATGCTTTTATCTAGGTCGTGGGGTGCAAAACTCAAAGGGACATTGCAGTTAGATTTCTCCTATGCCACTATTCCTGTGTTTGGTTAGCTGAGAAAATTATATAGGGAGAAGAAGATGAAGTATATGATCACAAGCAAGGAGAAACCTTTGAATCATCCAATTAACTATGTACATACATATTTAGAATCTTTTGCTCTTTATTTAGGCAATGGTTTTAATGATGTAAATAGTCAACTAGGTGAAGTGGAAGATATCCCAGAGATAAAAGAAAATTTTAGGGAAGTACTTGATCAAGAGAGACAAAGGCTTGAAAATACCGCTGAATAGTCTACGTTCCGCCAGCAGCAGAAAATTGATGGACAGTAGCCAAAGGTAGAAGAGTAGACAAAATTCCAGCACTTGGAGGAAGAAGCCGGTTTATGGAGTATGGATTTCGATGGAGCAATAGGTAAGGATGGTGCAGGAATTGGGATTTGGATACACAACCCTATTTTCCTACCAAATAAAGTCCCAAGTAATGTAAGAGTTTGTTCATATAAATTGGCTTTTAATTGTTCCAATAACGAAGTTGAGTATGAGGCACTAATTGCAGGCTTGAAAATACTCAAGAAGTTGAATGCAAAGAGAATTTCAATTTATGGCGTCTCCAAATTAGTAATCAAACAAGTCAAGGGTGAATACCAAGCCAAACATCCACGAATGAGGGCTTATCATAATGCAGTTTTAGATATTTTGAGGTTGTTTCCAGATCATACTTTGACATGTGTCCCTCGTACACAAAATGTTATTGCAGATTCTCTTGCTACAGCTGCAAGTAACTTAAAGATCCCAATGAATTCAAACAATAAGTTTGAAATTCATGTGAAGCATCACCTAGCTGTCCCTGATAATCTAAGATATTGGCAGGTGTTTCAGGATGACAAAGAGATTGAGGATTTTCTGCAAAATGAAGGCAAATATAAAGACACTTCTATAGATGGTGAGCAAGATGATGGTGAACCAGAAATAGAGGTAAATCAGATGGAAGTCTTACAGTTGAAAGATAATTTCATCCCTAAAGGCCTTATACCTTTAGAGGAATTATTTGATCAAGATGATGTAGCCTGGAAGCCAAGCTTAATGCCGAATGAGAAGGGTGTTGAAGATGTAAATATCGGAATAGCAGAAAATCCAAAGATGGTGAAGTTGTCAAAGGCATTACCTCCTCAGGTAAAAGCTAAATACATTAGTTTATTGTCTTCATTTTCTGATGTATTTGCCTGGGACTATATAGATTTAAAGGAGTACGACAAAAGTATAATTCAGCATATCATTCCAATTAAGCCAAATCAGAAGCCATTTCACCAAAAGATGAGAAGGATAAATCCGAAGTTGTTGCCATCAATAGAAAAAGAGGTGAATCGATTGTACAAGGTTGGTATAATCGTTCCAATCATATTTTCAGATTGGATCTCCAATTTGGTCCCCGTGAGGAAGAATACAGGTGAGATTAGATTGTGCATAGATTTCAGAAATTTGAATAAAGTGTCATTGAAAGATAACTACCCATTGCCGAAAATGGACCACATACTCCAAAGAGTAGTTGGAGCATCTCATATGTCACTGCTCGATGGGTATTCCGGCTACAATCAAATTTTGGTTCATGAAGATGACAGGGACAAGACAATAATCACCACTCCTTGGGGGGACATTCCACTATGCCAAGATGCCATTTGGTTTAAAGAATGCTGGAGCAACATTCTAGCATGCCATGGACATTGCCTTCGTAAATGAAAAAGATGTGTTTTTAGTAGTGTATCTTGATGATTTGGCTGTATTTTCAAATTCAGATGAGGAGCATCATTACCATCTAAAAATTATTTTTCAGTGTTGCAGAAAATATGGAGTATCACTCAATCCCAAAAAGAGCTTGTTTTCCATGGATGAAGGGAAGCTTCTTGGTCACATAATATCAAAAGAAGGAATCCGCATCGATCCTGCTAGGGTGGAGGCTATACAGAAAATATATTTTCCTCGTAATAAGAAAGAGATCCAAGCATTTAATGGTAAGATGAAATTCTTATCTCGTTTTGTGCCTAATCTAGCTGAAAACTTGAGGGAAATTACAAATATGTTGAAGAAGGATAGTGTGGTCAAGTGGACCGAAGAAGCTATGAAGTCTTTTAACCTGGTAATGTTGGCTCTTTCTTTAGCTCCGATTTTAATCACTCTGGATTATTCACAGGATTTCATATTATTTTCATTCGCTTCTGAACATACTATGGTAGCAGTTCTAATGCAGAAAAGAGATCAACTAGAAAAGCCAATTGCCTTTTTCGGTAGGACAATAAGAGATGCAGCCTTGAAATATAACATCATTGAGAAGCAAACTCTTGCCTTGGTAAAATCCTTGAAATATTTCTGGGTATATATTTTGGACTCTCATATCCTCACTTACATCCCTAACGCAACAGTCAAAGATGTTTTGGTACAAATAGATCCGGAAGGAAGGCGAGGCAAATGGATCGCAACATTGCTAGAATATGAGTTGGAGATAAAGCCAACAAAGCTAATCAAGGGGCAGGGTCTAGGAAAGTTGATGGCGGAGTCCAATCTACATGCATTGGACATAAATCTGATCTTAGCCATGTCTGAAGAAGACGAAGATAGCTCGTTGATTCAGGTATCTGAAATTTTTCTTCATTCTCCTTAGTATTCAGATATTGTATACATGCTTCAGCACCTTTCACCGCCACTGGGGATGGCTAAGAATAAAGGTAGAACTCTAAACCTTAAGGCTGCTAGATTTTGTATTTTGAACAATGCACTTTATTGGAAGGATCCTAGAGGCATTTTGTTGAATTGTTTGACCGAAGAGGAAGCACAACAGGTCATGAGTGATTTCCATAAGGGAGACTGTGGAGGTCACTTATTTTGGAAGACTATGGCTAACAAAATTTTGAGAGCAGGGTACTATTGGCCTACCTTGTTTGCTGATGTTTATAAAACTGTCACAAGCTGTCATGAATGCCAGATTTTTCAGGGAAGGAGAAAGTTGTAGCCTCTACCTCTCAAGCCAGTCGAAGTTAGTGCACCGTTTCAACAATGGGGCCTAGATTTTATTGGAGAGATTCATCCCACATCTTCAGCTCAGCACAAGTGGATCTTAATAGTGACAGATTATTTCACAAAGTGGATTGAAGCAATCCCCACTTGACAGGCTACGAACTCGGTAATAATTCAGTTTCTTGAAACAAATATTTTGTCACGTTTTGGCTATCCTAACAAACTTATTACAGATAACGCAGCCGCTTTCAAGTCCAAAAAGATGATTGAATTTTGCAACAAATACAAAATTACCTTAGGACATTCTACTGCATATTATCCGCAAGGTAACAGATTGGCTGAATCTTCAAACAAATCATTGGTCAACATCATTAAAAAGCTGCTGGAAACCAATAAGAAGAGCTGGCATAAAAAATTGGTTAATGCACTATGGGCAGACAGAGTAAGCCAAAAGAAGTCAATAGGAATGTCTCCATTCGAGATTGTATATGGTATTGACACGGTGTTCCCGACATCTCTTGCAGTCTCGGTTGTTAAACTTTTATAGGAAGTTGGCAGCAAGGAAGATCATTTTCAGCGGAGAATAAGCCAAATGATCCATTTACAGCAGACAAGAGAGTTAGTTTTTCATAATACCTTCAGGCTGCAAGAGAGAATTAAAAAGATTTATGATCAGAAGGCAAAGGCGGACAAATTTTAGATTGAAGACATAGTGCTAAGGTGGGATGCTAGAAACAAGGATAAAGGCAAGCATGGCAAGTTCGAGAACTTGTGGAAGGGACCATATAGAATTGTTGCATATAGAGGTCAAAAAGCTTTTCTACTCAAAGAAATGAATGGGAAAGATTGTCTAGGAGGCCCGATAAATGGTTGGCTTCTAAAACGGTACTATCTCTGAGAAGTTTTCTGCTATTACATTTTGTCATTGTACATACCATTTTATTTCTTTCATTGCAAAGTTTGCACTATCACCATTCATTTAGCTTGGGGCCCAAAGTGAAGGCTATAAAGTTGAATGTTTGGCTTCAGTCTTTGGTTGTTTAGTGTTAGTTGTTTGAGTCTTAGTTGAGTTGGTTTAGTCTTGAGTCTTGAGTCAAGGTATTTGTTTTGGTGTTCTGAAGTTATTGACTCCATATTGCCCAATGGATGAAGGCACTTATCTACTTTTCCAGAGATCTGTGGTTCTTGGCACCTCCCAGGAGCTACCATCCCCATTAGAGCCAATGTTAGTGTTAGTATCTTCACACTTCCATCAGTGATCAAATTTCTCTTTTGCATGCATATTAGGTGTCTCATCCAATCAGCTGCATTCCATTAGGTCATGGATCAACTGATGGTAGTGGCTTCATGTCAATTTCCCTCATGATATTCACCTGCTGACCTATTTTCACATTTTTAGGTCATTTACTGTCATCTTTTTTCATTTCATTTACAAAAATTAGTTTTAGGGTTTTAGTCTCATTAGGTCTAGGGTTTGTCATCATGGTCATCGAAAATTGAATAAAAGGTCAATAGGCACATGTGTAGGATTAATAAGTTCGTAAGAATCATAAATTTACTGTTGATATGCTCAATAATTTTTATTTTTTTTAAACAAAGTTTTTTTCATTTTATGTACAAATTTCATGTAATTTAAGTGTTTCTATATGTAATAAGTTCAGCGGCTGCTCTTGGTCACCTTGCCAACTCCAACCACTTCAAAAACAAAAGCACCAATGCATCAGTCCATCAAATGGTCAAGAAAAGTCAAACTTCAAATGAAAAACAAAGTTTTTGAGAAAAAGTGACTAAGACTTTATAAAAGTGGGTTTGCAATGAGGAAAAATTAAAGTGCATCCATTTATAAAGTGAATTCATGCTAGCCATTCATTTCATTGTGAAAAACATCTTTGAAGAGCCAAAATCGCGATTTGGAGGGAAATCGAGCAAAGGAGGAAGAAAACCCTGTTTTTGCAGCAAACTTTCCTGGAGCTGTGCATTAGAGGGTTGGCGCTGCACATCAGGCCAGCGCTGCGCATTAGCCAGTTTCAGCCAGTGTAAAAATACACAGGCACTGTGCATCAGGTCGGCGCTGAGCATTGGGCCCAGTGCACTGCGCATTGGCCAGGGAGGTTCCCAAACTACTCAAATTCATCCAAAACTCTCCCAAACGCTGCATTTTACTCCTTAAAGTAATTTTACATCAATATTGAGCTGAAATTAATCTTCTTCATGTTTTCTTCA
Source organism: Pinus tabuliformis (assembly GCA_031772625.1). Taxonomy (NCBI): domain Eukaryota; kingdom Viridiplantae; phylum Streptophyta; class Pinopsida; order Pinales; family Pinaceae; genus Pinus; species Pinus tabuliformis. The sequence continues at coordinate 840,595,567 of CM062809.1, read as the reverse complement.
TGAGTCTTGGTTCATGAAAATGAAACCCTAGCTTGTCTTCATACATTTCCATCTCATTGCAAAATTTTTACTACATTACAAAACCATCATCTTTTTCCCCTTTTCCACACTTCATTGCCCTAAATCTACCCATTAATTCCATTTTTACCTTTCCCATTCCCCTAAGAAACTAATTCCCTTCATTAAACCCTAAATCCCTCATAAGTCAAAACCTTAATTTCCTAAATCTGTCTCTTCATTCCCCTACTCCACTTCACATTTGTAAAATCTCTTCATACTCATCTTCTTTGTCCCCACCCATTGTCATTGTGCACCATACCATCATCACATCACATCCATAAGACAAGCATCATGTCAAGAAGCAGTGAATCAAGTTTTGAAGAAGAAACACTTAGTGATAGCTCAAGGGAAATAAATGTGCAGCCCAGTAGACCTCACAAGGGTGGAAAAATTGTTAGGGAGGAACCTATTAGCTTGGCTGAACTCCTTGCTTGCCCTCTAGCCACTACATGTTTCAGATATTGGTCCTGTTTTGAGTTTTGTGAAATGGTTGAGAGGGTCAAATATCACCATGAGTTGGCAAGGCAGTTTGTCATAAATATGGAAAATAATGTGGTGCATCTTGCTCGGATCAATTTCACTCTTTCACCACCTATCATTGTAGAAGCTACAAGAATGCCAGATGTACGGGAAAAGTGGAACAAAAGGCAGAATATCAGTAAGCAGCATTATGAACCTTATATCAAGGCCAAATACCATGGTAAACTTAGTAGGGTGTTTCCTTTCAAATTCTTGGAGGACCGGTATGTTCCACTCATGAAGCTTATCATCAAATACTTTACATGTGAGGGTAGGTTCTCCAGACTTTATGGCTACCATATCAGATTGCTTATGCACTTCACCAGGGTCAGAATGATGAGAATTTCTTATTTCATATGTAAAAACATAGAGAGGATGACAGTGATTGCAAAAAGAAAACCATTTCCACAGTAGCTCAATAGTATTTATCATTTTTCTGTCATTAAAATTGTGGTTTTGCATCAGCTCACTCAGTTGGGAGTGTCATGGGAAACTTTCATTGCCCATGAATGCTTCAAGGGGCCTCAAATATTTTTAGATCCTCAAGAGGAAGGTGAACCTTCTGGGCAATAAAAAGAGCCCGAGAATAAAACAGAAGAGGCTCATGTTCCTATGTTTGTTACTTATGAAAGAGGCACTAGGATGCTTTTTGTATCTGCCAAACGAGTACTATCTCCACTAGGGATGGAAGGGGTCTCGTTTTCTTCACCGAACCACAGGCAAATGCTATCTTCACCGGGGGTGAAAGGGGCTTTTCCTTCTTCTCCAACTGAACAGGTACAGGGCAGAGACAAAGGAAAGCAACAAATGCATGAAGAGGGCCCTACTAAAGGGCAAGACAAGGATTTTGTTTTGATTGAGGAGGATGTCACTGATTTGGGCTCTCAAAGCTCAAGACTCAAGGATATGATCATCAAAGAGAAGGAGGCTGAAATACAAGCCTTATCACTTGACCTTGAGAGGGCCAAATGGATCATCAAGTTTCTTGAGCAGGAGAACAAGCAACTGGAAGATAAGCAAGCTATTATGGAGCTACAAACAATTAGAGAAAATAGGCAAGTGGCAAAGAGAAGAAAAATCAAGATGACATCCCTTGAGCAAGAAATTGAGGCTGACTGAGAATCATGGTTGGAAAGGGTGAACATCCACCTTGAGAAGATGCTTGAGAAAGCTAACAAAGAAAATAAAATGTTGTGCCATATGGCTTATCATTACTTAGCTCGGAATAAAATTTGCAAGACAAGGATAAACAACTTAAAAGCTAAGTTAAAGAGAGCCTTGAGAGCGAAAAAGGAACAAGATAAACTTAAAATTTTGGCTAAAGCTTCATTAGCTCAGCAAAGTAGTTAGTAAGCTTGCCTCTTGCCAAATTTGACGAAATTTTGAGAAGTTTTTGTCATTTCACAATTTTGTAATTAAAAACACAGGAATTTTCAGTTGATGCACAGCGCCATTGAGTTGGCTTAGTATTTTGCAAAATGGCTTGTATTTTCCGATTCCTCATGGAAAAAAAATGAAACACAAAAAGTTTCATAAAATTTGGATTTGGGTCACCTAAAGGGCCAAAAACACCTAAAAAATGTGCTCTCTACCACTTTTTGGACCCACAGGAAGCAGTCTTGGGAGAAATGATTTTTGAAGGGGCAAATCAACCCCAAATCAGAAAATTAAAAGTGTTCCAAAAACTAGACGGGTAGAGCTTTCCAACAAGCTATCTTGGGCTGGATTTGGTGAAGTGGAAGGCCTTCAAAAGCAGCCTTGAAGTGGCGTTGCTCATTAGGCTCAAGGTGCCGCACATCAGGCAAATTTTTGCCAATTTTGCCTAAAAACTCAGAATTTCGCCTAGTTTGACTGTCAGTTGACTTTTTCTCTTCTCCTTAGTAAATTTGTAATGGTTGATGATGTAATATGATGTAAATATGATGAAAAATGACTTGAGGGGGTAGATACATTAGTTAGAGGTGGTTTGAGGGTGAATGAATCAGTTTCCATAGTTTTAGAGGTAAGATGTTCCACTGCCTATTTTCTAGTTCCTAGTTTAGATGTTGTTGAAATAGCTCCTTGGATCATGGATTCGACCCCTAATGGCTAGCATAGGTGGTTTGAAGCCTATATTATGTTCTTTCTTAGTCATTTGTAAAGGTTGGACTCTTGTGGATGCTTTGAGCTTCATTATAAATCACTTCTGCAGTTTGGCAAGGAAATGAACCAGGGTTTTGCAGCATTTTCTGGGATTCCTGTGGTAATGTGTCTTGGCATTGTTTCTTCCTTTTTCATTTAGTTTCTCTTATGTGTATATGTGCCAGCATCTATTTCTTTCTTCATAACTAAATTAATCAAGATACATAGGTGGAATCCATTGGTATTCAGTGCTCTGCCTTGAGGATACATTTAGTTTTTAATGTTTTCCGCTGTTTGAAGAGGACCCATGAACTTTGCATGCCCTCTCCAACTCCTCACTGGTCTTAGACTTACCATCACACCCGATTCAAAGTGGCAAAACACTTACCTACCTCGCCCCACAGAACCTCTTGCAAATCTGAGTTGACTTCCCGAACCCAAAACTGTCTTCTTCATTTGATCCAACAACCAACCATCAAAATCAAACAAAATCCTTTGACCTAATATACCTATCCTAATATCAGCAATTATTTTCAGTCATCTCAAGCCCTAGTTTCCATATTCTAATTGAGATTGACAAGGAGAGAGCCCTCTCTTGACCTGGTAGGGCTAGCTACCAGGTTAAGCGTGGTATGATGTTACCCTAGACTTGCCTTCCTTCAGCCTGAGGTAGATTTAGGCACTAACAGAGCTCATGGTTTGATAGATACATAGTTGATGGATACATAAGTTGCATATTGATAAATATTGCTAGTTGTCCAAGAGAATGGCGTTATTGCAGGCATGGCTATTTGAACACATGGATATTCAGAGACATGGCTTAGTGATGATGACTTCTTACTTTATGATGATAAGTTTGATACTCACACTTGTTGTTTATCATGGTTGATGCTTATCAAATGAGGGATGTTCCCTAGTGATGATACATGGTTGATATATTGAGGTCTCTTGTGGAAAGATCATGTAGTTCTTGATGATGATGTTATGATCATAGATAATGACTATGGTGTTTTCACATACATATGATGTGAATGATTTTGTGTTACTATTTGGACATGGAAGGTTATGATAAGACTCTTTCTTCTAAGGAAACGAAGCAAGTTGATCTTGATGAGATCAAGAGGATGAGTTGATATCTATATGCGGCATACTTTGTCACAGGTTGATGATATTTACCTTATCATATATTGAAAATTGATGATGAACATATACAAGTTGTTGGTCTGGTTGTTGCTAACAAATTCTTAAGTAGCAGATCATATATGGTGTATGATAGTTGTTGATGACTATCATAGTCTTGTTTAGATCTTTGGTCTCTGTTATAAATGTCATGTATATCATTCAATGTAAAGGTCATATAAAGACCCATGATGTAATAATTTGTCTCTGTCTGTCATAGTCTTTTGATGAGTCCTTTTTGGTCATATGATGTAATTTGTACCCCCACTATGCATGGGAAGGATGATGTAATAATTGCTATATTTCAGTCATGTATAAACAATTGGTATATCCCCACTTGGTTGGGAGATTGATGTATGTATGAGTCATTGGTGATAGGAAGGTAAAACTCACATAGTTGAGTTATAGATTCATGTTATTCTTTTGGAAAATATTTTTGTAGACTCTATATGTGCTCAGGATAAGCATGGACGGTTTAGTGCATCACATCATGTACAAAGGGGGATTTTAATCAACAAATTCAGCATGTGCCTAGGGGGAGAATGATCAACGTTTATATTCAGTGTTGAAAAGTGGCAACAAGAAATTGCTAAAAATAGAAGTGCTAAAAATAACACTCCTAAAAATAGTAGTTTGGGTACCAGTGCTAGATTGGGCAACAGGGAATGAAAAATGGAAGTGCTAAAAATAGAAGTTCTATTTTAGCATTTCAATGTGGATTCCTATTTTAGTCAGTTGCTAGACTAGAAATAGGAAGTAAAATTCGAATTTGATATTAACAGCAGTTTGTAAATTAATTAATTAATTCAGTTTGAGTTAATTAGTTAAGGAATTATGAACTTGAAGTCTATGTGAGGACATGCAACAGTTTCTCCTTTGATTGAGGGATTTAACCATCAGTTAAAGGATGAGGATGAGTTGTAATTAGTTGGCTCAGTTAACTGAGTCAAGTCCAGTTAGATTAATTTAACAAGTTGTTAAATTAATGAGATTCAGTTTGTTAATGCTTGCATGCATGTAACAACTGGTATTTACAGATAACTAAATATTATAGCCTAAATAACTCATGCATGTCAGTTCAAACAGAGACCCAGTTGAGATCAAAGAAGGGACAGTGTACTATCATTTTACCTATAAAGGAAGCTCATCCACGATGGGAATTTATCTCCTTCAGGTTTGTGCAGTTAGATCAGAGGTTAGTGAGTGTGTGAAGAGGCCAATTCACATAGGTGGCAGCACTGGACCCCAAGGAAAATTACACAAGGAATTAGGAGGCTTGGAGAGCAGAGAAGAAGGTTTTTGAGAAGCTTTTGAGTGTCTACGAGTAGCAGAGGGATTGTACTGAGAGTTGGATAGCTTCCGAGCTAAGGCTTTGCGTAATCCGAACTATATATCCACTTGTATGATAATACAGAGATGGGGTTTTAGGCAGGTGATTTCCCTGGGTAAATTCTTTTGTGTTATGTGTGATTGATTCCTTCTTATCAGTTATATGTGTTCTTATTGATGTTTCTCATGGTTGATTAAGCTTCCGCTAAATTGTTTGTAGAAGTAGATCAAGTGTTTTGCTTTAGTACATTGCATTACCAGGTTGATCTACAGTGGGAATTTCTACATTCAATTGTTCAGATATGAAAGCCTTCACTTTGGTCAACCCTTTGCCCTTGATATCAAAGGGGGAGAATATCTTGGTCTACCCTTTGCCCTTGATGTCAAAGGGGGAGAGTATTTTGGTGTTGGTTGTTATCTCTAATAGTTTCTATAGCTTGATGTAATCAACACCAACATGGTTGCCATCAAGTCCAAAGGGGGAGATTGTTGGCATTATGATGCATGTGTTGTACTTGATGGCAACCCACTTGTAGTAGAACAACTCACTTGTATATGGTAACTAAATGAATCTACAGAGAGATATTAGATGTGACAGAATACATGGCAGTTGTGTTTATAGATGTGACAAAATGCAGGGCAGTTCAAAGGAATCATTTCATAAGTAATATGGAAAATTACAGTGTAACAGGTCTATTTAGAGGTAAAAGGGCACTGGTATAGAAGAATAGGAAGATGGAACAAAGGTCTATTGATCAGAATAAAGAAGGTAAAGGAAAAGGTTGATGTAAAGCAATTTAATAAGTATACGCATGTCCACTTAGTCAAAACAACGTATACATGCTGGTCCACAAAACAAAAGGAGTGTATACGTATACACACACTCCCACAGGAGGAAAAGCGTGTACATGTTGGAAAACTAAGGTTTTGGTCCAAGGTATTTTGGTCCAAGGTATTGGTCCAAGTTATTTGGTCCGAGGTATTGATCCTAGGTATTTGGTCCAACGTATTGGTCCTATGTGGTTTTGGTCCAAGGTATTGAGAAAGGCCTAAACCTATATAAGGAGGAGAAGATCATTAGGCCAAGTGTGCAAGTATTAAATATCTTATGAAGTGTTAGATCAAATATGCAAGTTATGGGTTTCTGATGCTTTTCTTGATCTGAACTAAGGATGCACCTATGTGGTTGATGATGGATGATGGATCAGGATCATAAGACTTAAAATGAATTATCATTATGAGGTTTGATCATGGATAATATAGATCTGAATACTGACGCATATTTTATTCTGTAAATGTTATGATCTGGGTATGGCTGAAGTATGGAATAGCTGCAAAGTTTTAAGTTAATATTTGCAGATATGTACGCTGGTTCACTTTGGTAAAAGTATACATGCCGGTTCAGCTCTTCCAAGTAGCGTATGCAAAAGAAAAGCTTGATGCTCAGGGATGACCGATCTATCAGATCAATACTGTTGTTCTGCTGCTATATTACTATTGTTTGTCACTGATGTCTTCTTAGATATGAAAGTAGAACTGAATGTATAAGAAAATTGAGTTTGATTGATTGATTGATTGAATAAGGAAGGGCGATCCTTGTTGCTATCTGTTTAGAACTCTGTAATATGACAATAGATCTTCAAAATGTCATTAATCGGTACAATTTGTGGTTCAGAAGTTTTATGATTCAGTAGCTTTAGAGAATATGTAGGTTGGGCTAAAGGAAGTAGCATATACATGTAGTTTGGGTTCAGCCAAGTAGCGTATACACTCTAATGCATGGTTTTTGAGGTTACAAATGGTTCTGAATGATGATGCAGTGCTCTAGGTTCAAATCTGTGTACTTGTTACAACAATATATATGTTCCAGTTGATTGGTTGAATTTGATTAAGTATGAATGAATGGTTGATTCAGTTGTGTCAGAGGTTCAGTGATTGTTTGATTCAGTTGTGTGAGAGGTTCAATGATTGTTTGATTCAGTTGTGTCAGAGGTTCAAAGGTTTTAGTGATTGATTGTTTCAGTTATATCAGAGGTTGATGATTGGGTTTCAGTTATACAAGACGTTGATTGGGTTTCAGTGATTAGTTGTTGCAAATGTATTTGATGGTTGTATTGCAGTGGTGATTGATTTTGAGCTTCAATGTTACTAATGGGTCCAGTATGAAAATTTGATGAAATGTGGCCTTCATATTGCAGTATTTTGTACCAAGAGTATCCAGTGTGATAATTTATGAAATGTGGTACTTGGAGGAAGGAGATAAGGTCGTAGCCTTCTGTAGGTCGGCGCCTACGTATTGGTAAACATATCAGCTAGTACAAGAGCCAGGGGGTTGGAGCTCCCTTCTAGTAGTAGCTGGAAAACGAGTGAAGGCTGGAGCCTTCTGTAGACCAGCACTTGCGTACTAGTAAACAGATTGGCTAGTACAAGAGCTAGGGGGTTGTAGCTCCCTTCCAGTAGAAGCTGGAGAATGAGAGAAGGTTGTAGCCTTCTGTAGGTGGGTGCCTACGTACTGGTATGAGTTTGGACCAGTACAAGATTGTAAACAAATTTTCTTATTAATAAAAGAAGATAGAGATGACAGCAGCAGGTGGTTTTCACCCACATTAGGTTTCCACCTTAAATCTCGGTGTTCATGTGTGTTGCTTATGTGTGATGGTTTATTCTGTTATTACTGTACATGGTTACTGTTTAATGTTTAATAAAGAACTGATGCACTAATTAAAGATCAACATATGATGAATTAATTGAATCATAAGTTCATTGGATATATGTTGGTTGCCTTAAGAACAGTTGCATGCACATGTGAGTTCCCTTCACCGAAGTAGTGTATATAAATTTGATTATGGAAATGAAAAAGTTATTGATTTGTAAATACTGATTCACCCCCCCTCTCAGTATTATTTCCAACATAGCTAACCCTCGACAATTGAATGATAGCAGCTTCATGGGGGAGACGAGCCTAGGGTGTTTTGTGCTCTAAGAACCCAGTCTATTGTAAGTTGTCATCCTGAGGCAATCTCCTCCCCTGCCTACAATTTGGATTTGGATAGGGAGGATGGACAGCCTCTAGGGGGTTTTGGGGGGATGGGGAAAGATACCAGACCAATACCAATGGATTGAGGGGCCCGTGATCTGGATAGGGATCATAACGGATATTTGTGGGAAAGGGACCCTTGATTAGAGTCAGAGGATGTAGATGGGTTCGTCTCCTAGAAAGATGCAGGGGAACAGGAGTATATAGGGGGACAGAGATGCAGAGGTCAAGCCAGAGTAATGGGCAGTGATGGCATAAAAGAAGAACTCTGATGTAACCCTAATGAGACATCTATGAATTTAGATAAAAAGTGAATTGAACAGAGCAGAGATCAGAAGAGGACATACCCAAAGATAGAACGACTTTCGCAGCTTCCCTTGACCTAGTCAGAGCAGGAGAGGGTGGCCGATATGGTGCTTTGTCGCACTTCTTCAGAGTCTCCATGGCTGGGGAACTCATTGTTGCTTCAGGGGCAGAGTGTTCCATTGTTGTATTCGTAGAGGTGTGTCTTGTTGTTGCCTGAGGATCCTTCGTAGGTATAGTCCTTCCCTTATCCACGTTCCTCGCTTTACCGATCAGGGGGCAGTCCCTAAAGAGGTGGCCAACCTTATGGCAGTGCCTGCACATAAATGGAACCCCCTCATAATCAAGGATCTGCGTTCGTGTGAACTTCCTCCAACGCAGAGCTATTTTTTCCTGTAACCCCTCTCTGATGTCCAAATGGACTAAAATCCTGGCGTATACCATGATTCCATTGGAAAGGTATGATTTGTCATACTCCAAATAGATTCCTAGAGAGTTCCTGATGCGTCTGAAAATGTACTCAGATAGAATTATAGCGGCAAGCCAGGAAGACGAACCCATAGAGGCCCATCGCCTAACTTCTCCCTCTTTGGATCGAAGAGGGGGTTCCATCTCCTTAGCAGCACAAGGGCCTATTCAATATGCCAAAAGGATGACAATACCCAATTTTTATGCTCGGCCTGAGCGAAACGTAGTGCAAACCAACTGCGAACAAAAGTTTGAACGAATGGTAGCTCGGCCAGGTGTTGTCCCCACACTTCTGCAGTCCATTGTTTTAATCGTGCTGCCGTGCAGTTCCTGCGCCGAACCCTTCTAGCCTAAACTCGTTTGATAGTGTCCATGGTTTTTCCCACTGCAGGTCTTCTCCCAAACTGATAATAACGTCTTGAGCCCTAGATTTCACACACTTCTGCCTTTTTCTCGACCTATGGCCCGCATTGGTGGCGTTCTCCTGTGGTCTGCTACAAGGAGGGTTTGTAGGGTTAGGGTTAGGGGTGTCATACCAAGCCCATAGGGGAAGGCGTATGAAAGTAGAGGAATATTCATACAGCTACCGGAGAGGGGGAATGATATCGAGGCTGAATGAGGGAGACCTTGTGCGAAAGGCAGAGGCTCAACGAGGGAAGAAGTTGAGGGAAAATGGGATATCGTAGATGGCGGTAAGGTTGGAAAGCCCGAAGAGCAAGGAACGAGATCTGGGCCTATGCAGCGGGCCACAAATTGAAGGGAGGTCAGTGACGAAGGAGGTGTAGCAAAAGGCATCCAGGAGGGGGGTGTCGCGGGTAGTGTGATAATCGAACAGGACAACCCTGAGATCGAGGGTAAGGGGGCAATAACCTCTGTCAATTCTCTGTTGAAAAGGAGAAAACCATCCGTGCTTGAGTGTGGGGTAGTCCAGATGGAGAAATCCTCGAGAGGGTCTTCCGAATAATCAACTATATCCAAGTCCATAACTGTTCCGGGTGTTACGTGCCAGCTGCCGCCGTAAGTGAGAAACCATCGTTGTAGGAGAGACCAACTACATAAAGGGGGAGACGGTGAGGGCACGACGCGGCCACAGGAGGAATATGCTTGAGGATGTGGACGAGAAACGAGAGGAGCTCAGAAATGTCGTTTCGAGATGTACGATATCAGATGGATGACGTTCTAAGCTAGGTCACGGGGGAGGGTGCTACAGAGGTTTGCATACAAACCCTAGCCCGTGTCAGGGTTAGGTCGCGGCGAAAACCCCATCTTCCTAATGTTGTTGAAAATATGTAAATATTATGTTATAAAAAAAAATATTTTCATTTTTATCATAAACATAAATTATATAAACTATATAATAATTTTAATATATATATATATATATATATTAAATTTTAAAAAATTATTATTAGTTATGAAATATTAATTTTTTTAAGAAAGGAAAAATATAATGTAAAATTTTTATATTATTTTGATGTTTAAAAAGAAATGTAAATTTTTAAATAAAATTAATAAAAGAGAGAAAACAAGAATTTCAACTTATTCTTGAAATAAGGTTAAATGTTATTTTAAAAGTAAATGACTTTAATATATCATGGTAAGATAAAATTGACTTTTCATAATAAGATAGACTTAGTATGGGGCTTATGTGTGGGATAAAGTTGAATGCCATTTAAAAACAAATGATTCCATTACTTTAAATTAAGATAAAATTACCTTTTGGTTTTGAGAGTAAGTAAAATTTAAAATTATTTTTAATGGATTAAAAATTTAGATTTTCAAAAAATAAATAAATAACTCATTATTCAAAACCTAGAAACTTGGAAAAGTGTAAATATCTAATTCTCAATGTGTGTGTATATATAATTGCTTTTATTATAAATTAATATATTATATTAAAAGAACAACTATTATAAAAATAAATACACAAATACACAAATAGAAAAAAACATTATAATAAAATTATAAATAAATAATTTTATTAAATAGTAGATAATATACATATATAAATTGAAAACTATGTGTAAACTTTTATAGGATTGCTACTTTACTTCACCATTGCATAGTGGTGAAGAGAGGTGTACCAAGTTTGGTCGATAAATGTGAATTTTTTTTTTTTTTTTTTAAATATAAAATATTTTTGGTTAGATTATTATTGTTGTGTTTGAAAGATATTTTTAAACATATAAATATATTTAGTATTTTTAAAAATTAATTTATATAAGTTTATTTGGTGTAGAATAAACTTTGATATGGAGAAAATTTTAGGGGTGAAATTTTGTAAATGGGATATTTTTTTGACCTTTTTTGAAGAAAAAATTATTTACTAATTTAGTTAAAAATTCACCTATTTTTTACATATATATGATTAAATAAATGATATTCACCAAAAATTAAATTACATGCTTTTTTATTGAATATTTGCCAACATTCTATACATAGGAATTTTCAAACCAAAATAGTGGCCTACAATACTATATATAAGAAAATATTTAACTCGAGTGATTTTGAGAGCTTGTATTGCCTTTGGGTAATTATTTCTTAAGCGAAAGGTTAAACGTGAAATCATCTTAGGACTCACACAATTTACCAAACAAAATACATATATGTATGTTATTTTAATAGTTTTTAAACTAAATTTAATAAGTATATAAACAAATATGTTTAAATAAAATAAAAATATAAAATATTTACCCTAGATTACTTAACAAAGATGTAGAAGTTTTTGTTTTTTTAGAATGTGATATACTATTTTTGGTAAAATTATCAATTTTATTTATTTGTTTAAAATATGTTTTCAGATTTCACCCTCAAATACCTATAAAACATTCAAATTATATAAATTATATGATCCAAATGGAAAATGGCATCCACCGTATTCATCCACCCATAGTATTCATTCACCCATGGAATTTACCCATGGTATTGTAAGTAGCATACACCCATGGTATTTATCCATGGAATTTACCCATGATATTTTAAGTGGCATACACCCATGGTATTCATTCACCCATGATATTTTCCCATGGAATTGTAAGTGGCACCAATCCTTGGTATTCATCCCCCATGGTATTTATCCACTCATGGAATTTACCCATGGCATTATAAGTGACATCCACCCATGGTGTTCATTCACCCATGGTGTTTACCCACCCATGGAATTTACTTGTGGTATTGTGACAAAAAAAGTTATAAGTAACAAGTCGCATTTTGTAAAAAGACAAATTGTCTGCCACAATGTAGTATTTATAGTTATTATCTGTTTTAATAAAAAAGTTTCTTTATGGTTTTGTTTATTGGGTGTTAACATCTTTTTCTTCTAGCATTTCAATTTTTCAGATCTTGGGGGCCTCAAGATCAAAAAATTGAAATGCTAGAAAAAAAAAGATTATAACACCCAATAAACGAAACCATAGAGAATTTTTTTTTTTATTAAAACATATAATAACTATAAAGGCTACATTGTGGTAGAAAATCCATCCTTTTACAAAATGTGACTTGTTACTTATAGTCTGGTGTTAACATCTTTTTCTTCTAGCATTTCAATTTTTCAGATCTTGGGGGCCTCAAGATCAAAAAATTGAAATGCTAGAAAAAAAGATTATAACACCCAATAAACAAAACCATAGAGAATTTTTTTTTTTTATTAAAACATATAATAACTATAAAGGCTACATTGTGGTAGAAAATCCATCCTTTTACAAAATGTGACTTGTTACTTATAGTCTTTTTTTGTCACAATACGACAGGTAAATTCCGTGGGTGGGTAAATACCATGGGTGGATGTCACTTACAATACCATGGGTAAGTTCCATGGCTCGATAAATACTATGGGGGGATGAATACCAAGGGTTGATGCCACTTACAATACCATGGGAAAATATCATGGGTGAATGAATACCATGGATGGATGCCACTTACAATACCATGGGTAAATTCCATGGGTGAATGAATACTATGGGTGGATAAATACCATGGGTGGATGCCATTTTCCATTGGGATCATTATACAAATTACAAAAATAAAACTTAGGATTCCAAAAAACTTTTCACAAAATTGAAAAAAAAATCTATAAATAGGTTCAACACAATAAAACACATGTAAAACACTCAAATTATACAAATTACACCAATTAAAGTTAAAATTCAAAAAAATAAACATTTTTTTTAAGTGAGAACCTTCTATTAGCTACAAATGTAAATATTTACATGGTTATTCCAAAGAATTCTATTGGTCTCAACCCGACCAGGTTTGTTGACCAACACTATTGGGCCATGAAAAATAGTCCAAAATGAGCATAAGCTATCCAACCATAGTCGTAGAGGTCAAATATGCCAAAAGACAAACATAAAAAAAATAACACCATTGGACATACTCAGTCTTCAGAGGTGATAGAAGTTGGATTATCTAGCCCCATCCCTAGTGGAGGGAGAGGGAAGAAAGGGTAGGTGATGTGTTGCTCCAAGTGGACCAACCATGCTTTTAATTGTTCCAGTTTCTCCAATGTGATCCGGACTTTTGAAGGAATACAACAAAACACATACATAAACCTAAACACAAAGATGCAGTAGAAATAAATTATCATTTCATTAATATCAAAGAACTGCAATATGCTTACATACATAATGGAAATAACTAGCTTGGGCGATGGTAACTTATCTCTAAGAAGAGATGTAGCGACTACATGTCTCTAAATTGTGTTACAATGAGGCTCAAGGGCCTTTTTATTGTTAAACATCAAATGGAAACTCTAAACAACAAAAAATCTAACCCTAGGAGATGGAACAACAAGAGTTTGTGGGCCCTGTTGGGGTTAGTTGGGCAGCCAACTTCTCGGGGTCATAACTTGGTCATATGATCTTTGTTTGGCACATGTGATACCTCATTAGAAAGATCTCTCCGAGTGCTACAAGATTTGTGGTGCAGGAGGGTTTTTTGGACCTCGAAAAAATGTCGTTTAGGGGGTAAAAATAGCTTTGAAAGTTTAGGACCCAAAAACTACTAAAAATAGTAAACTATGCTATAAACAAGGAAACTGATGAAATCGACTGGAGGTCTAGGTTGAATAGGTGGGTGACCACCAATATCCACCTAGATTAGTCAGCCACCCTTAGGAAGTAATGGTCCCCATTCCGTGTAGAGCCTCCATGAGGTGAAGAAATTTCTATCGAACTTGCTCCCTTGTGAGTCACTTGCCTTGGTGAAGAAGTTGGTCGGCTTTGACAACTCGATATAGCTGGATCCTTTGTTAGCGATTTTGGTTGATCTGTGTGATTTGAACTTAAACAAGAATGCAACAAATCACATATATAACCATAAATACAAAAATTCAGTAGAAATAATACTTCATTTCATTAATATCAAGTACTGAAATATGCTCACAAACATAATGGAAATAAACTAGCTTGGGCGATGGTAGGTTATCTCTGAGAAGAGATGTGGTGGCTACATGCCTTTGAACTATGTTACAATAAGTCACAAAGGCCTATTTATTATTAAGAAACAATGGAAAACCCTAAACATCCAAAAACCTAACCCTAGGAGATGAAGCGCCAAAATTGTGGGCCCCGTTTGGGTAAATTGGTACATCAACTTCCTAGGGTCGTAACTTTGGCATATGATCTCCATTTGGCTATCATAATACCGCATTTCAAATATCTCAAAGAAGAGGTCGAAAAAAAAACTAGTTAGCCAATTTAGATGTATTTGGTCTCTTTGTTTTCCTTAAAAAATTTGTTCAGTGCCTCAAAAAGGCTCTGGAAGTTCAGGACCAGAAGAAATGCCAAAAATAGTAAATTGTGCTACAATTAAGGAAATTGAAAAACTGAAAGAAACAATGTTTTGGTTCTAAGTGGAATAGGTAGGTGGACACCAATATCACCTGGATTAGTCCTCCCCTCTTAGGAAGCAATGGTCCCCATTGTGTTCAGGCCTCCATGAGATGGGGAAACTTCTGCTGAACTTGGTCCCTGGTGAGCCACTTGCCTTGGTGCAGGAGTTGGCTAGCTTTGACAACTTGATATAGTTGGATCTTCTATTGGCGAGTGTTCTTGGTCTATGTGTCGAGGATCCGATCAGTTGTGGCTTGTTCCATGCATTTTGGGTTTAGATCTATTGCTGTGAGTTGCTTTGCAATGTTAGATGTCTCCAACAATAGTGTAAAGTATGGCCAAAGACGGTCTAAATTGAGCACTAGGTGCAAACAAAGGAACCGTGGAATGTTGAACTTGAAGGCATTGTCCCCTACAACCTTGGTGATGGTGTATGGACTATATCGGAGCAGGCGAAGCTTGTGGTGGGGTACAATGAAGCACTCCTTTTGCAAATTTAACCAAACTTTGTCACAACTTGGAACCTATGTAGCACCCGATGCTGATCATGGCGCTACTTGTATTTAGCATTGCCTCTGTCCAATATATCATGGACCAGTTTGTGGATGTGTTGAATGCACTCAATGAAGTTGTTAGCCTTGTTGGCTTCGAACTGGACATGGGTTGAATCTTCCTTAGTAGCTACAAATGGTATGGCCACATCAATGGGACATAATGGCTGAATTCTTGGCCCTACCTGAGATGGGTTGTGGCCCGTTGACATGTGGAGAGCTATGTTGTAGTTGTGTTGACCATAGGGGAGGCTTTCATCCCATGTGTGTTGATGCTTCGAGTTGTACATGCACAAAATGTGTACAGTCATCATGTTGATGACTTCTATTTGGCCATCAGTTTGGGGATGGAAACTTGTGGACTTAGTGATTTTGGTATCTAACATCGACCAGAGACTTAACCAAAATGCACTTAGGAATTTGTTGTCCTGATCTAAGACAATGGAATATGGGATCCCAAAGTGTACTCGCACTCGCTCAAAGAAGATCTTAGCAGCAACCTTTTCTAGGATACTCTTCTTGTAGGTCATCAAAATGGCCATCTTAGAGAATCTATCAATGACCACGAAAACACAGTCATTGTCGTTCTTAGTAGAAAGAAGGCCCGACATGTAATCCATGGAGATGGATTCGCAAGGTCGACTAGGAGTAGGAAGAGGAGTATATAGGCCTTGACTCTTTATGGTTGTTTTGTAAATGATACAGAAAGTGCAGGATGTGATGTACCTCCCAACATCTTAATGAAGTTTTGGCCAATAAAAATACTTCTGCAGTACTGCCATTTTTTTTATCTACTCCAAAATGTCTAATGACTCGACTATAGTGCTCTCCCAAATCATCTTGGCACACTCGCTTGAAGGAACACATATTTGTTCGAGGTGGCATAAAATTGCATCCTACAGGTGAAAATTTGGAGCTTTCTTACCTTCCAGGAGTGTCTGGCATGTGCTGTCGAATTCTGGATCACTTTCATAAAGATGCGGCCACTCTGAAGTGTCGTTCCCACAGTGGTTCGCTGAGGCAATCTGCAACATTATTGGTGCTCCCCTTCTTATACTTAATGTTCGAATGGAATTTTTGCAATTATGTGGACCATTTCTGATGGCGATCATTCTACAACTTCCCTTGTGTCTGTCTGAACTGCAGGCGTCGGTGGTCTATATGGATGACCGTATCCTTCCCCATAATGCAATGGTTTCATTAATGTAAATCCTGCACAATGGAATACATTTATTTGTCATAGGTGGGATACTTTCAGACTATGTTTGAAATTTTCTCAATAAGGTAAGCCACTGGGTGCCCCTATTGAGTAAGAACTACACCAATAACATAATCAGAGGCATCTATCTCAATCTCAAAGGGTTGTTGCAGGTCTGGTAATGTGAGCACTGGTGCAGAGTAGAGGCACTGCTTCAACTCGGCAAATGCCTTATGTTGGGTTTTGGAACAAAATAACTTCATTTTTGCTCCATGCCCGGTGACTTGACTTAAAGGCCAAGTGATATGAGAGAACCCCAACACAAACCTGCGGTAGAAATTTGCAAGGCCGAGAAAGTTGTGGAGCTCTATTAGAGTGGTTGTGGCTAGCCAATCCCGAGTGATTTGTATCTTGGTTGGGTCCACATGCGCATCCTTCTCATCAATGATATATGCCATATATTGAACCTAGGTCATGTCAAAAGTGCATTTCTCTAGATTGGCACACAACATGTGTTGTCGCATTGTTTGGAGGACTTGTCGAAAATGGTGGAGGTGCTCTTGCCAACTCTGGCTGAAAATCAAGATGTCATCTAAGTACACCACCACGAATGCATTGGTGAAGGTTCGTAAGATGCCATCCATCAATCTCATGAAGGTTATGGGGGCATTCATCAACCCAAAAGGCATGACGAACAATTCGAAAGGGCCTTCCTTGGATTTAAAGGTAGTCTTCCACACATCAGAGGGTTCGAGAGGCACTTGGTGATAACCAAACTTCAAGTCAATATTGCTGAAATATTTAGCCCCCTTGAGCTGGTCTACAAGGTCATCAATCCATGGGATTGGGTACCTATTACAGACTATGATCTTGTTCAGCACCCGATAGTCAATATAGAGTCTCCATGTCCCATCCTTCTTTTGTACCAATACAATTGGGCTCCCACAGGGTGATGAGCTTGGCCTGATGTGCCCTTTCTGAAATAGCTCTTGAATCTACCTCTTAATCTCATCGTTCACTAGAACGGAGCGTCGAAAGATCGATTCATTCGGTAGAGGCATGCTCGTGGTCAGATCTATGGAGTGCTTGACCTGACAG
Source organism: Pinus tabuliformis (assembly GCA_031772625.1). NCBI lineage: Eukaryota > Viridiplantae > Streptophyta > Pinopsida > Pinales > Pinaceae > Pinus > Pinus tabuliformis. Next base: position 840,577,873 of record CM062809.1, on the reverse strand, counting down.
TGTAGAGGTACCCTCGTAGGTGAGGCGAGAATGTCCCTGTACTCCTCCACGACTGTATACATCTATTGTTGCTATGCGAAGGAGCCCTATTTTGGAGTCATGGCCATAATCTTCTTTCCTTGAGGGTGAATCATAAGGAAAGAAAATTTCCTGCTCTCTGAAATGATCTTACTGCATTGCTTTGTAAAGATCAAAGAGATGGTGGTAGGCGGGGCTAGCTTCGGTATCTTGTACAACTTATCACCCAAATTAATAATCACAAAGCGAGGTCTAGTCTCATATACAACATGTCGCTTCCACAAGTATGGTTGTACAAATAATACATCACAAAATTCAAGAGGAACAACATCACACAATACCTCATCCATGAAGGGCTTGATGTTGTAGGGAAGGCAGCACTGCTGACTGACGCGGAGATCTCATCCTTGGTGAAGCCACCCAACGTTGTATGGTTGCAAATATGTTGTATTCGATAGACCCATCTGCTTCATGACCTCTGCTGAAATGAGGTTCTTTTGGCTCCCACTGTCAGCATTGAACTGCAGCGGAGAACCCTTCAGCCACATCTGTGAGTGGAAGAGGCTTTCCTCCTCCTTTGGATTTTCAGGCTCATACTTTTGGATCTTGGAGATGGTAACAATAGAATTAGGCTTCGTGTTAATGACTTTATTAACTTTTTCATTCCCCTTGTCGAGTTCTGACTCAAAGTCGAAACATGTGTCTAATTCGGAAGCCTTCAACTCGGCCACTTATGATTGCTTGGCCCAATAGTCACTTGTGTTGTGAGTGGAGCTCTTGTGGAACTCACACCATTTTCCATGTCCTTATTTGTCTTCATGGTGTTTTTTTTCTTGTGGCTTTGGCGGGTTGTTCTAGGTCACCTCACCTTGGCTTTGTCCTTTTCTCTACGGTTTGGGGGTGCCTTTCCCTTGCTTCGGATTCATAGATCCAAAGTCTGGCTTATTATGTTTAAACTTCTTCTCAATCTTGACATCATATTGGTAGGATGTGTCGAGTGAGGAGATGTCCAGGAACTCCATCTCATCCTAGATGTGTCTGTGTAGATAGCTACAGTACTTGAGTACCAAATGTCACTTAGAATCCTTGATACCCAACTTCCTGCGAAGGGTATGAAAAAAATTGGTAAACTTTGGCACATCTTGGTCCCTTACCTCCCACAGTGTGGTCTATTTATGTATTTATCCTCTAAGATCCCAACTAGATAGTACTGCTCCTTGATGGCATCCCTGGATGAATTCCAAGTGGGTGCGGCTGAAAATAGTGATGGTGTACTTTCATCCTTCTTCTCATTGTAGGTTTCCCACCAGTCCTTGACGTGGGGAGTGTCTTTGAGAAGTGAAAAAGTAATATTTTCCCAACTGGAAAAATCATAAAAATAAAAATATTCTTCTAGCAGATTTAAACTTTTATCTACGATGTCCGCATCTATCTAACCTTCAAATATGGGGATGTCAAATTTAACTTGTATAGTAAATGGTGTGACTCTTCCAAAGTGGCTGTTGGAAGAAGATGTGTCGCCTTTGGGTAGCCACTGAAGGATTTGGGCAAAGTTTCCCATCATCACGTTCCTCTGTCGCTCAAGGGATTCTTGGAGAAATATTTTGAAAAGATCTCCTGCACCCCCATACTTCTTCTCTTCCGCCATGGGAGGATGTCGGGATTTGTGAGGCTATTCTTGCAAAGGTTCGACCATTTCAAGTGCGAACTCCTTATATCTTGACATCGTTGGGGACATGCAAGGAAAAACAGAGAAAGAGAAGACCACTCTGATACCACTGATCTGAACTTAAACAAGAATGCAACAAATCACAGATATAACCATGAATATAAAGGTGCAATAGAAATAACACTTCATTTCATTAATATTAAATATTTAAATATGCATAAGAACATAATGGAAATAAACTAGCTTGGGCGATGGTAACTTATCTCTGAGAAGAGATGTGGTAGCTACATGCCTTTGAACTATGTTACAATGAGTCTCAAAGGCCTATTTATTATTGAGAAATAATGGAAAACCCATCCAAAAACCTAACCATAGGAGATAAAGCGACAAAACTGTGGGCCCCGTTTGGGTAAATTGGTACATCAACTTCCTAGGGTCATAACTTTGGCATACGATCTTTGTTTGGCTATCATAATACCTTGTTTAGGAGATCTTGAAGAGAAGGCCAAAAACAAACAAATAAAATTGTATGGGACTTTTTCGGTCTCTCTATTTTCCCTAAAAATATCGTTTAGGGCCTCAAAATAACTTCGGAAGTTCAGGACGTGAAAAACTGCCAAAAATAGTAAATTGTGCTACAATTAAGGAAACCAAAAAACTGAAAGAGACAGTTTTGGGGGTCCAAGTGGAATAGGTGGGTGGCCAAAAATATCCACCTAGATCATTGTGTGTTCATGATACTATCAGTTGTGGCCTTTTCGATGCAGCTTGGGTTGAGCTCTATTGGTGTCAACAACTCAACAATGCTTAATGTGTCCAACATTGGGGGAAAGTATGGCTGCAACCAATCCACACTGAATATTAGTTGTAGGCCAAGGAATGGTGGAATGTTGAGCTCGAAGTAATTCCCCCCTACAACCTCAGTGATGGTGTAAGGCCCATATCGGGGCGAGCGAAGATTGCAGTAGGCCCCAACGAGGCACTCCTACAAATGTAACCAAACTTTGTTGCCCACCTAAAACTTGTGTGGCACCCGATGTTCGTCATGGTGTTGTTTTTACTTAGAATTTTCTCTATCTGATATGTGATGGACCTGCTGGAAGATGTGCTGAATACGTCCAATGAAGCTGTTAGCTTTTTCGACTTTAGACTGGACATGATCTGAATCTGCCTCAGTAGCTGCAAGTGGTATGGAAACATCAATGGGACATGTCTTTTCTGGATCCACTGTTATACCTTCCTTGGAAATAACATGTCTCAAGTAATGTACCTTTGTCTAAAAGAATTTGCATTTGATAAGATTGGCATACAATTGATGTTGTCTTAGAAATATCAATACTGCTATTAAGTGTTCAACATTCTCTTCCTCATTCTTAGAATATATCAAGATGTCATCAAGGAATACAATAAGAAACTTGTCGAGATAAGGACACAACACACAATTCATCAAGCGCATAAAAGTAGTTGGAGCATTAGTCAAATGGAAAGGAACTACAACGAACTCATAATTCCCATACCTGGTCCTGAAATTTTTCTTGTTTATGTCCTCTTCCTTAATGCGTACCTGATGGTATCTTGATCTCAAGTCAATCTTAGAGAACATTTTTTTTCCCTTCAATTGGTCAAACAAGTCATTAATTATCGACAATGGATACATGTTCTTGATGGTCACCTTCTTCAAATGCTTGCAATCGATGCATAACATGGGAGTACCATCCTTCTTCTTCAAAAACAACACTAGTGCACCCCACAATGATACACTTGACCTAATTTATCCTTTTTCAATCATTTCCTTTAGCTGCAAATTTAACTCTACTAACTCTATAGTGCTCATTCTGTATGGTGCCTTCGATGTTGGTGTTGCCCCTGGTACCAACTCAATAGAAAAATCCACTTCCCTGTGAGATCAAAACCATGAAATTTCTGCTAGAAATACATCCTGAAATTGCTACAAGATCGGGTACATGTTCAATACCTTTGCATCCTCATCCTCCTTACCTTTATCACTAGAAATATGCATTACAAATAGCAGACACCCTTTTCTACGACTGTGTTTTTCTTGCATAGTTTTCACCATTCTAACTGATGTTTCCTTCTTATTACCCTCCAAGATTCTTTGTTATCCATTGTCATCCAAACACACAATGGCTTTGTCATAACATTCCACATTAGTCTTGTGAAGATATAACCAATCCATGCCCAAAATCATATTGTATGATCCCAAATGAAAAATATCTAAAAGTTGGCTTTCTCATCATTACAATATGGTACGTACCTCAATAACTCCATGAACTTGTTCATGTACTCATAATCTGCCATCAATCCCATATTTATCTCATAGAATTCCTTAACTTTGATGTCATAGTACCTCTCTGACAAATATTTCTTCTTGAAATGTCTCTTGAATTCATGTCAACCCAAGTCTTTTGTCCTGATGTCTCTAACCGAATTCACATATTCCCATCATATGTATGATTTCCCTTTGAGGCTGAAGATAACTATTTTTGCCTTGATATTCTCTGTGTAATCATGTAGGTAGAATATCACAATGTTAAATATCACCTCATGCACAAAAAATATCACCATGTTAATGTATGCATAACAACATATAAACTCTGACATGCACAACAAATTCATAACCGACATATACTCATGACAAATACATCCAACAACAACACCATCAACCTTCACATGGCGACACAACTGTAATAATGACCACCACCATGGAAGAAAACAAGCACATGTACCACAAGCATAAATAACACATATGAAACTGACATGTATGCATGACCAACACACTACCCATCCAGTCCAAGGGGTGAACCATGCTTTGATACCACTCTGTAACACCCTCCTCCCACATTTACCCAAGCTAACTGGTCTGCTCGTGTAAACATGTGACAAGAGGATACTATGATATGATTCAAATTCCCATCTACAGTTAATGAAGTGGAACCGACAAAACAAAACCAATTTGACCTTCCTCAAGAGCTACAAACCCTTCAAGAGGCAACCAACCCTTCTAGGAGCTTAACCCCTGAGACAACTTGTCATTTTGTTGATTTGGACCCTCAGATGCTTCCATGAAAAGGCATGCATGCGATTGGGGCCTTCTAGTCACACCCACAACAAGGCATGCCAACCACTGTGGACTTTTTCAGGTAGTTATGAGCCAGTGACTCCAGATTCTAAGCCACTTTTTCAAGGCTAGGTCTCAAGCCTTTGCCCAAAACTTTATGATACTTTTGGAAATGATACATAACCATGAAATCAAACTACTAACATAAGAATTTGATCAAGGACTTGACCAGACTCCTACTAGCCATGAAAGATATTTTTTCAAAAATATCACAAATATGTAATCTACAGGTCATAATAACATATATGAGCAAGGGATCTCATACTTATCTCAGATTTGCAAAGAAGCATTGATGCCTTATCACAATACATGAATTATCATCTATTAGGTCATATATTCATTGTTCATTCATTTTATAATCAACACATGATGAGAGCCATACATTAAGTATGACATTAAACATACACATAACCAACATATAACCAACAGGAAAAAAAAAGGATATAACAACCACAAAATCCAAATATGAACAAGTGCATTTACGCACGAAATACCAAAGGAGAACAAACTCTTATTGATGAATGCATGTGCCAACCAAGTCAGGGACTTCTACAGACCACCCGACCATATACTGGGATGAACCAATCTTTCTGTCATCCAATCACCCTCGTGCCATATTGCAAGCATAAATGTGGGACTCATCACAAAACCAACTAGGTCCTGCTCAGGATTTACCATATATCCCGCCAAGGGATTCAAAGGCCCAAAACCTTCATCAATACCACCAAGATTTACCGCAATCCAACCAAATCACAAGACTTTAAACAAGCATGGATGCCTCTTAATCTCTCCAGCTAAACCATGAGGATTTTTTCCATCTCCACTCTCTAGGCTTTACCGTGTATCCCACCATAACCGGTCAAGGGATTCCCAGGCCTAACGAGGGAATGCACCTCTAGGATTTACCATGTATCCATTACTACTCAAGGTATTCCTAGGCCTAACAAGGCTTCATCCACCAAGATTTACCATGTATCCTGCCATTACTGGTTAAGGGATTCCTAGGCCTCATGAGGAGGTTCATAATCAGGATTTACCATGTATCTCACCATTACTGATCAAGGGATTCCTATGCCTTGTGATTTTTCCTGAGAACACCCCACTCAATTTCGGTACCATCTCACAATCCATCTCAACAAAATACAAGAGAACCCACCATAGTTTGGCTATTCGGAAATGACAAGGCAAGGTTGAAATCCTCTATCACACTTGGCATGACCCATGCCAATGACAACAAGAGAATCGAATACACACATGCAAATTGATACCTATAAGTAATCTCATTGTAGCCGCTTGATCCTTCTCTTGCTTGCTTGATCTTTTCTTCCCTTGGCCTTATTTGCTCTTCCTTTGCTTTTGTTGATCCAATACTAGAATTCTCTAAGTGTCCAAGAGTGAGAGAGAGAGATGATCTGATTGATAAAATTAGTTTTTCTATGCTAAAATTAATTTTTAGAATATATTAAAAGTTCTTGAGGGATTATCAAATTATTTGCAAATTTAAACATGGGTTTTTAAGTGTTTTTACATAAATTTTATGTGCAAATTAACATAAACATATGACTAAACAACAACATATAACAAACATAAACATCACCATAAATAGTATCACAATAGCACGTGATGAAGGAGTTCACCCCTCTTGGGCTACGTCTCCCTAGTCCCACTTCCAATGACTTGACCCTCTCTATTATGCTCAAAAGTGTGAATACATCAGTTTACAATGCTCAGAAAGCTCTGAAACCTATTCCAATGGCTCTAGAATGCCCAAAATTTCCTGTGTAGCCTCTTTTTGCTCCTGATTTGGTCAAAAACTAAAGAAGTTATGTCCTTTCCCAATATTCTGCTAATCGCACCACAAATCCCCCAAAATCCAACACCATCCTACAATTTTGCCCCAAATCACGCTAACAGAGAGAAAATTTAACAAAAAATCAAGCGAAATTGTCGAACGTTTTAAATGTCCGCTAATGCCTAAATTCCGATAAATGTGGACAGGTGGGGGGACACGTGCCCAAGGATAAGGCCAATGGCCCACCCCCACTAGTCGGGTCCACGTACTTCTCTTCGCAGGTGGTCATACGTGGGTGGTGTAACCAAGGGTTGGCCCTACCTTGAATTGTCGCGCTATTAAAATTCAAATAGAAACTGGACCCATAATGGTTAAGAAACACTCCATTGGCGTATTGGCGAAGGTGTTAAACTTGTGTTGGGAGGTCATGGGCTTGACCCTTGCTGCCTCTGCCCAGACTTGAACCATAATTTTGGTGGCCTCTCGAGCTTGCACGTGGCAGCCTTTAGTTGGGCCATGTGTTAGCCTATGGTTGGCCATCAACCAACCAATCAAAAACGCGAAATTTAGTACAATCAAAAAATGACACTTGCCAACCTACCATTTGTCGTAAGAGCTCGTTGACTAGTAAAAATACCACATAGACCTACCCAGTCAGCACCACGTCAGCATTATAGACTGTTGACTGGGTTGTCATATTTTGCAAAAATTTGCCTGTTTGGGAAAGCGAATAGAACATGATTGTGGGAGAATATGGTGTTTGTTTCAGGGGAAATGAGTTGCACCAGATTCAGGATGATGAGCACTACGCTGTCGTCCAAGTTCCACACCCATCCGACAACTTTGAATTTTGAGCTTTTTTTTTAGCACCTGATCATTCCTCCCCACAGGAAGCCCTTTGGACCCCACAAGATCCCTTTCAGTTGTCCAGCACGTGAGGGTGCAGTTCCGTCACCTTTCCAATATGGATCCATTTGGCCTTTGAAGGATTTGTTCCCTTGAGCCCCACTAGAAGGTAACCCACATTCCCTCGTTTTGAAGACCTTGTTGTTTTGTCAAGAGTACTGTCTTATTGTAGTTCATCAAAGTATTCAGGAGAAAAATCCTCAAAGGAAGGAGTTCTGGCATTTTCTCCTTGATCTTAGATCAAAGGAGGCTCATACAACCTTAATCTCTCAACATTAACAACAACATAAATTTCCATATATGAAGGCAAATCCAACCTTAAGGCATTGTTACTAATATTTTCCAAACTTCTGAATGGACCATATCTAATTGGTTTTAGCTTTTGACCTTCTCCTTGGAGCCTCTCTTTGCTAATGTGAAGCCAAACTTCATCACTGAATTGGAACTTGTGATCTACACAATGCTTGTCATGCCTTGCTTTGTACTTGCATTGGCTGTTTTCAAGTTGTTCTTGAACTCTTTGGTGTACCAACTAGATTTGTTCAATGAACCTTCTTGCTTTGTTTATGTCACTATGATCATCAATAGCAACATCTTTTCCAAAAATGAAATCCAAAGGAGACTTAGGCAAGTATCCCAAACATGCCTCTAATGGCGATGTTTTAGTTGACCTGGCCCGGTTGTAAGCATGTTGAATATAGTGGAAATGTTTATCCCACAACTTAGGATGCTTGCTGAAATACCCACGAAGAAGATGTATCATTGTCTTGTTCACCACCTCTATTTGACCATTTGTTTGTGGATGAAATGTTTTACTCTTTTTCAATTTGGTTTCCATGAATCCCCACAATCTTTACCAAAAATTCCCAACAAAGCGAGAATCTCGATCACTAACAATGGATGTGGGAAATCCAAAATGCACCCATACATTCTGAAAGAATAACAGAGAAGTTTATTCAGCTGTAATTTTCTTTTTACATGGCATCAAAATACATATTTTACTGAACCTATCCACAACTACATACAAATAATCATGACCTCTTTTTGACAATGGAAGACCTCCTACAAAATGCATAGAAACATCCTCCCACTATTGTGAAGGAACCAGAAGTGGTGTGTACAATCCTAACTTCCTATTGCTAGGATTACTGACTGCACATAATGAACTTCCTTTAATAAAATGTGACACACTTTCACGCATACAAGGCTAATAAAAATACCTCTGTAAATGTGCCACCATCTTGCTTACACCGAAATGACCAACGATAAGAGAAGTATGTGCCTCTCTTATGATGTTGACTCTTTCTCCCTGTGGAATACAAAGCTTGCTAAAATGGTACAACAAGTTATCATGCAAATGATAATCCAATTCCTCTACTTGGTTACCTTGACTCAAGCTTGCATAAACATATTGAAAGTCATTGACTAATGCATATTGCTCAATATAACTTTCATGCAAAAAACAATTATGCTTAGGTAAAGTAGTTGCACTAATAATAGGCCTAGAAAGCATATCATCAACTTTATTGTAGATACCTTTCTTATACCTTATTACCAAGTGGAATTGTTTAAGAAAACTCATCCATCAGATGTGTGTTGATTGTTGCGACTTAGATTGATATTGCAAGTATTGCAATGGTTGATGATCAGTGTGAATGGTTGTTTAATTACCCATCAAGTAGTGTTTCCACTTTTTCACACTTTGCACCAATGCATACAATTCCTTGTCATATGTAGGATAATTAATCACTACATCATTGAAAGTTTCTGAATTAAAATAGATAGGCTTACCATGTTGCATGACTACTGCACCCATGGCATAGTCACTAGCATCAGTCTAGATCTCAAATGACTGTCTCAAGTCTAGAAGTGCAAGTACTGGAGCTGAACTAATCTTTTCCTTCAATGCATCAAAGGCCTTTTGTTGTTTGCCTCCCCTCTGGAAAACGTTTTCACACTTGTCAATGCATGCAAAGGAGCTGCTATAGAAGAAAAGTTAGCAATGAATTTCCTCCAATATTGGGTTGCTCCCAAAAAGCTTCTTATTTCAGTAACTATCTTGGGCCTTGGCCAATTCAAAATGACATCAACCTTAGAGGTATCTATTTCAGCTCACCTCCTCCAACAATATGAGCGAAGTAAACTAAAGAATTTTTTCCAATCTCACACTTTGACATATTTAAATACAACTGTTCTTTCTTTAAGACATCAAGTAATTTTCTCACATGCATGACATGTTCATCACGAGATTTACTGAAAATTAAGATGTCATATAAGTAGAATATAAAAAACTCATCAAGAAATGGCCTTAACACATCATTCATCACACTCATGAAGGTAGCAAGAGCATTACATAAACCAAAAGGCATAACTAACCATTCAAACAAACCTTGTTTTGTTTTGAATGTTGTCTTCCAAATGTTGCCTTCAACATTTCTAATTTGATGGTAGCCACTCCTTAAGTCCAACTTAGTAAAATACTTTGCATCTTTCAATTGATCAAGTAAATCATCTATTCTAGGCAGTTGGGTAACATTTATTTACCGTAATCTTGTTCAATGCACAGAAGTCCACACACATGCACCATGTTCCATCCTTCTTTAGAACCAAAACAATAGGTGAACCAGATGGTGAAGAACTTGGCCTGATGATCCCTTTATCCAACAACTCTTGAATTTTATTTTTAATTTCTGTACTTTCCATCACTGACATCGTGTACATGCGAATGTTAGGAAGAGGACTATCTTGCTGCAACTGTATCTCATGTTGGATTCCTCTCTTGGGAGGCAATCCTTTTGGTTCCTGAAACATCTCATCATATTGGTTAACATCATCAACCAATTCATTGTGGTAGAAAATCCATCCTTTTACAAAATGTGACTTGTTACTTATAGTCTTTTTTTGTCACAATACGACAGGAAAATTCCATGGGTGGGTAAATACCATGGGTGGATTTCACTTACAATACCATGGGTAAGTTCCATGGCTCGATAAATACTATGGGGGGATGAATACCAAGGGTTGATGCCACTTACAATACCATGGGAAAATATCATGGGTGAATGAATACCATGGGTGGATGCCACTTACAATACCATGGGTAAATTCCATGGGTGAATGAATACTATGGGTGGATAAATACCATGGGTGGATGCCATTTTCCATTGGGATCATTATACAAATTACAAAAATAAAACTTAGGATTCCAAAAAACTTTTCACGAATTTGAAAAAAATTTCTATAAATAGGTTCAACACAATAAAACACATGTAAAACACTCAAATTATACAAATTACACCAATTAAAGTTAAAATTCAAAAAAATAAACATTTTTTTTAAGTGAGAACCTTCTATTAGCTACAAATGTAAATATTTACATGGTTATTCCAAAGAATTCTATTGGTCTCAACCCGACCAGGTTTGTTGACCAACACTATTGGGCCATGAAAAATAGTCCAAAATGAGCATAAGCTATCCAACCATAGTCGTAGAGGTCAAATATGCCAAAAGACAAACATAAAAAAAATAACACCATTGGACATACTCAGTCTTCAGAGGTGATAGAAGTTGGATTATCTAGCCCCATCCCTAGTGGAGGGAGAGGGAAGAAAGGGTAGGTGATGTGTTGCTCCAAGTGGACCAACCATGCTTTTAATTGTTCCAGTTTCTCCAATGTGATCCGGACTTTTGAAGGAATACAATAAAACACATACATAAACCTAAACACAAAGATGCAGTAGAAATAAATTATCATTTCATTAATATCAAAGAACTGCAATATGCTTACATACATAATGGAAATAACTAGCTTGGGCGATGGTAACTTATCTCTAAGAAGAGATGTAGCGACTACATGTCTCTAAATTGTGTTACAATGAGGCTCAAGGGCCTTTTTATTGTTAAACATCAAATGGAAACTCTAAACAACAAAAAATCTAACCCTAGGAGATGGAACACCAAGAGTTTGTGGGCCCTGTTGGGGTTAGTTGGGCAGCCAACTTCTCGGGGTCATAACTTGGTCATATGATCTTTGTTTGGCACATGTGATACCTCATTAGAAAGATCTCTCCGAGTGCTACAAGATTTGTGGTGCAGGAGGGTTTTTTGGACCTCGAAAAATGTCGTTTAGGGGGTAAAAATAGCTTTGAAAGTTTAGGACCCAAAAACTGCTAAAAATAGTAAACTATGCTATAAACAAGGAAACTGATGAAATCGACTGGAGGTCTAGATAGAATAGGTGGGTGACCACCAATATCCACCTAAATCAGTCAGCCACCCTTAGGAAGTAATGGTCCCCATTCCGTGTAGAGCCTCCATGAGGTGAAGAAATTTCTATCGAACTTGCTCCCTTGTGAGTCACTTGCCTTGGTGAAGAAGTTGGTCGGCTTTGACAACTCGATATAGCTGGATCCTTTGTTAGCGATTTTGGTTGATCTGTGTGATCTGAACTTAAACAAGAATGCAACAAATCACATATATAACCATAAATACAAAAATTCAGTAGAAATAATACTTCATTTCATTAATATCAAATACTGAAATATGCTCACAAACATAATGGAAATAAACTAGCTTAGGCGATGGTAGGTTATCTCTGAGAAGAGATGTGGTGGCTACATGCCTTTGAACTATGTTACAATAAGTCTCAAAGGCCTATTTATTATTAAGAAACAATGGAAAACCCTAAACATCCAAAAACCTAACCCTAGGAGATGAAGCGCCAAAATTGTGGGCCCCGTTTGGGTAAATTGGTACATCAACTTCCTAGGGTCGTAACTTTGGCATATGATCTCCATTTGGCTATCATAATACCACGTTTCAAATATCTCAAAGAAGTGGTCGAAAAAAAAACTAGTTAGCCAATTTATATGTATTTGGTCTCTTTGTTTTCCTTAAAAATTTTGTTCAGTGCCTCAAAAAGGCTCTGGAAGTTCAGGACCAGAAGAAATGCCAAAAATAGTAAATTGTGCTACAATTAAGGAAATTGAAAAACTGAAAGAAACAGTGTTTTGGTTCTAAGTGGAATAGGTAGGTGGCCGCCAATATCACCTGGATTAGTCCTCCCCTCTTAGGAAGCAATGGTCCCCATTGTGTTGAGTGCCTCCATGAGATGGGGAAACTTCTGCTGAACTTGGTCCATGGTGAGCCACTTGCCTTGGTGCAGGAGTTGGCTAGCTTTGACAACTTGATATAGTTGGATCTTCTATTGGCGAGTGTTCTTGGTCTATGTGTCGAGGATCCGATCAGTTGTGGCTTGTTCCATGCATTTTGGGTTTAGCTCTATTGTTGTGAGTTGCTTTGCAATGTTAGATGTCTCCAACAATAGTGTAAAGTATGGCCAAAGATGGTCTAAATTGAACACTAGGTGCAAACAAAGGAACCGTGGAATGTTGAACTTGAAGGCATTGTCCCCTACAACCTTGGTGATGGTGAATGGACTATATCGGAGCAGGCGAAGCTTGTGGTGGGGTACAATGAAGCACTCCTTTTGCAAATTTAACCAAACTTTGTCACAACTTGGAACCTATGTAGCACCTGATGCTGATCATGGCGCTACTTGTATTTAGCATTGCCTCTGTATATATCATGGACTAGTTTGTGGATGTGTTGAATGCACTCAATGAAGTTGTTAGCCTTGTTGGCTTCGAACTGGACATGGGTTGAATCTTCCTTAGTAGCTACAAATGGTATGGCCACATCAATGGGACATAATGGCTGAATTCTTGGCCCTACCTGAGATGGGTTGTGGCCTGTTGACATGTGTAGAGCAATGTTGTAGTTGTGTTGACCATAGGGGAGGCTTTCATCCCATGTGTGTTGATGCTTCTAGTTGTACATGCACAAAATGTGTACAGTCATCATGTTGATGACTTCTATTTGGCCATCAGTTTGGGGATGGAAAGTTGTGGACTTAGTGATTTTGGTATCTAACATCGACCAGAGACTTAACCAAAATGCACTTAGGAATTTGTTGTCCTGATCTGAGACAATGGACTATGGGATCCCAAAGTGTACCCGCACTCGCTCAAAGAAGATCTTAGCAGCAACCTTTTCTAGGATACTCTTCTTGTAGGTCATCATAATGGCCATCTTAGAGAATCTATCGATGACCACGAAAACACAGTCATTGTCGTTCTTAGTAGAAAGAAGGCCCGACATGTAATCCATGGAGATGGATTTGCAAGGTCGACTAGGAGTAGGAAGAGGAGTATATAGGCCTTGACTCTTTATGGTTGTTTTGTAAATGATACAGAAAGTGCAGGATGTGATGTACCTCCCAACATCTTAATGAAGTTTTGGCCAATAAAAATACTTCTGCAGTACTGCCATTTTTTTTATCTACTCCAAAATGTCCAATGACTCGACTATAGTGCTCTCCCAAATCATCTTGGCACACTCGCTTGAAGGAACACATATGTGTTCGAGGTGGCATAAAATTGCATCCTAGAGGTGAAAATTTGGAGCTTTCTTACCTTCTAGGAGTGTCTGGCATGTGCTGTCGAATTCTGGATCACTTTCATAAAGATGCGGCCACTCTGAAGTGTCGTTCCCACGGTGGTTCGCTGAGGCAATCTGCAACATTATTGGTGCTCCCCTTCTTATACTTAATGTTCGAATGGAATTTTTGCAGTTATGTGGACCATTTCTGATGGCGATCATTCTACAACTTCCCTTGTGTCTGTCTGAACTGCAGGGGTCGGTGGTCTATATGGATGACCGTATCCTTCCCCATAATGCAATGGTTTCATTAATGTAAATCCTACACAATGGAATACATTTATTTGTCATAGGTGGGATACTTTCAGACTGTGTTTGAAATTTTCTCACTAAGGTAAGCCACGGGGTGCCCCTATTGAGTAAGAACTGCACGAATAACATAATCAGAGGCATCTATCTCAATCTCAAAGGGTTGTTGCAAGTCTGGTAATGTGAGCACTGGTGCAGAGTAGAGGCACTGCTTCAACTCGGCAAATGCCTTATGTTTGGTTTTGGAACAAAATAACTTCGTTTTTGCTCCATGCCCGGTGACTTGACTTAAAGGCCAAGTGATATGAGAGAACCCCAACACAAACCTGCGGTAGAAATTTGCAAGGCCGAGAAAGTTGTGGAGCTCTGTTAGAGTGGTTGTGGCTAGCCAATCTCGAGTGATTTGTATCTTGGCTGGGTCCACATGCGCATCCTTCTCATCAATGATATACGCCAGATATTGAACCTAGGTCATGTCAAAAGTGCATTTCTCTAGATTGGCACACAACATGTGTTGTCGCATTGTTTGGAGGACTTGTCGAAAATGGTGGAGGTGCTCTTGCCAACTCTGGCTGAAAATCAAGATGTCATCTAAGTACACCACCATGAACGCATTGGTGAAGGTTCGTAAGATGTCATCCATCAATCTCATGAAGGTTATGGGGGCATTCATCAACCCAAAAGGCATGACTAACCATTTGAAAGGGCCTTCCTTGGATTTAAAGGTAGTCTTCCACACATAAGAGGGTTCGAGAGGCACTTGGTGATAACCAAACTTCAATTCAATATTGCTGAAATATTTACCCCCCTTGAGGTGGTCTACAAGGTCATCAATCCATGGGATTGGGTACCTATTACAGACTATGATCTTGTTCAGCACCAGATAGTCAATATAGAGTCTCCATGTCCCATCCTTCTTTTGTACCAATACAATTGGGCTCCCACAGGGTGATGAGCTTGGCCTGATGTGCCCTTTCTGAAATAGCTCTTGAATCTACCTCTTAATCTGATCATTCACTAGAACGGAGCATCGATAGATCGATTCATTCGGTAGAGGCATGCTCGTGGTCAGATCTATGGAGTGCTTGACCTGACAGTGCAGAGGTACCCTCATAGGTGAGGCGAGAATGTCCCTGTACTCCTCCACGACTGTATACATCTATTGTTGCTATGCGAAGGAGCCCTATTTTGGAGTCATGGCCATAATCTTCTTTGCTTGAGGATGAATCATAAGGAAAGAAAATTTCCTGCTCTATGAAATGATCTTACTGCATTGCTTTGTAAAGATCAAAGAGATGGTGGTAGGCGGGGCTAGCTTCGGTATCTTGTACAACTTATCACCCAAAGTAATAATCACAAAGCAAGGTCTAGTCTCATATACAACATGTCGCTTCCACAAGTATGGTTGTACAAATAATACATCACAAAATTCAAGAGGAACAACATCACACAATACCTCATCCATGAAGGGCTTGATGTTGTAAGGAAGGCAACACTGCTGACTGACGCGGAGATCTCATCCTTGGTGAAGCCACCCGATGTTGTATGGTTGCAAATATGTTGTATTCGGTAGACCCATCTGCTTCATGACCTCTGCTGAAATGAGGTTCTTTTGGCTCGCACTGTCAGCATTGAACTGCAGCGGAGAACCCTTCACCCACATCTGTGAGTGGAAGAGGCTTTCCTCCTCCTCTGGATTTTCAGGCTCATACTTTTGGATCTTTGAGATGGTAACAATAGCATTAGGCTTCGTGTTAATGACTTTATTCGCTTTTTCATTCCCCTTGTCGAGTTCTGACTCAAAGTCAAAACATGCGTCTAATTCGGAAGCCTTCAACTCGACCACCTATGATTGCTTGGCCCAATAGTCACTTGTGTTGTGAGTGGAGCTCTTGTGGAACTCACACCATTTTCCATGTCCTTATTTGTCTTCATGGTGTTTTTTTTCTTGTGGCTTTGGTGGGTTGTTCTAGGTCACCTCACCTTGGCTTTGTCCTTTTCTCTATGGTTTGGGGGTGCCTTTCCCTTGCTTCGGATTCATAGATCCAAAGTCTGGCTTATTATGTTTAAACTTCTTCTCAATCTTGACATCATATTGGTAGGATGTGTCGAGTGAGGAGATGTCTAGGAACTCCGTCTCATCCTAGATGTATCTGTGTAGATAGCTACAGTACTTGAGTACCAAATGTCACTTAGAATCCTTGATACCCAACTTCCTGCGAAGGGTATGAAAAAAATTGGTAAACTTTGGCACATCTTGGTCCCTTACCTCCCACAGTGTGGTCTAATTTATGTATTTATCCTCTAAGATCCCAACTAGATAGTACTACTCCTTGATGGCATCCCTGGATGAATTCCAAGTGGGTGCGGCTGAAAATAGTGATGGTGTACTTTCATCCTTCTTCTCATTGTAGGTTTCCCACCAGTCCTTGACGTGGGGAGCGTCTTTGAGAAGTGAAAAAGTAATATTTTCCCAACTGGAAAAATCATAAAAATAAAAATATTCTTCTAGCAGATTTAAACTTTTATCTACGACGTCCGCATCTATCTAACCTTCAAATATGGGGATGTCAAATTTAACTTCTATAGTAAATGGTGTGACTCTTCCAGAGTGGCTGTTGGAAGAAGATGTGTCGCCTTTGGGTAGCCACTGAAGGATTTGGGCAAAGTTTCCCATCATCGCGTCCCTCTGTCGCTGAAGGGATTCTTGGAGAAATATTTTGAAAAGATCTCCTGCACCCCCATACTTCTTCTCTTCCGCCATGGGAGGATGTCGGGATTTGTGAGGCTATTCTTGCAAAGGTTCGACCATTTCAAGTGCGAACTCCTTATATCTTGACATCGGGACATGCAAGGAAAAACAGAGAAAGAGAAGACCACTCTGATACCACTGATCTGAACTTAAACAAGAATGCAACAAATCACAGATATAACCATGAATATAAAGGTGCAATAGAAATAACACTTCATTTCATTAATATTAAATATTTAAATATGCATAAGAACATAATGGAAATAAACTAGCTTGGGCGATGGTAACTTATCTCTGAGAAGAGATGTGGTAGCTACATGCCTTTGAACTATGTTACAATGAGTCTCAAAGGCCTATTTATTATTGAGAAATAATGGAAAACCCATCGAAAAACCTAACCATAGGAGATAAAGTGACAAAATTGTGGGCCCCGTTTGGGTAAATTGGTACATCAACTGCCCAGGGTCATAACTTTGGCATACGATCTTTGTTTGGCTATCATAATACCTTGGTTAGGAGATCTCGAAGAGAAGGCCAAAAACAAACAAATACTATTGTATGGGACTTTTTCGGTCTCTCTATTTTCCCTAAAAACATCGTTTAGGGCCTCAAAATAACTTCGGAAGTTCGGGACGTGAAAAACTGCCAAAAATAGTAAATTGTGCTACAATTAAGGAAACTGAAAAACTGAAAGAGACAGTTTTGGGGGTCCAAGTGGAATAGGTGGGTGGCCAAAAATATCCACCTAGATCATTGTGTGTTCATGATACTATCAGCTGTGGCCTTTTTGATGCAGCTTGGGTTGAGGTCTATTGGTGTCAACAACTCAACAATGCTTAATGTGTCCAACATTGGGGGAAAGTATGGTTGCAACCAATCCACACTGAATATTAGCTGTAGGCCAAGGAATGGTGGAATGTTGAGCTCGAAGTAATTCCCCCCTACAACCTCAGTGATGGTGTAAGGCCCATATCGGGGCGAGCGAAGATTGCAGTAGGCCACAGCGAGGCACTCCTTCTACAAATGTAACCAAACTTTGTTGCCCACCTGAAACTTGTGTGGCACCCGATGTTCGTCATGGTGTTGTTTTTACTTAGAATTTTCTCTATCTAATATGTGATGGACCTGCTGGAAGATGTGCTGAATACGTCCAATGAAGCTATTAGCTTTTTCGACTTTAGACTGGACATGATCTGAATCTGCCTCAGTAGCTGCAAGTGGTATGGAAACATCAATGGGACATGTCTTTTCTGGATCCACTGTTATACCTTCCTTGGAAATAACATGTCTCAAGTAATGTACCTTTGTCTAAAAGAATTTTCATTTGATAAGATTGGCATACAATTGATGTTGTCTTAGAAATATCAATACTGCTATTAAGTTTTCAACATTCTCTTCCTCATTCTTAGAATATATCAAGATGTCATCAAGGAATACAATAAGAAACTTGTCGAGATAAGGACACAACACACAATTCATCAAGCGCATAAAAGTAGTTGGAGCATTAGTCAAATGGAAAGGAACTACAACGAACTCATAATTCCCATACCTGGTCCTGAAATTTTTCTTGTTTATGTCCTCTTCCTTAATGCGTACCTGGTGGTATCTTGATCTCAAGTCAATCTTAGAGAACATTTTTTCTCCCTTCAATTGGTCAAACAAGTCATTAATTATCGACAATGGATACATGTTCTTGATGGTCACCTTCTTCAAATGCTTGTAATCGATGCATAACATGGGAGTACCATCCTTCTTCTTCAAAAACAACACTAGTGCACCCCACAATGATACACTTGACCTAATTTATCCTTTTTCAATCATTTCCTTCAGCTGCAAATTTAACTCTACTAACTCTATAGTGCCCATTCTGTATGGTGCCTTCGATGTTGGTGTTGCCCCTGGTACCAACTCAATAGAAAAATCCACTTCCATGTGAGATCAAAACCATGAAATTTATGCTGGAAATACATCCTGAAATTGCTACAAGATCGGGTACATGTTCAATACCTTTGCATCCTCATCCTCCTTACCTTTATCACTAGAAATATGCATTACAAATAGCAGACACCCTTTTCTACGACTGTGTTTTTCTTGCATAGTTTTCACCATTCTAACTGATGTTTCCTTCTTATTACCCTCCAAGATTCTTTGTTATCCATTGTCATCCAAACACACAATGGCTTTGTCATAACATTCCACATTAGTCTTGTGAAGATATGACCAATCCATGCCCAAAATCATATTGTATGATCCCAACGAAATTACATTCAAATGCGTTGATGTAGGCATACCATTCAACTCAAATGCACAAGCTCTTACCCAATCATGAACTCTTTTCTTTATACATGTAGCCAAATGCATTAACTAATATTATGCATGTATTTATTTATTCAAACCACACTTATCCACCAAGTCAAGGTTAACATAACTATAAGTAGACCCATGGTCAATCAAAATAGAAACACCTTGATCACAAAGCTTACCGTCCATCTTTATAATAAGTTCCTAGTGGTTCACATTCTTTCTATCCAATGCTACATAGATACGAGGAATACTATTCCCAACATCCTCAACAATCTACACCTCTTGTGCAATTTACATATGAGGCCTATCACCCCGATAGTATAGACAATATCTCTTGAGATTCTCCTTACCACATATCCAACATTGTAATAGTATCATACCATCACCTTTATTTTGTTTGCCTCTAGGCTATGACCCATGTCCCTGTCTAACTACGTTGAAAGTCTTGTAGGGAACAATATTATCTTTCTCACCTGTATCCTGGGGTCTTGTTCTTTTCGGCTACCATTTACCTTTAGCTTTGTATTTCCCTTTCCAATCTTGTTGAGACTCTATCTTGAGCTTTCATTGTTCATAACAATGCTTCAACTTACCAATGAATTATTCAAGTGACTGACGCTCATCTTATTCAATCTAATCTCTAAATGCTAATGGTAATCAAATGAAAAATATCTAAAAGTTGGCTTTCTCATCATTACGATATGGTACATACCTCAATAACTCCATGAACTTGTTCATGTACTCATCATCTGCCATCAATCCCATATTTATCTCATAGAATTCCTTAACTTTGATGTCATAGTACCTCTCTGACAAATATTTCTTCTTGAAATGTCTCTTGAATTCATGTCAACTCAAGTCTTTTGTCCTGATGTCTCTAACCGAATTCACATATTCCCATCATATGTATGATTTCCCTTTGAGGCTGAAGATAGCTATTTTTGCCTTCATATTCTCTGTGTAATCATGTAGGTAGAATATCACCATGTTAAATATCACCTCATGCACGAAACATATCACCATGTTAATGTATGCATAACAAAATATAAACTCTGACATGCATAACAAATTCATAACCAACATATACTCATGACAAATACATCCAACAACAACACCATCAACCTTCACATGGCGACACAACTGTAATAATGACCACCACCATGGAAGAAAACAAGCACATGTACCACAAGCATAAAGAACACATATGAAACTGACATGTATGCATGACCAACACACTACCCATCCAGTCCAAGGGGTGAACCATGATTTGATACCACTCTGTAACACCCTCCTCCCACATTTACCCAAGCGAACTGGTCTGCTCGTGTAAACATGTGACAAGAGGATACTATGATATGATTCAAATTCCCATCTATAGTTAATGAAGTGGAACCGACAAAACAAAACCAATTTGACCTTCCTCAAGAGCTACAAACCCTTCAGGCAACCAACCCTTCTAGGAGCTTAACCCCTGAGACAACTTGTCATTTTGTTGATTTGGACCCTCAGATGCTTCCATGACAAGGCATGCATGCGATTGAGGCCTTCTAGTCACACCCACAACAAGGCATGCCAACCATTGTGGACTTTTTCAGGTAGTTATGAGCCAGTGACTCCAGATTCTAAGCCACTTTTTCAAGGCTAGGTCTCAAGCCTTTGCCCAAAACTTTATGATACTTTTGGAAATGATACATAACCATGAAATCAAACTACTAACATAAGAATTTGATCAAGGACTTGACCAGACTCCTACTAGCCATGAAAGATATTTTTTCAAAAGTATCACAAATATGTAATCTACAGGTCATAATAACATATATGAGCAAGGGATCTCATACTTATCTCAGATTTGTAAAGAAGCATTGATGCCTTATCACAATACATGAATTATCATCTATTAGGTCATATATTCATTGTTCATCATTTTATAATCAACACATGATGAGAGCCATACATTAAGTATGACATTAAACATACTCATAACCAACATATAACCAACAGGAGAAAAAAAGGATATAACAACCACAAAATCCACATATGAACAAGTGCATTTACGCACGAAATACCAAAGGAGAATGAAATCTTATTGATGAATGCATGTGCCAACCAAGTCAGGGACTTCTACAAACCACCCGACCATATACTGGGATGAACCAATCTTTCTGTCATCCAATCACCCTCGTGCCATATTGCAAGCATAAATGTGGGACTCATCACAAAACCA
The DNA here is from genome assembly GCA_031772625.1 of Pinus tabuliformis. NCBI lineage: Eukaryota > Viridiplantae > Streptophyta > Pinopsida > Pinales > Pinaceae > Pinus > Pinus tabuliformis. The sequence goes on along the minus strand of CM062809.1, from coordinate 840,556,322 downwards.
ACTAGGTCCTGCTCAGGATTTACCATATATCCCGCCAAGGGATTCAAAGGCCCAAAACCTTCATCAATACCACCAAGATTTACTGCAATCCAACCAAATCACAAGACTTTAAACAAGCATGGATGCCTCTTAATCTCCCCAGCTAAACCATGAGGATTTTTTCCATCTCCACTCTCTAGGCTTTACCGTGTATCCCACCATAACTGGTCAAGGGATTCCTAGGCCTAACGAGGGAATGCACCTCTAGGATTTACCATGTATCCATTACTACTCAAGGTATTCCTAGGCCTAACAAGGCTTCATCCACCAAGCTTTACCATGTATCCTGCCATTACTGGTTAAGGGATTCCTAGGCCTCATGAGGAGGTTCACAATCAGGATTTACCATGTATCTCGCCATTACTGATCAAGGGATTCCTATGCCTTGTGATTTTTCCTGAGAACACCCCACTCAATTTTGATACCATCTCACAATCCATCTCAACAAAATACAAGAGAACCCACCACAGTTTGGCTATTCGGAAATGACAAGGCAAGGTTGAAATCCTCTATCACAGCTGGCATGACCCATGCCAATGACAACAAGAGAATTGAATACACACATGAAAATTGATACCTATAAGTAATCTCATTGTAGCCGCTTGATCCTTCTCTTGCTTGCTTGATCTTTTCTTCCCTTGGCCTTCTTTGCTCTTCCTTTGCTTTTGTTGATCCAATACTAGAATTCTCTAAGAATTCTCTAAGTGTCCAAGAGTGAGAGAGAGAGATGATCTGATTGAGAAAATTAGTTTTGCTATGCTAAAATTACTTTTTAGAATATATTAAAAGTTCTTGAGGGATTATCAAATTATTTGCAAGTTTAAACATGGGTTTTTAAGTGTTTTTACATAAATTTTATGTGCAAATTAACATAAACATATGACTAAACAACAACATATAACAAACATAAACATCACCATAAATAGTATCACAATAGCACGTGATGAAGGAGTTCACCCCTCTTGGGCTACATCTCCCTAGTCCCACTTCCAATGACTTGGCCCTCTCTATTATGCTCAAAAGTGTGAATACATCAGTTTACAATGCTCAGAAAGCTCTGAAACCTATTCCAATGGCTCCAGAATGCCCAAAATTTCCTGTGTAGCCTCTTTTTGCTCCTGATTTGGTCAAAAACTAAAGAAGTTATGTCCTTTCCCAATATTCTGCTAATCGCACCACAAATCCCCCAAAATCCAACACCATCCTACAATTTTGCCCCAAATCACGCTAATAAAGCGACAATTTAACAAAAAATCAGGCGAAATTGTCGAACGTTTTAAATGTCCGCTAATGCCTAAATTCTGATAAATGTGGACAGGTGGGGGGCCACGTGCCCAAGGATAAGGCCAATGGCCCACCCCCACTAGTCGGGCCCACGTACTTATCTCCGCAGGTGGTCATATGTGGATGGTGTAACCAAGGGTTGGCCCTACCTTGAATTGTCGTGCTATTAAAATTCAAATAGAAACCGCACCCATAATGGTTAAGAAACACTCCATTTGCGAATTGGAAAAGGTGTTAGACTTGTGTTGGGAGGTCGTGGGCTCGACCCTTGCTGCCTTTGCCCATACTTGAACCATAATTTTGGTGGCCTCTCGAGCTTGCACGTGGCAGCCTTTAGTTGGGCCATGTGTAAGCCTATGGTTGGCCATCAACCAACCAATCAAAAACGCAAAATTTAGTACAATAAAAAAATGACACTTGCCAACCTACCATTTGTCGTAAGAGCCTATTGACTAGTAAAAATACCACATAGACCAACCCAGTCAGCGCCACGTTAGCATTACAGACTGTTGACTGGGTTGTCATATTTTGCAAAAATTTGCCTGTTTTGGAAAGCGAATAGAACATGATTATGGGAGAATATGGTGTTTGTTTCAGTGGAAATGAGTTGCACTAGATTCAGGATGATGAGCACTACGCTGTCGTCCAAGTTCCACACCCATCTGACAACTTTGAATTTTGAGCTTTTTTTTTGAGCACCTGATCATTCCTCCCCACAGGAAGCCCTTTGGACCCCACAAGATCCCTTTCAGTTGTTGAGCACGTAAGGGTGCAGTTCCGTCACCTTTCCAATATGGATCCATTTGGCCTTTGAAGGATTTGTTCCCTTGAGCCCCACTAGAAGGTAACCCACATTCCCTTGTTTTGAAGACCTTGTTGTTTTGTCAAGAATAGTGTCTTATTGTAGTTCATCAAAGTATTCAGGAGAAAAATCCTCAAAGGAAGGAGTTTTGGCATTTTCTCCTTGATCTTAAATCAAAGGAGGCTCATACAACCTTGAGCTCTCAACATTAACAACAACATAAATTTCCATATATGAAGGCAAATCCAACCTGAAGGCATTGTTACCAATATTTTCAAAAATTCTGAATGGACCATATCTAATTGGTTTTAGCTTTTGACCTTCTCCATGGAGCCTCTCTTTGCTAATGTGAAGCCAAACTTCATCACTGAATTGGAACTTGTGATCTACACAATGCTTGTCATGCCTTGCTTTGTACTTGCATTGGCTGTTTTCAAGTTGTTCTTGAACTCTTTGGTGTACCAACTAGATTTGTTCAATGAACCTTCTTGCTTTGTTTATGTCACTATGATCATCAATAGCAACATCTTTTCCAAAAATGAAATCCAAAGGAGACTAAGGCAAGTATCCCAAACATGCCTCTAATGGCGATGTTTTAGTTGACCTGGCCCGGTTGTAAGCATGTTGAATATAGTGGAAATGTTCATCCCACAACTTAGGATGCTTGCTGAAATACCCACGAAGAAGATGTATCATTGTCTTGTTCACCACCTCTATTTGACCATTTGTTTGTGGATGAAATGTTTTACTCTTTTTCAATTTGGTGTCCATGAATCCCCACAATCTTTACCAAAAATTCCCAACAAAGCGAGAATCTCGATCACTAACAATGGATGTGGGAAATCCAAAATGCACCCATACATTCTGAAAGAATAACAGAGAAGTTTATTCAGCTGTAATTTTCTTTTTACATGGCATCAAAATACATATTTTACTGAACCTATCCACAACTACATACAAATAATCATGAGCTCTTTTTGACAATGGAAGACCTCCTACAAAATGCATAGAAACATCCTCCCACTATTGTGAAGGAACCAGAAGTGGTGTGTACAATCCTAACTTCCTATTGCTAGGATTACTGACTGCACATAATGAACTTCCTTTAATAAAATGTGACACACTTTCACGCATACAAGGCTAATAAAAATACCTCTGTAAATGTGCCACCATCTTGCTTACACCGAAATGACCAGCGATAAGAGAAGTATGTGCCTCTCTTATGATGTTGACTCTTTCTCCCCGTGGAATACAAAGCTTGCTAAAATGGTACAACAAGTTATCATGCAAATGATAATCCAATTCCTCTACTTGGTTACCTTGACTCAAGCTTGCATAAACATATTGAAAGTCATTGACTAATGCATATTGCTCAATATAACTTTCATGCAAAAAACAATTATGCTTAGGTAAAGTAGTTGCACTAATAATAGGCCTAGAAAGCATATCATCAACTTTATTGTAGATACCTTTCTTACACCTTATTACCAAGTGGAATTGTTTAACAAAATTCATCCATCAGATGTGTGTTGATTGTTGCAACTTAGATTGATATTGCAAGTATTGCAATGGTTGATGATCAGTTTAAATGGTTGTTTAATTACCCATCAAGTAGTGTTTCCACTTTTTCACACTTTGCACCAATGCATACAATTCCTTGTCATATGTAGGATAATTAATCACTACATCATTGAAAGTTTCTGAATTAAAATAGATAGGCTTACCATGTTGCATGACGACTGCACCCATGGCGTAGTCACTAGCATCAGTCTAGATCTCAAATGACTGTCTCAAGTCTAGAAGTGCAAGTACTGGAGCTGAACTAATCTTTTCCTTCAATGCATCAAAGGCCTTTTGTTGTTTGCCTCCCCTTTGAAAAACTTTTTCACACTAGTCAATGCATGCAATGGAGCTGCTATAGAAGAAAAGTTAGCAATGAATTTCCTCCAATATTGGGTTGCTCCCAAAAAGCTTCTTACTTTAGTAACTGTCTTGGGCCTTGGCCAATTCAAAATGACATCAACCTTAGAGGTATCTATTTTAGCTCACCTGCTCCTGAACAATATGAGCGAAGTAAACTAAAGATTTTTTTCCAATCTCACAGTTTGACATATTTAAATACAACTATTCTTTCTTTAAGACATCAAGTAATTTTCTCACATGCATGACATGTTCATCACGAGATTTACTGAAAATTAAGATGTCATATAAGTAGAATATAAAAAACTCATCAAGAAATGGCCTTAACACATCATTCATCACACGCATGAAGGTAGCAAGAGCATTACATAAACCAAAAGGCATAACTAACCATTCAAACAAACCTTGTTTTGTTTTGAATGTTGTCTTCCAAATGTTGCCTTCAACATTTCTAATTTGATGGTAGCCACTCCTTAAGTCCAAATTAGTAAAATACTTTGCATCTTTCAATTGATCAAGTAAATCATCTATTCTAGGCAGTTGGGTAACATTTATTTACCGTAATCTTGTTCAATGCACAGAAGTCCACACACATGCACCATGTTCCATCCTTCTTTAGAACCAAAACAATAGGTGAACCAGATGGTGAAGAACTTGGCATGATGATCCCTTTATCCAACAACTCTTGAATTTTATTTTTAATTTCTGTACTTTCCATCACTGACATCGTGTACATGCGAATGTTAGGAAGAGGACTATCTTGCTGCAACTCTATCTCATGTTGGATTCCTATCTTGGGAGGCAATCCTTTTGGTTCCTGAAACATCTCATCATATTGGTTAACATCATCAACCAATTCATATTTAAATCTTAAATCACAACCTTGAAAAGCTTGATTATCAACATCATTCTTGGGTTTGATCATTAGAAGCACAAAATTATTACTTGAATTCACTAGTCTTTTCATATGCCCTGCATTAACAAGTGAAAGATTTAGTTTCTTGCTATGAGATTTCACAATATATTATACTCCATATTTGATCAGATGGTATTTGTTTTCATGTCTATGGAAGATAGCTTTTATGTCGTAGAGATACGCGCTGCCCAAAACTATACCACATATGTCTAATGGCATAACATCAAGCTCCACTTCAACTATGAAATTTGTAGTAATGTCGAATTTCAGTTTACACTTTCTAGTTACTTGCAATTATGCATTGTCACAGACCCATCCTAATGGATATGGTTTATGATGTGGAATGGTTTCCAAGTTTAAACTTTTGAAAATAATTTCAAAGATGAGATTTGATTGAGAGCCACTATCAAAAAGAGTATCAATTTTTCTATGTTTTGAGATCACCCTTATCTGAAAAATTTCTATCCTCTTCTTTTCATTTGGAGTTTCAATGTGTGAATTTGAAGTATTGGTGATAGAAATGGATTCTTTTCCTTTCATACTCATGGCTGTAATTTTAGTTTCATCGCCCGAATCAGATCCCAAATCCTGTTGAGTGGCTGCAGTGTCTTTTGTTTCCGCTTGTTGTTGAATTTCTTTGGTTTCATTTCGGGATGAAGATTCCAACAATGAGCTTCATCATGACCCTCTTTGGAAAAATGATCGCATGTTAATTTCTCTCCTTCCTTTTTAATAGATGCATTTTTCTTTCCCTTCTCTTTGAAACCATTTTCTTTTCCTTTACACTTAAATGGAATTTTACTACCCTCTTCTGGAGTGTTTTTCCCTCTTGCCTCAAGATGAGTGACTTTCACACACACCTCATCTAGATTATTGGTATTAAACATTAGGATAGCATGCCTAAGGTAACTGTGTAATCCCCCTATGTACTTCAACAACGTGTCTTGTGATTTCAAATCTACACCTAACACTAGAGACCTTTTTCTAAATTCTTGGTTGTAGTCTTGCACATTTTTACCTTTAAGTTGTCTAAAGTTCTGCCAATTCATGGTGCCTTTCTGGATATAATCTAGAAGGTAGAATTGTCTTTTCATTGTAGTAATGAAATTAGACCAAGAAATCGAGATATTACAGTCTTTTTTTATCTCTTCTTGTGTCTTTGATTCCCACCATACTAGTGTTGCACCCTCCATCCTCAAGAGAGCTAATTGAATCTTTATTTCAGCCTCTTGAAGGTTTTGAATTCTGCATTAGACCTCCAACTGACGAACCCAATTGTCAAGCTTCTCTACATTCACTTCACCATTATACATGGGCAGTTTAACTTTAACATCAAGTTTTAATAAGGGTGATTTAATGACTCCTTTTGAGGTATGTTGATGAGTATGAGTAAGGGTTGTGTTAGTGGAAGAGGGTGAAGATGATTATGAAGAAGAAGATGAAGAAGATGGTGGAGAGGGTGGAGGTTTACCTCCATTTCCATTAACTCCTCCTCCTGAAGAACCTTCTCCTTTCGAATGTTTGGAGCTTTCACCTTGCAATCTGGTATTCCTCTCTTCATAGAGGACCTTCACAATCTTTGTCATATCAAAGAAAGCCTTCTTGAAGACCTTCTCATCCTATGTTAGGTTTGTAGGTTCTCCTTCATGAGACATGCTCACTAGAGTCTCAACTGTAACTTGAGGAAGAACTGGTGGTGGAGATTGTGGAAACCTTGCCCTCCTTCCCCTTGACCTAACTTCAGGGCTTTAAACCAGCTCCCCTTCTCCTCTCTTAGTTTTAACCTTGTAAGCATGACATTCACTTACAAATAGTTAAATTCTTCTTGCACAAATAAAACCAAGAGATCTGATACCAAACTCGATATGATTGAGAAAATTAGTTTTGTTGTGCTAAAATTCCTTTTCAGAATATATTAAAAGTTCTCGAGGGATTATGAAATTATTTGCAAGTTTAAATATGGGTTTTTGAGTGTTTTTATGTAAATTTTATGTGCAAATTAACATAAACAAATGGCCGAACAACAACATATAACATACATAAATGTCACCATAAATAGTATCACAATAGCACATGATGGAGTTCACCCCTCCTGGGCTATGTCTCCTTGGTCCAACTTCCAATGGCTTGGCCCTCTCTATTATGCTCAAAAGTGTGAATACATCAATTTACAATACTCAAAAATCTTTAAAACCTATTCCAATGGCTTAAGAATGCCCAAAAATGCCCGTGTAGCCTCTTTTTGCTCCTGATTTGATCAAAAATTGAAGAAGTTATGGCCCTTTGCAATATTTTGCTAATCACGTCGCAAATTCCCCAAAATTTGGCAGCATCCTACAATTTTTCCCCAAAATGCATGAACAAAGCGACAATTTCACCGAAAATCAGGTCAAACTATCATACACTAAAAATGTCCTCTAACGCCTAAATTCCGGAAAATGTGGACACTTGGGGGACTGCGTGTCATGGGCTAAGGCCAATGACCCACCCCCATCAACCGGTCCCCTGCACTGCTCTCTGTCAGTGGTCATATGTGGGTGGTGTAACCAAGGGCCGACCCCCATGGGCTGGCCCTACCCCCAATTGGCGCGCTATTAACATTCAAATAGAACATGTGCCCATAATGGTTAAGAAACATTGTAATGACGTATTGGTAGAGGCGTTAGACTTGTGTTGGGAGGTCAAGTGTTCGACCCCCACTTCCTTTGCTTGGACTTGAACCATAATTTTGGTGGCCTCCCAAGCTGCCACGTGGTGGCCTCTAGCTGGGCCACATGTCATCCTGTGGTTTGCCACCAACCAACCGATCAAAAACGCCAAATTTCTTCCAATAACAAAATGACACTTGTTAGCCTACCATTTGCCAGAGGAGCCCATTGACCAGTCAAATTACCACATAGACTTGCCCAGTCAGCACCACGTCATCAGTACGGACTGCTGACTGGGCTGTCACATTTTGCAAAAAATCTCATGTTTAGGAAAGTGAACAAAACATGATTCTTGGAGCATACAGTATTCATTTTGCACAAAATGAGTTGCGCTAGATTTAGGATGACGAGGACTATGTAGAGTCATCTAGGTTCGATACCGAATCGACAACTTTGAATTTGAGCTATTTTTTCTTAGCACCTGATCAAGAGAGTAGAGAGCTTAGCTCCAAAATTAAACTAAAAAAAGGTACCTATTGTCCTTTGAGATAACTCTAGGTCAATTAGTTATGCCAAAGCATCTATAATGTTTTGTTGTTTTGAATTATTGGATGACCAGTGAACAATTTATAAATAGGCGCTTTAAACTCAAATAGGTTTACAAGTAAAATAAAAGGTTGTTCTTTAACTGCACATAGTTAATTTGAGTTTAAATGGGTGGAAAAGTAGAGCATAAAGAAGTATAATTCATTTAATATTCAAACTGAATACTTAACAAACTATAAGAAGAATTTAAGAAAACAATGTTTTCTTAATAAACAAAATATAATTAAATTGTTACAGATATCTTATGTAATTTATAATTAAAGAGGAACTTACAATAACAAATAGTTCTGTAAATTATTCTCTTTTTATAAACACAATTTCACAGGGGATTCAAAATAAGACTGAAACTCAATCAGATTTTGCCCAGATTACTGTAAAAGACTTAATTTATATGAAGAAAACATAATGAATGAATAACATGAAATAAAAATTACTGAGAAACAGACCACATGAGATAAATCCAGAATCCTTTATTATTCCAAAAGAAATGCTCCAGCTTAGTACAAATATGCTTGATAGCTTTTTCAAGGGTTCAACCCATAATAACTCAAAGAAGGAGTTATTTATACGAAAACTTTGAAAAAGATCTATATCTGTTGGAACAACATACCAAAATAGGAAAAAATTACAAAAATATCACAATATTATAGGAACCGAGAAACTGCTGAAGAAGTCACTCTATCTTTTGGGAATTTGTTGATGATCTGGCCTGAAAAACTAATGAGATGTCATATTGTTAGGATCAGAAATTACTCAATTGTTTCACACAATTGATCCCATATTTCTTCACTTGGGATTTCCACATTCACCATCTTTCTAAATGTTTCATCCACTTCTGTGTACCTCTCGAAAGTTGGCTTGTTAAGGAACAGATGTCTAATTTCATGCTTAATGGTCAAATCAAACTCCAAGGCTTCAAGAAAGGCCTTCCCTCTTATTTGTCCTTTGATTCCTGCAAACTTGGCTCTGTGTACTGCAATAGTATACAACTTCTTACAACAATCTTCTAATTTTATCAACTTTTCATTTAGAGCTACCAATCCTAGTAGTCCTCTCTGATTTAAAAATATTAAATTTTGAATGAAACCTTTGGACAAAAATATCTAGGGTTTGACATTTTTTTTCTAACTGGTTAATCAATATCTTCTTTTTTAAGACGTTCTTAATTTCTAAGATAGTAGGTCTTCAAAGAAGCTTTCTATTCTTCTATTACTTCTCTGCATCTCGTAATGAGTCCTTTTTGTTCAAAAATTATTTGTATGGTTGGCCATACATCTGTCATAGATTGGTTGATGTGTGTCCAAATATATGCCTTGGCTTGGGTCAAAGTATCTTCCATTAGGGACTCACTTTCCAACTTCTAGATCTTAAGTTCTAATCTATGGGACTTCTACATCTCCTACACATACAAAGTATCATTCTTGAATTTATGCAATTATAAACTTTGAAATTTTTGTAGTAACTTCTCATTTTCCTGTTTCTATTTGTCCAATTCTTGAGATAATTTTGTTGGATCTGCTGCTGTTGATGTAGACTCAATGGTTGTTGATGATGAAATAGGCGTTGTACTTACAACTCCTATTGGGACTGTTGTGACTGGAACCATAGCAGGCTATGTTGCTTCTTTCTCCTTTAGTAATTGTTCAATATTCTCTTCCATTTTCTTCAGCTGTATATTTTTCTCAATGATAAGCTTGAGCATGTCCTCCTTTTTCTATTCATTTTCAGCTATGTCCTTTGTTAGAGGATCTTCTGTAGAGGGAAGCTTCCATTGTTTCTTTAATGCAACAATGTCTGCATATTTCTTTTTGAGGAGTAACTCTATAGCTTTGACACCTTTCGGATCATATCCTACTTTAATCACTAAGTCCTCCAGTGCCTTTATTCTGTTATCTTTGGCTAATGAAGAAATGTTTTCTATCTTGAGTTAAGATTGAACATTGGATAGGACAGTCCTAAGTTTGGAAAGAGACATAGCTGTAGTTGTCATGGTAGAAAACAACATCTCACTAGACTATCTGTGCATATCCATCTGGTCAATTGGATGGATTTGATTGACATCAAATGAAAATACAATATTTTTATAGTCTGATGGAGACCTAGGAAATGAGATTTGGGCTTGCAAGAAAGCCATCTGCATTCTTCCTTTCTCACTGTCGAAAGTAGAAAGAAGCCTATGCTGGGAAGTTGATGTTTGTTTCCAGAATTGGTTGTACACATTAGACTTCAAAGTCTCATTCTTCTGTTTAATTTCAAGGAACTCTGAGAATATGTTCTAATTATTTGAGGAACTGGTTCCTGTGGATTGAATGGTCTTTAGAGGTTCTCTAGAATGTGAAGTTGAAGGAGGAGTTCTTGGAACACTAGTTCCTGCTGATGTAGAATCTTCTGAATCTCTGAGATCAGTTATTAGGGGTTGATTTTCTTTTTTTGATGTTTTCAAGCCAAACTTTGGCTTCTTTTGTTGTAAAACTAATCCTTTTATAATCTCCTCAGTAGATAAAGTCTCCTCCCTCACTCTTTTCTGTTGCTTGATCTGAGCAACTGGACTCTATTCATTGGGGTTGGACAAAACTTGTTCATCTACCTCTTGAAGTGTCCCATCAACCCACTGATCTTGATTCATGAACTTTTCTATTTATGGTCTTGGAGCATGATTATAGGGAGTCATTTTTAATTCAACTCTCAAGGAAGAAATTATACCAAAACTGTCATAAGGCCAAGTAAAGCTAGGCTGGAAATTCATTTTCTTTAACAATGCATCTACCTCAATACCAGTTGATCTATTGTTGCAAATGAATGATCCAATCTTTGACTTGATTTTAAACTGAGATTTCCTTTTTCCTGACACAAAGTTCATATCATCCATGTTGATCATCTGCCAAATATATTCCAGAGAAAATATTCTCATAGGAACATACTTGGGCAGCTTATATGGTGCAATCTCACAACCATATACCCTTATCTCTGTATAGTTCTGGTATAAATACCAGTCACCAGTTTTAGTCTGCTCACTCAAGTGTAAAATCCTCTTTATTTTATCTCCAATCTTTGGCCCTGTTTGACTGTTGAGAAATTGTGCCACTAGATGTATGAATGTGGTCCTGACTATTTCAGTCCAATGAATCACTGATTGATCCACTCCTTGTTCATCCTATTTGTTAAGATTGATGGGAAAAATATCTCCCTACTGAAAGAGAAACATGTGGATAATTACATAGTTGTAGCTAAAAACTCCCTGTACAATAAGATTCATGAATTGTTCATGTATATTATCAGCCAGGAACTGACTGTAATTATACATGAATCCTAGTTGTTGATCTTTGTTGAAGATGGAAAGGAATCCAAGGATGGTTTCATCAATAGACTAGTCATCAGGATATCCTAACAAGTATGAAAGTAGAGAAATACAATGCCTAGAGTGTTGAAAATAGCAACAAGAAACGATAAAAATAGAATCCAGAATATTCCAATTTTAATTTGTCCTTGAATTAAAATTGTGAATCAAAATTCGAATTTAGTCTCACGAGCTGCTTGGAAATAATTAATTAATTCATTATGGATTAATTAGTTGGAGAAATTCAAGTTAGAAGTCTTTCTGAAGTCATGCAACAGTTATCCCTTAAATTAAGGAGATTATCCCTTAATTAAGGAGATAATATTGAGTTATATTTGAGTTGTAATTAGTTAACTCCGTTTACTGAGTTAAGTCAAATTAAATTAGTTCCAAAATGTTTGAGGAACTAATTGTGAGTTATCACTCAGTTGATGCATGCATGCACTCAACAAGTGTACTCTAGGTAACTGAATATTCCCTCATCAGAAACTCATGCATGTCTATTCCAAGAAAGACCCAGTTGAGCTAAATGTCAAGGACAATGTACTATCAGTTGCATGTTTTCTCCTATAAAGGAAACTCATGCATGTAGAAGGACTAAGGTTCCTTGAGGATTGCGCAGTTCTGACAGTGTGTTAGAGCAGTGTGTGAGAGCAGTGTTACACTGGGTGAAGGAGATCATCCCAGAGGTAACTGTGGAAGGGAATAGGAGATTGGAGGGCAGAGAGGAAGGCTTGTGAGAAGCCAGGTTTGCCTGTGAGCATCTAGGAGGATTGTACTGAGACCTGGCTAGCTGTGAGATCTAAGGCTTTGTATAATTCTAATGTATTTCCACCTTGTATGATAATACAGATAGTGGGGTTTTTAGCTGAGGCTTTCCCCTGAATATTTTCTTTGTTTCATGTGTATTGATTCTTCTTCTTCTGGTTATATGTGTTAAGCTCGATCTTGCTCAATCTTTAATCTTGCGCAATTTTGATAGTGGAAGTAGAATATAGTATTTTGCTTTAGTATATTGCATTATCGGGTTAATCTATAGTCATATTTTCTATTTGATCTTAGAGCGAGATTTGTAGATAATTTGCAGAATTTCTAAATGGTATCAGAGCCTAGTTTATTGGAGCTGTGAACAGTATACAGAGAAGAGAATTCGAAGTTTGAAGTTCGGGGTTGCAGGTGCAAATCGAATTCATATCATACTTCAAGGTTGGCCAATAGCGTTCTATGGCTTGAGACTCGAGTATGCCTTGGAAGGTAGCTCGAATTACATAGCATGGAAAGATAGAATGGAGGCTGTATTAGAAGACAATGGCTTGAAGGATTTAATTGATCAAGAAATCCAAAAGCCAGGTTCAACTAATGCATAAGAGGTTGCTGAGTGGAAGAAGTGTGTGGCAAGGGCGAGACGGATCATCCTTGAGGGAGTTCGAGACCATATTGTCTCGAGTCTCCATGGGAAGGATACTCCATATTCAATGTGGAAGAAATTGAAGGACCTCTACCAGAACAGTAGCGACCAGAGGAAATTGGCACTCATGGATAAGCTTTGAAGAATCAAGATGGAGAACGGTGATACTATTTCCACATATCTGAACAAGCTCACCACTTGCAGAGATGAGCTTAGCAGTGTGGGAATAACTACTGTTGATGATGATATGGTGAGCCTCACTCTCCTTGGCCTTCCAAAGAGATGGAATAGCTACTAGGACTCTGTGAATGGAAGGGAGAAACTGTTGGATTGGGAACGACTATGGTCGGATCTCATGCAGGAGGATATCAGGAGGAGCACACGAGATGGTTCTTCATCCAAGGATGATGATGAAGAAAATCTGGCCTTAGCAAGTAAGGCAAAGAAAAGGGAAGGGGAAGGATTCCCATTCCAAATCAAATTCTTCTCATGGAGGGAAGAAGGGTGACATATCTAAAGTGAGATGCTTTAATTATCACGAGATGGGACATTATGCAACTAATTTCCCATCGAAGAAGTCCAAGAAGGGATCCTCGAAAGGATTGGAAGGTGAGGCATTAGCCTCTCAGTTCAAAATGGACTTTACCCTCATCGCATGCATGGTGTCATCGATGATGGGTTGTGGTTGGTATCTTGACAGTGGAGCCTCATTCCACATGACTGGAAATAAAAGTTTATTCAGTACCTTGGAGGAGAAATACCTCAAGATGCACATAGAGATGGGTGACGATGAAAGGTATAGTGTTTCAAGAGTGGGCACAGGTTCTTTTCAGAGGGAGCATGGAGCTCTTATCACCTTGACAAATGTGAAGTATGTGCCTGGACAGAAGAAGAACTTGGTGTCCATTGTGATGTTAGAGGAAAAAGGCTACGATGTTGTCTTCAGTAAGGGAAAGGTTTTCCTTAGACACATCACCATGGGACAGGTGAAATAGATCGGTTCACGAGTTAAGAACTTGTATGCTCTTGAGGTTTAAGATGCATGCAAAGCCTTGAGGAGCAAGGAAAATGTTAGAGACTTGGTGGTTGAGAGGGAGAGAAAATTACCTCTCAATATGCAACCCCAGAAGAAGTCTCAGATAATTGTAGAGGAGCCACAATTGGAGATGCTGAGAGGAGACCGAGTGGAGGCATCCACTCATGCAGAGACCTCCAATAGGGAAATTTCAAGCCTAGTGGGCAGAGGGATCACATGTAGCCATACCTCCAGGTGTGAGGTGGGACAATGTGAAGTGATAGTCCCAAGAAGGCTGAAATTGGGCAAGGTCCATTGAGAGGTTTTATCTCATGGATCGTACCTTGCTACGGGAGCCCAAAGTACATAGTAGTAGGAGGAATCGGTGCAATTGATGCAGTTAGAGATCAAAGTGACAGAGGATAGAGCAGTCAGATACTGAAGAGCATAGAGAAGGATTGACAACGGTGCAGAAAGGCAGAGTTAGCAGAAGCGCAAAGTTTTCAGTTGATAGAGGCAATAGCAATTAGAGACTTTGATGACAGATGCATCATATTGATTCAGGTTGGATGTTTTTTGTTTCTGGAGTTGCTGGAGCAAAAACACTAGAGATAAGTGTTGCATGCATAACATTCCAAAGGTTCATGATTGGGATCGAGTTGATTTCCTTTCTTGTTGAGAGGGAGTGTTGAAAATAACAACAAGAAATGGTAAAAAAAGAATCCAGAATATTCCAATTTTAATTTTTCCTTGAATTAAAATTGTGAATCAAAGAATTTAGTCTCACCAGCTACTTGGAAATAATTAATTAATTCATTATAGATTAATTAGTTGGAGAAATTCAAGTTAGAAATCTTTCTGAAGTCATGCAACAGTTAACCCTTAAATTAAGGAGATTATCCCTTAATTAAGGAGATAAGATTGAGTTATATTTGAGTTGTAATTAGTTAACTCAGTTTACTGAGTTAAGTCCAATTATATTAGTTCCAAACTGTTTGAGGAACTAATTGTGAGTTATCAGTCAATTGATGCATGCATGCACTCAACAAGTGTACTCCAGATCACTAAAGATTCCCTCATCAGAAACTCATGCATGTCTATTCTGAGAAAGAACTAGTTGAGCTAAATGTCAAGGAAATTGTACTATCAGTTACATGTTTTCTCCTATAAAGGAAACTCATGCATGAAGAAGGACTAAGGTTCCTTGAGGATTGTGCAGTTCTGACAGTGTGTTAGGGCAGTGTTAGACTAGGTGAAGGAGATCATCCTAGAGGTAACTGCGCAAGGAAATAGGGGCTTGGAGGGCAGAGAGGAAGGCTTGTGAGAAGCCAGGTTTGCTTGTGAGCATCCAGGAGGATTGTACTGAGAGCTGGCTAGCTGTGAGAGCTAAGGCTTTGTATAATTCTGATGTATTTCCACCTTGTATGATAATACAAATAGTGGGGTTTTTAGCCGAGGCTTTCCCCTGAGTATTTTCTGTGTTTCATGTGTATTGATTCTTCTTCTTCTGGTTATATGTGTCCAGCTCGATCTTTCTCAATATTTAAGCTTTCGCAAGTTTGATAGTAGAAGTATATTATAGTATTTTTCTTTAGTATATTGCATTATTGGGTTAATCTACAATCAGATTTTCTATATGGTCTCAGAGTGAGATTTGTAGAGAATTTGCAGAATTTCTACATAGAGGCTTCAGGAAATATGGAATATGGATAGGGTGGATTCCTTTTTGGAAATCTTTCATCCTCAAGCAAAAATATCTCAAAGATTTGGGCTCTCTATGGAAAGGTTAACTTATGGTACAGATCCATAAGTGCTGCTTGCGAATAATGGCTGAGAGAATCTAATTGAGGAATTAGGAGCATCTGGTTAATGATTTTTAGTAGATATGGTGATTAGAATGTCTCCCTTCTGAGCCACCACTGCTCTTTTCATAGGGTCATATTTGGCTTGGCACCAGGTAATGAGGTCAGGGAAATCATGAGTTTTTGGGAAGTTGAATAAAGGCAACAATGATTCCTAGAGTGTGATTGGGTCTTGCTGGTCAAGGTATTTTTCTTTGAGCCATAGATGCAGTTCGTGGAAGTTGAACTCACACTTGACATCTGTAATCTTGAAAAGGGAGTCAAAAGGGGAACATGGTCAAGATCGATTGGGATGGTGGTAGTAGCACTTTCTTCTGTACTCTACATTTTAGATTTCCCTTTTGGGGCCATGCTGACAGACAGAAGAATGAGATGATAGGTTGAACGGATATCAGGTACACTATTGGGTTGTGTTATATTCTTTCCATGACTAGCCCCAGCAAGGGGCGTGGAAGCCCCCCCTATCAGGGGGTTTGAGGGGGGCGTTAGCCCCTTCTACGGGGTCCGAGGCAGCACCCCGAGGAAATTTTTTTTAGACCCTATATTAGGTGGGTGGACCTACCTGTGGTTTTGTACACGGATTTCACACATGGTTTTGGGCGTGATGGTTTTTGATCCATGGTATTTTGTAGATCTGGTCAAGGGAACTATGGTTATGTTCTAATCCAGGGTTAATGGATTGGGGTTTATGGATGCTTCGACATGTATATATATATATATATATATATATATATATATATATATATATATATATATATATATATATATATAGATGTATTGTAACATTGAAAGGAACATAATGAAAAACCAATATGGTAGTCCTGGTTTTGGGATCCAGGAGAAAATATCTGTGTATATTTGTTTTATGAGTTATGCTCTCTCCGTTGTTTATTTTTAGTTTTTAGAATTCATATGCAGGTAATTTCTATACGGGGATTAAAACCTACATTTGGTATCGGATTTGTTTTGGCTTCAAGGTGGCGCCTTTACTGCTAAGGGGTTTTGCTCGGGCCTTTGGTAGACCCTGTTCAGTGGGCGATCTATGGGATCGATTCTGGTGGTGAAAGAAGATGGCGAACAGTGGAAAGATAGAGATCAAGAAACTTAATGGTCAGAGTTTTGAGTTGTGGAAACTCAAGATGGAGGATCTATTAGTGGATAAATATTAGTGGATCGTGGCAAATCTAGGTAAAAAACCAATGGGAGTGTCAGGTGAAGAATGGAAGAAGTTGGATCAGAAGGAAAAAATCACAATATGATTGTGTGTCTTAGATTCGATATTGCTAAATGTATCAGGGGAAGCTACAACGAAGGCTTTGTGGGACAAGTTAGGGACTTTGTACTAATCTAAGTCTCTAGTGAATAAACTGTTCCTACAGAAAAAGTTGTATAACCTGAGGATGAAAGATGGAGACTTAGTGATAGAGCATATGAATGCATTTAATATTGTGGTAAGCCAATTATTATCTGCTGATATTAAAATTTCAAATGAATACAAGTTTATTAGTTTGTTGTGTTCTCTACCATATTCGTGGGATAGTCTGGTTGTTGCAATAGATAGCAATGCAACTGCATTGTAGTTTGATGAAATAGTCTCAACCTTGTTGAGGGAGGAGATGAGATGGAAAAATATGGAGAGCTAGAATGGTGATGCCTTGTCTGTATGAGGATGGTCCTAGAACAAAAACAAAAATAAGTCCTCGAGTAGGAGATCTAAATCTCTAGGACAACCTGTAAAGGTGTGCTGGAAATGCGGAAAGGAAGGGCACTACAAAAAGGAATGTAAATATAAAGCTTGTGAAGAAGGAAATGAATTTGATGATGCTCCTTCTGCAAAGGTAAAAACCACCTCAGTTGAAGGTGGGGAGGTGTACTTGACTTCTTCTTCAAGTACACATGTATATCATGAGGCATGGTTGATTGACTCAGATGCATCCTTTCACTTCACTCCCCATAGAGAGTGGTTTTGCGAGTATGATAAATATGATGGTGGTGATGTGTTCTTGGGCGATGACAGGAAGGCTAGATTCATTGGTAGCTGAAAAGTCAAGTTAAAGTTGCGAGGTGGAAGGATTAGAACACTTTAGGTTGTTCTTCATATTCTTGCATTAGTTAGAAATATGATTTCTGTAAGCTGGATGATGCTGGTGTAAAAACAATGTTTGAGAAAGATACCTGCAAGATGGTTCGGGGAGCACTGGTATTGATGCAGGGCGTTCAGATTGGAAATCTGTAAAAGTTGCAAGGTAGCATTGTTATTGATGGGTGCAATAGTTCTATGGTTCCTGAAAGTGGAGCAGAAAATTTAGTGGTCTCTGGAGAAAATACCATGCTATGGAATCAAAAGCTTGGACATATTGGAGAGAAGGGCCTTTGAATACTTCATGGTAAAGGTATGGTAGAAGGTATGACTAATCATCCAAATTGGATCCATAAAGAATAATCAAAAGAACCATGGCTGTACCAGGTTGGGATAGACTTCAAAGAATTAAGAGCAGCGATAAAAAACACCTCTAAACTAGTGGCAATTGGCAGCTAGCGTGGAACGACGAAGACCTCTGTCAAAGCGCGCTGACTGAGGCACATGGAGATTGCGTGGGAGGCGAAATTAGCCCCTGGGAGGCCCAGATCGGGAAACAGAGGGAGTTTTTGATCGTGCTAAGCGGGTGAAAACCCTCAAAATGGGGAAGCCCAGAGCGCTTGGTCGCATGAGAGCCGGGAAAATTGTGGGAAAGAAAGGATAAAGGCAAAGGCAGGACCCGCACTCCAAAAACCTGCAGTATTGATCGGGGGAATCCTTAGGCGGTAAGCAGTTTTGGAGAAAACAGAGTGATTCCACTCAGCGCCTAATGTGTGGCAAGTGGAGGAGAGAGAAAACCGTCACTCATCGCGCGCTAACGGTCGAGCAAGTCAACCACGTGAAATGATCGGATGGCATTGGATCTGGGGGCTCTAGATCTAACAGCTAAGATCACGCCCGATGGAGAAGACGGAATTGATGGGGGATTAAGCCATGATTTAAAAGAACTTGAGGTCCGCTTTGACTGCCAAGGTGGCAAATGACTCATTCCATAACGTAACTAAAGAAACGAATCGACGAGGCAAGCTGGCACAGTTCGCAGGAGGACAAGTGGTCGCTTCCTATGAGTCTGATGATGATGCCAAGACAGGGAACTCCAAGCGAAGCTGTAGCAAGCGATCCGATGGAGTTGGAAGAGGAATCGAACAGCCATGAGCTCGAATGGCTTTAAATCCATGCGTAAACCAGTTGAAGGGGATTAGTCAGGACTGGAAAGACGAGACAAACCCACACACACGGAAGAACAGAGAAAGTAAATAGAGAAAGCAAAAAGCAGAAAGAAGACAGAGGGCCGAGCTGACCAAAGGCAGCATCGAGCACCAGAGGGCTTGAGAAATTCGAGCCATCCCTGAAGGGGATCTATCAGGACCGAGCACCACATTGGGCTCCTTCCATTATAGACTCGAGAGGTCAAAAAGCTGGTAAGGCCAAGAGTCTGTGTACTCCAGTGGCTTGGGAAATCCAAGGACCACCCTGCCAAGCTATCGTGTGACAAGAGACTCATATTGAGCTCCTTCTTTGTAAATCTCTGCTTTAAGACACAATAAAAGAAGCCCACCACTAAAATATGGACCAAAGATGTAGCCCTGGAGGATAGGGTGAAATCCTTATTAATTTCTTGTGTTCTTATATTTTCTTACTGTATTTCTCTGCTGTCTTCCTTTTCAAGTGTATATGTATATGCAATTTGATCGATCCGTTGCTTAAATAACTTAGACACACACACTAGCACATGAGTCTGTAATACCTCTATTCAATAGTTCTTAACTGAGATCACTCATAGGGTGATTATCAGATCAAGTGGTATCAAAGATTTAGGCTATAAGGTTAGACAAGCTTGTGTTGGTTTAGCTATTGAATGCTCACTAGATCCAAGCTCAAATTAGGAGAAGGAGAGTTGGTCAAAACTAATCCTGAGATTGGGAGAGTCTATCCTCGGAAGACAATGTCAAGGGAAGGTTCTTTGGGGCCAGACCCTCAATTCATAGAGAGTTTCCTAGCTATAAAGTCTATGGTAGAAGAAATGTATAGGGAATTTAGAAAGCATAAGGATGAAGGTTCATCAGGCTCTAAACAAGATAAAGAAGAAGATGAATCTCATTCTCATGACCACTCAAAAGGAAAAGGGAAGGAGGAAAACTTTCTCACACCTCCTAATAGCCCTGTGCATAATAAGAAATCATCTTTGATTAAGCTAGACGTTAAATTCGACTTTCCTATATATGATGGAGAGCTAAATGCTAAAAAGTTGGACAATTGGATTAGACAAATTGATGTGTATTGCAGATTGCAGAACATCGACTCGGAAAAGAGCAAAATTCAGCTGGCAAGCCTACACCTAGGAGGCACTACCTTGGTTTGATGGGAAGGCAGAACCCAAGCTGACATGAAAAGACATGGTAAGACCATCTCTATTTGGAGTGAATTTGTTTCTTCCATCAAGAATCAATTCTATCCATTGGCCTACATGCAACAAGCCATGATGAGTTGGAAAACTCTTCGGCAGCTGAAAGGGCAAAGTGTGCAAGGGTACACACAAGAATCTAGAAAGAGAGCATTGATTCTATGGATTTCATTAGACTCACCAGAGACTCTTTTGAAGTATATTGGTGGTCTAAATAGCTACATGAGGCATACCATCCTCATGTTTAATCCCACTAGTATAGATGAAGTATATGTACAAGCCACTCATCTAGAGGCTAGAGGAAAGAATGGAAATCCAGAAGTTGGGGGACCATCCCAAACCACTGCAAGCAAGAGAAAGGAGAACATAAAGCAGAACTGGAAAGTAAGGAAGGCTAACACTGCACAGAAAAGAAAAGATTCATGCACTCACTGTAAAAAGGATGGGCATGATGATGAGCACTGTTGGATTCTGCATCTAGAGCTGAGACCTAAGAAGTCTGAGGGCAAGAAGAAGAAGACTCTTGAAGCTATTCAGAAAGATTTAGGGTCAGACTCGAGAGATGAAACAATCATTGCAGCCATGGGTATAAAAGGTAAGAATTATGAAGCATTTACTAGTAATTCTGCTCAATCTATTATTGATGAAGAACATGAGAGAAAAAGACATGAGCTTTTCAATATTCGAGTTGTTTCCAAACATCAAAAGATTGATACTTTTTTTGATAGTGGCTCACAAGTAAATTTGATTTCTGAAGCAATCGTAAAGAAATTGGGATTAGCAACTACACCTCACAAGAAACCATACCCATTAGGATGGTTGAATGATAAAGCACAACTACAAGTGACTAGACAGTGCAAACTCAAGTTTTCTTTTGGGTCAGCATTTGTAGATGAGGTTGAGTTAGACATAATTCCTTTGGATATATGTGGAATTGTTTTAGGGAGTCCTTACTTGTACGATAGAAAGGCTATTTTCTATAGAGATAAGAACAGGTATCTACTTGTTAAATATGGAATCGAATACTTTGTAAGAGCTCATAAGCTCAAGAATAATTATACTCTCATAAACTCAAGGCAGATGAAAAGAATGATAAATTTGTGCAAACAATTCTTACTAATGGTTGTAAAGGAAAAGAAACCTGATAAAACCAATGTATTTGAGGGCTGTAATGCTAAGCAACAAGCTAATATAGAAAAGATTGTTTCAGAGTATGATGTTCTGTTTCAAGAACCAAAAAGTCTGCCACCCAAAAAGGAAATAGTACATGATATTATTTTGTAGCAAGATGTTCCATTGCCTAATATTGGAATGTACAGGTTGTCTGCTTTAGAGAATGCTGAGATCAAGAAGCAGGTGCAGGAGTTGCTCGAGAAGGGGTTCATCAGGCCTAGCACATCACCATGTGGGTCACCAATCATTTTGGTGAGAAAGAAATATGGCTCGTGGAGAATGTGCATTGACTACCGAGCATTGAATAAGATAACAATCAAAAATCGTTATCCCCTTCCTCGCATAGATGATTTTTTAGATCAATTGAAGGAAGTTGTTTATTTCACCAAGCTGGATTTGCATAGTGGATACCATCAGGTCAGAGTTGTAGAGCAAGATGCATGGAAGACTACTTTCAAAACAAAGCAGGGATTATATGAGTGGCTGGTTATGCCTTTTGGCTTGACCAATGCCCCTGCTACTTTCATGAGATTAATGAATGATGTACTCAGACCTTTTCTTGATGATTTTGTTATTGTATATCTGGATGACATTCTGATTTTTAGTAAAACATGGGAGGAAAACTTAAAGCATGTTAAGCAGACATTAGATGTTTTGAAAAGAGAAAAACTTTATGTTAAACTCTCCAAATGTGAATTTGTAAAAACCTCTCTAAATTATTTGGGTCATATAGTAAGGGGTGGTGAATTGAAAATAGATCCCTCTAAAGTGGCAGTCATTGTAAACTGGCCTAAACCCAAGTCTGCTACAGAAGTGAGAAGCTTCTTAGGAGCAGCACAATATTGAAGGAAGTTCATCTCTAACTTTTCCTCAATTGCAACTCCCTTACATGCTTTGACAGGATTGAACAAGGTGTTTCAGTGGGGAGGCAAACATCAGAAAGCCTTCGACACCTTGAAAGAAAATATTAGTACAACACCTATACTAGCACTGCCTGATCTACAAAGACCATTTGAGATCCAAACAGATGCCAGTGACTATGCCATGGGAGTAGTGTTGACACAACACGGTAAACCCATATGTTATCATTCTGAGAATTTCAATTCTGCAGTAGTTAACTATCCTGCATATGATAAAGAATTGTATGCATTAGTTCAGAGTGTGAAAAAGTGGGAACATTATTTAATGGGCAAAGAGACAGTAATACATACTGATCATCAACCACTTCAATATCTACACTCCCAAACTAAGTTGCAGCAATCAAGACATTATAGGTGGATGGATTTTCTACAACAATTTCATTTGCTCATCAGATATAAAAAGGGCATACATAACAAAGTTGCAGACATGTTATCTAGACCCATTATAAATGCATCTACTATACTCAAGCATAATTTTGTACTACATGAAATCTACATTGAACAATATGCTCAAGATATAGACTTTAAAGATGTATATGCAACTTTGAGTCAAGGCAAAAAGGTAGAAGAATTGGATTATCATGTGAAGGACTGACTCTTATATCATTGTGGGAAACTTTGCATTCCACAAACAGAGAGAGTAAAGATAATTAGAGAGGCACACACTTCTCTGATATCAGGTCACTTTGGGGTAAGTAAAACAGTTACACAACTGCAAAGATTTTGTTATTGGCCAAAAATGAATGAGACAATTTCTAGATATTTGAGAGGGTGTACTATGTGTGCCAAAAGCAAGCCCAGTAATAGAAAACTAGGCCTGTACACTCCATTTCCAGTTCCTTCTCACCCTTGGGAAAGTGTTTCCATGGATTTTGTTGGGGGACTGCCTAAGTCTAGAAAAGGTCATGATTATCTGTATGTGGTTGTGGGCAGGTTCAACAAAATGTGCATTTTGATACCTTGTAATAAGAAGGTTACAGCTGAACAAACTGAAAAACTATTCTTTGAACATGTATGGGTTCATTTTGGATTACCCACTTCTATTGTATCTTATCGAGACATCCGATTTGTGGGGAAGTTTTGGTCAAGTTTGTGGGAGATGATGGACACCCAACTGAAGAAAAGCACAACTTTTCATCCACAAACTGATGGCCAAACAGAAGTAGTTAACAGGAAAGTGATCCAACTACTCAGAGACAAACATCCTAAACTTTGGGATGAACACTTGTGTTATGTGCAGCATGCTTACAACAGAGCAAAACATTCTTCCACACAGAGATCTCCTTTTGAAACCTGTTTTGGTTTCACACCAAGGTCTCCTTTGCATTTTGTCTTTGGTAAAGATACCACCGTTGATGGACACAGTGATGTAGACAAGGCAAATAGGTTCATTGAACAGATCCACGAGATCCACCAGGCAGTACAGGAACAACTGGAAAAGAGCCAAGCCAAATACAAGGCAAGGCATGACAAGCATCAGGTGGAGCATAGTTTTCAAGTTGGTGACCAAGTCTGGCTATATATCAGCAAGGACAGGATGCAAGGTGAAGGTAAAAAGCTAAAGCCTATCAGGTATGGACCCTTCAAGATACTTGAGAGGATCGGTGAGAACGCTTTTCGCCTTGATCTACCAGCTTATATGCACATCTACTCAGTCGTAAATGCAAATTTCTTGAGATTGTTTGAACCTTCGATGATTGAGGATCCTGAAGAGAAGATTCAATTGCCTTCTATTGATGACCTGCTACCTGAACATCTGAATGAATTGCAGGAAGACACAGTCTTGGACAGGAAGGTGAGCAATGCACAGAGGAAACGTTGAGTACCTCAGAATCGGACTCAAAGGTTCGAAGTCGAGCAGTGCAAAGTGGATTGAGATTGGACAAGTGAGACAATAATACCCTCACTTAGTCAATGCTTGAAAGAAAACCAACTTTTGGTGGTCCAAAAGCTTTTCAGTGGGAAGGCCGTGATCCGAATTGGATCCATAAAGAATAATCGGAAGAACCATGGTTGTACCAGGTCGGGACAGACTTCAAAGAATTAAGAGCAGTGATCAAAAACACCTCTAAACTAGTGGTAGTTGGCAGCCAGCGTGGAACGACGAGGACCTCGGTCAAAGCGCACTGACCGAGGCCCATGGAGACTGCACAGGAGGCGAAATTAGCCCCTAGGAGGCCCGGATCAGGAAACAGAGGGAGTTTTTGATGCGCGATTAGCACTAATCGTGCATCGCTGGGCAAAAACCCTTAAAATGGGGAAGCCTCGAGCACTTGGTCGCATGAGAGCCAGGAAAATAGTGGGAAAGAAAGGCTAAAGGCAAAGGTAGGACCCACGCTCCAAAAACCGGCGGTATTGATCGGGGGCATCCCTGGGCGGTAAGCAGTTTTGGTGAAAACGGAGTGATTCCACTCAGCGCCCGACACGTGGCAAGCGTAGGAGAGAGAAAACCACTGCTCATCGCACACTAATGGTCGAGCAAGTCAACCGTGCAAAATGAGTAGATGGCGTCGGATCTGGGGGCTCTAGATCTAATGACTGAGATCGCGCCTGATGGAGAAGATGAAATTGACGGGGGATTAAGCTGCGATTTAAAAGAACTTGAGGTCCACTTTGATCGCCAAGGTGGAAAATGACTCATTCCATAATGTAACTGAAGAAATGAACCGACGAGGCAAGCTGGCGCAGTTCGCAGGAGGACAAGTGGCCGCTCCCTATGAGTCTGATGATGACGCTGAGACAGGGAACTCTAAGCGACGCTGTAGCAGGCGATTCGATGGAGTTGGAAGAGGAATCGAATAGCCATGAGCTCGAATGGCTTCAAAGCGATGAACAGACCAGTTGATGGGGATCAGTCAGGACCGGAAAGATGGGACACACCCACACACACGGAAGAATAGAGAAAGCAGACAGAGAAAGCAAAAAGTAGAAAGAAGACAGAGGGCCGAGCTGACCAAAGGCAGCATCGAGCACCAGAGGGCTTGAGAAATTCGAGTCATCCCTAAAGGGGATCTATCATGATTGAGAACCACATTGGGCTCCTTCCATTGTAGACCCGAGAGGTCAAAACGTTGGTAAGGCCCTGGGAAAATTTTAAGAACCCCCCCTAAATTTATAAATATAATAAATGGGCGAATCTCCATGGTATATAGGAAAAATGGAAGGCGATTTTATCAATAATATAATATGTATATATAATTTTTTGGCGAATCTCTCACCAGGCATGGCGAATATTTTACTCAATTATAAAATCTTGTAAGATCTTGGCAAGTCTTTCACTAAATAATAAAACTTTGTAAAGTCCTAGTGAATCTTAGCATAGGCTACATGCTTATTTAATTCCCTGATTTAAATAGGCTACATTCAAGGTGAATACCATGGGTCAATACCATGTGCCATTTTGGTGAATACCATGGGTCAATACCATGTGCCATTTTTATTTTTATTAATTCCAATATTAGGGTTAATAATGGTTTTTTGCATGGTATTAATAACAATCTAGTCCATGGTATTTGTCCCATAGTATTTTGGCCATAGGTTTCACCTAAATATAACCCATTTTTTGAGTGTTCGTAAACATAAGGTGACTTATAGAGTAAATATAAAAAAATGTTTTATTTGTTTACCATACCTCTCGAGGGTTATGGACTAAATGTAAAAAGAAGTTTTATTTATTTATGATACGTCTAGTTTATTTATATTTTTATTTATTTACCATACCTTTTGAGTAAGTATAAAAAGACATTTTATTTATTTACCATACCTCCACTTTACTTATATTTTTATTTGTTTACACCCTTACATGTATATAAGGTGACTTATGGAGTAAGTATAAAAAATGTTTTATTTATTTACCATACCTCTCATTTATTTATATTTTTATTAATTTACCATACCTCTTTTATAAATATGGTATTTGGCCCATAGGATTCACTTAAATAAAACCTATTCTTGAAAATGGGCGAATGGAAGGTTGTAAGTCCTAATTTCAAGGGCTAAATTTACCTTTTTTACCCTCTCCCTTAAAATAAGGTGGGCTATTTGAGGTGATTTGTAAAAATGTACTATGATACAAAATATTCGCCCACTAAAAATTTAAAACCCCTTAATTTCGCCAAAGGGCGAACATTCGCCCCTAAAATTATCCTTGGTAAGGCCAAGAGTCTATGTACTCCAGTGGCTTGCGGAATCCAAGGACCACCTTGCTAAGCTATCCTGTGACAGGAGACTCATATTGAGCTCCTTCTTTGTAAATCTCTGCTTTAAGACACAATGAAATAAGGCCACCACTGAAAGCTAAACTGGAGATGTAGCCCTGGAGGATAGGGTGAACTCCTTATTAATTTCTTGTGTTCTGTTAGCCTCTCTCACAAAACAATAATAAATCCAAAAATAAATAAATTAATTAAATATTCCAAGTTAGGAATTTGTGCCTAACTCTTGGGTTGTTCCTCTAAGATAGGAGTTAGTTTAGGTAACTCCTATATTGGTGTGTGTCTGGTGAGAAATTATCTCAACCAAAGGAGAAATTATCTCAACCAAAAGTGTCTAAGATAGCACGTACTATCTTGAGAACACTATTTCTCATATATTTATTTGTAACACTATATTCAATTATTTTGATGAATGAAAATGTGAGACCGAATGCTTTTTCCGCCTATATTTTTGTCATAGTATCGTATCTATGTTTACTGCAATATGTTTCTGAGTTGTTTTAATATGTAATATGTGGTATCAGAGCTGGAATGCTCTGTTGAAATATTTATTTTCTGAATGATGACAAGAAGGTTTTGTTGAATTGAAATGTATTTTTGTTGAAAGACTGAAAGGACGATCAAATTTCTAAATCTGATATGCAAACTACACAAGTGAATAGGATTGCAGGGAGGAAAAGATCATGCAAGATCTTAAAGGTGAGATGATTTTTCTGATTTGAAATTTATGAATTGAAGTTTATGGTTGCAGAGAAGATGGCATTGAACCTGGCATTTAGCTAAAGGCTGAATAAGGAGGACAATTGCAGTGTCCTGAAGAAGAAGGTGAGTTGAAGAGATAGTCTGAAGAGAGAAGAGAGAGTGCTCGAAAGGTTCCAGAGGCAGTGAACCAAGTACTTACCAAAAGATTGAGTGAGGAGAGCTTGGTGAGGTAAGTGGCAACAAAAGAGATTGTTGTCGTAGAGGCTAGTACAACTCATGGTGAGTGAGAAACTCATGGAGAAGATGATCATGGAGGATCAAAGAAGAGGTTCAGAGGAATGCCACAGAGGTGAGATGACTGCAGAAGTCAGAGAAAGAGAGATTGCAGTAATGAAAGTGCAATTGCAGGTACTAGAGGAATGGTTGCAAGAGCAGGAAGATCAGAATAGGAAATGGCTCTTCCCACTAAAGGGAAAGAGAGTGGTTTGGAAACAATTGCAGAGGAGGTTGAGGAAAATTGTGATTGCCTTGTTGAAAAAGGAACTTAGAGTTCTTGAGCCAGAGATGGAATTGGAGGAAGCAGTCGAGACTGAAAAGTCTTGTGATTTAAAAACTAATGAGTTGTGTATGTTTGCAGGTACAGTACAGGGAGATGAACAAGCTTTAGAGTTTGTTCAAGAAAAGTTGAATGTAAAGGCTGTTTAGATCGATGCTGAGATAGCAAAATCTTAGAAAGGAATGAAGACAGAGGAAGCAGAAAATGATAAGTACTCTGAAAAAGAAAGTAGTGATGCTTTTGCTGTTACAGTACAAGAGAAAATTCTTGTGGATGCTGAAGAAGAGAAGCAGTCTGAAGCGCAATTAAGGGAAGTAACAGCTGATACTGTTGAACATTTTATGCAAACTAAAAATTTATGTATGAATGCAGGTGATGATGATATGCTTCAGCAATGCTACAGAGAAATTGCATTGCTAGAATATTTGTTGAAGAATTCGGAGTATGACAAGGAGATTGCAGCAGATGAAAGAATTCAGTACAGTGAACGAGTGCAGAAAGATATCATGGAAGCAGATGATGTGAGAGAAAGACTGGTTGACAGTCTTGAGAATTCTTCAGAGAATTCTTTGGGTAAAGAGAATCAGCATACTGATGTGCTGATAGTGGAGGAGAATTCAGAACAGCATACTGAAGTGCTGGCAAAGGAGGACAAGGCACTGATGCCTTATGATTTTTGTTCTAACAAGTGTTTTGTGAATGCAGGTATTGTTGCAGAACATTTGACTCAGTTGAGTAGTCAAATGAAGGAAGAAGAAGTTTTCTGTTCCAGAAGACAAGAGGGCATGGATGATCGGGTGGCAGTCAGAACAGAAACAAGCATAGAAGCAAGAAGTCAGCGAGTGACAGTATAGATAGAGAAAGTAAAAACTGAGAAAGCCGTCTTAGCTCAACAGACAGCAAGAAATCAACAGCCGGGAGATTATTTGGACCGAGAGATTGAAAGTATCAGAAGACTGATGACAAAAGAATCCTGGAAGAGACCAGCAGTGACAAGAAATAAAAGGAAAGACAACAAGAGAAAGACAGCGAAAGATTGCAAGAGCACAGCAAGTGGAGCATTACAGCACAAAATATGGAAACCTGGAAGACAACAGCAGATAACAACAGTAGTAAAGCAATTGACAAGCACGGAAAGATTACAAAATAAAATTTGGGATCCAGGAGGAAATATCCAGACTTATGACCAGGTGGTCATGAATTTTCTTACATGGGGAGTCTGATGCAGGAGCATCAAGGGTGTTTTTTATTTTGTAAATATGTTAAAAGGGGGTGTGATAATTTTTAATATTTTATTAATTAATTTGAATAAAATAGGAGAAGGTGAGGATTTTTGTAAATATCTTTTTATTTAATAAAAGGATATGAGAGAATTTAATTAGTTGAAGGATTTTAGGGATAAAGATCTATCCTTTAGGGATGTTGAGAGATTTAGGGGTTTGTTGAGAAATTGAAGGGATTGAGCATTTAATTAGTTCATTTTTAAAATTGTATAAATTCATCAAGCCTCAAAGGCATGAGAAGGTGTGAGTGAGTGTGAGAAGTGAGCAAGGGTTCTCCTTGGAAGCCTTCGGGCAGTTTGTAAAAGGGCCATAGATTTGCATATCTCGCCATGAATAGAAAGCTCTTTGTGAATGTTTGTTTTTATATACATATGAGTATGCTGAATTCGATTCTGTATGAACATGTTTGCGTTTAATAAGTTTTGAGATATGGTTCTTCACATAGTTGCAGAAATCGATATTATATAACATTGAAATTGCAGTGGTTAGTTGGAATAATAAATCCGTGTGAATTAATGTGTGTTGAGACTCTACACATGAACTGAAGAATCGATGTTATTAATTTCCAGAGGAAAACTGGGTGTGTTGAATAAATCGATTACTTTTCTGTTTTGATTGGTAGTGAGGGCGCACGGTAGTCATAAAGCTGCATGAAATTACATTGAAAGCCAATGCAGAATTAAATATACATCGGGTGAAGTATGATCTAATCAAAGTAAACCGAGGCAGAGTTCTGTTTTAATATTAACGCAGAGTTCTGTTTTAATCATGTCAATTGAAACAGGTTTTTTTACCGGACATTCTACAAATGAAATGAAGGATGTACTGTGAGGCGGTGTTGAAGAAATTATGTTATAAAGTACCTGGAGTGAATTTTGAATGTGGATGCGTTGAATGTTAAAGTCCACGTGTAGCCTGGAGATGTATTGGTAAGTCGTGGTTTACTGGCTTTTGATTAAATCTGAACTTTATGAAATTGCCATAGTGAAGAATGTAGCGTGAAGCATGAAGGCGCAGGTTTGAATGGTTTTAAACTCAACAAAAGACATGCAGTTATTACAGAAATGGGAGATCGATTGAAGGAATAAGCATCTGCGCCATTGGCTCTCATGCTTTATTTGTCTCTGTTCTGCATCAGAAGCAGAGGAAACGTTTTTATCTGAGAAGAAATCGTGGTATTTGGCAGCACATTGTATCTGCAAAGGCAGTGATTGATATAAGTTGAGTTGAATGGTTCGATTCATAGGAATCGACATCAGTTCTTAAATCAATGTTGGGTTTAGCAATTGCCTTAGAATGAAGGTTAAATCCAATTGACATTTGCTATCAGAATTTGTTCCAGGTTTGGACGCAAATGAATGATCTGTAAAGAGTGCATGTTGTAGTTGACTTGGAGGAAACGCAGAGACATTCAGATGCAAACTTATGCCATGATGATACGTTTCAATAAACATGTATGTTTTGTGACAATGGTCTTTTGAAATAGATAAATCTCATGAGTCAAATAGTTCGATTGTTGAAGAATCTGAAGGGCGCAGTATAGAATGAGTAAGATATAAGCTATAAGCATGAAAATGATTGCCAGACATTGTCTTAATATATGGGCACCTTTTTTTATGGAGGTTGTTTAAAAATCCGTGTTGTAAAACCATATATGCAGGTTGCTGAAATGAAAAACTTCGAGCTGTTTTGTTAATAAACACTTCGAGCTGTTTGTTGTTTGAAATAAGTTAGTGGGCAGACATATGAGGAATAAGCATCGAAGTTTAAAGGTAAGGGTGCACTCTTTAATTGAATCCAGCCAATATATTTTGAGATTGTTTATGGGAATGTCCGAAGAGTTTCAAGATTTGAATTTGGGATGAAAGGTTTTTATGTGAGATTGAAATGGTAGCAGGGCCGCATCTTTTTATTGAGTTTTGATTTTAAACTCTCGCGTTATAAGAATGAAAGATGGGAGTTGGAATTGAATGAAATTTATTGGTAGAAGATTAAGATGCATTTGTATATTCAGATTGAAAAGCTTTGTTGTCTTGGAATTGGTTTAGATAGAAAGAATTTGAGTTATGAATTGGGTTTAATTCCAAGCATGGTTTTTATAAATCATGAGATTACAACATCATGAAACAAGCTTCCGCAAATTTCAGCTGACAAAGGGGGGAAAATGTCAATGAAATCGACAAGTGGTTGTCAGACTGAAAGTCTCGACAACATCAGCGAAGCAACCAGTGGGCATCTTCATCAGCCAGTGGGCATTTGTCATCAGCAGTGAGCATTAGCAAATTCGCCAGTGGGCGATCGACAACCAAAGCAGCAGTAAGCAACTTTCATCATAGCAAAAGAAACATTGAGTTGTTTTTCGACATCTTCAGCCAGTGGGCAATCATCATCAGCAAATACGTCGGTGGGTGTTCATCAAATTGTGTCAGTGGACACCGGATGCTGTTTTCAAACAAAGGATAGTTGGATCCTTTTGCGGCTTGGCACGTGATGGAGTTGTCAAGCGACATTCAGAGATGAATCAAGCATGCAACTGATTCATGTTCTCTTCAGATTTGAGTTTTTTCCAGCATCTAATTTTGGCGGTTTTTTTCAGGCAATGTTTTTGAGGATCAACATGAGAACTTGGAAGATGGTTCCTCGTTCTTATTTTGGATTTATCATTGAAGGGGGGAATGTTAGCCTCTCTTACAAAACAATAATAAATCCAAAATAAATAAATAAATTAAATATTCCAAGTTAGGAATTTGTGCCTAACTCTTGGGTTGTTCCTCTAAGATAGGAGTTAGTTTAGGTAACTCCTATATTGGTGTGTGTCTGGTGAGAAATTATCTCAACCAAAGGAGAAATTATCTCAACCAAAAGTGTCTAAGATAGCACGTACTATCTTGAGAACACTACTTCTCATCTATTTATTTGTAATACTATATTCAATTATTTTGATGAATGAAAATGTGAGACCGAATGCCTTTTCCGCCTATATTTTTGTCATAGTATTGTATCTATGTTTACTGCAATATGTTTCTGAGTTGTTTTAATATGTAATATGTTCTTATATTTGCTTACTGTATTTCTCTGTTGTCTTCCTTTTCAAGTGTCTATGTATATGCAATCTGATCGATCCGTTGCTTAAATAACCTAGACACACACACCAGCACATGAGTCTATAATACCTCTATTCAATAATTCTTAACTGAGATCACTCATAGGGTGATTATCAGATCAACTAATAGCTCTCTGGATTTTTATTTCTGTGAAAATTGTGTATATGGGAAGCAGAATTGGGTGAGTTTCCCCTCCAGTGGTAAGAGGACGAAACAAATATTAGAGCTTATGCACAGTGATGTGTTTGGACCTATGAAGGTTCCATCATTGGGTAAGTCTATGTACTATGTATCATTTATAGTTGAGTTCTCAAGGAATATGTTGAGCACTAGAGAAGGTATGTAATCACCACTTATTTTGTCATATTTTCCTTAAATTCATAACTTATTTACATTATGAAATAAGTATATGGTGAAAGATTATGATAAAGTCTAGAAGATTTGTGTGCAACATAAAATGACTAATAATCACCATTTTCCTATGCAGAAAAAGGAGAAAATGGAAGATCGCCATTCTAAAGGAAAAGACAAGACAAGGGAAACTATTGTCCCTTTGACAGGGAACCACATTCAAATGAGGCAATCCAAATTGGAGCGTATAAGTTAGGAAAAGGAAGAGGAGATACCAAATCAGCGCAAGAGAACAAGAAGATAACTGAGAACTAACAGTATGGTGAATCCCTCAGGATCCTTTGATCCTGAGGGATTGCTACCTTAACGATTCTCTGTATCGTTGATATCTCCACTCGACTGCTATAAGAAGAGGCAGCATTGCTAGCCCAAGGGATGAACTGTTGTTGTTTTTATGAAACTTACTATTGTAATTGGAACTTTGATCATCGACTCTCTCTAAAAGAGCAATTACTGTAACTCTATTTTGATGCTTAATATATAAACTCTAGTTGTTGTTCCATCTTTGATTCTGGAGTAATCTTAAGCAGTGTGTCCTTGGAGGCTAAGGGCCCGGCCCTGGTGGATCACTTGCTCCTGTACCATTATTTTCTGATTCATGTGTGGTTTGATTTTTCTTATTCTCTCTGTTCAGTAATCTATTGTTCCTTATTATTTCACATATCAGTTCTGTTATATTTCGTTTCTATTTGAATAAGTAATGTTATTCTCTGCAACAGGAATGTTATGCTCTTCATTCTAAGTTTATATCGCATCGTTGTTCCTTTAACAAACTGATATTATCATATGAAATTGTTGTTCCTTCCAGATTTCCATTGCTGTTCAGAGTAGCAGTGTTGTGTATTCATAAATTGGTATTATTATTTATCCACAGTTTACTTCCAAATGTGATTGTTGTTCATTTGGGATTGTTGTTCCATCGTGATCACAATTTCTGTTTCTTTATAACCGTGATTAACAACTGTTGTATTGAAACTCAGATTACTGTTCCTTTCAATATAGAAGTGTTGTGTGTAATATTCAATTGGGTTTTGTTGTGCATTCACATTCAGTTCAAGTTGTTGTTCAATATTTCATTTCCTTTAGTTTGCTGTCTCATTTTCGTTTGCTGTTCGAATCATTTCTAAAGTAGAGATTGTTGCTTAATTCTTGTAGAATACAATTACTGCCTCATTCATTTCTGTAGGTTAAGGCTTTGTTGTTCAATCTTGTTAAATAGAGTAGTTGCTATTCCATTTCCTGTTATTTGAATTACCATTGCTTTGGAGTGCATAACGATGTGAAACTGTAGTGAACACTAACTATTATGTCCAGTTCCCAGGTTGATGATCTTTTTTATTGCTTTTCAATTATCAGTTGTAAAGAGTTATCATTACTGAACCCTTGATTGATGAAGTATTGTAGTTTCTTCATTGAATGATTTAGCTACAAGCATTTCTAATTCTTGCCATTACATTTAGAAGTTTGTTTTCAACATTTAGTTACTTTTGAAGCACTATACTAATAGCATTACTTTGACAAATGACCGCGTCAAACTGAGTACACTCTTTGAGATAAAAAATCGTTCCTGGATTGATAATTAATGTAGGGTAAATAGGGGTGAAAAATACCCTTTTAACTGCTCGACATTTTGGCACCATTGCCGGGGAAGACTGTAGCCATTTGTTTCTTTTTCAGAGTAGTGTAAGTATCCGCTAGGAGAGAATTGGGTTTTAAAAACAAAAGGTAAGAACCTGCGTACGGAGCATGTAACAACCCTGCTCCTCTGCCCACTTTCCTGCAGATTTGTTGTTGTTTTGGGTAGAAATCAGTACTTGATTTGTGTGCATGACTAAGCTAAAAAAGCCTGAAAAGAATCTTAAACCACTACCCAAGCCTGATAAAGCTAAGGGGATGATGACCATTGGCCGATCAACCTTTATATACGAAATCCTTAAGAAATCAGAATCTCAGCGTTTAGTAGGAGCTAGAAAGGTTGCTTCTAGACAACCTACTAGTTCCCTTCAGGCCACAGGATCACCATCTATAGCCTTTGCTGAGGTGCATAGTCAAACTGAGGAGCAAGATTTTCAAGAAATTGAGAATTCTAGCCCAAAATCATTGCAAGAAGGGAACCTTAGCAACCTCTGCGAAGGAAGAGGAGAAACAGGGGAAACTGAAGAACCAAGATCTCCTCTTGGAATAATTCAGCCATTAAGCAACCCAGATAAGGGAAGTGCTGCAAAAATCATTCATAACGAAGTTGAAGAACCTCAAGAGTCAAAATCCCCCCAGACATTAGGAACTCTCATCATCCCAGACAAAGGAAGTGTTGTTAAGGCCATTCCTGTTAAAGCCATCCCTGCTCTGTCTAGCCAACCTAGGAATACCCTCCTAGAAATCCCGGAAGGTTATTGGCACATATTTGACCAAATGGCCCAGAACTAGCCAAACACCCAAACCTCCACACTGCAATATCCCATTGTAGATATTGTAGTCAATGCACCTATGAAGGCAATTCCTTTCCAGCATATCCCTACATTTCATGGCCTAACATCGGAAGACCCAGATGCATTTTTGTTTGAATTCGATGTGCTGTGTAGAGGATATGATTATACCACCGATTCCCAAAAACTGAAACTATTTCCCTCTACATTAAAAGGAGCTGCTTTACGATGGTTTATGGGGTTGGGTGGAGGTGTTATAAATGACTGGGAACAGATGAAAGGTGCTTTCCTGAAGAAATATCAAGATTATTGTAGATCCAGAGAGTTAAAAGATGAAATATTTCAGATGGTAGCTAGACCTAATGAAACACTAGAAGAATATGTTGAACGTTTTCAGTATAATCTTCAAAGATCTCCTTATGCATCATTACCCTTACCTGACAATGTATTAAAAACAACATTAGTTAAAGGTATGAAGGAACAATAGATTGAAACATTGAATATTAAGGGAAAAGGAGACATCTATCAAGAAAATTTTGCTAACATCATTGATTTATGTATCAGGAGCTCACGAGGTAGTACAAGGCTAAGACCAGCGGAACATGACAGGTTTACAAGGGACAACAAGATCTTTGGAGAAGGAGTAACTCACGCGGAAATGGGAAATTTATTAGAAAATTTCAAAACTGACATATTGGGGACTCTGACAACGCAGCTCGATATTATGCAAGCCAAGCAGAAACAAGCAAAGGTAGAGAAAAATTTGGAAATATTTTGTCCCAGATGCAGAAAGAAACACAGCCACAAAGAGTGCCCATTAGATGTGGTTCAAGTTTGTGCCATTTGTACAAAAGACCACTCTACAGAAAGTTGTCCCTCACTTCCTGGTTTGAAAGCAGTATACAAAGAAGCAGAAGAAGAACCAGAACCGGTGTACCTACTTAATCAGCGCTGTCAATGGCAGCCGCGACAATCAGGTATGTTCCCTGATCCAGCTTCTTTTTTTCAGCCTCCACAATATCATGCTCAGCAATATAATACAATGTGGCAAAATCAACCTCCTTTCTCAAATTGGCCACAACAACCATTTCCTTCATCATCACCATGGCCGAATCAAACAAGCCAATCTAATTGGCCAAATTTTCCCTATGCCCCACCATATTGGCAAAACAATGCATATCCAGCACAATGGTCCCCTCCTACTTCACAGAGTCAAGCCTGGTAGACAAACTGGCAAAGACCGATGAATTAGCCAGTAGGAACCATTCCACTCCCTCAACCTACACTGCTATCATTGCAACAAAACCCCCAGTCCAACTTAAGACTGCAACTCCCAGCCCAACCCAACCCCAATCCAAATAATAGACTGGTTCAATCTATTCAAATAATTGAAACACCAGAGGTAGAGACCAATCTAAGGGAATGCAATGACCTTCAATTAAGGTTTGGGCGTATTATAGAAACTGAGGGAGATAAAAATGTTCAAATTGAAAATCAGTTACCTGTAGAACAACCATTACAAGAAGAAGATGTGGCTAGAAAACAAACTCATGATAAAGTAACCACATCTTCTCCCCCATTCCCAAAACAATTAATTATACCGCGATCCACAGAACGTCTTGCTTTTGATATTCTGGGAGAACTTAAGAACCTGTAAATAAAAATCCCACTCCTCCAAGCCATCTAAGATATCCCAATATATGCCAAGACCATCAAAGAGCTATGTATAAAAATACCAAGGAGGAGAATAACAAATAATCCAACAATCCAAGTAGTTGGCACCTTATCTGACCTGTTATCGGGAAAATAAGCACCTGTCAAATATGAAGACCCAGGAAGTCCAATAGTGACAGTCCAAATCAATGGAAAAACCTTTTCAAATGCCTTAGTTGATTTAGGGGCTGCAATTAATATCTTAACAACCACCACTTGTCAAAAACTGGGCATTACATCAGTAGAGCCAACTTCCACTTTATTAGAACTGGCTGACCGATCAGTGGTTAGGCCGGAAGGTACACTACATGATGTCATGGTATCCGTTGATTCCTAGGAATATCCTGCCGACTTTTTGATAATAAACCCCAAAAACCGACTTGATGGACACCCATTAATTTTAGGCAGACCTTGGCTTGCAACCGCTGATGCTTACATTGGCTGCCGACAAGGTAGTATGACCATAACTAGAGGGGCTAATATCAAAAATCTAGCCTTATACCCTCCAGCCCAACCAAGTGTCACAATAATAAAAACTAACAAACATCCTGTATCATACCTTACCGAAAATATTAGATCCCCATTAACTATAGAAGATGCCCTCAATTTCAAAGATCAAACAGAGGATGATATTATTAACAACTTTATTAACCAAGCTGAATCTAGATCCCACATACAATGTCACATGATAGAGGCAGCATTTGATAATGAATTGGAAGAATATCCTCTCAAAGACACTCATGACCAAACGATACCTACTACCTCTATTTCAAATAGCAAAACTGTAGAGATCGAGCCACGAAAAACTTTAAACATTAATAGTAACCTGACTCCTGAACAAGAAGAGAAACTGATCCAACTACTGAGAAAATACAAGGAAGCATTTGCATGGGATTATCCAGATATGAAGGGAATTGATCCCCAGTTATGTACACACCACATTTATATAGAAAAGGATGCAAGGCCTATTCGCCAACCCCAAAGAAGACTTAACCCTCATCTAAAAGACATTGTGAAAGCTGAACTACAAAAACTTTTAGATGTAAACTTTATTTATCCTATCTCTGATAGCAAATGGGTCTCTCCGCTTGTAGTG
The DNA here is from genome assembly GCA_031772625.1 of Pinus tabuliformis. Classification (NCBI taxonomy): domain Eukaryota; kingdom Viridiplantae; phylum Streptophyta; class Pinopsida; order Pinales; family Pinaceae; genus Pinus; species Pinus tabuliformis. Next base: position 840,518,403 of record CM062809.1, on the reverse strand, counting down.
GTGCCGAAGAAGAATGGAAAGTGGAGGATTTGTGTAGATTACGGAGAATTAAATAAAGCAAACTAGAAAGACCACTTTCCCCTTCCATTCATTGACCAAGTATTAGATACATTAGTAGGAAAGAAATTATTTTCTTTCCTGGATGGCTTTAGTGGATACAATCAAATTCAGATTGCCCCTGAAGACCAAGACAAAACTACTTTTACCTGTCCTTGGGGAACATTTGCCTACAAAGTCTTACCTTTTAGCCTATGCAATGCCCCTGCCACATTTCAAAGGGCTATCCTGAGCATCTTTTCAGATTTAATAAATGAAGGGCTCGAAGTATATATGGATGATTTCACACCATACGGACATGATTTCAACCCAGCACTAGACACACTGGAAAAGGTGTTGCAATGATGTATCGCTACCAGGCTCTGTCTGAGCCATGAAAAATGCTATATGATGATGACTGAAGGCCTCATCCTAGGTCATTATATCTCAACAGCTGGAATACAGGTAGATCCGGCCAAAATTCAAATAATCTTGTTAATACCTACTCCTACCACAAAGATAGAGGTACGCAGTTTTCTCGTATTTTCTGGTTATTATAGAAGATTTATAGAACATTTTTCTCACATTGTTGCACCTCTATACACACTAACAGGGAATGTTGACTTTATTCGGATAGATAAATGTGACTGTGCTTTTGAGGATCTGAAAAAGCTTGTGTCAACAGTACCAGTACTCAGAGGTCCAAATTGGGACCTACCATTCCAAATTTCATCAGATGCTTCAGACACAGCTATTGGAGCAGTCCTTGGGCAAGAAGAAGACAAAAACCATATGCAATTTATTATATTAGCAAGAACTTGTCTCCTGCTGAGTTGAACTATACTATTACTGAAAAAGAATTTTTAGCTGTAATACATGCTGTAAATAAATTTAGGCATTACATCACTGGATATCCTGTTGTTTTATATACAGATCACTTTGCCATAAAATATTTAGCAAATAAACCAATCACAAATGGTAGAGTAACAAGATGGCTGATTTTATTGTAGGAATTCAACATCACAATAAAAGACCGACCAGGAAAAGAAAATCTTGTAGCTGACTTTCTCTCATGAATGCCAAAACCAGTGGATGCAGCAGCAGTCGAAGATCAATTTCCAGATGAACATTTGTTCGTTGTTACTGTCAAAACACCCTGGTATGCTGATGTTGCAAATTATTTAGCAGTAGGCAAATTACCAAAACATCTGACTCCCAATGAACGAAAGCAGATTGTCTAGCGTAGTACCTGATTTTCTTGGATTGGGGGCTACCTATTTCATACAGGAGCAGATATGCACATTAGAAGATGCGTCTATGAAGACGAAATTTTTGACATTCTGAAAGCCTATCACAACGGACCATGTGGTGGACATTTCGCAGATCGAAGAACCGGTCACAAAGTTTTGCAAACAAGGTATTATTAGCCCAAAATCTTCAAAGATGCAAATAAATTTGTTCAAGCCTGTGACAGTTGTCAAAGAGCAGGATGCCCTGGACAGTCCGACAAGATGCCTCTGAACCCATAGCTAGTTATTGAACCATTCAAACGTTGGGCACTTGATTTTGTGGGCCCAATCAATCCATCATCAAACAAGAAAACATATATTTTGGTAGCAATAGAATATGTCACCAAATGTGTTGAAGCAGAGGCATTGCCAAGAGCTATAGAAGATTCCATCATTCAGTTCATGTTCCACATATTTGTGCGATATGGCCTCCAAATAGACATAATCACGGATGGAGGACCACAGTTTGTTGGTAATAAAATTGCTGCAACATTGAAAAACTATCAAATTCAACATAAATTACCTCTCCTTACCACCCACAGGCAAATGGCCAAGTAGAGAGCACGAACAAAGTAATAGAAGAAATACTAACAAAAACCATTGCGTCACACAAACGTGATTGGGCTACAAGATTGTCAGAAGCCTTGTGGGCATACAGAACAACATGGAGAAGCACTACTGGTTATTCACCATATCAACTAGTATTTGGAAAGGAACCCATATTTCCAATAGAATTCGAAATATAGACCTTGAGAACAACACAAGAAGTCAGTCTAGATTTGAACGAGGCCCAGATTAATAGACTACAGCAGATTAATGAGTTGGATGAAAGCAGGCTCTCTTCTCTTCAACATACCACATTGATCCAACAACAGAGAGCCAAATGGCACGATGCCCTCATAAAAAAGAAAGTCTTTCGCGAGGGAGATTGGACGCTCCTATATGATTCCAGGTTTCAAGATTTTCCGGGGAAACTCTAGACTCACTGGCTCAGACCATACGAAATCCAAAAGGTACATGATAATGGCACCATTACTTTAACCACCATTGATGGATCGGGACATACCTTTAAGGCAAACAGCCACCGAGTTCAATTATACTGCAAACCACTTACTCGAGAATCCTTCTACTAGTAACTTCGCGAAGACTTCGACATGCAGATTCTGGTTGAGGAAGAAAAATCTTCCTCACCTTTGGTTCATTAAGTGATTTGATTGCTTTTACATTTTGTACATAATTATTTTGTTTTGTTTCTATAAATTACATTTTGTACATATTTCAGCAACTTTTGCATTTTGTAGTTCCTTTTGAATGGAACATCGTCTTCACCATTTTGCTGTTCCTTTTTGAAGGAACATCACTTATGCATTTTGCTGTTCCTTTTCGAAGGAACAACACTTCTGCATTTTGCTGTTCATTTCAGAAGGAACAACATTTTCACCATTCTGCTATTCCTTTTTGAAGGAAAATGCTTCTACATTTTGTTGTTCCTTTCCGAAGGAACAACAATTCCACCATTTTGCTATTCCTTCTTCGAAGGAACAACACTTTTTCATTCCTGCTTTTCCTTTCCGAAGGAACAACATTTCTGTCATTTTGTTGTTCCTTTCCAAAGGAATAGCACTTTCACGTTTTGCTGTTCCTTTCCGAAGGAACAACATTTCTGCATTTTTGCTATTCCTTTCTGAAGGAACAACACTTCTGCCTTTCTGCTATTCCTTTATGAAGGAACAACACTTTTATGTTTTGTTGTTCCTTTCTGAAGGAACAACACTTCTGCATTTTTGCCATTCCCTTACGAAGGAACAACACTTTCATTTTCTATTGTTCCTTTCTGAAGGAACAACACTTTCATTTTCTGTTGTTCCTTTTCGAAGGAACAACACCTTCATTTTTCTGTTGTTCCTTTCCAAAGGAACAACATTTTCACATTTTTTTGTTTGCATTTGTTTTCTTTGCTGTTCCAATTAAGGGACAGCTGTTGTTCCTCTCAATGAACAACAGTTTCGAGTATATTTTTCCTTTTGCTTGTGGTTTTGTGTACAATAGCTGTTCTATCTTGAGAATAGCATTTTTAGAGTGCATTTTCTTCTTTGTGTGTTTTACCATTTAGATCATTTTTTAGAGTCATGGTCATTTAAAGCACAACTATACATTTATGCAACAAATACAAAAACTAGAGGATACTGAAATCAGCAAATTACATAAAAAAACGTTATCTTTACAAGAAATTTCTTTGAATTGATAAGAGGAAAGAGGAAAGGACACAACTATTGATCACCTTGCTGCCATTATTTTACTAATACCGATATGATTGATTATTTTTATCATGATGGTTCTTTCTAAATCTCCATAATTCTCTTTGATCATTATTTTTGAATAAGAATAAGGGAATATTTTTCTCTATTGAGATGATAAGACTTCTTCCACCATCCCTACTCTTAAGGAGTGTTGAGCCACCCACTGTATATAAATAGGAAAAGTGCTATATAAAAAGAAAAAAAAAAGAGAAGATAAAGAAAATGTTTATGTGATTGCTAACATGGTTTGTCAGATGAAGGATAGGGGGTCTCATCAAGAGCCGCATACCATGATCATAAGGAAGAAAGTGAAGTGGCATTCCCACTATGGCCACCACACCAGGGATATGATCCAAGAGGCACATCAGAAAAATAAAAAGTCCTTGGAACAGGAGGTCTCATCACGAGCCGGCCTGCCCACCTTTCACTCCTTCCTGGTGAATGGCATTGTGATTCATCTGGTTACCAAGCCAGCATAATGGCCTCCATTCTGACATTGCATGACACTTTCCTAGGCATACACAAAGGATTATGGTTCCAAGGGTGAAATAAACAACTCTGTCAAGGTTATGGACACCTGTGGGCAACAGAGCTCTGTTGATGGTATTGAAGTCATATTTCTTATACACCAATAGCAATTATAAAACCCTTCTTCTTATATCTTTATAAATCATTCAAATGAGATTATGTATATAACCCTTCTGAACCTTTGATACATGAAAATCAATTACAAATCAATTATGATGGTAAAAGTTGATAATGACCGCATAGGACCTTTTATGCACGTCAACTGTCCTATCCTCCAATTCTCGCATCATATCACGACATTTCCTTATTTATTAAGCGATTCTATTCTACGCCTCGATTTCAGTAATCTACTTGTCGTTGTAAACATGGCATTTCTATATACGTTGTTCCTTTATGACTCTGTACTATGGCAATTCAACACGTTGCTCCTTCATTTGACGGCCGAGGACAGCCTATCACATTGCAGGGGGGGCACAGGTAATCCCCATAATTCGCTGACATACGTGTCAGCTCATCATTCGGAAGAATTAATGACTCGAGAATAGCAATGTTTAATGGTATTTTGTTTCCCAATGTGCATGGCTTGCTATTCCAAAGTTATTTCCGTGTTTTTCTCTGCAAAAATTAGCAATAAGTTTGAAATTCGAACAGCTTGTTGTTCCGACATCTTCTCTGTGTTTTCTTAACAGTTAGCTAAAATTTGAACAACCTGTTGTTCCATTATCGTCTCTGTGTTTTTTTTTAGTGTGCTAAGCATGGGAGGAAGATCAATTCGCAGTGAGCCATAGGTGTTGATGGTCTCTGATGCTGCACGAGAGATCCTAGCGAGGGCAGGATGGATAGTTTATCTTAACCGCATACAACAATCCAACGAGACGGTGGCAATTGAGTTTTTACAGAACCTGCATGAACATTATTCCATGGTGAGAGGGAGACAGATAGCAGTCACTGATGACATAATTGCAGAGGTTTCGGGACTGCCAGCCACTGGATCTGTGTGGACTCTGAAAAAGGTGAGACTGTGGGACGCCATGAAAATCTTCCAGGATGAAGGGCAGAACCTGACTGTAAAAGGGAAGGGAGTTTTACCAGCAACCTTGGGAGAGCCATGGGCGGAATTGGCGAGAATTATCTAGAGCTACATCACTTGTGACGACAGGAAAGACGTGGTAAGACCACGACATCTTAAACTTTTAGCTGTGTTAAAGCAAAAGTGCACTGTGAATTTTCCTGTGTTTTTAAATTCTTTATTACATGATGTTGCCCGAAGCATGAAGAAATCTCGCCATTTAGAGTCAGTAGTAAGTCACCATGGCTTAATACAACTGATAGTCAGCCACAGCCTTGCCCAACAACAGAGCAGTTGGGAAGAACTGATTTTCGCAATAGACGGGGGACTGGCTTTACCAGCCCCAAAACGAAAACATGTTGCCTGTACATCGAGCAGACCTCTGAAACGAAGGAAATCTGTTAGACTGGCAAGGATCAGGGGAATGCTGAGGAATCACCAGGAAGACAGTGGTCAGCCTGTAGAGATACATGATTCAGGAGACGAAGAACCCCCACAATTGGAAGGTGGGGAGAATGAAAAATAATTGGAGGAAAACGATAAAGGAGAATCGGAGGAAGAGACTAAGCAATCCGGTCAGGAGGAAGAGGAAGCAGAGCAACGCAGTGGAAGTCCACTGCAAAACCCGCTACAAGAAGATGAGTTGGCACAGATTCTGGCCAATATGGGCGAATATGCCCAAGCTCATAGCCCACTTAACCCCCACACCGAAGAAGGACCGCAGGAGCACTCTGTTCATGACAAAAGTGCATTCGAAGAACTGTGTGATGAAGAAGAAGGACTGTAGGAGCACTCTATTCATGACAAAAGTGCATCTGAAGAATTGTGTGACGAAGAGGAGGGAGAAGAGGATCACTCTGCTCACAATGAGAGTGTATCCGGGAAGAAGAGTGACGAGAATGAAGAAGAGGAACAATTTGTTCCTAGTTAGAATACACCAGAAAAATTTCACGATGAAGAGGAGGTAGAGGAAGAAGCTGCTCAGGAAACAGTAGAGCATGCTAGGGTTTATACCCCTAAACAACCGGAACAACATAGCACTAAAGAAGCACCCCGAGAAGAAAATAATGAAATTGGCCAAGACGAAGCCACAACACTTGAGGTACAAAGTCCAGGCCCAAGTAAACGAACGGTTGTTCCTTCCAAGAAAACATAAAAAATAAAATATTGTGAAAGGAATAGCAGAGACTGCTTAGCCTGACTAAGCAACTTTGGCAACAGATAAGGGTTTTGAAAATGGGGGAGAAGTCAAAAGGAACCTCTGTGGTAAAGCATGCAACCACTCAGACAAAACCCCTTAAGAAAAAGATTAAGAGGACTCAAGTCCAACCTACCATTCAAAACTGAAAGGAACAGCATCCGGCTATTGTCCATGTCGAAGTACAAATAGATAACATATCGGCCTGTGACAAGGAAATTCAGACAGAGGCACCGTCCTCTAAGGAAACTCGGACCATAAAGACGAGATGCTGTGATAAGAAGATCCAAGTAGACCTCCCGCCTACAACTACTATGTTGGAAAATGACCCGAGGACAATAACTCTGCGAAAGGATTTGGTACAAGCCCAGCAAGCAATAGAGAAACTTACAGAGCAGACTGTCTCTCGAGAAAAATATGAGAAATTACAACAACAGTTGAGGAACATTAACTTATCCGAAAGCTAGGCCTTTGAAGGATGGCGAAAGGAAGAAGAAAGAGTCAAAAAGGTAACTCATAGACTAGACATAGTCATCAAACAAATGGATACCTTATGCTCTCTGTATACTGACGTTCTAGCGTGTAGGGCACTTGCTAGGAACTATGCTTTGTTTTTAATGGAAAGATATTTACAATTGAAAATTAAAGCTGTCAAAGCAGGAGTACCTATAGAGATAAACACCATTGATGACTTCATAAATTGTTGTAAGCATTACCAGGAGAAAGTTCAACGACTGTTATGTGAATTCTATTTGCACAATCTTGTATTAGATGGAGAAACAGATTAGAACCCTAGCCCTTTTTTGGGTGATATCCAACTGCAGGCATTTATTTCTTTTGGCATTAATCAAATAAAGTGGCTTAAAGCCTACAATGTCTTTCAAATACAAGAGAATGGATTAGACTTATGGGTGAGAGGAGAACCTAGAGACCCACAACAATTATGGAATAAACATAGGAGCCTAATGAGAACTTAGGGAGTGATCGAAGCATTGGGACCTATTCATACAACATTCATCCGACAAGGGATAGAATACTTCTTTACCATCAAAGACCTTGCCATAGCAGCAGCCAAATTTCGATACCAGACTTCTAATCTGAACATCGAAAACTGAGAACCATTCAATTATGAGAACTTTAAGCTAGCTGCTGACCGCTTAGGTATCTATGGTGACCTCGTTTTGAGAGAAGGCCCATCTTGGTTAGGCTGTAGGTTCAGAAGTCCAATTATTTGGCACTCTGCACCAGGATATCAAGCGTTATATGAAATGTCTGAAGGACAGACATGACATTTCTTTGAATTCTTAGCTAGCAATCATGGTTGTAGACCACCTCATGAGATCCCTTCTCTAGCCTATTCCCTAACTACCTTGCATTTCAATTATAATGTTTTCATGAGGGAATGAAAAAGGGTAAGCAGGGGGGTGTGTTGAGCACTAGAGAAGGTATGTAATCACCACTTATTTTGTCATCTTTTCCTTAAATTCATAACTCCTTTACATTATGAAATAAGTATATGGTGAAAGATTATGATAAAGTCTAGAAAATTTGTGTGCAACATAAAATGACTAATAATCACCCTTTTCCTATGCAGAAAAAGGTGAAAACGAAAGATCGCCATTCTAAAGGAAAAGAAAAGACAAGGGTAACTGCTATCCCTTTGATAGGGAACTGCATTCAAACGAGGCAATTCAAATTGGAGCGTATAAGTCAGGAAAAGGAAGAGGAGATACCAAATCGGTGCAAGAGAACAAGAAGATAACTGAGAACTAACAGTATTGTGAATCCCTCAGGATCCTTTGATCTTGAGGGATCGCCACCTTAACGATTCTCTATATCATTGATATCTCCACTTGACTGCTATAAGAAGAGGCAGCATTGCTAGCCCAAGGGATGGACTGTTGTTGTTTTTATGAAACTTATTGTTGTAATTGGAACTTTGATCATCGACTCTCTCTAAAAGAGCGATTACTGTAACTCTGTTTTGATGCTTAATATATAAACTCTGGTTGTTGTTCCATCTTTGATTCTGGAGTAATCTTAAGCAGTGTGTCCCTGGAGGCTAAGGGCCCAGCCCTGGTGGATCACTTGCTCCTGTACCATTATTTTCCAATTCATGTGTGGTTTGATTTTTCTTATTTGAGTTGTTCAGTAATCTGATGTTCCTTATTATTTCACATATTGGTTCTGTTATATTTCGTTTCTATTTGAATAAGTAATGTTATTCTCTGCAACAAGAATGTTATGCTCTTCATTCTAAGTTTATATCGCATCGTTGTTCCTTTAACAAACTGATATTATCATATGACATTGTTGTTCCTTGCAGATTGCCATTGCTATTCAGAGTAGCAGTGTTGTGTATTCATAAATCGATATTATTATTTGTCCACAGTTTACTTTCAAACGTGATTACTGTTCATTTGGGATTGTTGTTCCATCGTGATCACAATTGCTGTTTCTTTATAACCGTGATTAACAACTGTTGTATCGAAACTCAGATTACTGTTCCTTTCAATATAGAAGTGTTGTGTGTAATATTCGATTGGGTTTTGCTGTGCATTTACATTCGGTTCAAGTTGCTATTCAATATTTCATTTCCTTTAGTTTGTTGTCTCATTTCCATTTGCTGTTCAAATCATTTCTAAAGTAGAGATTGTTGCTTAATTCCTGTAGAATACAGTTACTGCCTCATTCATTTCTGTAAGTTAAGGCTTTGCTATTCAATCTTGTTAAATAGAGTAGTTGTTGGTCTATTTCCTAATATTTGTATTACCATTTCTTTGGTGTGCAGAATGATCTAAAACTGTAGTGAACACTGACTATTGTGTCCAGTTCCTAGGGTAATGATCTTTTTTATTGCTTTTCAATCATCAGTTTACAAAGGGAAGAGTTATCATTACTAAACCCTTGACTGATGAAGTACTGTAGTTTCTTCATTGAATGATTTAGGTACAAGCATTTCTAATTCTTGCCATTACATTTAGAAGTTTGTTTTCAGCATTTAGTTACTTTTGAAGCACTATACTACTAGCATTACTCTGACAAATGACCACCTCAAACTAAGTACACTCTTTGAGATAACAAATCGTTCCTAAATTGATAATTAATGTAGGGTAAATAGGGGTGAAAAAGACCCTTTTTACTGCTCGACAGAATACATGGATATATTTCCTCAAGAAGAAATCTGAAGTCTTTGACAGGTTTAAAGAATTTAAGGCTCTGGTGGAAAACCAGACAGAGAAGACGATAAAGGTATTGAGGAAAAATAACGGTGGAGAGTTTTTCAAGAAAGAATTTGAAGAATTCTATAAGAAGTGTGGTATAGCACGACATAAGACTAATCCATACACACTTGAGAAAAATGGATTTGCATAAAGAATGAACAAGACGTTGATGGAAAGGGCAAGAAGCATGCTCAATGGTGCCAGGTTAGGACAGGAATTCTAGGGAGAGGTGGTGGTGACTACATGTTATCTGGTCAACAGATAACCTTCATTAGCATTAGAGGATAAGACTCCACAAGAGGTATGGACTGGCAAGAAACCCTCTCTTTCACATCTGAGGGTATTTGGGTGTGATGCATATGTACATGTTCCAAAGGAGAAAAGAACAAAGTTGGATAGTAAATTTGAAAAGTGCATCTTTATTGGGTTTAAGGATGGTTTAAAAGGCTATAATATTTGGAACCCAGTAACAAGGAAGGTTGTGTACGATCAATATGTGGTGTTTAGAGAGATGAAAGATGTTATTAAACATGAAGTCCCATCAAAGGAACCTGAGAAGACAGAGTTTGAGCTAAACGAGGAAGAAGTAGACTCTACAGCAAAAGAGGAATCAAAATATGAAGGGCCAAGAACTCCAGTTGTGAGAAGATCAGTTTGAGAAAGAAAGCAGCCAGAAAGGTATAGTCCATCTACTTTATGTTCAAATTTTTCTTTATCTATTACTGATGATGATCCCAAAACTGTGAATGAAGCAGTAGATTCAGAGGATGGAAAACTCTGGAAAGAGGCCATGGTTGATGAAATGACATCTTTGGACAAAAATGAGGCTCGGGATTTAGTGGAGTTGCCAGTTGGAAGGAAACCCATTGGAAGAAAATGGGTGTTCAAGAAGAAGATGAATAAAGGGGGAAAGGTGGAGAAATACAAATAAGGGTTGGTAGCAAAAGGTTATTCCCAGGTGTCGAGAATTGATTTTTTTGATATTTTTTCTCTTGTTTCCAAGGTAGCTTCTATTAGATTACGTTTATCTGTTGTTGTTGCTTTTGATTTTGAGGTAGAACTAATGGATGTGAAGACAACATTTCTTCACAAGGATCTGGAAGAAGAGATCTACATGAATCTACCTGAAGGCTTTGTGGTGAAGGGCAAGAAAGAACTCATATGCAAGTTAAAAAAGTCTCTGTATGGGTTAAAACAGTAACCAATAATGTGGTATCAGAAATTTGATACATTTATATGGGGACTTGGCTTCGCTATAATAAAGCATATCACTCTCTGTATTTTAAATTAATTGGTGACTGTGTTATTTATCTAGTCTTATAGGTGGATGATATGTTGTTGGTTGGAAATGACAAAGAAATTATCGAGGATTTGAAGACCCAATTGTCATCCAAATTCGACATGAAAGATCTTGGTGTTGCAAACTATATTTTGGGCATCGAAATTAAAAGAGATTGGACAAAGAGGAAGCTCTGGTTAAACTAGAGGAAGTATTTCGAGACAATAATGGAGAGGTTTAATATGAAGGATAGTAAACCAGTGAAGGTTCCTATTCCTGTAGGTGTAAAGTTATCTGCTGAATAGTGTCCCAATACACAAGAAGAGGAAGAGGACATGTCTCGTGTTCCATATGAAAGTGCAGTCGGTAGCCTGATGTATGTGATGGTCTGTACTAGAGCAAACATTGCACATGCAGTGGGATTATTGAGAAATTTTATGTCAAAACCAGGGAAGAAGCATTGAACAGTAGTGAATCAAGTTTTCAGGTATTTGTGTGGCACTAGTGATTATAGTTTGTGCTACCAAGGAAGACCAGGATTGGATAGAGTTTTATATATCCATGGATTTGTTGATGCAAATTGGGCTAGAGATCTGGATTATAGAAGATCTACAAGTGGGTATGTGTTTAACCTAGTTGGAGGTGCAGTCAGTTGGATGAGTAAGAGACAATATCTAGTGGGAGTGTCAACTACAGAGGTAGAATACATGGCATCCACTCATGCAAGCAAGGAAGCGGTTTGGTTGCAGAGGTTGTGTTCAATTATGGGGTTACTATAGCGAGCTATAAGGATAGACTGTGATAGCCAAAATGCAATTTTCTTGGCAAAGAACCCTGCTTATCATTCAAAGACAAAGAACATTAATGTTTAGTATCACTTTCTGAGGGATATGATAGAAGACAAAAAGGTATTGTTGGTAAAGGTGGACACTTTGAAGAATATTGTAAATGCATTGACAAAATCTGTGAGCTCTAAGAAGTTCTCTTGGTGTAGAGAAACAATGGGCATTGCAGGGCTGGATCAATGACTAAACTCTCTTGTGGAAAGAAAACAACAAGTGGGAGAATGTTGGGTTTTGTTTTATTCCTTCTACGACTAGCCCTCCCTGTCGAAGGGTATGAGTGGGGCGGTAGCCCCCCTCTACTGAGTCCGGGTCAGTGGCCCAGGGAAACGTTTTTTGGACCCTATATTAGGTGGGTGAACCTACCTATGGTTTTGTGCATGGATTTCGCACATGGTTTTGGGTGCGATGATTTTCGGTCCATGGTATTTTACAGATCTGGTCAAGGGAACTACAGTTATGTCCTAATCGAGGGTTAATGGATTGGGGTTTATGGATGCTTTGGCATGTATATATCTGTATTGTGACATTGAAAGGAACATAATGAAAAATCAATCTGGTAGTCCTAGTTTTGGGATCCAGGGGAAATCTCTGTGTATATTTGTTTTATGTGTTATTCTCTTGCCATTGTTTATTTTCTATTTTTTAGAACTCATATGCAGGTAATTCCTATATGGGGTTAAAGCCTACATACACTGGCTTAACTCTAGTGACAGATTGATCAAATGGTAAGAGGTTTTGGGCAAGGAAACTATTTTACCTGCAACCGATAGCAAAGAGTCAAACGAAAGTGACAAAGAGATGAGTTTAGGTCTATTTATAGCATGTAAGGTTTGGCTAACGGTTTTCTTTATGACTGTAGTGACTTTAATGTTTTAGGAGCAGAGCTATAATGGATGAATAGAAATGGGTATGACAGCTAGGAAACAGACATGTGAGGTGGCGGCGGATAAAACCACTTGGAAACGGGTATGTGAGGTGGTGGTGTTGGATTGGTCAAGGGATAACTGTCAAAGCACGAGGCAGAGAACCGTTGGTGGAAGAAAACCATTGGCGGATTTCGGAGGGGGTAGCGAATGGTTTGTGGTTTTGAGCAGGGCGGGCGGGGGGTGTGGAGTTATGAAATGGTGACATGTAAGTTTGGGGCGTCTGCCATTAAAACTTCTTTTCAGACCCCCTCGCATTAACGGCAAATGGTCGAGGGGGGTGCGAACTCTATCCCCCATCATTGATCTGGGCAGGGAGTAGATCCACCGTTGGATGATGCACATCTCTTCATTTAAAGCCGATAAGACGTATTTTCAACTAGCAACTTTGGTCTAAACAACATATGCGCCATATAACATAAATTCTAATGTCAAAAGATTATAACAAAGATTAATACCTTTCTAGGGGAAATTAATCATCAATTAATAAAATTGAACATTTCTAGTGTGGTGCATTTAAACAAGCAGCCTCTAAATTTATTCTTTTTGAAACTGAAGCCTTTATTTTCTTTTTGCTTCACTAACATTTTTCATTTTCTTTTGCCTCCACTCTTTAGGGCTACTAACTCCTAACATTTTATTTGATATTGATAAATATACGATATACATTTGTCCTAACAATTTTATTTTTTTTCTCTTTCTTTTTCATCCATATCCTAACTTAACATTTTGAATTTATTTTTGACAGATATACTAACTTATCAAAACCAAATAATGTTACAACAGTACCAACTAATCCCCATAAGCCTTTTTATTAATGATGCCTCTATTTTCTTCATTTTCCTCCTCACATGCAATCAATAATGTCATTTTGCCTTTCCAAATCCTTTATCATTGCCTTTGCCAAGATATCTTAGCCACAATAAACCAAATGAACACCCACACTAGGATTCTTTGCCCAATATTTAGCTTGGACTAAGTGCCCCATGACCTTGGTTATTATTTTTCCTTATATAACTTTATTACATGGAATTTTGACTAGGGTTGTTACACACACATCCCCTGTTTATGGATTCTTTGACCCCCAAGTGGTATCCTAGACACCAGTAAGTAGTTTTGCACAAAGAATATGAACCTAGGGGCATTTACCATGCTTGGGAGAGGAAGATAGGTGATAATGCTAAGATTTCATTTCTAAACATGTAAAGGTGAGGGATGTTTTGCATAGTTATGGCTATGTAATAAAAAACACAATGAATTTTGTTAGTGTGCATGTTAGTAACACATGCTTGTTCTTGTAAATTCAGAAAAAAATGGTAAGAAGCTTGGTTTGAGCTTCATAATGGAAAAATTGGTAGTTCATGCTACATAAATGAAAACACATCTAATGTAGCGGGTTAGCTCAAATGGTTCAGTGTTTGTGAATTATAAGCAAGAGGTCATAGGGAAATTAAGTCCATGGATGAATTTTTATTTACAATTGTTAAAATCACGAGAATAAGCATTATAATTTATAAGAACATTCCAATTAACCACAAATAGAAATTGTATATTAAAAAAGATAATAAAATTTCTTATACTTCAACCTTTTACATCATACTGTAATCAGTTGTGCATGTACCTCCTGTTATCACAAAATCGTGTACTAAGGGCTGCTACTTAGCAAGATCTCATGCAACTATTTCAAACCAGGCTTTAGACTAAGGCTTAGCCTCCTTAGTCAGAGAGGGCTCTCTCACAGATTTTTGATATGCATTAAGGACAAGAAAAGATGGCTAACTCTTTAAACAATAGATGAGTTTTAAGCTGGTTGGAACAACAAAATTAGACTTCTTCCATTGGGCTCATGGAGTCATACACTTCTGCAGTAAACTATTAGCTACTCAATCATGGAAGCCAAGGCATATAATGTCTAAACACTCAGAACATTTCTCAAGAAGAACCTCAACTCAAAAAACATACACAGGAAGTCTGAGCACTAGGTGAATTCAGAGTGATTGCATATTTAGTGAGCTGTAAAACAAGAAGAATAAATACCAAACCACATATACTCTGAGCATTTGAAACACAAGATGAATCTTGGGAAGAAAAAGTACTCTTTCTATTACTGTCAAAGTCTTTTTCATAATCCAATATGAAAACTCTGTTTTTATAAAAATCTCCAACCCTGAATACATAGATGATCTAGCCATATATAGGAATATGCTTCTAACTACCTGGAGCTTCCTCCTCCATCATGAGGGGAGCTCGATTCTACCTATGATGACACCTACTAACCTTTAACTAACTAATAATTACAGCTGACTATTCATTGACAGCGCTGGAATCCTAAAACAATTAAAACTCTACTTCTACATCATGCTGGAAATAGCATTTATTACAGTCAAACTGGTGCTCCTGCGAGGAAAATGAGAGAACAGGTTCATCCTCTGACAAATGGCTTCTTTAAGTTTGGCTGTGACAGGTGTCTGTAGTTGCTTGCTGACCTTTAATATAACATGTTCTCCAACACCCTGAAATATAGGAAACTGTTCCTGATTGTCGGTCTTTGGTTTGCCTCAACGTATTCGAATCCAAAGGAGTATGCTTTTAACCTTTCATTAACCCAAATAGAGCGGATTGCCACATCCTGGATGAGCTGTAGGCTGTATTGATGGGCAGGTGTCTCTTTTCTAACATTCCCGGTCAAACTGTTTATTCTGCATTGAAAACATCACCTACAGCAGTTTCGTAGCGCGCTACGAAACTGCTGTGTGATTTAAAAAACACAGTCTTCCTCTAAACTATTTCCTGCATTGTAATCAGGTGTAGGTTGTGCCATGCCTCCCTGCTGGATGTATAATCAAAATTGGTTTTCTGGCATCATCTTGAAAAGGTGACCAGCCAATGTTCTTAACAACAGAACGTGAGCTCAGATGCTGAGGGTCCCCTATATTTCTTGGATCCATCCATTGTGCCATAGCTGGTCTCATACTATCATAATGAATGGCAACATCCACCAGAACATAATTGTTTAAAGCAGTAGGCATAAAACTTCTGACATAAGAACTATTCGGAGGCATTAAATAAGAATTAAAACCAGGTCTGCTACCAAAGAAATTGTTGCTTCCAAACTGAAAGCTATTGGCATAGGATCCATGTATTCCCAAATCTTCTAACACTGGCATAATTGCCTCTGTTGGAGGAACCCCTGAAGGAAATGGCTAATATTGGCTCTCTCTATACAGCTAGGCATCCCAACTTCAAATACCCTTGGAAGATGTCGTAGTATTGCTTCATCTAACTCTTCAGGCCTGTTGGTTGCCGCAAGAACAATAACCCGAGCAGTTTGATCTGTTGTAAAACCATCCCACAAAGCCATGAACTCTGTCTTCATATTTGTGAGAGCTTCTTGCTCAGTAGAACGGCGTTGCCCCAAAAACTATCGACCTCATCAAGAAATATGATAGCAGGTTAAAGCTTCTGCGCAAGTATGAACACAGCAGTCAGAAGTTTCTGAGAATCCCCAAACCATTTGCTCCTTAGATTGGCTACCCTTACGTTGATGAAAACAACCACTGATTCTCTTGCTATTGCCTTTGCAAGTAATGTTTTCCCATTTGGAGGGCTGAGGAGCTTACACTGTCTAAACAATTTCTTTGTTAGGATCAAGATGCTTGAACCCTACAACAAGAACCAGACAACTTACGGCAACGCTAATGGCGTATAATATCAATTCCTGTGCAAATGAAGCCTGCTTGCACGCCATGTTGCCAAACTATCTACGAAGAAATGCAGGGTTTTATATGATAAGAACTGCTGCGTAGCTGTAAATAGATATATAGTGTGTATATCTCCGATGAGGGATCTTATTTCAAGTGAACAAATTCCTGCAGTCAGAATTGCCAGACGCCTCCCAGGAAGTCGATATTTGATACTCGGTATTCCAGTATAACGTATGTTAATCACAAGAAAAAGCTTATTAATGGCCTTTTTGAGTTCTCAATGATCTGTGATGAGAACTTCCGAACATTGCCAAGACAAAAAGACGAAGATGCATCCCAATCCTTAATTATGTGCCTCATTACATGATCCGGATTTAAACAGGAACACAATAGATTACAGAGATAACCATAAATACAGGGATGCAATAACCATAAACACATAGATGCAGCGGAAATAATGCTTCATTTCATTAATGGAAAATACTGAAATATGCTTACAAACAGAAATGGAAAGAAACCAGCTAGGGCGATGGTAGCTTATCTCTGAGAAGAGATGTGGCGGCTACATGCCTCTGAACTGTTCCGAACTGTATTACAATGAGGCTCGAAGGCCTATTTATTGTTGAGAAACAATGGAAAACCCTTCACATCCCGAAACCTAGCCCTAGAAGATGAAACGCCAAATTGTGGGCCCCGTTTGGGTAAATTGGTACATCAATTTCCCGGGGTCGTAACTTTGGCATTCGATCTCCGTTTGACGCGTACGATAGCTCGTTAGAAAGATCTATCCGAGAACTACCACTTTGGGAAGGGCAACATCAGTCCTTGGACCCATGTTGCCCCCAGATTCCCAAAAAAACGTCGTTTAGGGCCTCAAAACGGCTCCGGAAGTTCAGGACCCGAAAAACTGCTAAAAATAGTAAGTTGTGCTACAATTAAGGAAACTGAAAAGACTGAAAGAGACAGTTGTGGGGGTCCAAATGGGTTGGTGGGTGGCCACCAACATCCACCTGGATCATTCCTCCCCCCTTAGGAAGCAATGGTCCCCATTGCATTGAGTTCCTCCATCTGCTGAACTTGTCCTGCAATGTCTGATGTGTCCAGTGATGGTGGGAAGCATGGTCGACGATGGTTCACATTGAACATTTGGTGCAGGCGAAAGAATGGAGGAATGATGTGCTCCAAAGCATTGTTCCCCATAGCCTTGGTACTGCTGTAAGGACCATGTCGGAGTGATCTGAGCTTCTGATGGGTTATGGTAAGGCATTCTTTCTGTCGATGCAACCAGACTTTGTTGCCCACCTGAAACTTGTGTGGTACCCATGTGGGTGAGGAGAAGTTGTTCCTGTGTTTTGTCATGACCGTATCCCTTTGCTGTTGCTACTGCATGGAGGAACCCTTTGCAGGGGTCATGGATGTAGCAACGATCTTCCCCTTACTTTGGGAGTGAACCAGACAGATGAATTTCCTAGTCTGTGATATGAGCTTGCTGCCTTTTTTGGTAGTGATCAAAGATGTGGCAGTAGGTGGGGCTACCTCTGGTATCCTGTATAATGAATTGTTCAAAGAAATAATGACAGCACGAGGCCTGGACTCATACACAGCATGTCGCCTCCACAAGTATGGCTGGCCTAATAATACATCACAAACATCCAGAGGTGTAACATCACACAATACCTCGTCTGTGAAGGGTTTGATGCTGTATGGAAGGCGGCACTGCTGGCGAACTTTGAGATCTCGTCCTTCATGAAGCCACCCGATACTGTACGGTTGTGGGTGTGGTGTAGTCGGTAGGCCCAACCGCTTCACGACCTCTGCTGAAACCAGGTTCTTTTGGCTACCACTGTCGACAATGAATCGCAGCGGTGAACCCTTCACCCACATTTGTGAATGGAAAAGACACTCCCCCTCCTCTGGATCTTCGGGCTCATTTTTCTTGATCTTGGCGGTGGCAACAGTGGCACTGGGATCCGCATCAATGATCTGCTTCCCTTTGCCATTCCCCTTGTCGGGTTCTGGCTCAGGGTCGGAACATGCATCTGATTCGGAAGCCTTCAACTCAGCCACCAACGACTGCTTGGTCCGACACTCACTTGTGTTATGAGTGGGACTCTTGTGGAACTCACACCACTTTCCTGTGTCCTTCTTCGGCTTCATGGTGTTGTTCTTTTCTTGCGGCTTCGACGGGTTGTCTTGGGTCACCCCGCCTTGGCTTTGTCCTCTGGGCTTCGGATTTGCAGATCCAAAGTCTCGCTTCTTCTGTTTGAACTTTTGCTCGATTTTGACAGCGTATCGGTATGCTGTGCCGAGTGAGGAGATGTTCAAGAACACCATCTCTTCCTGGATGTATTTGTGCAGGCAGCCGCGGTATTTGAGTACCAGATGCAGCTCAGAATCTTTGATACCCAACTGTGTGCGAAGGGTATGAAAAATGTTTGTGAACTCCGGCACATCTTGGTCTCGTCCCTGCCGCAGTGTGGTCCATTTGATGTATTTGTCCTCATAGCTTCCGACAGGGTAGTACTGCTCTTTGATGGCATCCCGGAAGTCATTCCAAGTGGGTGCCGCTGAAAATAGTGAGCCTGTACTTTCATCCTTCTGCTCGCAGTAGGTTTCCCACCAGTCCTTGACGTGGGGGGCTGCTTTGAGAAGAGCGAAAACAATCTTTTCCCGACTTGAAAATTCGTGAACAGAAAAATACCCATCTAGCAGATTTAACCATTTATCTACCGCATCTGCGTCTATTTTACCCTCAAAGATGGGGATTTCAAAATTAACTTGTACCTTGAAGGGTGTGGCATTTCCAGAGTTGCTGTTGGAAGCCGATGCGTCGCCTCTGGGTAGCCGCTGAAGAATCTGCGCAAAGCTATCCATCATCGCGTTCCTTTGCCGCTCGAGCGCTTCTTCGAGCAAGATTTTGATAGGATCTCCTGCCCCCTCGTCTTTCTTCTCATCCGCCATGGGAGGCCGTCGGGATTTTCGAGGCTGGTCTTGCAAAGGTTCGACCAGTTCAAGCCCTAACTCCTTATATCCCGACCTCGTTGGGGACATGCAAAGAAAAACAGAGAAAAAGCAGACCGCTCTGATACCACTGATCCGGATTTAAACAGGAACACAATAGATTACAGAGATAACCATAAATACAGGGATGCAATAACCATAAACACATAGATGCAGCAGAAATAATGCTTCATTTCATTAATGGAAAATACTGAAATACGCTTACAAACAGAAATGGAAAGAAACCAGCTAGGGCGATGGTAGCTTATCTCTGAGAAGAGATGTGGCGGCTACATGCCTCTGAACTGTTCCGAACTGTATTACAATGAGGCTCGAAGGCCTATTTATTGTTGAGAAACAATGGAAAACCCTTCACATCCCGAAATGTAGCCCTAGAAGATGAAACGCCAAATTGTGGGCCCCGTTTGGGTAAATTGGTACATCAATTTCCCCGGGTCGTAACTTTGGCATACGATCTCCGTTTGACGCGTACGATAGCTCGTTAGAAAGATCTATCCGAGAACTACCACTTTGGGAAGGGCAACATCGGTCCATGGACCCATGTTGCCCCCAGATTCCCAAAAAAACGTCGTTTAGGGCCTCAAAACGGCTCCGGAAATTCAGGACCCGAAAAACTGCTAAAAATAGTAAGTTGTGCTACAATTAAGGAAACTGAAAAGACTGAAAGAGACAGTTGTGGGGGTCCAAATGGGTTGGTGGGTGGCCACCAACATCCACCTGGATCATTACAACAGCAGTAACTATCAACCTTCTCTGCCACCCGTTTGCGTAGAAAAAGAGCTCTTGTGAAGCTAGGCCACGAAGATAATGAACTACATCTCTCTCTGGCACTTCATCAAACACTTGCGCCCAAGACATAAATGCTATTCCATGAATTTGCCACCTGCCAATAATCGGTTTCACCCACAGCGGAAAGAAATCTCCACCGGCCCATTTGTATAGACCTCAGCCATAATATGAAAGCGGTGCTCCCATATAAACCCGTGTGTTGACACATATCGCTTGGGAAAAGATCCTATTAGCCATAGCCAACCAGCAACAGATCCTCCAAATAGTCCTAATATCAAAAATAGTACTAATAGATTTCCCAGTGCGTTCTGTTCAGGTCCCTTATATCCTTTCGGTGCAGCAGTGAATATACAAACTGTAAGGTATCCATTGGAAACCCCGAGCACAATACATAGGAACAACATCCAACCTTGGGTACCATGTTTGAAACTCTAAGTTCTTTCCTCAAATCGGAAATCAGTCCCTCTTTATCCCAAGAAAACGTATCAGATTGTCCAATGAAAGCCCGCAGAACAGCACTGTATGCTTCCTTTCCAACTGGTGAATCTGAGACTCCATGTCAAACTCAGCTCTCTCATACAAAAGTGATCCAACAGAAACTCTCCCATTTTGAACCACACCACCTGGAGGTGGTCTTGTAATCAATGTATTACCATCCGCCATCACCATTGCTCCTTCTATGCCAGGTTCATGCAATTCAACACAATTCCATAAGCCTGGGCTTTTACTCTGAGCTAAATCATCAAGGCTTCCCATCTCTAGAGATAAACCCAAGTGTGTTGCCCGCAAAAACCATTTTCTTTGACTGGAATCAATAGGCTGGCCCTTCCATAAAGAAAAGCAAGTTGGATCTTTTTCAAGATTGAGAAGTTCAAATGACAAATATAATGACTGTATAAAAATCAATCTTTCAACATGAAGTCTTGCTCCTGTGAAGTAGTTCTCAACAATTTTGCAAATGTCTCGATCTAGCTTTGCTACATCTATCGGAATTGTAAGGTCAATCTCCTTGAGACTGAAGTAAAGAGCGTTCACCGAAGTATTAGGTAAAACATCACCTGGATTTACCATAATGCCTTCAGCCACAAAAGAAGTAATTATTAAACATGATTCCTCTTGAAGATTAATCTTAATGAGCTGCAACTGAACAACTGTTTGTGATGGACCAAAAAGGCTCTGGTGTGGCTCTAAACACTGCAGTGTCAATAGTAGTAAGCACCATTCGGGCAGGAACCTTATCATCAAAATTTAGTATATGAACCTTCTGCTGAAAACTCGAGCAAATCCCCAATTTCGTAGCGCGATAAGAAAACGCCTAAACATGTAGCGCTGCGAAACTGCTTAAAGAATTCATGCGCTGCGAAAACACCCTGTCTTTAAGCTAGGCTAAAAATTTTTGGCAATAGAATTTTCAGTGATAACAATGGCTCCACTTGGGATAGTGTGCCCTTGTGGTACACTAAGAACTCGCAGGTCCAGTGTCTTATCCATTTATAACAAACAGAAATTTGCTTGACAAGCATGACTGTAGGAGAAAGAAAACTACTTCTACTGAAAAATGCTAGTTGACCTTGAGCTTATTTTGCATTTACCTCTACCTACCTACCCTATCAGCTGCAAGCTCCACTTGTAGCTCAAGCAACATGATATTTCCAATGTAGCCAATCATTCATCTTATCTGACATTTGAGTCCTTTGGCTGTGCTTGAAACAAAAATAAGCCAGATACTGAAGTAACCGAGGCAGCATGAGGTGTAACTGTTCTTCAACCTGAAAATATAACTGGAAGCCACCTGAACAGTAAATCTTTTCCATGTATTCAGCTATAGGGTCAAAAAACACATGGTTAGTTTGCTGATTCTCAAAACTTTCTGTATCTTTAGGCAACTTATCTTCAGCCACACCAAATTTATTTGATATGCTATCCAACTGCCTTTCTGAATGATGCTCACAAACAATGTAATTTTCCTCACTACTATGATCATTATTTGAAGTAAGCTGCTGCAAGGAATTACAAAATTGAGCAAGCTTTTCCTCTGCCTGAGGGTCATAGAAAATTTCCTCCAATATTTCTTCTTGCTGGGTGCAATCAATTTCATCTTCATCATGATCTGAAGCCGGACCAATCTGCTGCATCTCTACATTAATATCAAAGGATGAAACATGGGTTTAACAACTAAACTCTTGCTGCTCTTCATGCTGCGTTTCCTGAGATGATATACTTTCTCCTTGGTGCTGAAATGCATTGTTATGGAGAGCCTCTAAAATTTCTTCATCCATAAATTCATCATCACCATAACAATCCTCCAAGTACTGAATAAGATTTAAAGAATGCCTACAGCAATCTTTGAGCAGCAAAAAAGAAGGATAACATTCTTTATACATTTCACAGAACACATCATGGAAATCAGCAAGAGAAGATAATGAACCATTTTCCAAACTTTTATACCAAGACCATGCTTCTCCTTCTAAAGTGGCCATAAACATCCTCATGAGACAATCTTCAGGGAAATGAACCTTAAGACTGCGTACATGCATGTGAAACCTAATGAAATGGAGAGCAGCATCATCCTTCTTTTCATCTTTGAATATTGGAAGATCATCTAACCAATCAACCTTTGGCATAGGATTTGGAAAACCAGGGATATGAGACCGATTCATAGGAGCATACCTGGCATTCATTCTTGCAGTGGAATCCATCTTGAAACTTCATCAAGCTACTGATCTTCTAGCAGTGGAGTCACCTTCTAATTTATTCTTTGATGTGTGGAGTCGCCAAGGTAGTTTTGCAGCCTCAAAATGATGCCTGAGCTCCTGCTCTCCTCAGAAGTTCAGCCATTGATTTCGGGAATGAATAGACTTCAGACTCCCGGCAGACGCACCAAAATGTTATCACAAAATCGTGTACTAAGGGCTGCTACTTAGCAAGATCTCATGCAACTATTTCAAACCAGGCTTTAGACTAAGGCTTAGCCTCCTTAGTCAGAGAGGGCTCTCTGACAGATTTTTGATATGCATTAAGGACAAGAAAAGATGGCTAACTCTTTAAACAATATATGAGTTTTAAGCTGGTTGGAACAACAAAATTAGACTTCTTCCATTGGGCTCATGGAGTCATACACTTCTGCAGTAAACTATTAGCTACTCAATCATGGAAGCCAAGGCATATAATGTCTAAACACTCAGAACATTTCTCAAGAAGAACCTCAACTCAAAAAACATACACAGGAAGTCTGAGCACTAGGTGAATTCAGAGTGATTGCATATTTAGTGAGCTGTAAAACAAGAAGAATAAATACCAAACCACATATACTCTGAGCATTTGAAACACAAGATGAATCTTGGGAAGAAAAAGTACTCTTTCTATTACTGTCAAAGTCTTTTTCATAAGCCAATATGAAAACTCTGTTTTTTTAAAAATCTCCAACCCTGAATACATAGATGATCTAGCCATATATAGGAATATGCTTCTAACTACCTGGAGCTTCCTCCTCCAGCATGAGGGGAGCTCGATTCTACCTATGATGACACCTACTAACCTTTAACTAACTAATAATTACAGCTGACTATTCATTGACAGCGCTGGAATCCTAAAACAATTAAAACTCTACTTCTACATCATGCTGGAAATAGCATTTATTACAATCAAACTGGTGCTCCTGCGAGGAAAATGAGAGAACAGGTTCATCCTCTGACAAATGGCTTCTTTAAGTTTGGCTGTGACAGGTGTCTGTAGTTGCTTGCTGGCCTTTAATATAACATGTTCTCCAACACCCTGAAATATAGGAAACTGTTCCTGATTGTCGGTCTTTGGTTTGCCTCAACATATTCGAATCCAAAGGAGTATGCTTTTAACCTTTCATTAACCCAAATAGAGCGGATTGCCACATCCTGGATGAGCTGTAGGCTGTATTGATGGGCAGGTGTCTCTTTTCTAACATTCCCGGTCAAACTGTTTATTCTGCATTGAAAACATCACCTACAGCAGTTTCGTAGCGCGCTACGAAACTGCTGTGTGATTTAAAAAACACAGTCTTCCTCTAAACTATTTCCTGCATTGTAATCAGGTGTAGGTTGTGCCATGCCTCCCTGCTGGATGTATAATCAAAATTGGTTTTCTGGCATCATCTTGAAAAGGTGACCAGCCAATGTTCTTAACAACAGAACGTGAGCTCAGATGCTGAGGGTCCCCTATATTTCTTGGATCCATCCATTGTGCCATAGCTGGTCTCATACTATCATAATGAATGGCAGCATCCGCCAGAACAGAATTGTTTAAAGCAGTAGGAATAAAACTTCTGACATAAGAACTATTCGGAGGCATTAAATAAGAATTAAAACCAGGTCTGCTACCAAAGAAATTGTTGTTTCCAAACTGAAAGCTATTGGCATAGGATCCATGTATTCCCAAATCTTCTAACACTGGCATAATTGCCTCTGTTGGAGGAACCCCTGAAGGAAATGGCTAATATTGGCTCTCTCTATACAGCTAGGCATCCCAACTTCAAATACCCTTGGAAGATGTCGTAGTATTGCTTCATCTAACTCTTCAGGCCTGTTGGTTGCCGCAAGAACAGTAACCCGAGCAGTTTGATCTGTTGTAAAACCATCCCACAAAGCCATGAACTCTGTCTTCATATTTGTGAGAGCTTCTTGCTCAGTAGAACGGCGCTGCCCCAAAAACTATCGACCTCATCAAGAAATATGATAGCAGGTTAAAGCTTCTGCGCAAGTATGAACACAACAGTCACAAGTTTCTGAGAATCCCCAAACCATTTGCTCCTTAGATTGGCTACCCTTACGTTGATGAAAACAGCCCCTGATTCTCTTGCTATTGCCTTTGCAAGTAATGTTTTCCCATTTGGAGGGCTGAGGAGCTTACACTGTCTAAACAATTTCTTTGTTAGGATCGAGATGCTTGAACCCTACAACAAGAACCAGACAACTTACGGCAGCGCTAATGGCGTATAATATCAATTCCTGTGCAAATGAAGCCTGCTTGCGCGCCATGTTGCCAAACTATCTACGAAGAAATGCAGGGTTTTATATGATAAGAACTGCTGCGTAGCTGTAAATAGATATATAGTGTGTATATCTCCGATGAGGGATCTTATTTCAAGTGAACAAATTCCTGCAATCAGAATTGCCAGACGCCTCCCAGGAAATCGATATTTGATACTCGGTATTCCAGTATAACGTATGTTAATCACAAGAAAAAGCTTATTAATGGCCTTTTTGAGTTCTCAATGATCTGTGATGAGAACTTCCGAACATTGCCAAGACAAAAAGACGAAAATGCATCCCAATCCTTAATTATGTGCCTCATTACAACAGCAGTAACTATCAACCTTCTCTGCCACCCGTTTGCGTAGAAAAAGAGCTCTTGTGAAGCTAGGCCACGAAGATAATGAACTACATCTCTCTCTGGCACTTCATCAAACACTTGCGCCCAAGACATAAATGCTATTCCATGAATTTGCCACCTGCCAATAATCGGTTTCACCCACAGCGGAAAGAAATCTCCACCGGCCCATTTGTATAGACCTCAGCCATAATATGAAAGCGGTGCTCCCATATAAACCCGTGTGTTGACACATATCGCTTGGGAAAAGATCCTATTAGCCATAGCCAACCAGCAGCAGATCCTCCAAATAGTCCTAATATCAAAAATAGTACTAATAGATTTCCCAGTGCGTTCTGTTCAGGTCCCTTATATCCTTTCGGTGCAGCAGTGAATATACAAACTGTAAGGTATCCATTGGAAACACCGAGCACAATACATAGGAACAACATCCAACCTTGGGTACCATGTTTGAAACTCTAAGTTCTTTTCTCAAATCGGAAATTAGTCCCTCTTTATCCCAAGAAAACGTATCAGATTGTCCAATGAAAGCCCGCAGAACAGCACCGTATGCTTCCTTTCCAACTGGTGAATCTGAGACTCCATGTCAAACTCAGCTCTCTCATACAAAAGTGATCCAACAGAAACTCTCCCATTTTGAACCACACCACCTGGAGGTGGTCCTGTAATCAATGTATTACCATCCGCCATCACCATTGCTCCTTCTATGCCAGGTTCATGCAATTCAACACAATTCCACAAGCCTGGGCTTTTACTCTGAGCTAAATCATCAAGGCTTCCCATCTCTAGAGATAAACCCAAGTGTGTTGCCCGCAAAAACCATTTTCTTTGACTGGAATCAATAGGCTGGCCCTTCCATAAAGAAAAGCAAGCTGGATCTTTTTCAAGATTGAGAAGTTCAAATGACAAATATAATGACTGTATAAAAATCAATCTTTCAACATGAATTCTTGCTCCTGTGAAGTAGTTCTCAACAATTTTGCAAATGTCTCGATCTAGCTTTGCTACATCTATCGGAATTGTAAGGTCAATCTCCTTGAGACTGAAGTAAAGAGCGTTCACCGAAGTATTAGGTAAAACATCACCTGGATTTACCATAATGCCTTCAGCCACAAAAGAAGTAATTATTAAACATGATTCCTCTTGAAGATTAATCTTAATGAGCTGCAACTGAACAACTGTTTGTGATGGACCAAAAAGGCTCTGGTGTGGCTCTAAACACTGCAGTGTCAATAGTAGTAAGCACCATTCGGGCAGGAACCTTATCATCAAAATTTAGTATATGAACCTTCTGCTGAAAACTCGAGCAAATCCCCAATTTCGTAGCGCGCTACGAAAACGCCTAAACATGTAGCGCTGCGAAACTGCTTAAAGAATTCATGCGTTGCGAAAACACCCTGTCTTTAAGCTAGGCTAAAAATTTTTGGCAATAGAATTTTCAGTGATAACAGTGGCTCCACTTGGGATAGTGTGCCCTTGTGGTACACTAAGAACTCGCAGGTCCAGTGTCTTATCCATTTATAACAAACAGAAATTTGCTTGACAAGCATGACTGTAGGAGAAAGAAAACTACTTCTACTGAAAAATGCTCAGTTGACCTTGAGCTTATTTGCATTTACCTCTACCTACCTACCCTATCAGCTGCAAGCTCCACTTGTAGCTCAAGCAACATGATATTTCCAATGTAGCCAATCATTCATCTTATCTGACATTTGAGTCCTTTGGCTGTGCTTGAAACAAAAATAAGCCAGATACTGAAGTAACCGTGGCAGCATGAGGTGTAACTACTCTTCAACCTGAAAATATAACTTGAAGCCACCTGAACAGTAAATCTTTTCCATGTATTCAGCTATAGGGTCAAAAAACACATGGTTAGTTTGCTGATTCTCAAAACTTTCTGTATCTTTAGGCAACTTATCTTCAGCCACACCAAATTTATTTGATATGCTATCCAACTGCCTTTCTGAATGATGCTCACAAACAATGTAATTTTCCTCACTACTATGATCATTATTTGAAGTAAGCTGCTGCAAGGAATTACAAAATTGAGCAAGCTTTTCCTCTGCCTGAGGGTCATAGAAAATTTCCTCCAATATTTCTTCTTGCTGGGTGCAATCAATTTCATCTTCATCATGATCTGAAGCCGGACCAATCTGCTGCATCTCTACATTAATATCAAAGGATGAAACATGGGTTTCACAACTAAACTCCTGCTGCTCTTCATGCTGCGTTTCCTGAGATGATATACTTTCTCCTTGGTGCTGAAATGCATTGTTATGGAGAGCCTCTAAAATTTCTTCATCCATAAATTCATCATCACCATAACAATCCTCCAAGTACTGAATAAGATTTAAAGAATGCCTACAGCAATCTTTGAGCAGCAACAAAGAAGGATAACATTCTTTATACATTTCACAGAACACATCATGGAAATCAGCAAGAGAAGATAATGAACCATTTTCCAAACTTTTATACCAAGACCATGCTTCTCCTTCTAAAGTGGCCATAAACATCCTCATGAGACAATCTTTAGGGAAATGAACCTTAAGACTGCGTACATGCATGTGAAACCTAACCAAATGGAGAGCAGCATCATCCTTCTTTTCATCTTTGAATATTGGAAGATCATCTAACCAATCAACCTTTGGCATAGGATTTGGAAAACCAGGGATATGAGACCGATTCATAGGAGCATACCTGGCATTCATTCTTGCAGTGGAATCCATCTTGAAACTTCATCAAGCTACTGATCTTCTAGCAGTGGAGTCACCTTCTAATTTATTCTTTGATGTGTGGAGTCGCCAAGGTAGTTTTGCAGCCTCAAAATGATGCCTGAGCTCCTGCTACCTTCAGAAGTTCAGCCATTGATTTCGGGAATGAATAGACTTCAGACTGCCGGCAGACGCACCAAAATGTTATCACAAAATCGTGTACTAAGGGCTGCTACTTAGCAAGATCTCATGCAACTATTTCAAACCAGGCTTTAGACTAAGGCTTAGCCTCCTTAGTCAGAGAGGGCTCTCTCACAGATTTTCGATATGCATTAAGGACAAGAAAAGATGGCTAACTCTTTAAACAATAGATGAGTTTTAAGCTGGTTGGAACAACAAAATTAGACTTCTTCCATTGGGCTCATGGATTCATACACTTCTACAGTAAACTATTAGCTACTCAATCATGGAAGCCAAGGCATATAATGTCTAAACACTCAGAACATTTCTCAAGAAGAACCTCAACTCAAAAAACATACACAGGAAGTCTGAGCACTAGGTGAATTCAGAGTGATTGCATATTTAGTGAGCTGTAAAACAAGAAGAATAAATACCAAACCACATATACTCTGAGCATTTGAAACACAAGATGAATCTTGGGAAGAAAAAGTACTCTTTCTATTACTGTCAAAGTCTTTTTCATAAGCCAATATGAAAACTCTGTTTTTATAAAAATCTCCAACCCTGAATACATAGATGATCTAGCCATATATAGGAATATGCTTCTAACTACCTGGAGCTTCCTCCTCCATCATGAGGGGAGCTCGATTCTACCTATGATGACACCTACTAACCTTTAACTAACTAATAATTACAGCTGACTATTCATTGACAGCGTTGGAATCCTAAAACAATTAAAACTCTACTTCTACATCATGCTGGAAATAGCATTTATTACAATCAAACTGGTGCTCCTGCGAGGAAAATGAGAGAACAGGTTCATCCTCTGACAAATGGCTTCTTTAAGTTTGGCTGTGACAGGTGTCTGTAGTTGCTTGCTGGCCTTTAATATAACATGTTCTCCAACACCCTGAAATATAGGAAACTGTTCCTGATTGTCGGTCTTTGGTTTGCCTCAACGTATTCGAATCCAAAGGAGTATGCTTTTAACCTTTCATTAACCCAAATAGAGCGGATTGCCACATCCTGGATGAGCTGTAGGCTGTATTGATCGGCAGGTGTCCCTTTTCTAACATTCCCGGTCAAACTGTTTATTCTGCATTGAAAACATCACCTACAGCAGTTTCGTAGCGCGCTACGAAACTGCTGTGTGATTTAAAAAACACAGTCTTCCTCTAAACTATTTCCTGCATTGTAATCAGGTGTAGGTTGTGCCATGCCTCCCTGCTGGATGTATAATCAAAATTGGTTTTTTGGCATCATCTTGAAAAGGTGACCAGCCAATGTTCTTAACAACAGAACGTGAGCTCAGATGCTGAGGGTCCCCTATATTTCTTGGATCCATCCATTGTGCCATAGCTGGTCTCATACTATCATAATGAATGGCAGCATCCACCAGAACAGAATTGTTTAAAGCAGTAGGCATAAAACTTCTGACATAAGAACTATTCGGAGGCATTAAATAAGAATTAAAACCAGGTCTGCTACCAAAGAAATTGTTGTTTCCAAACTGAATGCTATTGGCATAGGATCCATGTATTCCCAAATCTTCTAACACTGGCATAATTGCCTCTGTTGGAGGAACCCCTGAAGGAAATGGCCAATATTGGCTCTCTCTATACAGCTAGGCATCCCAACTTCAAATACCCTTGGAAGATGTCGTAGTATTGCTTCATCTAACTCTTCAGGCCTGTTGGTTGCCGCAAGAACAGTAACCCGAGCAGTTTGATCTGTTGTAAAGCCATCCCACAAAGCCATGAACTCTGTCTTCATATTTGTGAAAGCTTCTTGCTCAGTAGAACGGCGCTGCCCCAAAAACTATCGACCTCATCAAGAAATATGATAGCAGGTTAAAGCTTCTGCGCAAGTATGAACACAGCAATCATAAGTTTCTGAGAATCCCCAAACCATTTGCTCCTTAGATTGGCTACCCTTACGTTGATGAAAACAGCCCCTGATTCTCTTACTATTGCCTTTGCAAGTAATGTTTTCCCATTTGGAGGGCTGAGGAGCTTACACTGTCTAAATAATTTCTTTGTTAGGATCGAGATGCTTGAACCCTACAACAAGAACCAGACAACTTACGGCAGCGCTAATGGCGTATAATATCAATTCCTGTGCAAATGAAGCCTGCTTGCGCGCCATGTTGCCAAACTATCTACGAAGAAATGCAGGGTTTTATATGATAAGAACTGCTGCGTAGCTGTAAATAGATATATAGTGTGTATATCTCCGATGAGGGATCTTATTTCAAGTGAACAAATTACTGCAGTCAGAATTGCCAGACGCCTCCCAGGAAGTCGATATTTGATACTCGGTATTCCAGTATAACGTATGTTAATCACAAGAAAAAGCTTATTAATGGCCTTTTTGAGTTCTCAATGATCTGTGATGAGAACTTCCGAACATTGCCAAGACAAAAAGACGAAGATGCATCCCAATCCTTAATTATGTGCCTCATTACAACAGCAGTAACTATCAACCTTCTCTGCCACCCGTTTGCGTAGAAAAAGAGCTCTTGTGAAGCTAAGCCACAAAGATAATGAACTACATCTCTCTCTGGCACTTCATCAAACACTTGCGCCCAAGACATAAATGCTATTCCATGAATTTGCCACCTGCCAATAATCGGTTTCACCCACAGCGGAAAGAAATCTCCACCGGCCCATTTGTATAGACCTCAGACATAACATGAAAGCGGTGCTCCCATATAAACCCGTGTGTTGACACATATCTCTTGGGAAAAGATCCTATTAGCCATAGCCAACCAGCAGCAGAACCTCCAAATAGTCCTAATATCAAAAATAGTACTAATAGATTTCCCAGTGCGTTCTGTTCAGGTCCCTTATATCCTTTCGGTGCAGCAGTGAATATACAAACTGTAAGGTATCCATTGGAAACATCGAGCACAATACATAGGAACAACATCCAACCTTGGGTACCATGTTTGAAACTCTAAGTTCTTTTCTCAAATCGGAAATCAGTCCCTCTTTATCCCAAGAAAACGTATCAGATTGTCCAATGAAAGCCCGCAGAACAGCACTGTATGCTTCCTTTCCAACTGGTGAATCTGAGACTCCATGTCAAACTCAGCTCTCTCATACAAAAGTGATCCAACAGAAACTCTCCCATTTTGAACCACACCACCTGGAGGTGGTCCTGTAATCAATGTATTACCATCCGCCATCACCATTGCTCCTTCTATTCCAGGTTCATGCAATTCAACACAATTCCACAAGCCTGGGCTTTTACTCTGAGCTAAATCATCAAGGCTTCCCATCTCTAGAGATAAACCCAAGTGTGTTGCCCGCAAAAACCATTTTCTTTGACTGGAATCAATAGGCTGGCCCTTCCATAAAGAAAAGC
The DNA here is from genome assembly GCA_031772625.1 of Pinus tabuliformis. NCBI lineage: Eukaryota > Viridiplantae > Streptophyta > Pinopsida > Pinales > Pinaceae > Pinus > Pinus tabuliformis. The sequence continues at coordinate 840,486,580 of CM062809.1, read as the reverse complement.
AAGCTGGATCTTTTTCAAGATTGAGAAGTTCAAATGACAAATATAATGACTGTATAAAAATCAATCTTTCAACATGAAGTCTTGCTCCTGTGAAGTAGTTATCAACAATTTTGCAAATGTCTTGATCTAGCTTTGCTACATCTACCGGAATTGTAAGGTCAATCTCCTTGAGACTGAAGTAAAGAGCGTTCACCGAAGTATTAGGTAAAACATCACCAGGATTTACCATAATGCCCTCAGCCACAAAAGAAGTAATTATTAAACATGATTCCTCTTGAAGATTAATCTTAATGAGCTGCAACTGAACAACTGTTTGTGATGGACCAAAAAGGCTCTGGTGTGGCTCTAAACACTGCAGTGTCAATAGTAGTAAGCACCATTCGGGCAGGAACCTTATCATCAAAATTTAGTATATGAACCTTCTGCTGAAAACTCGAGCAAATCCCCAATTTCGTAGCGCGCTACGAAAACGCCTAAACATGTAGCGCTGCGAAACTGCTTAAAGAATTCATGCGCTGCGAAAACACCCTGTCTTTAAGCTAGGCTAAAAATTTTTGGCAATAGAATTTTCAGTGATAACACCTCCTATCAATTTTCTTCCTTAACAAATTAATATTTTTACCGATTTTCCATTAAAATAAAAAATCTAATTATAACATTATAAAAAATATATATTATTTATATTAAAATTTAAAAAACACAAATAAAAAAAGCGATAATATTACCATCTTTTGTATATATATTTTAAAAACACAAATAAAAATAGTTATAATATTACCATTTTCTATATATATATATATATATATATATATATATATATATATATAGATATATATATATATGCACCTAAGAATTAAAGCTAGCATTTGCACCAGATGTTGCAAAGGAAACACCGTAAGGCATAAATTGAGGAACAATCGCAACATGGGAATGGGAAAATCTAAATAAGATGCAAAGATGTAGAAGAAATGAAATTTTGAAATTAAATAAACTCAAGATGATTTAGGGTACCTAATACTATAATTTTTATTAATTATTGAATTATTTTGCATATAAATCTCATAAAATTCAACCAACTTATAATTTAGGGCTCCCATTAGTAAGTTTGACTTTGGGTCATTAACATGGTGATGCCTTGTCTCAACCACTAAACCACAGGCCAACAAACAAAAGACTGCAAAATGTTATGGTCATTACTATAATAAACCCAATGACTCTACGTACAAGAATTTATTCTTTACTGGAAGAGCATATTTCTTGCCCATATCCACAAAAAGAATGCAAGGTGGAAAGCATTATGTAGAACAAAGTCTTTGTTGTTATAACTTGTAAGTTGTAGCATTGTTCCAACCAACAAAACTATCTACACATTTTGAAACATCAAATGGAAATAAGTTTTGAAAAATTTAATGAGAAAATGTCAAAGATAATTGGCTCACATGATTATTGGTACCCTGTCCTATGAATCAAATATTTTTATGCACTTACAATTAAGGGAGAAAACAAGATCCAAAGAATGTATACCACATGGACCAATAAACAGTCTATTTGATAATCCTTGCTAGGCTCAGCAAAAACAACATTATTGCTCCTTAAATCCTTCACAGTCAATACAAATGTTGTACAACACAAGGTTCATGCTGTTGTCAATCAAGCAATAGTTTTGATCGAGAATGCCACCAGATTCCTTCAATCTCATACAATGATTAATGCACCAAACATAGGTGTACCAGCTGCAAACGACTTATATCATTTTACTAATGTTGTCATGTCAAAATCAATGTGATACAATTAAGTCACCTTTAAGTAGAATCTCATTGCAATTTCTATACAAGGTTGTATGTCCTATCATTACTCATTCTGACTAAAATAACTTTAGTGCTCACTGTTAACACCTGGACCACAATCTGTAAGTATGATGTAGTTTTGTAGAACAAATATTCCACAATAGCCTCAAGAAAGGATGCATATTGGTGTTGGACTATTTGTCTTGGATAAGCTTAAACTGCACATACATAATCCACTCATACCAATGGATAGTTGAAAGCTTACACATTGCCAACTAACAAAAATTGCCTTAGATTTGTAAGTTCAGATCTTTGTATTTGTTTGCAACAACGATTCAGACTTACCCTCAGAATTATGCCAGGACTTTAAACTTAAAAATGTGCCAAGCATTCTCACAAATCTACCTTCCAAATGTCCTCAATAGGATTCAAAATAAACCCATCGTTTGTACCCTAGTGGGTGTCTGTTAGGGCATCAATATTCAACCTTAAATTCTTGGATTAGCTTCACGAATTAGGCTCCAAATTCTTGCTTCATCCATAGACAATTCAATCACCTTTTACCAATATTTTGTTTGAGCATTAGAGCTCAATGTGCACAGATTTATGATCCGAATGGAAAATGGCATCAACCCATGGTACTCATCCATCCATATTATTCATCGACCCATGGAATTTACCCATGGTATTGTAAATGGCATCTGCCCATGGTATTGTAAAATCCACCCATGGTATTCATTCACCCATGGAATTTACCCATGTTATTGTAAATGGCATTTGCCCGTGGTATTGTAAAATCCACCCATGGTATTCATTCACCCATGGAATTGACCCGTGGTATTGTAACTGAAAAATACTATAAGTAACAAGTCACATTTTAAAAGAGAGAGATGGTCCGCCACAATGTAGCCTTTACAGTTCAGAGGCATGTAGCCACACATCTCTTCTCAGAGATAAGCTACCATTGCCCTAACTGGTTTATTTCCACTTGGGTTTTAATAAAAAGTTTCTTTGTGGTTTTTGTTCATGTAGCCACACATCTCTTCTCAGAGATAAGCTACCATTGCCCTAATTGGTTTATTTCCACTTGGGTTTTAATAAAAAGTTTCTTTGTGGTTTTGTTTATTGGGCATTCTCCTTATTTTTCTTCTAGCAATTCAAATTTTCAGATCTTGGGGGTCTCTCCCCACAAGATCCATTTCAATCTTTTAGATCTTGGAGGCCTCCTCCCAAGATCTAAAAGATTGAAATGGATCTTGTGGGGAGAGACCCCCAAGATCTGAAAATTTGAATTGCTAGAAGAAAAATAAGGAGAATGCCCAATAAACAAAACCACAAAGAAACATTTTATTAAAACCCAAGTGGAAATAAACCAGTTAGGGCAATGGTAGCTTATCTCTGAGAAAAGATGTGTGGCTACATGAACAAAAACCACAAAGAAACTTTTTATTAAAACCCAAGTGGAAATAAACCAGTTAGGGCAATGGTAGCTTATCTCTGAGAAGAGATGTGTGGCTACATGCCTCTGAACTGTAAAGGCTACATTGTGGCGGACCATCTCTCTCTTACAAAATGTGACTTGTTACTTATAGTATTTTTCAGTTACAATACCACGGGTCAATTCCATGGGTGAATGAATACCATGGGTGGATTTTACAATACCACGGGCAGATGCCATTTACAATACCATGGGTAAATTCCATGGGTGAATGAATACCATGGGTGGATTTTACAATACCATGGGCAGATGCCATTTACAATACCATGGGTAAATTCCATGGATCGATGAATAATATGGATGGATGAGTACCATGGGTTGATGCCATTTTCCATTCGGATCAATTTATGCCTTCAATCACTGAGTCGTTCTCTAGCAAAATTGGGGCTACTAAGTTTCTTACCTGGAAGATAGGAATGGATGTCAAATCTAGTTAACAAGTTAATTTTCAAGGATTTATGTCTACTGAGGTTTGAACCTAGGTCTGATCATGACAATGGCCCATCTTAATCACTATACTACAACCCAAAACACATTGTCTGGTTTGTTTTTATAATTTTAGAATATTTTCAATGCAGATAGCATGGCTTCATGTAGTGCACTCAACAAGCTAGGAGTTAATAAGTGGTGCGACTTGGGACATGTAGTAGGAGATTTGAAAAACTTATTTGATAGTTTTTTCAGTGATAGTGAGTATGGAACTTGGTACTTTGGAGTTTGGAGTCCTTGCCCAACTTGCTACCTGGCCACATTCTCATCCCTAATGTTCAATTTTTTTTGTAAAGAAGGTGCCAATACCTCTCTCTACATTCTGATGATATCTTCAAGTATGGCCTGAGTGTTATATGAAATTTAATTCTTCTCTTCTGAACAATTTTCACTAATTAGATTCGCCTCACGAGAGGCTTCACATGTTGAAGAAATGTCAAGAAAATATATTCAAGAAACCATATAGAAGCATGTGCCTTAACTAAATAAAATGCTACCTTTTAAGTTTGTGTCATTAAATGAAATGCTTCCATCTTAGTTTTGTATTAGCAAATGAAATTATTCCATATAAGTTTTGTACTATCAGATGAGGTGCTACCATCTAGGCTTTGATTTGCAATTTTTCTGTAGAATATTTGGGAGTGTCTGGTTTGAAATCTAGGTCACTCTTTAGCTATATCTCCATTCATTGTTATAAAACATAAACATAAATCATGAGAAATTTACACGAATTAAAATTTATATGGTTTATTTAATATGAATTGTAGAGTTGATAAATATGACGTAAAAAATAAGATTTAAAGTTTAAATTTATCAAGTAAAAAAATATAAATTTCAGACTTTATAGTTTATTCTATTATTCTCAAACACAATCTGCACAAGGTGGTACTATCCTTGGTGTATGCTTCTGATCTAAGAATTATATCCTAGTGGTAAGTGTCCAAGGGATATCATCCCTGGTCAACATTTTAACTACATCTTGCTTGGGTAAAGCCACGATCTTCTGTCAAAAGGACTTGTCATAAACAAAGATAAAGTTAAGTTGATCACACTGAACTGTGAGTACAATAAGTTGCTCAATGATACAAAATATAAGGTAAGGAAAATTCAACAAGAACTCAATTTTCCAACATTATATCATAAATATACATGCTCAAATACATGATTAATATCATAACCATCATAAATTGGAAGAGAATATTGCTTACCCATATCCACAAAAAGAATGCAAGGTGGAAGATCAAATGGCAATAAGTTTTGAAGAATTCAATCATAAAACATCCAAGATCGTTGTCTCACATGATTAATGGTACCTTGTCCTATGAATCTAACATTTTTATGCACTTACAATTAAGCGAGAAAACAAGATTCAAACAATGTATACCATAGGGACCAATAAATAGTCTATTTGATAATCCTTGGTAGGATCAGCAAAAACAACATTACAACTCCTTAAATCCTTCACATTTAATACAAATGATGTACAACACAAGGTTCATGTTGTTGTTAATCAAGCAATAGTTCCAATTGAGAATTCCACCATATTCCTTCAATCTCATACAATGATTAATGCACTAAACATAGGCGTACCGGCTGCAATGTCTTATATCATTTTACTGATGTTTTCATGTCAAAATCAATGTGATATAATTAAGTCACCTTTAAGCAAAATATCATTGCAATTTCTATACAAGGTTGTGTGTCCTATCATTACTCATTCTGACCAAAATAAATTTAGGGCTCATTGTTAATACCTAGACCACAATCTGTAAGTATTATGTAGTTTTTTAGAACAAATCTACCACAATAGCCTCAAGAAAGGATGCATATTGGTACTGGAATGTTCGTCTAGGATAAGCTTATATTGTGCATACATAATTCACTCAGACCAAGGGATAGTTGAAAGCCTAGACATTGCCAAATCACATAATCTGCCTCAAATTTGTAAGTTCAGATCTTTGTATTTGTTTGCAACAACTCTCCTGACTTACCCTAAGGATTATGCCAAGACTTTAACCTTAAAAATGTGCCAAGCATTCTCACAAATCTACCTTCGAAATGTCCTTAAGAGGATTCAAAATAAACCCATCGTTTATGCCCTAGTGGGTGTCTAGTTAGGGCATGATTGTTCAGCCTTAAATTATTGGATTAGCTTCAGGAATTAGGCTCCAAATGCTTGCTTCATCGACAGACTAGTCAATTAGCTTTTAAAAATATTTTCCTTGAGCATTGGAGATCCATGTGCACAAATTTGTGCCTTCAGTCACTCATATGTTCTCCAACAAAGTTGGGGCTACTGAGTTTCTTACCTTGTGTTAGGGTCCTATAATAATAGGATTCATAATTTTGAATTGGCTATGGTTAGTCTTGTAATATTGTACATACTTTTGCTTTCTGCAAAATGATTTCCATATCAAAAATTAAAAAATGTAAAGAGGGTATGTCCTAAAATAAATATCAAAGGACAAAAAGAAAAAGAAAAGATCAAAAAAATGAAAAATATGAACCCTAAACAAAAACAGATCATGAAAGTGTGCAAATTCAAGTGCCACTACTTTAAACTTTACTATGAAAAATAATGGTTGTGTGCAGCTTGTCATAAATGCCACAACCCATGATAGTCAAATAGCTTAATCTTGACTAATTCATGCTTTAAATTTCATGTTAATAGATAGAGAATAGAACTGTTTAACCTTGGCAGAGCAGTAGTTAGGTAGAGAAATACAAATGTGCTCATCAGCTTAATCTGAGCTATTGGAAGTTATAAGGTTAGAATTAGATAGTTTACTTGTCAGAAGAAAAGGAAAGAAAGGGTCTGCTAGCTTAAATGCACCCAATAAAGTGAATCAAAAATGTTAGGGTAAATAAAGGGTAGGTAGAAGAAAGGTTGCAGATGTACAAGGTTGTTAAATCATAAGCACATTTATCATGCTTAATCCTATGTTTCAATGTGCAGGAGCATTTATGAGAGTGAAGATATGTTCACAAGATTTTTTGATTAACTTCCCCTCATTTCATTTCACCCCCACTATATACTTACTAATTTCCCCAGTATCCCATCATTCCTTTGATTTCACACATTTTCCTAGTAATTACACTCAAAAGGTCATTCCCCTACCCAAAAACACCCCTTTCCCTAGTGTGAAACCCATTCCCCATTGCAAAAATTACCCTTCCCCCTTATTGATTTCCCTATTTTACCTCAAAAACCCATAAAACCCCCTTATCCTAAGTTTTATCCCCCCCCCCCCACATTATTTAATTAATTCCCCAAATTCATATTTTCCCAAAAACCATTTTAACCCACCACCCTTGGTGCAGTTAAGAAAACCCTGCCATAATAAACCCTAGTCCCACTCCATTAACCCGCTCATTATATTTTTAATCCCCACTTTATTCATTAATTAATTACATTTAGTTGTAATTAACCCCTCGGGCCCCGCAAATCCTAACCCCGATTCCCCTCCGTGCATCTTAACTACACGACATCTGTTAGATCTCCCACCCCTAGATCTAACGGCATGCATCCATATCACGCTCATTCTCTCTCCGACCTTTACTAGCTCGAGAGCACGCGAGATTCACGGATTTGACCGAGCCCTATTCTGCTACGTGGCAGCCTCAGGCAAGATCGCGTGTTCTCAAGGAAACACTGCTCGCCTGCCAAAAGCGGTGTGATGACCCCTGAAACCGCCTCCCTACCAAAAGCTAAAACCATACACTGTTCATTTTTAAACTTCCGTGCCAGTTTCTAACCATTGTTGGTTAAAAGGCCGGAGAAGCCCATTTTGACTCTTTTTGCTTGTTTGCACTAAGAATTACTGCTCAAGCCTTCATGCGCCACCTTGAGCCTCTACGACCGAAATTAACCATCGTTTACCTCCTGAACAATCTCTAGACTCCCAATTCAAGCATCTAGTGCATAGCTGGAGCCACTGTACCCTCTACAGTCACCATTGAAACCATTTTGTAGCCTGAACCACCAATGTCCAGGTATTTTGAGAAAAAACCAAAATGGCCCTCTTAATTTGAAAATGTACAATTAATTCAAAGATTAATTAATTGAAATTAATTAATTTTCCCTAAATTGAAGAGTATTTCCAATTGAATACCCAAACACCTCTTTTGTAAACTACAAATTATTGTCTCGCTGCACCAAAGTTTTCAAAGCCTCACTTCTACAGCCTATATAGGCCCAATTCATACCTTTGTTCCTAAAAATGGCTTCCCAGACCTCTCTGGACGTGATACCTATGTCAACCCCTCACCTGGACATCGACCATTTGGCACTAGCAGACAGGGATTTCCAAATAAAGATACTGCTACTGCAGCCTACCTCCTGAAGCTCCACTGCTAGAGTAAGGACCGATGAAATCCACCTTTGGGAATCCAATTTACTCAAATACCTATTCCCATAAGTTCATCCATTACTTGATATAATAGATTTTTATCATGCCTACTATATCCCTAGTCAAAGAGCTATTGTTGCCCCAAACCAGCAGCTCTTATTCACCATTACACCAGAGTCCATCAACCAAATGGTGCAAGTCCAACCTAGCCCTAATCAGACCCCTCTATCCATTGGAGACCTATTGGACTTATACATCATAATAGACCTGGTTAAGATAAGGAAAATCTTCCAGACTTTCACCATTGAAGAATGACATACTCCCACACATACTCCACCTTATGCTACCACCAATTTTTCAGAGACAGGTAGACATATAATCACCATGCTCTCTTGCATCCTCGGATATACCACAGATGAGCATGCAGATGAGGTCATCCTGGCCTTTCTATCTATTTTTACCCTAGGCAAGCCTCCTGCTATCATGTACAATTATGATCAATTCCTTATAGACAGGATGCATGAAATTGTCACAAGACTGCCCACTGTAAGAGTTTTCAAGTACTCTTCAGTGTTGTTTCACATGTTTTTGTATTACCAAGTAGATAAGTTCCCTGTAAGAATCCACCCTTGGTACAAAAATACTCCACAGCATTTACCTACAAATACTTCATAGATTCATTTGTATACCCAATCATGAACATGTTGACCAGTAAAATTCAACCTAGAATCAGCCAAGAAATCAAGAGGGTGCTACAGTTGGCTAAGAACAACAAGGTGGGAAACTGGTACTTGTACCTGAGCCACACTGAAATCAGGGTTTATGGCTGCCAATTATCCCCTTATAAGTTTCCCAAATACCTCCCTATGAGGATATTTGCACTTGAGTATTTTAGACAAATCATCAACTCTGATGAGGTCCACTTCCTAAATGCTAGGAAGAAGACCCAGTTTAAAATGAAAAATTAGTTGGGCCCATTCATTTGCAATAAGAGAGAGGCTGGACCAAAGGCTGAAAAGATACTACAACAGATGAAATTCAGCAACAACTTCATATGGCAGTATGACCCTCATGGGGTCATAAACAAGCTAAGACTCAGGGTCAAGTTGGGACCTTTCATCTACCACCTAGACCTGACATTGAACAATTTTCCAACCAATCTGAGTGGCTGGAAAACACATTGATTGATATGGATAGCACAATAGTGGATGTAGAGAACACACTCATTGATGTTGAAAAACAAATTGACTAGATTTCTTTCCTACAAGTTCCAGAACTAGGGGAACCAATGAATATTCCTCTTGTATTACAGACCCTAGCCAATGAAGAGAAGAATCCAACTAGGAATAGGGAAGAGGCATCCAGTTTTTCCATGGAGACTACAGATGAGCTGTTTGAGCTTAGAAAAAGGCCCAAGTTGAATCCTGTGTCTGAACAGGAGGATAAAATTGAATCAGTCGAAATAACTGACACTAAAACAGTGGGGCAGAGAAGCAAAGACACAACTGCATCAGGTGAAACACAACAGCCATCAACCTCCAACACCCAAATGATTGAGAGACAGCAAAGTGTTGTGGTTTCGTCCTTTGTCAGGCCAACTGACAGAGAAAAGGACATCAAAGACAGGTACAAGGAGATAAAGATAAGGAATGAGAAGTTGAAGGTAGAGACCTACGCCCAATACTTCAAACATACACCAGCCAACCAGTGCAGGTTGATGTCAGCATTTGACATCAAAGCAGGAAAGATGCAGGTATCATTTTTGCAGCCCACTATTCAACAACCAAAGACCTCGGCTGACTATAAGAAAACGGATTTTTAGGTGTTGGCCAGGGATGTTCATCCCAATGACCAAATATAGTTCCACAAGCAAGTTGGGGAGATGGTTTACTCCACCCTTACAGGAAAGGCCATGGCTGCACATGGGCTGCAGGATTCACTAGATAATGTGACAACCCAATATAAATTGGAGAAGGCCTCCCCAAAGGCCAAAGACAATAGGATCAAGTCATTGGAGGACTTGGTCATTGAGTTGGGCCATGATCCAAGTGACATTAAGCCCGCTGAAAAGCTAATCTAACAAAAGAATGAGGACATAAAAACTCTTAAGAAACAACTTAAGATGCCTCATTTACAACACCAACAAACAAAGGAGGTCCTGGAGAGCCAAAGCAATCATGAAGAGATGATGGACCTAGTGTTGCAACTAAATGATCAGTTAAAGGAGATGGAGAAAGAATTAGATAGCTTGATTCAGCTAAAACAAGCTAGTCTTGATGATGCCCCTGCAACAGTCATCCTAACAGTTACCACTACTGTACCTTCCACTTTGGTAGCATCCCTAGCTCCCACTGCTCCAATGGCTATAGCACTACCATCATCTGCACCAACTACATCAGCAATAGGGTCAACATCAATAGGGTCTATAGGTGATGAGGAAAACAGGTTGGTCAAAGCAATTGAAGAAATGTCCATTCAAACCACTGATATGAACAGGCTTAAGGAGAAGGTGACCAGCCTAGAAATAGATTACAAAATTTCCCAAATCATGCACAAAGAAGAACAACAAAGTCTACAAGGATGACCGAAAGAATCAAAAGCCTGGAGAAGGAACTGACACTGAATGAACCTCTAGGTCAAGCTAAGGTGAAAATGTGGGCCAATATCATTGACTCAATCAATGATATTTGGCCATCCATCTAGGTTATTTTTGAACAGGTTGATTTAGTAAAGCAGGCTAGAGAAGCCACACAAAGAGTCAAAGCATAACTTGGAGACATGCCAGAGGAAGTTCCAAGGATCATTCACTTCCTCAACTCCAAGAACAAGTATGAGCTGCAGGAATTAGAGATACCTAACAGAACAGGTACAATTTTGGAAGTGAAGAGGGTCCTCACTAAGAGGAATTTGATGTTGAACCTATAGGATAAGTGCCAAACCATGCAAAGTACCATTGACAGATTCATGGTTAAGTTCTAAATTTTGAGGCAAAATGGTTTACCAAGTCCCTTGGTTATAAATGACAAGTTAATGACACAAGGGGACTATAATAAAAAGATCAGGGATGTAGCTAGAGATCAGGTGAATACTTCATCCATGAAGGGCATACCTACTGGCAAAGTATTATATCAAAATTTTGAGAATTTGTTTTACCTCCGGCATGAGGTAAAACACCTTTTTGTCAATAAACCTACTTTTGCCAAATATACAGAGGTAGATGAGATCTACAGGAAGATTATCAATATCCAATTACCATATGCTAAGACATGGGAAAAAATAAATGATTTACTGTTGAAATACCCAGTAAAAATATAAAATGTATAGTAAAAAGTAAAAGGGCTCAGTAAAAGGATATTGACACGTCAGCCAGGCCAAAGTGTATCAGATGAAAGGTCAAATTAAATAGAGCATCCAACATGAAGACCAAACAGCAAAGCAGATTAAAGGGCAAAAGATCAAAGATCCAAAGCCAGCAGAACCTAAATAACAGGGACAACAAACAACAGTTCAATCGCTGTCTCTATCTTCTTACATGAAGATATTTATTTCTCCTAGATTAGTTCCCAAGACAGTTTGGGATATTTTGTAAATTCTTTTTGTATAAGTACTTCATAAATCGAAGTATTAGGGGTGGATTACTATACATTTGTCGAGTTATTTTGATCTTAAACCTAAGGGTTATGGTACTAATTTTCAAGTCAACAGACTGGAGCAAGTAATAAAAAGATTGCATTACAGGATTCATGAGATGAGCTATTGCAGTGAAGTAGTTTCTTTGTCTAATTTTGTTACTTTCTTATTTGTTTCATAAACTTAAATGTTATCCAAATTTGCATGATTAACTAGAAATTTAACTCAAATTTTTTTTAAGTACACTTTGTTTTGCACAGTGAATCATTTAGGTGTTTTCCTCTGATATCTGGATTTGAGAACCCTTAATTTCTCTCCCATCCCAGTTGACCTCTTTCATTCTCTTCATAATTTGGCCTAAGGAACCATTAATTGCTCCCTGGATCCGATTGGAAACCACTTCACCATCCAGCCTTTGCGATCTGTAGTAACTCATCTATCTTGCCCTATAGACACTGTTTTTATAACTTGATCCAGTCCTGTTTGTCTGGAATTTGACCCCATAATCCAATGGTAAAAGCAACCCTCTATTCATCTAAGTAGGTAATCCCACCACCCAAATCCAAATCAAAACCCAAGTGCAACAATAACTATCCTAAAATCCATTAACTAAAACAAATTTAAATCATAAAGAGAGAGCCCTCTCTGAGAATTAGGAAGGCTAGATCCTAATCTCCAAAGTTGGTTTGTGGTTACCTCTGAACATTTCTTTCTTTAATAACTTCTAGAGAAATTTTGGAGTGATAACATAATTGGCGACCATACTGGGGACTTCGATCCTCAATCTAATAAAACTTTAAGGAAACCTTAAATTTCATCTTGAGCCCCTTAAGGTCATTTTTAGAAGTTGTTCTTGAAAAGTTTCATAAAAACAATTAAAAAGTTAAAATTCTGGCTCCCAAGAAGACTCACTATACCAGGGAAAATCCAGATCCAAACCCTACTACAATAGTTGATGACCCAAACAGAATTTTAAGAAAACCAAAAAAGATAGAAACTCAAGCAAGTAGTAGCCAGTTAGTTAAAGCAAATTCACTCCCTGAGGAGTTATCAACTTTAGAGGAAATTCCATTTGATTTGTCATTTGATCTCTCATTGTTTAGAACTAAATCAGAGAATGCAATTCATGAAACTATGTTAGACCCTAATTTTATTCAACTCATTGAATCAAAAAAGGTGCCTATCCATCCAGATTTAGATAAACTTGTGCTGGACACTTTTGACAAGTTAGAAGCTTTAACCTCTACATTGATAAGCAATATAGATGATGCTTACCTTCAACAATTTGTTGAACTCGCTGTCGTCACTGCTGCTGCCTCTGAAATTTTTGCACAATCTTCAATCATTGTAAATACACCTTCATTTACCACCACCTCACCAATAATATCCACCACAGTCCATTCCCCTAAACTAGTTATTCATCAGCCAAAACCTCATCCTCATCTAGTTCATCTCCATCCATTTCAAGCCCTTCCTCAAGCACCATTACTTTACCCCCTAGTCAAACCAGAATCTCAGTCATGGAAAACCGATATGCACCTTTGGTTTTACCTGCACAATTCCATGCCATGCCCCAAGATTATCAAAGCAAAATCCTTTTGTTTGATGCTATTGGTTAGTACACTACCCAACAACATGTGAACAAAATGACTGACTATTTTGAATTGCATGAGATAGATGAATCTGATGTCCAAATGAGGTTGTTTTCCCAAACATTAACTGGGGATGTTAAGAAATGGTTCAAAGCCTTACCTGGCAATCATATTACAGACTTAGCTGCTTTTCATAGATTATTCATTGATAGATGGGAGAGATAGAAAAGCCCTTTGCAAATACTTTTTGAATATGATAACATTAGAAGAGCTCCTAATGAGTTAGTACAGGATTATCGTACTAGGTTTAATAGCATCTACAATGCAATCCCTACTAATATTAAGCCTCCACCTGACCTAGCATTAATTAAATTCCCTGATGGTTTTGACACTGACATGTCATACCAATTAAGGCAAAGAAACCCTGAAACATTGGAACATTGGAACAAATGCAAAGTAATGCTGTTAGTGTAGAGGCCAACCTATTAGCTAAAAAAGCCAGAATGAGAAATGAAAAGAGAGTTGTTATTAAAGAGGAAACTTCCACTTCTGATGGAAAAATAGATAGTTTAACAAAAAGTGTAGAGAGAATAATGGATATATTAGAAAACATAGAAAGAAAAACTCATTGGGAGAATCAACAACAACCCCCAAAAAGAAACCCCATCTTCAGGAAGAATCCTAATACTGGAAAGAATTCTATACCAGATCATATCAAAAAGAAAAAGAAAAGATCAAAAAAATGAAAAATATGAACCCCAAACAAAAACAGATCATGAAAGTGTGCAAATTCAAGTGCCACTACTTTAAAATTTACTTTGCAAAATAATGGTTGTGTGCAACTTGTCATAAATGCCACAACCCATGATAGTCAAATAGCTTAATCTTGACTAATTCATGCTTTAAATTTCATGTTTATAGATAGAGAATAAAGATCTATCCAAACTCCTTAACCTTGGCAGATCAATAGTTAGGTAGAGAAATAAAAATGTGCTCATCAGCTTAATTTGAGCCATTGGAAGTTATAAGGTTAGAATTAGATAGTTTACCTATCAAAAGAAAAGGAAAGAAAGGGTTTTCTAGCTTAAATGCACCCAATAAAGTGAAGAAAAAATGTTAGGGTAAATAAAGGGTAGGTAGAAGAAAGGTTGCAGACGTACAAGTTTTTTAAATCACAAGCACATTTATCATGCTTAATCCTATGTTTCAGTGTACAAGAGCATTTATGAGAGTGAAAAGATGTTCACAAGCTTTTTTGATTAACTTCCCCTCATTTCATTTCACCCCACTACATACTTAATAATTTCCCCAGCATGGAAAATATTAGGTTCACCCTTAGGTGAAATTAAGGGGTTTTCAATTTTTAGTGGGCGAATATTTTGTATCATAGTACATTTTTACAAATCGCCTCAAATAGCCCACCTTATTTTAAGGGAGAGGGCAAAAAAGGTAAATTTAGCCCTTGAAATTAGGAGTTACAACCTTCAATTCGCTCTAATTTTCAAGAATAGGTTTTATTTAAGTGAATCCTATGGGCCAAATACCATATTTATAAAAGAGGTATGGTAAATTAATAAAAATATAAATAAATGAGAGATATGATAAATAAATAAAACATTTTTTTATTTACTCCATAAGTCACCTTATATACATGCAAGGGTGTAAACAAATAAAAATATAAATAAGGTGGAGGTATGGTAAATAAATAAAACCTCTTTTTACACTTACTTAAAAGGTATGGTAAATAAATAAAAATATAAATAAACTAGACGAATGGTAAATAAATAAAACCTCTTTATATTTAGTCCATAACCCTCTTTCTATTTATGAAGGCTCAAAAAAGAGGTTTTATTTAAGTGAATCCTATGGGCCAAATATCATATTTGTAAAAGAGGTATGGTAAATTAATAAAAATATAAATAAACGAGAGGCATGGTAAACAAATAAAACATTTTTTTATATTTACTCCATAAGTCACCTTATATTTACGAACATTTAAAAAATATTTAGGTGAAACGTATGGGCAAAATACTATGGGCCAAATACCATGGACTAGATTATTATTAATACCATGCAAAAAAACATTATTAACCCTAATATTAGTATTAATAAAAATAAAAATGGCACATGGTATTGACCCATGGTATTCACGTGGAATGTAGCCTATTTAAATGGGGGATTTAAACCAGCATAGATCATCTTTACTCTGGATCTACTAAGCCCCGAGAGGGATCAAATATCGTGATATGCAAACTAGCATAGAGTGAAAAAATATTTGATCCCTCTCAGGGCTTGGTGGATCAAGAGTAAAAATGGATGTTGTAATTTAATGTATGTTAAACATTTTAACTTGGTTAAAATAAAAAATAAAATAAAAATCAATTATTAATTTTATTAATTTTTATAAATTACTAATAGTAATTTTTAAGCTCCAGGTTTATGATAACCCATGGTAATACCATGGTATTCATGTGAGCATAGACTATTTAAAGGGGAAATTCTATCATCTTAGATCCATCTTAATTCTGGGTCTACCAAGTGCTCAGAGGGATAAATAGATTTCATCCCCCTAAGAGTGGTAGATGTGGAGTTAAGATGGATATAGGTTGGTTTTTATGATCATGAAGATATTAAATAGACTTAGGAAATTATATTGTAAAAACATCTTAAGGTGCATGGTTAGAGCTACATTTAGTCACTTCACAAAATTTAGTAAAAAATACCAATATCTCCATTAATATTGGTTTTTAACTTTTTCTGATTTAACAAAAAAAATTCAAAACAATGAAACCTTATCACTGTTTCCGCATCACCCTCGCAGAAGATTTCTCACCATTTTTCAAACATTCTCAATATGATATCTTCATGAAAAAGTTTAGGCACTGATGTTGGATTAGTTTTTTGAAAAATAAGCTAGTTTGTACAACCTTTCATCTTCTGTGCTATTCTTAGTTTGTCCTAATGATCTGTAGGGGTTGGAGCCACTACACCATATTTTCCTAAATGGTGGAGATTGTTCACCAAAAAGGAAATTAATCTACATGTTACAACGCTATTAAAAGATGCGAGACCTATGCGGGTAGTGAATTATGTTAATAAGAAATTTAGATTAAGAGAGACGTAATTAAAATTTATTATTTAATTGAAGATTTCCAACTAAAATAATAATAAATATACATTTATATATTCATATATTGATTGGAAGGATTCTCACAATGGTCACTTCTTTCAATTAGATCCCCTTCAAGCCTTTGGGATACCTAATACTTTCTTATATAATATAGTTGGGGCTTGCTACTTGTTGGCGTGTTGGGGTAAACAAACTTGATGTGTTTTTTTTTTTATCTCGCAGTTGGAGTCTATGGAATAAGAAAGAAATTTGATAACTTGAAAAAAGTGGTAGCTTGACAAAAGTTGTAAAGAAAAGATTAATCTCTCCTACCTTGACAGAACTCGTTGTCAATATCAACACCTACAAGAACTTTGTTGTGGAATATTATCAAAACTAATAGAAGGATATGAAAGAGTATATTGTAAGAACCTTGACAAACACGGCCACTAAAACTTGGAGCATTGTTTGTAGGAAGAGAAAATTATGTTTCTTTTTTCCAAACATGTATGTTAGTATATTATAGTTTAATGAATATGTTTTCTTATTATCATATATGGTTTCATACTTTAACAAAACATTCGCCAAGACTTCACAATGTTTTATTATTCAGTAAAAAGATTTCCAATATCTTACAAGATTTTATAATTCAGTGAAAGATTCTCCATCACTATACAAGATAATATAATTTGGTGAGAGATTCGCAAAAAAAATTATATATACATATTATAGTATTGATAAAATTGCCTCCCATTTTTCCTATGTATCATGGGGATTAGCCCATTTATTATGCATATAAATTTAGGGTAGTTCTTAAAATTTTCCCTGTTCCCTAGTATCCCATCATTCCTTTGGTTTCACACATTTTCCTAGTAACTACCCTCAAAAGGTCACCCCTACCCAAAAATCCCCTTTCCCTAGTGTGAAACCCATTCCCCATTACAAAAATTACCCTTCCCCCTTATTGATTTCCCTATTTTACCTCAAAAACTCATAAAACTCCCTTACCCTAAGTTTTATCCCCCCCACCCCCCTCCACCCCCCGCATTATTTAATTAATCCCCAGAATTCATATTTTCCCAAAAACCATTTTAACCCACCACCCTTGGTGCGGTTAAGAAAACCCCGCCACAATAAACCCTGGTCCCACTCCATTATCATGCTCTTATATTTTTAATCCCCACTTTATTCATTAATTAATTACAATTAGTTGTAATTAAACACCCCCCCGGCGCCAATCCTGACCCCGATTCCCCTCCGTGCATCTTGACTACGCGACAATTGTTAGGTCTCCCATCCCTAGATATAACAGCGTGCATCCATATTGCGCTCATTCCCTCTTTGAACTTTACATGCCTGAGAGCACGCGAGATTCGCAGTTTTTCTCGGGCCCTATTCCGCTATGTGGCAGCCTCAGGCAAGATCGCGTGCTCTCAAGGAAATACCACCTGCCTACCAAAAGCGGTGTGATGACCCTTGAAACTGCCTCCCCGCCAAAAGCTAAAACCATCCACTATTCATTTATAAATTTCCGTGCCAATTTCTAACTGTTGCTGGTTAAAAGGCCGAAAAATCCCATTTCAACTCTTTTCGCTTGTTTTCACTGAGAATTGTTTCTCAAGCCTTCCTGCGCCAACCTGAGTCTCTGCAACCGAAATTGACCACCATTTACCTCCCGAACAAGCTATGGAGACCTAGTTCAAGAATCCAGTGCACAGCTGGAGCTACCGTACCCTCTACAGTCACCACTGAAACCAGTTTGCAGCTTGAACCACAAATGTCTAGGTATTTTGAGAAAAAACCAGAACGACCCTGTTAATTTGAAAACATACAGTTAATTCAAAGATTAATTAATTTTCCCTAAATTGAAGAGTATTTCCACTTGAATACCCAAACCCCTCTTTTGTAAACTACAAATTACTGTCTCACTGCACCAGAGTTTTCAAAGCCTCACTTCTACAACCTATATAAGCCCAATTCACACCTCTGCTCCTAAAAATGGCTTCCCAGACCTCTCTGGAGGTGAGACCTGTGTCAACCCTTCACCTAGACATCGACCATTTGGCACTAGCACACAAGGATTTCCAAATAAAAGGTACTGCTACTGCAGCCTACCTCTTGAAGCTCCACTGCTAGAGTAAGGACCAATTCCTAAACCATACCGATGACATCCACCTTTGGGAATCCAATTCACCTAAACACATATTCCCAGAAGTTCACCCATTCCTTGATATCATACATTTTTGTCATGCCTTCTATATCCCTAGTCAAAGAGCTATTATTGCCCCAAACCAGCAGCTCTTATTCACCATTACAGTAGAGTCCATCAACCAAATGCTACAAGTCCAACCTAGCCCTAATCAGACCCCTCTATCCATTAGATACCTATTGGACTTATACATCACACTAGACCTGGTTATGATAAGGAAAATATTCCAGACTTTCATCATTGAAGACTGACATACTCCCACACATACTCCACCTTATGCTACCTCCAATTTTTCAGAGATAGGCAAACATATAATCACCATGCTCTCTTGCATCCTCGGATATACCATAGAGGAGCATGTGGATGAGGTCATCCTAGCCTTTTTGTATATTTTTACTCTAGGAAAGCCTCCTGCTATCATGTACAATTATGCCCAGTTCATTGCAGACAGGATGCATGAACAATTCACAAGACTGCTCACTGAAAGAGTTTTCAAGTACTCTTTAGTGTTGTTTCACATGATTTTGTATTACCAAGCAGATAAGTTCCCTGTAAGCATCCAGAAGTTGGATACCAAGGGAAAATAGAGATCAGTGGTCTAATGGACACCCTTGGTACAAAAATACTCCACAACATTTACCTACAAAGACTTCATAGATTCATTTGTATACCCAGTCATGAACATGTTGACCAGTAACATTCAACCTAGAATCAGCCAAGAAATCAAGAGGGTGCTACAGTTGGCTAAGAACAACAAGGTGGGAGACTGGTACCTGTACCAGAACCACACTGAAATTAGGGTTTATGGCTACCAATTATCCCCTTATAAGTTTCCCAAATACCTCCCTATGAGGATATTTTCACTTGAGTATTTTAGACAAATCATCAACTCTGATGAGGTCCACTTCCTATATGCTAGGAAGAAGACCCAGTTTAAAATGAAAAATTAGTTGGGCCCATTCATTTGCAATAACAAAGAGGCTGGACCAAAGGCTGACAAGATACTACAACAGATGAAATTCAGCAACAGCTTCATGTGGCAGTATGACCCTCATGGGGTCATAAACAAGCTAAGACTCAAGGTCAAGTTGGGACCTTTCATCCACCACCCCAGACCTAACATTGAACAGTTTGCGAACCAATCTGAGTGGTTGGAAAACACATTGATTGATATGGATAGCATAGTAGTGGATGTAGAGAACACACTCATTGATGTTGAAAAACAAATTGACCAGATTTATTTCCTGCAGGTTCCAGAACTAGGGGAACCAATGAATATTCCTCCTGTATGACAGACCCCAACCGAAGAGAAGAATCCAAAGAAGAATAGGGAAGAGGCATCCAGTTCTGCCATGGAGACTATAGATGAGATGTTTGAGCTCAGAAAAAGGCCCAAGTTGAATCCTGTTTGAACAGGAGGAGAACATTGAATCAGTGGAAATAACTGACACTGAAACAATGGGGCAGAGTAGCAAAGACACAGTTGCATCAGGTGAAACACAACATCCATCAACCTCCAACACTCAAATGATTGAGAGACGGAAAAGTGTTGAGGTTTCGTCCTTTGTCAGGCCAGCTGACAGAGAAAATGACATCAAAGACAGGTACAAGGAGATAAATATGAGGAATGAGAAGTTGAAGGCAGAGACATACACCCAATACTTCAAACATACACCAGCCAACCAGAGCAGGTTGATGTCAGCATTTGACATCAAAGCAAGAAAGATGCAGGTATCATTTTTGCAGCTCGTCGTTCAGCAACCAAAGACCTTGGCTGACTAAAGAAAACTGATTTTGAGGTGTTGGCCAGGGATGTTCATCCCATTGACCAAATAGAGTTCCACAAGCAGGCTGGGGAGATGATTTACACCACCCTTACAAGAAAGGCCATGGTTGCACACAAGTTGCAGGATTCACTGGATAATGTGATAGCCTAGTATAAATTGGAGAAGGCCTCCTCACAGGCCAAAGAAAAAAGGATCAAGTCATTGGAGGTTTTGGTCATTGAGCTGGGCCATGATCCAAGTGACATTAAGGCTGCTGAAAAGCTAATAAAAAAGAAGAATGAGGACATAGAAGCTCTTAAGAAACAACTTAAGCTGCCTCATTTACAACACCCACAAACAAATGAGGTCCTGGAGAGCCAAACCAATCATGAAGAGATGATGGACCTAGTGCTGCAATTGAATGATCAGTTAAAGGAGATGGAGAAAGAATTAGATAGCATGATTCAACTAAAACAAGCTAGTCTTGATGATGCCCCTGCAATTGTCATCCCAACAATTACCATTGTTGTACCTTCCACTTTGGCAGCATCCCTAGCTCCCACTGCTCCAAAGGCCACAGCAGTGCCAGCATCTACACCAACTACATCAGTAACAGGGTCTACAGGTGATGAGGCAAACAGGTTGGTCAAAGCAATGGAATAAATGTCCATTCAGACCACTGGGATGAACAAGCTTAAGGAGAAAGTGACCAACCTAGAAACAGATTACAAACTTTCCCAAATCATGCACAAAGAAGAACATCAGAAGTATACAAGGATGACTGAAAGAATCAAAAGCCTGGAGAAGGAACTGACACTGAATGAACCTCTAGGTCAGGCTAAGGAGAAAATGTGGGCCAATATCATTGACTCAGTCAATGATATTTGGCCATCCATCCAGGTTATTTTTGAACAGGTTGATTTAATAAAGCAGGCTACAGAAGCCATACAAAGAGTCAAAGCAGAACTTGGAGACATGCCAGAGGAAGCTGCAAGGATCATTCACTTCCTCAACTCCAAGAACAAATATGAGCTACAAGAACTAGAGATACCTGATAAAACAGGTACAATTTTGGAAGTGAAGAGGGTCCTCACCAAAAGGAATTTGATGTTGAACCTAGAGGATAAGTGCCAAACCATGCAACTGGCCATTGATAGATTCATGGTTTAGTTTGAAATTTTGAGGCAAAAGGGTTTACCAAATCCCTTGGTTAGAAACAACAAGTTAATGACATAGGAGGAATATAATAAAAAGATCAGGGAAGTAGCCAAAGATCAGGTGAATACTTCGTCCATGAAAGGCATACCTACTGGCAAAGTATTATATGAAACTTTTGAGAATTTATTTTACCTCCAGCATGAGGTAAAACACAATTTTGTCAATAAGCCTACTTCTGCCAAATATACAGATGGAGATGAGATCCACAGGAAGATTCTCAATATCCAATTACCAGATGCTGAGACATGGGAAAAACTAAATGATTTACGGTAGAAATACACAGTAAAAATATAAAATGTTCAGTAAAAAGTAAAAGGGCTCAGTAAAAGGATATTGATAGGTCAGTAAGGTCAAAGTGTATCAGATGAAAGGTCAAAGTAAATAGAGCATCCAGCCTGAAGACCAAACAATAAAGCAGATTAAAGGGTAAAAGATCAAAGATTCAAAGCCAGTAGAACTTAAATAACAGGGATAGAAAACAATAGTTCAATAGTTGTCTCTATCTTCTTGCATGAAGATATTTCTTTCTCCTAGATTAGTTCCCAAGATAGTTTGGGATATTTTGTAAATTCTTTTTGTATAAATACTTCATAAATCGAAGTATTGGGGGTGGATTGCTATACATTTGTATAGCTATTTTCATCTTAAACCTAAGGGTTATTGTACCAATTTTCAAGTCAACAGAGTGGAGCAAGTAATAAAAAGATTGCATTACAGGATTCATGAGATGAGCTATTGCAGTGAAGTATTTTCTTTGTCTGGATTTGTTACTTTCTTATGTGTTTCATAAACTTAAATGTTATCCAAATTTGAATTAATTAACTGGAAATTTAACTCATAATTTGTTTAAGTACACTCTGTTTTGCACAGTTAATCATTTATATGTTTTTCTCTGATATCGGGATTTGAGAACCCTTAATTTCTCTCCCATCCCAATTGACCTCTTTCATTCTATTTATAATCCATCCTAAGGAACCCTTAATTGTTCCCTGGAGCTGATTGGAAACCACTTCACCATCCAGCCTTTGAGATCTGTAGTAACTCATCTATCTTGCCCTGTAGACACTATTTTTAGAACTTGATCTATTATAGCACCATTTTCCACCCTTGGTATTTGTGATGCTTGGTTTCTGGCCTAGGGCAACCCCTCCTGCCAGACTTGGTCCAAATATTTTAAAAACAGTGTTTTATTCCCTGTACACTGCTTTTCCCTGAGATAAAAGCGTGTACACACGGGTTAGTCAATACCAAACCTGTGTATATGTGTTAAAACACTTAAAAAGTTAAATTTCCTTAATTATGGGCGGAGTTCACGCTTTTTACATGTTGATTACCTCCTATTTCCTATGGACCAACTGTTTCCTAACTAAAAAACTAATTGGGATGAGTATAAATAGACTTCTATGGGAAGGCCTTAAGGAGGAGAAGAGATAGAGTTATTATACTGAGATTATCCCTGACTGAGTCTGAAGTATCCTTGTGCTTCAAGCACTTCCCCGAGTTTCAGGAAACCCTTGTTTCCTTGATTATTGATATTCTCCCTCTTGCTTGAGATATCATGTTATTGGTTATGGAAGGAGGTTGTTGAAGACTGGGACTGGACGGATCTGGAGGACGGTTCTGCTTGGAGCCGGAAGAAGATGACTCAGATGAATTCTCTCCGTGTTAGTTACAACTTTCTACAATAAAAAGAAGAGATGTCTTGTTTATGAGATTAACTGTGTTTATGCACCAGATATTGTTGTAATTCATATATGAATGTTATTTTGAAGTATAAATAATCATTTTCTTATATGATATAAAGTTATTTTCATTAAAATGCTTTATCTATATACTGCTATGTATGTTCGAATTGAATAATTTTTAGGTTTGGAGAACATCAGGAGTTGCAGAGGGTTGGTGGGCCCTAGTATTGCAGCAATGATGCTGCAACTCCTGGGACTCCCTTCTTTACATTTATCAATCCGGTTGTTCATAACAAACTTGGAAGCAACGGTGCTATATGAACAAGTACTAGCTCTTACCGCAGGCTATCACTTGATCAGCTGGCACGAGTCCGCTAGGAGCTTAAGCCAACTTCTATGAGCTCTTAGAAGAAGCTTTTAACTGTGATGGGTGAAAGCTAACTCAAAGGAGATGAAAGCGGTGGAAATGGATTCCATTGACTTTTAGAAAGGTAAAATGCATGTGACTAAGCTACTTCTGCAGTAAAATCTGGAGAAAACATCTTTTTGCATTTTTGAGTAATTTTGCAGAATTATTATGCATGTGCTTTAACTATTTTTTACTGTGCAGAGGTTGATTGGTGAAAGGAAACGAAGTGGGCACTTGCAGGAGGTTGGGAAGGTGAGAAGAGGGCCTAAGGGGTCCCTAACACCCTTCCAGAGAGTTTCACAGTGATCGGATCTCAAAAAACCGCTCACATGAACTTCTACAAGAAGTCTGCAGGGGTTCTACAGGATGTTCTACAGGAAGATCCGAAAGAGGATTTTGGAGGGTTGATGGTGGAAACATGGTAGGAAAGTGGAAATGGAGGTTGGATAAGGATGTTAAGGGGTCTAGGACCTAGTGAATGAGGCTAAGGAATGATTAAGGTGATTGGATTTGTTTAAGGATGGAGGGAGCAATGATGCACAAAAATGTAGAAATTAGGGCAAAGTGGGGAAATGTGCAAATGAAGGGAAGGAATCTTGGATTAGGGGTTGAAGCAGGTTGTATGATGGAGGAAGGGTAGGCAGGGAGGTATCACAAGTGTTCTGCACACTATTTTCCAAAACTGATCAACAAAGACTAGGAAAACCAAAGATCTAGCTATTTTGACCTAATCTGACCTAAAAACTAGAGACATGATGAACAGAAGTTTATAGACAGGAAATCATGCAAGATAACTATGGAAACTAAGCAAGAACAGATCTAAACATGCAAGTACAACTGGTAGCAACTTTTCCAACTAAAAATCTAACACTAGCAATTGCATTGAAAGGAAAAAACAGTGTTTTTGTGGCAGCAAGTATGCCTTGGTCTCAGCTCATGGTCCCAAGGAGGGAGAGATGGGATAATGGATTGCTTGATTGCCTTTTTGCAGATCTTTTCCTTTACCAAACTATCAAATCAACCTGAAGTATGAAAAGCTATTTTAATCATCAAAAACAACCTAAGTAACAAAGCAAGATTTTAACCTAAATAACAGAAATTATTCTATGAATGCAACAAAGACACATAAAAGTACACAAAGGAGGTACTGGAACTTGGATTGGGCCCAAACCCAAGAGCTACAGCCTCCTAAGAAAGCTCAGAGCTGGTGCAAAGCTGGATTCATCTTTATTGATCAAGGAATAACAGTTACATCCCAAAAACTGTCTACAAGAAAAAGCTCGAAAATGTGCTAATACAGAGCTACACTAAAGTGCGAAAATAGACTAACAAAATGACTAACCTACTGACTAAAATATAACTAACATCTGACTAACCAAACTGAGGCCCTAAGCCTTCTTATTTATACAAATTGAGGACCCCAACAGTCCTCCTAAACTTTAGGAACTCGGCTACCAAAACTTGCAGTTAATAGCAGCTTCACTAGCCCTACTCGGCTGCCCTTGTGATCATTGATGTGGTGGCCCTTGAACTCCGAGCTGCTGGTGGAGAATTCGAGGTAAGGGCTCATAAATGAAGGGGACACCTTCCTACAAATCCTCTCCCTTGTTCTTCCATGAATTTGGCTGCCAAGTGCTCATTAAAACCTTTGATTTTGTCTCAAAATTGACCAAAAATCTGCATAAAGCACACATTAGAATTTTTGGCATAATGACTAACCCAATTCACTCTATTAGCATAAATATAATAAAAAACATGAAATAAACTAATGAGAATGGTGGATTAAGTCGAATTAGGAGGCTAAATGAGCCCATATAATTACCCATTTGTGGGGCTCATCAAGGGTCTGAACCCTGCGGGATCTACCTGAACGAAGGACATCCAGGTACGGTTGCTCTCACATAGCTTTTTTATTTAAAAAATTTGCGTGAGTTGTATGAGTGTTTCTTACTGTAGTTTTCTCTTGCTCTGTTGCAGTTCCACCCCAAAGCCCTAGGGTACTTATTCCCGTACTAGAATTGGCGACTCCACTAGGGATAACAACCTTTTTATTCCTAGTTTGGGTTGTTCAATGTCAATCAGGGCTTAGTTCTTGGTTTGCTTGCTGTGACAATATTATTTGGTCGAGTAGAATCTCAGACCTTAAGTTTGATCTTTTCTATCTGGCTTTATTTTTTATTTTTCTTGCAAAGATTTGTATATGCACTTTAGTCTATTTACAGTAGTGTACACACGCT
The DNA here is from genome assembly GCA_031772625.1 of Pinus tabuliformis. NCBI lineage: Eukaryota > Viridiplantae > Streptophyta > Pinopsida > Pinales > Pinaceae > Pinus > Pinus tabuliformis. The sequence goes on along the minus strand of CM062809.1, from coordinate 840,460,602 downwards.
AGTTTCTGTGAAGTGAACCTGCATATATGCAAGTTTCCTTTATCATAAGCGTGTGTACACGCCTCTGTGCTTGAACACAGTCACGTATACCATTTTTTGCACTATTTTTTCAAATCTCTTTGCCTAGAAAGATTTGTTTCTTGGTCTATTTGGTTTCTGAGTGGTCAATCTCTGTCTATAGAATTTTATTATTCTGCGAGCTTACTGTTTTGAAGTCTCTTCCACTTTGAAAAGACATGGCCTAGGTTTGCTTTTGAGTGAGTTTTATGATTTGTGTTTTGGCACACAAGACTTCTTGCAGAGGTTCTTGATTGTTCTGGTTTTCTAGAACAACAGATTGTTTTCAATCTTAGTGTCAAGCTCGGTTATTGGTCTACTTGCTTTGCTTTTCGTCATTTTGTGGTCTTATACATTTTCTTGCTTTTTGGAAGTCTTTTTGACAAATTTGAAAGTATTTATTTCCTGAAATCTTGGTCTGTTTGTCAAGCTCTTTGCTACTATTTGGGTCGTTTAGTACAAGATGAAGCCTTTTTGTTCAAGTTTTCATTTGTTGTCGAATTTGTAACTTACAAAGATTCCTTGTGATCTTCTTTCGGTCTTTGAGTCTTAGTGGCATTTAGAGTGATTTCAAAAGGTTATTTTGATTGTTTCTTGAAAAAGAAAAGATCTTAAAAAACATTGTTTATGTTTTCTTTTGCCAAGTTTGATTTTGGTTTCTTTTGATTTTTTTGAAAGTGAATTGTAATCTTTTGGGATTTGTCCTTCTTGTTTGGAGAGGATTTTGTATTCTTTTCAAACAATTAAGTTGGCTTATTAATAGTTATAAACAATTTTGTTCGTTGTTTTTTAGAGTAATTTAGTATCTTGCATCTTCATTTACACCTTGCATTAGGGTAGTTTTGCATTATTAAAGCATCAATAGTCTTTTTAGCTTTTGTATGTGTGAAGTGTGTTTTAAGAAAAGAAAAGAAAAAGTTTTTTTCTTTATAGAAGTTTCGTAGAACCCACGTAGAGATCTCTTTTCATCGAAGAACAAACAATTGCATTCATATAAGTTAGTTGTTCATTGATTTCTTTTGCATCATACAAAAACCATTGGTTTCATTTCCATTTATACCCTTGACTTAAAAGAATAACAATTAAAAATCAAGTGCTTAATAAAATAAACTAGAACTTTTGTATTGTCATCAAAATACACCAACAAGTTTAGGTTTATTAGGGCCTTAGATTAGGTGCGAGGAGAGATAACTCTCCAAGGCCGCCCTAAATTGTAAAACATAGAAGTTTGATTAAAGAGTGAAATCCAATAGTGTTAGGGAGACCGGGAAAGCTCTGTGACTGGGAGTAAAGCACGAGGGTTAGTGAAGATAAGGACAAGAGATACCCCCTCTCTTACTTGTCGGATCCTACCTCATGATTATACTGCCCAGCTTCTGATACGAGTTGGTGACCATAGTTTCCTATCCTAGGATCCACACAGGTGGCCACGGAGGGGAATCCCGTGGCACCTGAGGTTGATGTTGTATCACATTCAATAGTTCTTCTGGAGGGCACCCTTGCGAAGCTTGGGGGCTTGCACCGGAAAAGGCTGTTGTCTGGAGGTCAATGTAACTACCTCTGATACCTTCGCTAGTAGGCCTGGGGCGTAATTACCCTAGTCTATTTTCGCAAGGCCCTTATTATTAACTTTCTTGTATTTTGGTGCCCAGTCCTAATCACCCGAAGCATAAATACTTGGAAGTTGTTTGATTGCTGATATCTTTAGGGACATTTTAGTGAGCGTTCTGTGCTCCTAGTCGGCCTTACTTTTTAATTTTCTTGAGTCTTTAGGTAGATTTTTAAAATAATTCGAAGTGGTTGACCGACCATCTCGACGGTCTCGGAGACTTCGTGGGATTTCACCTACGAGTCTAGAGCCTTCTCCTAGAAGGCGTAGGAGCAGTTCTGCCAGTGGTTTCCAACTAGTGGCAATAGGTGCATCGGAGATTAATCCTCCACTTGGGGGAATTAGTTCACAAGATAGACCTCATACTAGTATAGAGTTAGAGAGGAACACACCAGTTCTTTCTCGAGTACTCTTCCAGTCGGAAGATAGTATTGAAGTAGAAGAGCTTTCAGAGTCGGTTGTAGTTTCGAATTCTCCTCTCCCTCCTGATCATCCAGACATTTTGTTATATGTTGGAACTCTGACTCACAGGCCTTCAAGCCCAGGTCCACATATATCTATCCCTTCGATGACCACTACTGGAAGCATGCAATCCACGACGAGTGTTGCGAGCATGCAGACTCCCATATCTGTACAAGGGGGAGGAACTATTTCCATCCCTTCTAACACTCCCAACACATCTATATTTGGGTCTACTTCCATTCTGTCGACAAGTGGAAGTTCTCAAGCTAATGCATCCAGTTTTGGATTTTTCCCTTTTGGAATGCCCTCTCAAGGTATTCCTTCAGTTCCTTTGAATATACCATCAACCGCCTCTACATCCATGATGAGTGGATCAGCTTCTTTTTAGGGTTTCCCATTTGGAAGTGGTCATATACCACATTCCAATCCGACAGTAGGGTCAATGCCTTTTCCTTTTACAAGTCAAGGTAGTAACCCCTTTCAGAGTTGGACAAACCCTGCGGTTAGTGGGATAGGAGCTGGGAATCAATTTTTCGGCCAACAAGGGAATGTGCCGTATTCTTCGGTTAATTCATTTCAAAGTTTTTCACCCTTTGCTAATGCATGGAACCCTTATCAAGGGTTGTCAGCTCCTTTCAATACTTCGTTAGGGGGTAACTTCACCGGTTATGGAGGATTTTCAGTAGGAGTTGATCAAACTCCGAAAATTGCGGGACCACAAGGATCACCCTTTAGTTTAGAGGTTCTATGAGTTACTTCGGGCAACTTAGTGCCTTTCAAAATCCAGGTCACTCTTTTCAGACCTTCAGGAACCCCCGCCTATTCCGAATGGAATTCCCAAGGTCCTCCACGACTTCCTTTTCTGGCCACGCTTAATTTTCCAGACTTGACTAAATTGACGAATGATCCAATTAGCTACAATCTGGCTTGGCCTCCGGTCCCAACTAAAATTCCATCAAATATTCCAAAATTCGAAGGGAAGAGTGGTGAAGACCCGGGAGACCATGTAACCACATTCCACTTATGGTGCTAATCAAACTCCCTGATAGATGATTCGATCAGGTTGAGGTTATTTCAAAACAATGGTAATAGGGAATGCGGCCAAATGGTATATAGAGTTGCCAGGGGGCACCTATACTTCTTTTGCTGATCTGGCTAATATTTTCTTGAACCATTTTCAGTTGTCTATCTGCTATGAAGCCGGAACTGAGCTTCTGGCCAACTTTCATCAAGACACAACAACTCACATTTCGGATCATCTCCAAGAATGGAGATAGAGAAAGAGGCTTATCAAAGTGAAAATTCCACCAGAGTTTCATCTCGAATGGTTTCTCAAATCACTACAACCTAAGATCTCAAAGGATGTTTCTCTTTCCGGTGTTTATTCGGAAGAGCAGGCTATTTTTTGAGCCCAACAATTAGAACTGATATATTCTTAGTCTAGGACTCTTCAGAAAATCCTACCTGATGCTCCTAGATCCAAGGTTGATTTAGCCAAACCGAATCCAAGCCCTCACGTTGATGATATAGTTGGATCAATTGACGCAAATACGGTGAACCTTTTGAACCAATTGCAACAGTTATCTCTACAAATTGCTTCTTCTAACCAGGCAGCACCGTCTACACCTTCGTCCTCCCAACCTACCTCCACAAACACCGTCCAGGCTTCTAACCCCAAAGGAAATCAACAATCCAATGGGAAGAAGAAGGGATGAGGTAAGAAGAAGAACCAAGAAGGGAAGGGTAATGTGAACAAGCCTGAAAACGGTGCTAGTGAGGGTAGAAAAGAGTCTAAGAAAAAGGTTAAATTTCCATGCAAGTTATGCAATGGAGATCATTTGACTCACCTCTGCCCTAAGATTCAAGATGCTCAGCGCTTGTTAGTGCAACAAGGGTCCTCTAGCTCCCAAGCTGTCTTGACTAACCATTTTCCCCAAGGGCAACAATTACTTGCGGGTGCGAACTCAAACACTGGTACCTCCGCAGGGGGCAACCAAGAAGGGGAAAATTCCTCAAATGTTTATATGATGAATTCTCATGTTAACATCGCCACACGAGCACACAATTATCGATCAACCCCAGAAATGGGTAACTTTATGGGCTAATTTTGCCTATTATTTTCATTTAATGAACCATTCTCAATAGTTTTGCGCATGTTTTTGAATATATTTATGTCAATAGAGTGAATGGGGATAGTCACTTTGTCACATAGTCTAATGAGTGTTTATTGCAGATTTTTGGACAAGGACCAGGCATTTATGAGTAGAATGGCAGCCAAACTCAAGGAAACAGGGCTGAGGACTTATAGGAGGGGTGTCTCCTTCATTAATGACCCCTTCCTCGAGTTCTCCATCAGCAACTCAGAGTACAAAGGCCCACAATGATGATTCCAAGGGGTAGCCGAGCAAGTCTAGTAGGGTTGTTGTTATCTTCAGTTTTAGGCAGCCAAGTTCCTTAAGATTAGGAGGACTGTTGGGAGTCCCCACTTGTATAAATAAGAAGGCTTCAAGCTTCAGTATTTTAGCCATTTCATAGTCTATTTTTTCACTTTTGTGCAGCCTTGTACTGAGCTCATTTTCGAGATCTTTTTGAAGACAGTTTTGTGATGTAACTGCTATTTTTTGATCAATGAAGATGAATCCAGTTTTGAACCAGCACTGATCTTTTCTAGAGGGCTGAAGCTCTTGGATTAGGGCCCAACCCAAGTTTCCCAGCACCTCCTTTTTGTATTTATATGCTTTTTCTTGTATTCATAAGATAGTTTTTGTTGTTTAGGTTAAATCTTGCTTTGGTAAAATAGGTTGCTTTTGATGGTTAGAATAGTTGTTCTTGCTTCAAGTTTCTTAAGTAGTTTGCTATAGTAATAGAGAAAGATCCAAAAAGGCTACCAGCAGGTCTTGATCTCCTTTCTCCCTCCTTGGGACCATGACATGAGGTCAAAACACTACTGCTGCCACCAAAAACACAGTCTTTGCTCTTCCAATGCAATTGCTAGTGTGACATTTCGAGTTGGAGAAGTTGATATTAGTTTGGATTCACATGCTTAGACCATTTCATGTTCATTTACCATGGTTTTCTCGCACAAATTTTTGTTCATAAATTTCTGTTCAGCACTTTTCTGGTTTTAGGTCAGATTTTAGGTTAAAATAGACAAAACTCTGTTTTTCGGTTCTTACTTTGGTCAGTTTTGAGAAGTAAGTGTGCAGATCACTTGTAGAACATTCCAACTTATCATTCCTCCATAGCATAGCCTATACCAGTTCATCTCTTAAAGATTCCCCCACTCATTCGCCACGTTTCGCCAATCTGCCTAATTTCTGTGTTTTTCACAAAGTTGCTCCCTTGCCCTTTGAACAAATCCAACCATCTCCTTTGTTCCTGATCTTCATTGACAGAGTTCTAGACCCTTCAACACCTTCATCCAGCCTCCATTTCCTTTTTCCCATCATTTTCCCACCTTCAAACCTCCAAAAAACCACTTTCGGCCTCTTCCTGTAGAACCTCCTATAGAACCTCCTGTAGATCCCCTGCAGCCTCCTGTAGAAGTTCATCCAAGTGATTTTTTGAAGTCTGATCGAAATGGAAGTCTTCATAATGGTACTAGGGACTTCTTAGGACCTCTCCACACCTTCCTCTCCATCTGCAAAAGCCAACTCCATCTTCCTTTGCCACCAAACCTCTGCACAATCACAACCAGTCAAACCATAAGCATAATAATTCCACATAAAAATACTCAAAAGCACAAAAAGATGATTTCTTCTCATTTCTCTTCAGAAGTAGCTTGAATAAATGCAATTTACATTTTTAGTAGTTAATGGCACCCATTTCAGTAGTTTCCATCTCTTTTCTTGCAAAATTAGGGTTTGCTAGGGTTTGTGTTTCATTTCAATTTTCCTTCTCTTTCTGCAAGTAGAATAGCCCCTGTAGAGTTAGCTTTCTTCCATCACAGTAAAAGCTTCTTTTGAGAACTCATAGAAGTTGGCTTAAGCTCCTAGTGAACTTGCACCAGCTGATGAAGTGACAGTCTGCAGTAAGAGCTAGTACTTGTGCATACAGCACCATCGCTTCCAAGTTTGTTATGAACTACTGGGTTGATAAAAGTAAAGAAGGAAGCCCCAGGAGTTGTAGCATTATTGCTGCAATACTGGAGCTCACCACTCTTTTTGGCACCGTTGCCGGGGAAGCGTCAGAGTATTTTGTGATTACTGCTTTTCTTCTATTTTCTACTGCAACATTCTGCTAAGTAGTTTATTTCAGCAAAAGTAGAGTAGTTGTTTCATTTCAATTCTGCAAAAGTAGATTAGAAATTTCCTGCTTTCATTTCAATTCTGCAATTTCATTTCAGCAAGCATAGATTAGACATTTCCTGCTTTCATTTCAATTTTGCAATTTCATTTCAGCAAGTGTAGATTAGACATTTCCTACTTTCATTTCAATTTTGCAATTTCATTTCAGTAAAGTAGATTCATTTCAGTTAGTTGCAAATTGTTGTTCAATCCATTTCAGTTTTTGCAGGTCCAAGCAGAAAAAGAACAAAAAATCACCCAAAAAGATTCCTTTCATGCCTCGTAGGAACAGAAACAATTAAGGAAAATTCCTACCCAACACCCCCACCACATCATTGAGTCACCCTTCTCTCTTCTTTGGTGGCAGTGATCCAGAAGAACCTATAGGTGAACCTCCAGAGATATAAAAATATCCTATAACAGAAGAAGAGCAAGAAACCATTTCTCTTGAGACCATGGCTGAAAACAGAAATGCTAGAGGAAATGGGGAAAGAATAGAAGGTGCCTTTCCTGTCCGAGAGACCAATGGGGACACAAAAATGAAAAACATAAGTCCTTCAGCCTTACCTCACTTCCATGTACTAACTACCAAAGATCCTGATACTTGTTTGAATTTTTTGTTCTTTGTCGAACCTATGACCATGCAGAAGACGAGCAGAAGTTGAAACTATTTCCTTCTACCCTCAAGGATGCAGCCTTGCGTTGGTTCATGGGGTTACCTGGAAATAGTATCACAACTTGGGCTCAGATGCAGCAAGCCTCTAACAACAAATATCGGGACTACTGTAGGTCAAAGGATACCAAGGAAAATATCTTCCAAATGACCATGGGTAGTGATGAATCTTTAGAAGACTATGAAGAGCGGTTTCAACTCAGTTATAAAAGGGCCAAGTGCACACTTGACCCTGAATCTCTAAAGTTGGTTCTACTTAGAGGAGTCCCTGAAGACCTTCTAGACACCCTCCATTTGCTAGCTGGGGGAGACATCTACTAGCTACCTTATGATGACATAAAGACTGTGTTTAGGAACCATTCCAAGTCAGCTAGAAAGAGAGGTAGGGGAAGTCAACCTTTAGCCAGTACATCCTCATCCAGTTCATCCCTTAGAAACAAACTTGAGAATCGGCTGGAAGATTTTAAGAGCGAGGTGAGGCAAACTCTTGCCATGCAAATGGATACCTTGCATATAAAAAGGAAATAAGAGGAAGCCAAGAGGGCTTTGGCCATCTTTTGTCTCAGGTTCACTAGAAAGCATCCTAGGAATGAATGTTCATTGCACTCTATAGAAGTGTGTTTAGTTTGTGAAGAAGACCATCCTACAAATCAGTGCCCTTCCTTGCTCGGAATCAAAGCTGCATATCAGGGGGCTGAAGGAGCTACTGAACCACTCTATTTCATGAACCAAAGGAGGCCACATGGACCCAGACCTTACTAGTAGGGAATGTAAGGGACATCCCAGAGCTATTACAACCCCAATCAAGCCACTTCCATGCCTTCTTGGGGTCCCCCTGCTCATCCTTCCTGGTCCACACCCCCTCCTTGGTCATATCCTCCTCAATACCAGGCTCCTCCAGTTGCTCATTCGTTTCACTCTTATGCTTAGCCACAACCTTAGTGGAATGCACCTCATCAGGGGTGGAGGCCCCAGTATAACTCTCCTCCTGCTCTTTTGCCTCCACCACCTGCTCAACCACAACCATTACCTCCTGCTCCTCCAAGACAACCCCAAATACCTGCTCAACTGAACCCGAACCCCAACAACAGACAAGCCCAGTAGGTATATAGTGGAGAAACATCATGCCCAACCTATGTTGTGGAGATTCAGGAGATTAACCTATGATCTGGGAAGGTTCTCCCAAATAGCCAACCTCCTCCTAAGGAGGATGAGGAAGAAAAACAGAAAATTGAACCAAAAGTCATTCCACCCTTTCCTGAGAGACTAACTGGAACCACACAACCGACCCCAAAAGAAACTAAACTTCTGGGAGAACTGAAACAGTTATGTATAAAAATATCACTTCTCCAAGCCATAAAGGATGTGCCTATATACAACAAGATGATCAAGGAGAAGTGCTTCAGACACCCAGGAAGATGTAAGAGAGATGCCACAACTATCAATGTCATAGGAAAACTGTCTGACTTGATGTTGGGGCGGGCAATCTGTCTGAAATATCTAGACTCTGGAAGTCCTGTAGTCGATGTCCACATAAATGGCACCATAATCCCCCATACCTTGATTTATCTAGGGGTTGCCATTAATGTGATGACCAGGGACACTGTTATAGACATTTTTGTGCCTTACAGCTATAAGCATGAAATGTCCATAAACCAAGGGATCCTAAGTCCCTAAAGGTGTTGTTCCAGCTCCTAAAGAAACAAGGTCAACAAATTACAGCTTCTCCCAGAAGTTCTCCACCAGAAACTGCTCAAAACTAGTCAAAACAGGATCATTTCAAGTGCTCCACTAGCTGCCTGCGTTGCAAAGCACCCAAATACACTGGCTAGGTGTGTTGCAACGCACTTGAATGCACTACCAAGGTGCGTTGAGCGGGAAATGACAAGTGGCAGAGTCATTCAACGAGGTGGAGAGACAATCGAAGCTTCCAGAATCTTCTCCAATGACACTTGCCTCACTGAATTCGACCAGTGATGAGTAAGAGGCTCTCAGTCTCCAAGTGGAAGCAAGAACTGATAGAGAGAAGCCACTAATCAACTCATGGGATGACTCTTCCCCTTTGCATACATCTATATATGGATCCCTCACCAAGAGATCCGGAGGCTGGAATTTTGTACATTGCAGAGAATTGCTGTTGGTTTTGTGATTGATATCAGAGTATTGGGTGATTTATGCTTTGTTGGAGGTGAAGAAGGGATTCTATGCTGGGAGGCTGATGCTGGATCAGGATTCATCAGTTGTAACTCCTCCTGGATCTTCTTGTTTTATCAATAAAACTACTTGAGTTTCTCCTACATGCTTGTATATCTGATGTATGTTATATTTGTATGTTTAGCTTAAATCTGATCCTAAGCTTTTTATGAACATAAATCTATGTCTTTGTGTAGTTTCTCTATTCTGTGAACTTGCAGGAACTTGGTGACGCTGGGCAAGTGAGGGAGCAGATCGGTGGAAGCTGGCAAAGGGAGGATAGATTGGATCGAACAACTAGTGAAAGACACAGGTCGGTTCATCTTAATCATCTTCGTTTATAGTTCATAAAGAAGAATACAAGAGTAGTTTTCCTTGTTTGTTTCTGAGGTCACTGTCACAACCCTGTGGGATAGGGTCGTTCTGAATAGACACTTTTCCCGAAAACAAAATGGTGACTCCGCTGGGGATCGTGTCTAGTTAGTTTATTTGTGTTTCTATTGTTGTTCATCTCATAAACTTAGGAGTGGCGAATCGAACTGCATTTGCCATTTACAAATGCAAAGTAGACATCTGCTACTCTAGTCCATTCACTGGGCCTGTTTATGATCTGAACAGTTGACTCACAAATGATTTGACAACCCTTTGTGATAGCTCTCAAACCTCTTGTAAATCAACCCTCTGATTGTACACATTTGATTGCTTTTATCCGGCCAAAAACCATAGATTAAACTGCAAACCGTGACCCAGAACCCAGAGAAAATTCTCGTTTCTGCTTCAGCGCAGGCTCTGTGAAGAGACTCTGCATTTCAGCGCAGTTCCCGAGAGGGCTACCTGCGTTGCAATTCAGTTTCTCTGTGTAGCAGGTGCATTGATCAGCCTAGCCCTGCCTAGCTGAGGTTCTTTGCTCACTTTTTCCAGTTTTGCCTCTGATTTTTGCAGCCTGTGATCAATGTGTTTGTCTGTCTAAAGGCCCCTTTTCTTTGCCTTAATTCTGCCTCAGTTGTATAAAAGAAACTGTATTTGTTTTTGTGCATTTGTTACGTCATCTACAGTTTCCCATTGCAAAAGTGAACTGGTCATACTGTCGCCCTTAGATCTAGATTTGTCGTAAGTGTCGTTTTGATCTTAGGAGAAAGTTTATTTGCTGTTGACAGTTGATTACGCTTTTACTTTTGCCTTTGGTTTGAATTTGTGAATTTCTAGTGTCGAAACAAGTGTTTACTTCAAAATCATAAAGTGTCGTAATCGTCTCTACTTTTTGATTTCGAAAAAGCTTGTTTGTGTTTTTCACTTGAAATCGAATTCAATTTGTACAGCAACTTTCTTTTTAGGCATCAATATTAAGAAAGTGAAAAACAAATACATGCACAAGTGCATTTGCATTTTGACAGTTTGTATGGCTTGATTTAGGAAAAGTGCATTTACAGTGTGCTCTTTGCTCTTTGAGAAAAGATTGTGTCTTTCTTTTCCCCTTGTAGCTAGGATTTTCATTGCTGAAAAGAGATAAAAAACTTGCTTATCATCTTTAGACTGCATTTTAGGAATTACATCTACATCTCGTGGTGAACCCAAAAGGCAAACTTCATAAGGAAGATCAACCTAAAATAAATTCAATGAACTTAACAACGCTTTGTAACTTAACGCACAACATCTAGAGGTCTAGGCTAGAGACATATTCCGGCGTCGTAAAGCCTGGTAACTATTGTCCTCACTGTTGGTTGGGTGATTCCTCCACTTTGAGACGATAAGTGCCAGTACGGACTTGTGCTCCCACGTACCGTCGAGTATATATTGGGAGACCCCTATAGGCATAAAACCTTTATCCATAGGAAGCCGTGTCGGCCGCCCTACTGATTGCAATGCACTGAACACATCATTCGGGAAGATTGACCACCCGTACCCTAAAAAGTATTCTGCGGTTTTGCGATTGGTTTGGCACTCCCTCTACCTAGACCTCCAGAGCAGTCCCTTTCGTTCCTTTTAAGACTCCTTAACGGAAAAGGTCCATCTGAGCACTTGTCACTTCAGGCTCATTAAAAATCGAAGGAGACTAGAGTCATCTTTTGTTTTTTCTCGACTCTTTAAAACTGAAAAAGCAAAGTTGTGTCAAAGCGTGTTAAAATTTATTTTAAACGGAATATTCATACCCCTTTTTCCTGCGTTGATCTTTTGGTTGAGAAAAATGGAGCCTACCAACCAAGGAATTCCCCTTGGTGGAAATCCTAGTCCCTTCTCCTCTTGGGGAGATGTTGGTGCGCCCCATATGGCCACATTGTCGCTTCCAGGACTGACAATTGGCTTGCCAGTTTGGCTCTTCTCAACCAATGTCGTTTAGAACACCACTATTCCTGAACAATCGAATCAGCAGTTAGACGAGTCCAGAGTTACCCACCAGCCTTCTACTTCCTCTAATTCTTCCTCTCTTCCTTCCTCTTCGCTTAACGGGACTGGTAAAACTAAAAACCAAGTTCCTAAGGAGAAGAAAGAAAAGAAGAAGAAAGAGAAAAAGGAGAAGGAGCCAAAGGCGAATAAGGGAAAACGAGTGTCATCTAATGAAAATCCACACACAGCACCGACCAAGCCTAAATCGCCATGTGTCATTTGTAGAGGAGACCACTTTCACAGAGATTGTCCTTGCATCCCCCGAATACTAAGGGACTGGTCTCCTCGTTTGCGCAATCCGGTGTCGTCAACCTCTGGAGATCATGTTGAAAGCACACCGTCAACTAGTGAAAGTGAAGCTCCAGGACAAAAAGGGAAAGCTAGATTTCCCTGTAGGCTGTGCGAAGGCGACCATGCCCTCCACCGTTGTCCCTTCTTAGACGAGGCTAAAAGAGTTTTGTATGATCGTCCGGTTTCACCGTTACGACTTCCTCCTGGATATAAAAAACTCTTGCCGAGTCCGTCACTAGTTGAGAACCCAGCTGGCCCGCTCAAGTGGTCAGCTGAAGCATCTATCATTGAGGATAAACCAACTGAATCCATACCAGACGAAAGTCAAAAGGTCGAGGCGGCAGTTGACCCGGTCTTGCCTTCAGAGGTTTTATCTTCGAATGATACAGTCACTGAAGAGGATAAGGATGACATCGTCCAAATTCTCTTCATCAACACAGAATCCGATGAACACGGGGGCAATCCACCAATTCCTTTATCGCAAGAAGGAAGTTCGTCAGAGCCATACCCGGACGTCTATTCGGTCCCACCTCCGAGCAACCTAGTTGTATCCTTCGACTAGAACCAACTAGGCAGACCCCGTTTGCCAGCAATCATACCATTCCGAATTATCGTTCAAATATATAGAATGGTCATGGCTGGTACCATCATTGATGAGGGTGCGTCTGTGAGTATCCTTTCCTCTATTGCTTGGAAAGCGCTTGGTTCGCCATCGCTGTTGCCTGAAATGAGAAATCTGACAAGCTTTGATAAAGGAACCAGTCGACCTTTAGGGATCCTTCCCGATGTGCCCATAACATTGAGAGGGAAGACAGTTCACATGAACGTTATGGTCATTCAAGGACCCTTGGATTATAACCTACTCCTTGGACGAGACTATATTTATTGCATGGGAGCCATCGTCTCCTCACTCTTTAGAGTAATGTGTTTTCCGCACGAAGGAAGAGTGGTCAAGCTCGTGGACCAGCTTTCATTTCCCGGATCACGCATCGCAAATAGTCATATACCGTCCCTAAATGGTCTCTTCACGCAAGAAATGTCTCAAGTCCCAGTTCGTCCTCCCGATGAGTGCGAGTAATCCGGAAGGATATGACTGAAACCCAGGGGGCATGCGTCCTGGTCTGCTTCGGCAGGAAAACTTCGGGTATAGAGTAGGTTTCCGCGGGAGAATATGACTAGTCCGTACCCCATCCGTGATTGGAAGAGGGGTTGTTCTAGAATAAGATTCTCTTGTCAAAGTTATGTGAGTTGGCAAAACTGAGTCACTTGCCTTTGTCTATTTCGGTAGACATCGCCAAAGCAGTGTTTTGTTTGCTGTGTGAATAGAACAATCTTTGGGTGACCTGTAAGAGGTAGGCCTCTCTCGCTAAAACAAATGTTTTATCGGACTAAAGTAGGGGTAACTTTGAAACTCTGTTTTATACCTGGGGGCATGCAAACCTTTTGGCATGCAAGCGAGGGGCGGCTATTTATTTTTTAAATTTTTAGGACCTCTAACCCTTTAAACTCGTAGGATTAGTCGTCACCTAGCTTGCATAAAGAAAGGATGCGGGGCAAAGCTTTGTAAGGTGCAAGCTCCATAAAAAATGGCATCTTCGGTGAGACATTCTTATCATATGACTGGATTAATCGAGCAGTTTTAGCACATAGTTCAAGCTCGTTAAAAAATAAACATAAGATCGAGCAAGTGTTTCAATCCGTGTTTAAGCTCGTTAAAAAAATGAACTATCCTTTGGTAAATAACCACCGTGAATGTAACATTATCAGCCATTAAAGCCTTGGTCGTGTTTGCACCGTCACCTCCACTTTTCCATTGGCCGATCATTCACCTCCATTTGATTGTTTACCCATTTTGAGGAACAGCTGCGAAGAGTGATTTCACTAGCCATCCTTGTGACACTGCCGTGCTTGGAAAATTCCAACCCTTACCTGGAATCAACTGCTGCCCGTTTTATCACTCGTTCCTCAAAAGACGAGTCTTCTTTAAGCTCTTTTCATCTGACTCGTAAAATATGAAAAGATTGCCGAGTTTTGGCCTTCCAGCTCGTTAAAGCGACCGGAAGTGCTATCCCTCCTCTAGATTTTAATCTTTTTGGACCTGAGGGATTATTGCACAAAAAGATCGAGCGCTTGTTTTGTTCGGCTCGTTAAAACTATCGAAAATTCATCCCTTTTGTATTGTTTTATACTTTTTCGGGCTCAAGGGATTAGATGACGAAAAAGGAATTCTGGAGTTATCTTTATGTACCTTTTCAGACTCCCTAAAAAGGAAAAGGACCGAGTTCTCTTTGTCGTTAGGCTCATTAAAAAGATTAATAGCGACAAACTTGTCTTTAGACGAGAACGAGTTTCACTATCGCTAGGCTTGTTAAAACATAGCGATGGGTTTGCCCGAAGGGAAAATTATAGAACAAGCATATGTTATCCTCCTCAAGCTTGACAAAAATAAAGAGGTACTGGTCAGAAATGACTGGGGAAAAATTGGGAAGAAAACTCAAAGAAACTTTATTGGTAGCAAGTCGCTCTTAAACATGACACTTCCACTCCGTGCCAGAGTCGGGTTGGGTTGTTTCATTCACCAGTCACATCACCATGGTCACTCCATACCATCCGCATTTGGGGTAAATGCTACCGATCCATCACATAAGTGTCGCCGACATGTTCAAGAGAAGTCATCCAGAGAAGTCACCCGTGTCCCATCCACTACCATACATTATACTTCACTCTTTCATGACCGCCACCCTGAACCGTATATCACCAGATCGTTTTCACCTCCATCAAAATCATTTGCTCCGTTCCGTGTCATTGATGTGGGATTCATTAAGGCCCTCCTTTGACGGATCGCTTCTTGTCGACATCAGCTCATTATCCAAGAAGTTGATCTAGGAACACCCCTTCAGTACTTTGAAGCTTGCATGCCTCAATGGCAAGTTTCTCACTTCCGGCGACAGGTATACATCAATGACCTTCGACCGAAAGATTTTGCGTGGTGTTCGACGCCAAGTCCTTTATTCACACCACGTGAATTGTACTACAGTACCTTGAGGGTCATTATCATTATCGGTGATTCCTCTCGCGCTTGTTAACAGTTTACATCATTGACTGGTAATCAAGCGATGTCTTTCCATGTTCGACTTCAAAACATTTCTCACATGGATCGACTTGTACTTAGAGTGAAGATCGGACGAGATTGAAGACCCCGGATCTAGTTTCATCCATCCGGGCTGCGATATATATTCAGGAAAAATAAAGACATTGAAATGTATATCATTGCAGCACAGATAATCATCCTACCAAAAGGATGATGACTTCACCAGAATCATCAGTCTACCATCAGACGATTGTCTGTCCTATGTACATGAAAATGAATTTATAAAGCTGAGCATGGGAATGCCCGCCTCAGCTAGATCATGAAAACAGTATGAAAATAATGTATTGTATTGTATCTCATTACAGGTCTCCTCTCCAGCATTAGAAGAACTTCGGATCCTCCTAATAAAGCATTTCACCCGATAAACGGCCTCATACTTTAGGGGGCAACTGTTATAGACATTTTTGTGCCTTACAGCTATAAGCATGAAATGTCCATAAACCAAGGGATCCTAAGTCCCTAAAGATGTTGTTCCAGCTCCTAAAGAAACAAGGTCAAAAAATTACAGCTTCTCCCAGAAGTTCTTCACCAGAAACTGCTCAAAACTAGTCAAAACAGGATCATTTCAAGTGCTCCACTAGCTGCCTGCGTTGCAAAGCACCCAAATACATTGGCTAGGTGCGTTGCAACGCACTTGAATGCACTACCAGGGTGCGTTGAGCAGGAAATGACAAGTGGCAGAGTCATTCAACGAGGTGGAGAGACAATGGAAGCTTCCAGAATCTTCTCCAATGACACTTGCCTCACTGAATTCGACCAGTGATGAGTAAGAGGCTCTCACTCTCCAAGTGGAAGCAAGAACTGATAGAGAGAAGCCACTAATCAACTCATGGGATGACTCATCCCCTTTGCATACATCTATATATGGATCCCTCACCAAGAGATCCGGAGGCTGGAATTTTGTACATTGCAGAGAATTGTTGTTGGTTTTGTGATTGATATCAGAGTATTGGGTGATTTATGCTTTGTTGGAGGTGAAGAAGGGATTCTATGCTGGGAGGCTGATGCTGGATCAGGACTCATCGGTTGTAACTCCTCCTGGATCTTCTTGTTTTATCAATAAAACTACTTGAGTTTCTCCTACATGCTTGTATATCTGATGTATGTTATATTTGTATGTTTAGCTTAAATCTGATCCTAAGCTTTTTATGAACATAAATCTATGTCTTTGTGTAGTTTCTCTCTTCTGTGAACTTGCAGGAACTTGGTGACGCTGGGCAAGTGAGGGAGCAAATCGGTGGAAGCTGGCAAAGGGAGGATAGATTGGATCGAACAACTAGCGCAAGACACATGTCGGTTCATCTTAATCATCTTCGTTTATAGTTCATAAAGAAGAATACAAGAGTAGTTTTCCTTGTTTGTTTCTGAGGTCACTGTCACAACCCTGTGGGATAGGGTCATTCTGAATAGACACTTTTCCCGAAAACAGACACTATGCTCAGACTCAACCTTCAGGGTTCCCTGAGAAATACCTCAACAGTATTGCAGTTAGCAAACCGCTCCACCATGACCCCTGAGGGGATTGTGGAAGATGTCATGGTCTCTATTGATTCATGGGAGTACCTTGCTGATTTCCTCATTCTCCAACCAAAGGAAAAGCTCACTGGATATCCTCTCATCCTAGGAAGACCTTGGTTGGCTACTGCAAATGCCTACATCAGCTGTCAAGCTGGGAACATGACAATCAAGAATGGGCATATGTCCAAACAGCTAGTCCTTTATCCTCCTACCCAACCTCTGCTCGAACATGATTTACCTCTCTGGTTGGAGGAGGAAGATGAGGATGAAGTCTATTCTACATCATTGTGTACAGTAGAGGCTACCATGGGGGGTCCACAAATCGAGGATGATCTTATTGAGAACTTGATTCAGAATCCACACCCCACTGTGTTGCCCTTAGAAGAGCTGGTGGAAGAAACCCAAGCCAATCCTTTAGTTGATCTCTGTGTGGCTGATCCGACCTCTCTCTGAGTTAAGAATGTGGAATTCGGCCTAGAAAAAACTTTGAAGATCAACTCATCCCTATCCACCTCTCAGGAGAAAGAACTATGTAGCTTATTGAAAAATCACTTGGATGCTTTTGCTTGGAGCTATAAGGAGATGAAGGGAGTCCACCCTTCAGTCTATACTCATCACATTTACATTAAAGAAGATTGTAAACTAATTAGGCAGCCTCAAAGGAGGATGAATCCAGCCCTTCAAGACATTGTCAAAGAAGAACTACAAAAGTTGTTGGATGCAGGATTCATATACCCCATCTTTGACAGCGAATGGGTTTCTCCTTTGGTGCTAGTGTCAAAGAAAAACGGGAAGTGGAGAATCTGTGTAGATTATCGAGAACTAAACAAGGCCACCAATAAGGACCATTTCTCTTTGCCTTTCATAGATCAAGTGTTAGATGGCCTAGCAGGGAAGAAGTTCTTCTCCTTCTATTATAGACATTTTTGTGCCTCGTAACATGGAGCATGAAATGTCGATAATTACAGGGATCCTCAGTCCCTAAACATGTTGTTCTTACCCCTAGAAGAACAAGGTCAGCAAACCACAGCACTTCCCATCAGTTCTCCACCTGAAAACACTCAAAAACAGGCTATTTTTGGATCATGTTAGCTGCTCCACTGAGCATCTGCGCTGGAATGCAACTGCTCCTCCTTGTACCTGCGCTGAAAGTCAAATCTAATGAAGGCTACCTGCGCTGGGCGAGATTGGCCAAGTGGCACAGTCATTCTGCAAGGTGTCAATTGCCCAGGAAGCTTCCAAACTGACACTTGGTTCATGGGATTCGCCCTGTGATGAGTAAGAGGTACTTGATCTCCATGTGTAAGCAAGGATCTCCAAGTGGACTCAAGAACTGAAGTTTAACTGAAGAGGGAGAGGACACAAGGCAGCTTTATGTCAGTCTCAAGCTGACTCATCCTTTCTTCTTCTCTCCTATATATAGAGCTCTTCTATGAGGTCTAGGGAGGCTGGAATTTTGTGCAAAGTAAGGAAGCGCTGTTGGTTTACAGTTAGAGCTATTGGGTGATTGTTTTTCCAGAGGTGAAGAGGAGACTTCTTGATGCTGGGGAGGTGCTGCTGGATTGGAGCCATTGATGGTTGTAACCTTCTCAGAACCCTGTTACTTTTATCAATAAAGCTTTAAATGTTCTCCTATATACTTGTATTGCATTGATGTATTGTATTTACTTGTATATTTGATTCACTCTAATCCATGCATCAGTTATGAGTACATGTATCTTGTAGTTTTCTTCTCTCTGTTGTGCAGGATCTGTGTGTAGCTGGACCGGCAAAGAGAGCAAGGAGCTGGGAACAAGAGATAAAGAGAGAGGATAAGGATCGACAAAAGCGAAAGACACCGGTTGGTTAATCTTTTCTTCCTTCTCTCTGTACTTTCATAAAGGAAAACATTAAAGCTTTACTTTCAGTTGTTGCTAAAGACTGTCACCTTTAGAGTAGGGATAGGGTCATCCGAGTCGGATACTTTTCCCCACAACAAACTGGCGACTCCACTGGGGAGCCTAGTATCTTGTTGGTGTTTGTAGTATCTTTGCTATTCATTTCCTGAAGAAAAGAGTAGCAAATCGAAAAGCTTTTGACTATATCAAAAGCGAAGTAGAGGGGCTACTACTCTTGCTCATTTTCTGAGCAGATTCATGATTTGAAGAGCTGATCTACAAAAGACTCTTGTACTCTTTGTGATAGCTTTTCATCCTCTTGATCATCCCTTAGCTTGTACTTGACCTATAGCTTTTTATTTCAGCAAAAACAGTGCATTTTTGAGCTTTTTATGACCCGGAAATCCTTGTAAACGCAACTCTCGTGTCTCAGTGCAGGCTGCCCACAGGCAGTCTGCATTTCAGCGCAGGTACTCCCTTCGGGAACTGCGCTGAGAGTCAATTTGACAGACCAGAGCCTGCGCTGACCCAGTTAGGCTATGTCTTCCTGAGGTTTCCCACTGTGTCTGAGCCCTGTTTTCACTGTTATTTTGCTGCTGATTGCTTGTCATTGTACTTGTTGTAAACCAACTTTCCTTGACATTATTCCACCTCAGTTGTGTGATGAAACTGTGAGTGTTCTTTCAGTATTTCTTGCTTCAGTTACAGTTTCCCATTGTGAAAAACGAACCAGTATAGCGGTGACCTCTTAGATCCTGAACTGTAAAAGTGTCTTTGTGATCTTAAGAGCTAGTTTTATTACTGTTCATGGCTGTTTGAGTTTGTTTGTTTTTCATTTTATGGTTTGAATCTATACATTTCCAGTGTCTAAACAAGTCGATCTTAAGGTGTCTTTTGATTTTGGACAAGCTTGTTTATTTTTCGCTTGAAATTAGATTCAAAAGTCATACAACGGTTTTCCTTTCTGTCTTACATCAACATTAAGGATAACGAAAAGAAATACATGCATTGTGCATATTTGCATTTGACTGTGTGCTTGACGATTTAGGAAAATTTGCATTTTAGTGTGTGTTCTATGATCTGTGAGAAAAGTTGTGTCTTTATTTTCCCTCAGTAGATTAAGGTTTTCAAAGTTGAAAGATTGAAAAGTTTTGCTTCTCATCTTAGATTGCATTTAGGAAGTTGTATATATACATCTCGTGGTGATCCTTAAAGGCAAACTGCTAAGCAAGATCAACATTAAAATAAATCCAATTTACATAACAACGCTTTGTAACATAACGCAAACATCTAGAGGTCTAGGTAGAGACGTGTTCCGGCGTCGTTAAACGTAGTGACTGTCGATCTCTACGAAGGTGGGTGATTCCTCCTGAGAGTCGGTGGCACTAATACGGACTTGTGCTCCCGCGTACCGTCGCGTATATTGGGAGACCCCTATAGGCATTTATCCTTTATCCTTAGGAAGCCGTGTCGGCCGCCCTACTGATCGCGATGCAGTGAACACAGCATTCACGAAGATCGACCACCCATACCGTAAAACGTATTCTGTGGTTTCGCGAAAGGTTTGGCACACCCTCTGCCTAGATCTCCAGAGCAGTTTCTTTTGGCCTTTTTCAAACTCTATAACTGAAAAAGTCCAACCGAGCATTTGTCACTTCGGGCTCGTTAATACATCGAAGTCGACTAGAGTCATCTTTAGCTTTTTCTCGACTCTTAAAACATGAAAAAGCAAGTTTGTGTCTAAAAGCGTCGTTAATAAAATTTATTTTAAGCGGAACATAATCACCTGTTATTCCCACGTTGATCTTTCAGTTGAAAAGTATGGAGCCCACCAACCAAGGAAGTAACCTTGGCGGAAGTCCAAATCCCTTCTCCTCTTGGGGAGATGTTGGTGCGCCTCATATGGCAACATTGTCACTTCCAGGATTGACAATCGGCCTACCTTTATGGCTCTTTTCAACTAATGTAGTCCAGATCGCCACTAATCCTGAGCAGTCGAATCAACAGTCAGAACAATCTAGAACTACCCACCAGCCTTCCACTTCTTACGATACTTCCTCTGATCCTTCATCTTCGCAAGGTAGAGCTGGCAAGAGTTAGCCTCCCAAGGAGAAGAAGGAAAAGAAGAAGAGAGAAAAGAAGCAGAAGGAGCCTCTGGCGAAGGCGACTGGGGGCAAGCAGAAGAAAGCTGACAAAAACCCACACACTGCACCGACCGGGCCTAAATCGCCATGTGTCATTTGCAAAGGGATCCACTTCCATCGTGATTGTCCTTGTATTCCCCGGATACTAAGGGACTGGTCCCCAAGGTTGCACAATCCGGTAGCATCAACCTCTGGTTGTCATGTTGATTGCAGTCCGTCAACTAACGAGAGTGAAGGACGAAGAAGGCGACCAAGATCACCCTGTCTATTGTGTGAAGGCAATCATGCCATCCACAAATGTCCATTCTTAGATGAGGCAAAAAGAGTTTTGGAAGATCGCCCGGTTTCACCGTTGCGACTTCCTCCTGGATACCAAAAACTCGCGCCTAATCCCTCGATAGTTGAAAATCCAGTTGACCCGCTCAAGTGGTCAGTTGAAGTGTCGGTCATTGAGAATGAACCTACTGAATCCAGACCAGACGAAAGTCTAAAGGTCGAAACGGCAGTTGACCCGGTTCTTCCTTCAGAGGTTTCATCGTCCAATGACTCCGTCATTGAAGACCCGTCTTCAAATGACACCGTCGCCGAAGAGTCAGCTTCATGCGACACCCTCACTGAAGAGAATAAGGATGACACCATCCAGGTTCTTTTCATCAGCACCGACTCTGATGAGCGTCAGGGCAATGCGCCCATTCCTTTATCGCAGGAAGGAACATCATCAGGGTCATACCCGGCCGTATATTCGGTCCCACCACCAAGCAACCTGGTTGTATCCTTTGATTGGAATCAACTAGGTAGACCCCGGTTACCAGCCAGTATACCATTCAGAATCATTGTCCAGATCTATAGAATGATTATGGTTGGTACTATCATTGATGAAGGGGCGTCTGTGAGTATCCTTTCCTCTATTGCTTGGAAAGCACTGGGTTCCCCAGCGCTTTTACCTGAGTTAAGAAATCTCTCAAGTTTTGATAAAGGAACCAGTCGACCATTAGGAATCCTCCCCAATGTACCTGTTACATTGAAAGGGAAGACCGTCAATTTAAACGTGATGGTCGTCCAGGGACCCTTGGATTATAACCTACTCCTTGGACGTGACTATATTTATTGCATGGGAGCGATAGTCTCCTCACTCTTTAGAGTAATGTGTTTTCCACATGAAGGAAGGATGGTCAAGCTCGTAGACCAACTTTCATTTCCGGGATCTCGCATCGCAAATAGTCAAATACCAATCCTAAATGGTCTGTTCACTCAAGATTCGCCTCCACCCCCAGTCCTCCTTCCCGATGAGTGCGAGTGATTCGGAAAGAAAGACTGGAACCCAGGGGGCATGCACCCTGGTCTGCTTCGGGCAGAAGAAACCCTGGGTATAAGGAAGAATTTCCGCAGAAGAATGGACTAGTCCGTACCCCGTCCGGCGGTGGAAGAAGGGTTGTTCTAGAATAATATTCTTTTGTCAAAGTTATGCGAGTGAGATAATCAGCTTCTCGCTCCCCTTGTCTAGATAATCAGGATACCAAGGAAGGGGGCCATTTGCGGTAGCAAGTAGTAACCATCTTTGAAGACAAGCCTCACCCATTAAAACATATGTTTTGAAGGATAAGTAGGGGCAGCCTCCAAAGAAAGAGATTCTATTGCTGCAACATGTGGTCGCCATCTTTAGTAACCTGATAATAGACATCGCCGAAGAAAGAGATTGATTTGCGGCAGCAAATAGAACCCTCTTCGGATAATAAGAAAGAGGCAAGCCTCCCTCAATAATACCATTGTTTTGTCTTTGAGTAGTGTTCTTCTCTTGTCACAAATAGCTGTTCGTTAAAAGTCGGGCCGACGGGAAGCCTGAGTACCGCGTAAGACCCCTTAAAATAACGAGAAGACTAGTATCGTTAACATTAGATTGGCAAGATGACAAGTAGTTGTGAACACCCAAAGAAAAGCAGAGGTAGGGGAGAGGAGGGGCAGCCTCGAAATTCTATCCTATACCTGGGGGCATGCAAACTTTTGGAATGTGAGCGAGGGACGACTATTTATTTTTTTTAAATTTTTAGGTCCTCCCTTTAAACCTGTAGGTCTAACCCTTTAAACTCGTAGGATTAGCCGATTCCGACCTTGCATGAAGAAAGTCTGTGGGGCAAAGGTAAAAACTTGCCAAATTGGAGCATAGCTTCGTGAGATAAAGCTCCTTAAAAAATAGCTATCTCACAGGAGGCGTTCTTATTCTATGACTGGTATATCGAGCAGTTTTAGCACATAGTTCATGCTCGTTAAAAAATAAACGCAAGATCCGAGCAGTTTTAGCGCATAGTTCATGCTCGTTAAAAAATAAACATAAGTTTATGAGCAGGCTTTCCTTTAGAGTTCAAGCTCATTCAGAAAAAATGAACCGGTAAATACCCTTCTGAGATCGTAAATTCATCAGCCATAAAAGCCTTGGTCGTGTTTGTGCACCGTCACCTCCACCGTCATTTGGCCGATCATTCACTTCCATTTGTGTGTTTACCCTTTTTGAGGAACATCTGCGAAGAGTGATTTCACTTAGCCATCCTTGTGACACTGCCGTGATTGGAATATTCCAACTTGTACCTGGAATTAGTTGCTATCCCTGTTTATCACTCGTTCCTCAAAAGACGAGTCATCTTTGAGCTCTTTTCTGACTCGTAAAATATGAAAAGTTTGCCGAGTTTTGGCCTTCCAGCTCGTTAAAGCGACTGGAAGAGCTATCCCTCCTCTAGATTTTAATCTTTTTGGACCTGAGGGATTATTGCACAAAAAGATCGAGCGCTTGTTTTGTTCGGCTCGTTAAAGCAATCGAAAATTCATCCCTTCTGTATTGTTTTATACTTTTTCGGACTTAAGGGATTAGATGACGAAAAAGGAATTTTGGAGTTGACTTTATGTACCTTTTCAGACTCTCTAAAAATGAAAAGGACCGAGTTTTCCTTGTCGTTAGACTCGTTAAAATGATTAAATAGCGACAAACTTGTCTTTAGATGAGAACGAGTTTCCCTATCGCTAAGCTCGTTAAATCATAATGATGGGCTTGCCCGAAGGGCAGGTTATAGAACAAGCATATGTTATCCTCCTCAAGCTTGACAAAAATAAAGAGGTACTGGTCAGAAATGACTGGGGAAAAATTGGGAGAACATCAAAGCTTAACGGTAGCAAGTCGCTCTTGAACATGACACTTTTTCTTCCGTACCACATCGGGTTGGGTTGTTTCATTCACCGGTCTCATCACCATGGTCTTCGCCAAACCATCCACATTTTGGGGTAATGCTACCGATCCATCGCATCAGTGTCGTTATATGTTCAAGAGAGGTCATTCTGAAAGTGTCAACCGTGTCCCATCCACTGCCATACATTATCCTTCATCCATTCATAATCGCCACCCTGAATCATATATCACAGTTTGTTTTCACCTCCACTAAAATCATTAGCTCCGTTCCGTGTCATTGATGTGGGATTCATTAAGGCCCTCCTTTGACGGATCGCTTCTTGTCGACTTCAGCTCATTATCCAAGAAGTTGATCTAGGAACAACCCCATCAGTACTTTGAAGCTTGCATGCCTCAATGGCAAGTTTCTCACTTCCGGCGACAGGTATACATCAATGACCTTCGACCAGAAGATTTTGCGTGGCGTTCGACGCCAAGTCCTTTATTCACGCCACGTGAATTGTACTGCAGTACCTTGAGGGTCATTATCATTATCGGTGATTCCTCTCGCGCTTGTTAACGGTTTTCATCATTGACCGGTAATCAAGCGATGTCTTTCCATGTTCGACTTCAGCGAAATTCTCACATGGATCGACTTGTACTTAGAGTGAAGATCGAATGAGTTTGAAGACCCCGGATCTAGTTTCATCCATCCGGGCTGCGATACATATTCAGGAAATATAAAAACATTTGTCATGTACATCATTGCAGCAGATGATCATCCTACTCAAAGGATGATAATTTCGGCAGAAAATTATCAGTCTACCATCAAACGATCGTCTGTTCTATGTACCAAAATGTATTTATAAAGCTGAGCATGGGAATGCCCGCCTCAGCTAGATCATGAAAACAGAATGAAAAATAATGTATTGTATTGTATTGTATTACAGGGCACCTCTCAGCACTTGGATGAACTTCGGACCCTCTGGATAAAGCATTTCACCCGATAAATGGCCTCATACTTTAGGGGGCAACTGTTATAGACATTTTTGTGCCTCGTAACATGGAGCATGAAATGTCGATAATTACAAGGATCCTCAGTCCCTAAACATGTTGTTCTTACCCCTAGAAGAACAAGGTCAGCAAACCACAGCACTTCCCATCAGTTCTCCACCTGAAAACACTCAAAAACAGGCTATTTTTGGATCATGTCAGCTGCTCCACTGAGCATCTGCGCTGGAATGCAACTGCTCCTCCTTGTACCTGCGCTGAAAGTCAAATCTAATGAAGGCTACCTGCGCTGGGCGAGATTGGCCAAGTGGCACAGTCATTCTGCAAGGTGTCAATTGCCCAGGAAGCTTCCAAACTGACACTTGGTTCATGGGATTCGCCCTGTGATGAGTAAGAGGTACTTGATCTCCATGTGTAAGCAAGGATCTCCAAGTGGACTCAAGAACTGAAGTTTAACTGAAGAGGGAGAGGACACAAGGCAGCTTTATGTCAGTCTCAAGCTGACTCATCCTTTCTTCTTCTCTCCTATATATAGAGCTCTTCTATGAGGTCTAGGGAGGCTGGAATTTTGTGCAAAGTAAGGAAGTGTTGTTGGTTTACAGTTAGAGCTATTGGGTGATTGTTTTTCCAGAGGTGAAGAGGAGACTTCTTGCTGCTGGGGAGGTGATGCTGGATTGGAGCCATTGATGGTTGTAACCTTCTCAGAACCCTGTTACTTTTATCAATAAAGCTTTAAATGTTCTCCTATATACTTGTATTGCATTGATGTATTGTATTTACTTGTATATTTGATTCACTCTAATCCATGCATCAGTTATGAGTACATGTATCTTGTAGTTTTCTTCTCTCTGTTGTGCAGGATCTGTGTGTAGCTGGACCGGCAAAGAGAGCAAGGAGCTGGGAACAAGAGATAAAGAGAGAGGATAAGGATCGACAAAAGCGAAAGACACCGGTTGGTTAATCTTTTCTTCCTTCTCTCTGTACTTTCATAAAGGAAAACATTAAAGCTTTACTTTCAGTTGTTGCTAAAGACTGTCACCTTTAGAGTAGGGATAGGGTCATCCGAGTTGGATACTTTTCCCCACAACACCTTCCTAGATGGGTTTAGCGGGTACAACCAGATCCAAATCAGCCCGGAAGACCAAGATAAGACCACTTTCACTTGTCCATGGGGTACCTTTGCCTACCGAGTCCTTCCTTTTGGGTTGCGCAATGCTCCCACCACTTTCCAGAGAACAGTACTGAGCATATTTGCTGAACTGGTTCATGATTCAGTGGAAATCTATATGGATGACTTTATCCCTTATGGTTCTAACTTCCAGGAAGCTTTGACTAACCTGGGAAAAGTTTTAGCCAAGTGTATTGAAATGAACCTGTCCCTCAATCCTGAAAAATGTGAATTCCTGATGACTGAAGGGACCGTGCTAGGTCATACCATTTCTCAGCAAGGATTACAGGTGGACCCCAACAAGATTGCTATCATCCAAAGGGTCCTACCTCCTCAAAAGGTAAGAGATGTTCAGATTTTTCTAGGCTTAGCAGGGTATTATAGAAGTCGTTAAGGATTTTAGTAAGCTAGCCTCTCTATTGTTTGGTCTTTTGGGAAAAGATGCTGAGTTCATATGGACTGAAAGCTGTCAAGAGGCTCTGGATGCCTTGAAAGGTATGCTTGTAACTGCCCCAATCTTGAGAGGTCAAACTGGGCCCTACCTTTCGACATTCACACAGATGCCTCGAACAAAGCGATAGGAGCAACCTTAGGGCAAGTTGAGGAGAAGCTGCCTTATGCCATATATTTTGTCAGTAAAAACCTATCCAAGGCAGAATTGAACTGCACTGTAACCGAAAAGGAGCTCCTAGCGGTAGTCCATTCCCTAAACAAGTTCAAACACTACATCACTGGCTATCGAACATTCGTACACACTGATCATGATGCAATTAGGTATTTGATGAATAGACCAGATGTAAATGCTCATATCATTAGATGGTTACTTTTATTGCAACAATTTGATTTGACTATTGTTGATAACCCAGGTAAGGAGAACGTTGTTGCTGATTTTGTGTCTAGGCTAGATCTGCCTGCAGGTGAAGAAGGAATGGTGGATGATCAAATGACAAATGAACACCTATTTGCTATTTCAGTACTCTCTCCATGATTTGCTGATATAGCAAATTATTTGTTTTTAGCACAGTTTTCGCCACACCTGTCCTCAAAAGAGAAGAGCAAGATCGTAAGGAAAAGTGCCCCATTCACCTGGATTGGGGGCAATCTTTTTAAACTTGGGCTAAATCAGATTTTGAGGTGATGTGTCAGGGAGGAGGAAGTTTTTGACATCCTCCTAACCTGTCATGATGGGCCCTGTGGGTGCCACTTTGCAGCAAAGGGAACTGTCTTCAAAATTCTGCAAGTAGGTTACTATTGGCCCACTCTTCATCAAGATGTCAGAAGATATATCAGCCAATGTGATCGATGTCAAAGGATGGGGAAACCTACTCCAAGGGATGAGATGCCCCTGCAACCTCAAGTGACTTTCGAGCCATTTGAGAAGTGGGGCACAGACTTTGTGGGTCCTATCAACCCTCCTTCAAAATAGAAATCTTACATCATTGTGTGTACTGATTATCTAGCAAAATGGGTAGAAACAAAGGCAATCAAGGCAGGAATAGAAGAAAAAGTAGCTGAGTTTTTGCGGGAAAATATCTTCTACATGTTTGGCTATCTGAGAGAGCTAGTCACAGATCAAGGAAGTCAGTTTACCCCCAATTTGGTTGAAGACCTGCTCACACACCACAAGATTAAGCATAGAACTTCCACCCCTTATCATCTGCAAGCAAATGGACAAGTGGAAGTCACTAATAGAACTTTGGAAGGGATTTTGACTAAGGTAGTGAGCAGTAGTATAAAAGATTGGGCAGATCGATTGGTTGAGGCCAACTGGGCCTATAACACCACCTGGAAAACCACCACAGGATTTACACCCTATGAGTTGGTCTATGGGAAGAAGGCTCTACTGTCAATAGAATTTGAATATAACACCTTAAGGATGGCAGCTCAGCTGGACCTAGATCTCAAACATGCACAAAAGGAAAAATTGCTTCAGCTAAAGGGATTGGATGAACAGAGATTGCAGGCCCTTATCCACTTAGAGGTAATCCAACTTCAAAGAAAAATATGGCATGATAGACACGTCAAAGAAAAACAATTCCAACAAGGAGATTGGGCGCTGCTGTATGACTCAAGATATAAAGATTTCAAGGGCAAACTGAGGACAAGATGGCTGGGACCTTACACAGTAGAAAAATGCAATGACAATGGTTTAGTCCTTATCCGTACCATAGATGAAGAAGCCATCCCTGTATTCATCAATGGGCATAGATTGAAGATCTATAGGAAGCCCCTTTCCAAGCAAGATTCATTTCGAATCTAGGTAAAACAATGTTGGTAGTGGAGCAGGTCCTTGTCTCCACTCCACCCACACCCTGAGCAAACAACAACAAAAAAAAAACAGAGAAAAAACAGAAAAAGGAATAAAATATCCCTGGGTGAAAACCTCTTGGAGGCGCCCAAGGTAGGCAGTGAGGGTGAAAACCTCTTGAAGGTGCCCCAGCTGTCTCAAAAAAGAAGAAAAAAACAAAAAAACCTAACTTCTTTTGAATGAATTGCAGGTTGCAAGAGGGTAACACAAGAGAAAAAGACATGGCCAGGGTGCATACACCCTTCATATTCCATCCCTCCATCACTGTTATCCTTTCCCAAGCCTTGGTCTCATTTGTTCTAAAAATTTCGCATCTTACAGGAAACTCTGTGTATTCTACAGGAGGCTCCTGTAGAAACTACAGAAAGGCCAAAATCGAGTTCAGAGAAGAAATTGAGGGCTGGAAATTTGTCTAGAAGACCCGTGAACCTCCCTGCCACCATCCATCTGCCTAACTCTCCATTCCATCCCTGCATAGACAAATACAAAAATTTTGTTTCTTTCATTCTGTAAACACAAAAAAATTGATGACAAATAAAGCAGCAACATTCTTTACTTATTCTTACTTGATGCCTTCCAACTATTATTCATTTCATTCAGAACCTTCTTTAGCTGTCTTCTTAGCCCCTACTCAAGCATCAGCCTGAAATTTCAGAAGGAGAAGCAGCTACAGGAAATCCTGCAGGATTCCTGTAGCAGTAGCAGCTGATCCCTTTGAAAAACAAACTCCAGAGACAGGGTCAACGCCAAGATGTATGAAGCATGCAAGGAGTAGAGCCTGATCAAAACATCATTAGCATAAGCTGAAGGCCAATCATGCAGAGCACCAACAGCAACAACAATGAGGAAATGAAGTGCCAAAGTCCGAAGCATGCAGAACACAGCAGCGATTAGCAGGTAAGTGGCTAAACCTATTCCTCGATTGCATGAATATTATTTAGAAACAACATAAACTATTGGAATGGTCACAATTAAACGTAATCTGTGGCCAGCTAACTGGCCACCCTTGCTCAGTTCACACACCCTCGTGGAGTTCAAATGAGCCTCGTCCAATTCAAACCATAGATCGTATACGCAGTCAGCACGTGTGGCATGTCAACTCGGGAAGAAAAAATTCAGAACCAGTAGTGGTGGCGGCATATTACGAGAATAAGGGAGGTGATGGCAGTCAGGTGACATGAAGAACCATAGTGACACTAGCATAGGAACAACGGTCCGGATGGGGATAATGTACCCATCTGGCCACCTCACCTCCTCACCGCGGATTATGCCATCAGTTTAAGTACAGTGCAATCTAAGCCTCCACCACCTTTTGTTTCATTTGAGTCGACGAGTTCTCGACTGCAGTACTCACCTACCACCTTCAGAACAGCGAACCAGTCATTTTTTGCCAGTTTTTCAAAACCCTCCCACCTATCAGGCTCTACAAGAACACTACTACATTCTACAGGAGCAGGAACGCTGTCTACAGGGGGCTTTCTACAGGAAGGCCAGAGAGTAGCTCTGTAGAAGAAAAATTCAGGATTTTTGTCAAATTCGAGCTTGAAAAGAGGTAGGCTCGGGAAACCGCTCTGCATACGATATATTTATATAAGGTGGTGGATTAAAAGTACAGTATTGGGTTGAAAAATAAAGGAAAGAGAAGCTTAAAAGTCTACCTGTGTTTTCTTGAATTCCATACAATCTCTCCATTTTCTTCTCTGCATTCAAAATCTGTCTTTTTCTTCCTCACATTCTTCTGTAAAAAAAAAAGGGGATGCAACCATAGAAACCGAGCCTGTGAGAAAAAACGAATTTGCAAGTTTGTCTACTCTCTGAAAACACACTGTAATATATTATCTCTTCTCTGTCAAATTAATGATTTTTTTTCCAAAAGAAAAGAAGCAAATTCAAGTTTAAAATAGTTTGAAGAGGGGAAAAATTGAAAATTGATGTTGTAAAGAAGAAGCACACGAGAAATTCCCTCTGGTTTCAGGAAAAAACGAAACTTAGCTGTCCCTCTATTTCTGGTTTTGGAAATTGTTGCCTTGTTCCTCACCTGAGCACTTTCAGAAACCACTAAAAACACCATGCCAGGAGGTTCTATGAGAAAGGAGCCTTTGAACTCTAACAAATTGCATGAGCACCCCAAAGTGGTGGCCCTCTTCACGAGGGAAAACTGGTTGTCTTTCTTTGAGAGAATTCATGGACATGATGAGGAGGTGACTGAAGAATTTTTGATGTCCTTAAGACCCCATTCGAAAACACATGCTACAGTCAGTTTCAGGGGTCTGACCCTAGAGCTTACACCAGATTTTATCAGCAGAATCATAGGTCTTCCACTTCGGCTCCCTTGGAGCAAAGAGGAAAAACCATTTGGACAGGTTGCTAAAAATACATTCTTTCAGCCTGATGAACATCCTGTAGAGGATAAGAATGGGGTCAGAAGGACAAGCTTACCTCCTCCATGGAGTGAAGTTAGCTACCAGATCATGAAATACATCACTTGTGAAAGAAGATTCAATATAGTTTATGGTTATCACTTCAGGGTATTGCATGAATTGAGATATGGGATGGACCTACCTGCATCTAGGAAACTCAGTCTCCCATATTTCCTCCTCCAGTGTTTGATAGAATATGGCACCAAGTTGAATGCAGGGGTTCTGGACCAGCTGTCCTACCATGGCCTCATTAAATTATTGGTGGAAGATGCCCTACACACATACACCATCCCCATAGCTTGGGAAATTTTCAGGAATATGTCTAGAGAAGATGACATCAAAACTTTGACTGAGGACATTAGCCCATATGGCAGTGAAGAGGAGGAGGAGAAAGAGGAAATTGAGAAGGAAGTTCATGAGGAGGCACAAAATATTCAAACAGAGGGAGAAACAGAGGAGCAATAGAAAGAAGAGGAGAAAATTGACAAAACAACAATTGAACCTAAGGCAAAAAAGAAGGTAGCATCAAAAGCAGAGAAGAGGAAAAGAACAAAAGTTGAGAAGAAGAAGTCAAAGAAAACTCAGAAAAAGACTGCCACAGGAAAGGCAAGGACTCAACAAGAAAATGAGAAAACACCACCAGAGGCAGCAGAGACAAAAGAAAAAACAACAAACACAGGAAAAATTGCAGGAGATGAAGGAGAAGAACAGCAGGAAGAAATATCCCCTGAAACACTGGCAAGGGAAGCAGTAGTTGTGCTTGCTGCATTGAGCACTCCAGCTAAGCAAAAGGGAAAGAGAAAAAGACAAACATCTATGTATTTCAAAGCCCGGAGGAGCACCAAGATTAAGGTGGGCAAGCTCCAGCCACCATCAAAAGAACCCATAGTCATTAAGGATGCACCTACTAAGAAGAAGGAGGAATCTCCCTCCAAAATCTCTATCACCTACGAGAGAGGGAATCCCAAGACCTCCACTTGGAAAGAAAGAATCAAATTGATGGACTCCAAAGCAGTCCTACAGAAGGCACAAACCTCTCTACAGGAGACACTAGCCAAGCTGAAAGAAACTGAAAAATTGGAAAAGAAGGCAGCAGAACAGTCACAAGAGGAAGGTAAGGCAAAAGAAATACATGAGCCAAGCCCTCAACCTATTTTAGGCTCCTATTACAATCTTCTAGAAATTGGGAAGATCATCCCACAAAAATTCGTTGTGCCTCTTTTCTTTGAATTAGAAAAAGAAAGGGTCAGGACCCACACTTGGATGCAGATTGCTAAATCTAAAGGAGTTGAAGATATAGGGCACATGGAGAACCAGTTGAGAGAGTTGAGAAGGGAGTTGGGCATGGTAAGGCACATAGAGAGCATTAGAAGAGCCCAACTACAGGAAGAAAATGAACTGTTAAAAAAAGCAGTTACAGGAACAGGAAACTTAAGGGGGGGACAAGTTGTTAATCTTGGAAGGGCAACAACAACAAGAAGGTCCCCTAGCAGATAATGAGGTAGCAGAGAAACAACAGTAAGAGGAAGAGCCACAAACTGATGTTGAAGTGCTGATGAAATAACAACAAGAAAAAGAATCTCGGGCAGCAATTGAAGTGTTGATTTTGAAATGGCAGTTGCAGGGCAATGGAGGCCTTGCAGTGCAGACAACCAGCTAGATCCTATGCAATGTATCTCAAAGACCAATGGCTCCAATTCCAGATTAAAACATTGAACCAGAGGGGCACAATCCCATTCTAATATTATGATTAGTTTATGCATTTATATGCTAATAGTTCAGCCTAGGATAAAGCCAAATTAGCAAAATTTTACCTACACAATATGGCACTCCCTGACATGAATTTATGGGATCCAAATGCTACATTGGGAGACCTACAGCTCATGGCTATGGCTTCTTGGAAATTCAAAAGATAATGGCAAAAGAGCTAAGTGAACCCTTGATGATAAGGGCCGAACCAGAAGACCCTTTAGCTCTCATCTATGCCCATCAACACCTTGCAGACAATCCTCAAGTTCTCCCTGATTATGTTTACTAAAAAGCACAAGCTATCGCTCATTTTGAAGATATGGAGAGATTATTTGGCGATGACTGCCTTCATGCATGCATAATAAGGTGGAATACATTGTCACATAGCCTAAAGATCAGGGAGTATCACTCCCCAACTAGAATGAGGGAGGCTATGATGAGAGTGCCCCTATATAAACAATCAATGCAAAACTTGAAAGCCAACTGGATTGGTCTTAAGTTCAGTCCTCCACTACTGTTAGGACTATTGGAAGGGGTTAAGGAGGAGGAAGAACAGAAACAATGGGAGGAAGTGGACAGAAAAGCATGTTTTCATGACAGAGAAGAAGAAATCACATCTGAGGCTTGGGATGTGAGGGAAGCTGTTAAAGCTATTAAAGATGAAGAACTGGATTAGTTGCTCAGAGGATGAGCAACCCATTCAACAGGGGGGTGATGATGAGCCCCAGAAATGGGTAACTTTATGGGCTCATTCTGCCTATTATTTTCATTTAATCCACTATTCTCAATAGTTTTGCGCATGTTTTTGAATACATTTATGTCAATAGAGTGAATGGGGATAGTCACTTTGCCACATAGTCTATTGAGTGTTTATTTCAGATTTTTGGACAATTTTGGACAAGGACTAGGAATTTATGAGTAGAATGGCAGCCAAACTCGAGGAAACAGGGATGAGGACTTATATGAGGGGTGTTTCCTTCATTAATGACCCCTTCCTTGAGTTCTCCATCAGCAGCTCGGAGTACAAAGGCCCACAATCATGATTCCAAGGGGCAGCTGAGCAAGTCTAGTAGGGCTGTTGTTATCTTCAGTTTTAGGCAGCCGAGTTCCTTAAGTTTAGGAGGACTGTTGGGAGTCCCCACTTGTATAAATAAGAAGGATTCAAGCGTCAGTAGGTTAGCCATTTCATAGTCTATTTTCGCATTTTTGTGCAGCCTTGTACTCAACTCATTTTCGAGCTCTTTTTGAAGACAGTTTTGTGATGTAACTACTATTTTTTTATCAATGAAGATGAATCCAGTTTTGACCCAACACTGATATTTTCTAGAGGGCTGAATCTTTTCAGTTAGGTCCCAACCCAAGTTTCCCAGCACCTCCTTTGTGTATTTATATGCTTTTTCTTGCATTCATAAGATAGTTTCTGTTGTTTAGGTTAAATCTTGCTTTGGTAAAATAGGTTGCTTTTGATGGTTCGAATAGTTATTCTTGCTTCAAGTTGCTTAAGTAGTTAGCTATAGTAATAGAGAAAGATCCAAAAAGTCTACCAGCAGGTCTTGATCTCCTTTCTCCCTCCTTGGGACCATGACTTGAGGTCAAGGCACTACTGCTGCCACCAAAAACACAGTCTTTGCTCTTCCAATGCAATTGCTAGTGTGACATTTCGAGTTGGAGAAGTTGATATTAGTTTGAATTCACATGCTTAGACCATTTCATGTTCATTTACCATGGCTTTCTCGCACAACTTTCTGTTCATAAAGTTCTGTTCAACACTTTTCTGGTTTTAGGTGAGATTTTAGGTTAAAATACACAAAACTCTGTTTTTCAGTTTTTACTTTGGTCAGTTTTGATAAGTGTGAAACTCAATTGTAGAGTATTCCAACTTATCATTCCTCCATAGCACAGCCTATACCAGTTCATCTCTCAAAGATTCCCCCACTCATTTGCCACGTTTCGCCAACCTGCCCTAATTTCTGCGTTTTTCACAAAGTTGCTCCCTTGCCCTTTGAACAAACCCAACCATCTCCTTT
The DNA here is from genome assembly GCA_031772625.1 of Pinus tabuliformis. Classification (NCBI taxonomy): domain Eukaryota; kingdom Viridiplantae; phylum Streptophyta; class Pinopsida; order Pinales; family Pinaceae; genus Pinus; species Pinus tabuliformis. The sequence continues at coordinate 840,426,119 of CM062809.1, read as the reverse complement.
GTTCCTGATCTTCATTGACAGAGTTCTAAACCCTTCAGCACCTTCATCCAACCTTCATTTCCCTTTTCCCATCATTTTTCCGCCTTCAAACCTCCAAAAAACCTCTTTCGGCCTCTTCCTGTAGATCCTCCTATAGAACCTCCTGTAGATCTCCTTCAGCCTCCTGTAGAAGTTCATGCGAGTGACTTTTCGAAGTCTGATCGCAATGGAAGTCTTCAGAAGGGTACAAGGGACTTCTTAGGACCTCTTCACACCTTCCTTTCCATCTGCAAAAGCCAACTCCATCTTCCTTGCCACCAAACCTCTGCACAGTCACAACCAGTCAAACCATAAGCATAATAATTCTACATAAAAATACTCAAAAGTACAAAAAGATGATTTCTTCTCATTTCTCTTCAGAAGTAGCTTGAATAAATGCAATTTACCTTTTCAGTAGTCAATGGCACCCATTTCAGTAGTTTCCATCTCTTTTCTTGCAAAATTAGGGTTTGCTAGGGTTTTCTAGGGTTTGTGTTTCATTTCAGTTTTCCTTCTCTTTTTGCAAGTAGAATAGCCCCTGTAGAGTTAGCTTTCTTCCATCACAGTAAAAGATTCTTCTGAGAACTCATAGAAGTTGGCTTAAGCTCCTAGCAAACTTGCGCCAGCTGATCAAGTGACAGCCTAAAGTAAGAGCTAGTACTTGTACATATAGCATCGTCGCTTCCAAGTTTGTTACGAACTACTGGGTTGATAAAAGTAAAGAAGGAAGCCCCAGGAGTTGCAGCATTATTGCTGCAATACTGGAGCTCACCAATTATGGTGAAACAGAAACATCTAAGGCTAAATCTATTCTCGAAACCATAGACCCACTTAATATTGAGCGCCCCTCTATTGAGTCTATACCTCGAATACCAAAAGGTTCCGCAAAGTGCTCAACTATTAACCCTAATGCTAGGGTAGCCCAAAACTACTTGATTGTAGAAGATCTGTCTCAGAGTCCTTGTGCTATGTCTGCATTGGAGGTACTCCAATCATGTCTTGCTCAGAGAAGTGCTTTGCTTTTAGCGATCGGGGCAACGGATCCAAAGAATTCTTTAGTTCTCACTTTTGATATGTTGAATGTCAAAAATAGACTTCCTCACCATATGGCTTTCCAGATAGAGTCAACTTAACGAAAAACCAATATTTTTCAGACAGTTATAGATGAGGGAGCTTCCACATGCGTAATGTCTATGTCATGTTGGAAGGTCGTTGGATCACCTTCAGTTGTTCCTTCACCGACTCTCTTAACAGCATTTGATGGACATTCTCATAGGCCACACGGAATTATCCCGACCTTTCCTATGTGTTGGAGGAAAGGTCGTTAATATTGAGGTAGAAATCGTTGATGCTAACCTGGATTACAACCTCCTCTTACGAAGGAATTGGACTTACAAGATGGATGCCATAGTTTCATCTTTATTCCACAACCTCTGTTTTCCTCATGAGGGGAGAATTTTTAAAATTGATCAGTTAGATTATTCTCCAGGTGATTCTCGTGCAACTTCGGATTCTACTGTTCCATTGGTGGACAATCCCTGTCAACCTATAGAGAATTTAGGAGTTGGGATGTACTCTTCCTTGATGGGTATATCTGACCTTCCCCCTCCTATAACTAGAATCAATGAAATTTCATCCTCCAAGGGGCCTTCACGGAGAGAGTTCTTTCGAGCTCATTATTTTTCATAACCTTGGACCTTACCTTTATCTACGACCACATTAGATAGAGGGCAGGTTGGTGGAATGGAATCTCCCATGTCTGCAGCAGAACTTAGCTATCACTCTATCATTAACTCTATAGACAACCATCCCACTCCTTTTTAAGAGGAGTTAGATGGTGATGTGGCTCCAGCTTGGACCCTTGACTCCACTTATGCTCTGGATTGCGTAGATACAGTTCTACCATCTGAGGAAGCAATTTTAGAAGCAATGATGAGTGTAGATCAACCTTGGGAAGATTTACATCATCGTTCATATTTTCTTCCTCCATTGCATGAAGTCGAATCTAGGTTCTCCAATCTACTTACTAGCGATGTTTTTACAATTTCAAACCCTTTGGCTCCAGCACAATTATTTGCTGAAGGTAATATATCGATTATCTCAAAAACTGTACCTATAAACATCTCTAGGAATCCTGAAGTTATAGAAAATGTCTTCATCGGAGCTGATTGTTCCCCTGAAGAGATACAAATTCTCACCGACCTCTTTAAAGAGTTTCGAGATGTGTTCGCTTGGTCTTATGAGGAAATCCCTGGTATTGATCCATCTATAGTCTAGCATGAGATCAAGACGTATGAAAATGCCAAACCGATTCATCAGAAGCTTCAACCGGCCAATCCTCGAAAAGCAGCAACTATTAAAGATGAAATTCAAAAGCTACTTAAGGCGGGTTTCATATACCCCGTTCCTCTAATGGAGTGGGTTTCCAATCCAATCCCGGTAGATAAAAAGCAAGGAACAATCCGAGTATGCATCAACTTTAGGGATTTGAATAAAGCTTGTCCAAAAGACAATTACCCCACACCTTTTATTGACCAAATAGTTGATGAGTGTGCGGGTAATGAAATTTTTTCGTTCATGGACGGATTATCTGGTTATAATCAAATTTCTATCCATCCAGAGGACCAGCATAAGACAACTTTTATTTGTCCCTAGGGCAAGTTTGGATACAAAAAGATGCCTTTTGGTCTTAAAAATGCTGGAGCTATTTTTCAGCGGGCCATGTCTTATGCTTTCCACGACATCAAACATGTCATTGAAGCATACTTGGATGATTTAGCTACTCGTTCTTGAAAGAGAATCGATCATCCCAGCCACCTTCAGTTATTTTTTTAGAGATGTCGATTTTATAAAATCCGGTTAAATCTGAATAAGTGTGTTTTTGTGGTCACATCTGGTCGGTTGTTAGGATTCATCGTATCGACTGAAGGGATTTGAGTAGATCCTTTCAAGGTTGAGGAAATAATTCAGTTGCCTCCCCCATCTTCCATCCGTCAACTTCAAAGTCTCCAAGGAAAGGCAAATTTCTTGAGAAGATTTATAGCAAATTACGCTGAAATTACCAAAGGATTTATGTGTTTTCTTAAGAAAGGAGTGTTGAAAATAACAACAAGAAATGTTAAAAATAGAAGTGCTAAAAATAGTATTGGTAAAAATAGCAATTTGGGTACCAGTGCTGGATTGAGCAACAAGGAATGAAAATTGGAAGTGCTAAAAATAGCATTCTATTTTTAGCAGTTCAGGATGGATTCCTATTTTAGTCAGTCCCTGGACTAAAAATTGGAAGTAAAATTCGAATTTGAACTTAACAGTTGTTTGAAAATAAATTAATTAATTCTCCATGAGTTAATTAGTTGTGAAAAATCAAACATGAAGTCTATGTGAGGACATGCAACAGTTTATCTATTAATTGAGGAATCTATCCATCAGTTAAAGACATAAGGATGAGTTCTAATTTAAGTAGTAATTAGTTGGCTCAGTTAACTGAGTCAAGTCCAGTTATAATTGATTTAAACAGTTTGTTTAAATTAAGTAAGTTCAGTTAGTTAATGCATGCTTGCACATAATTGTTGCACTTCATATAACTGAATATTCTCTCATGAATAACTCATGCATGTCAGTTCAGACAGAGACCCAGTTGAGATCAAAGAAGGGATAGTGTACTATCAGTTGGATGAATATTTTTCCTATAAAGGAAGCTCATCCATGATGAGGATTTATCTCCTTCAAGACTGCATAGTTGGATCAGAGGTTAGTGAGTGTGTGAAGAGGCCAATTCACACAAGTGGCTACACTGGACCCCAATCAAAATTGCGCAAAGAAATAGGAGGCTTGGACGGTAGACCAAAGGTTAGATAGAGGCCTTTGACTGTCTATGAGTAGCAGAGGGATTGCAGAGAGAGCAGGATAGCTTGTGAGCTGATTCTTTTTGTAATCCGAACCTTCTTTTTTAGGCTGAGGCTTTCCCCGGGTTATTTTTTATGTGTTATGTGTGATTGATTCCTTCTTATCAGTTATATGTGTTCAATTGATCTTGCTCAATTCGATTAAGCTTCCGCATAATTGGTTGTAGAAGTAGATCAAGTGTTTTTCTTTAGTATATTGCATTATCAGGTGATCTACAGTGGGAATTTCTACATGGTATCGGAGCATAGGTGATCAAGGAAGAACAGTATATAAGAAGGGAGAAGTTGAAGTTTTTGATTCCTGAACATAGAAATTGAGTTCTTATCACATCTATATTTCACCTATGGTGTTCAATGGTTTGAGACTCGAATATGCCCTTGATGGCAGTTCGAATTATATAGCTTGGAAGGATCACATGGAAGCAGTACTAGAGGATAACGGTCTAAAGTACTTCATTGATCAAGAAGTCCCCAAGCCGACTGGTGCTGTTGAGTTGGTTGAATGGAAGAAATGTGTGGCTAGAGCAAGGAGAATCCTTTTGGAGGATGTTCAAGATCACATAATATCGAGTCTCCATGGGAAGGAGACACTGTTTTCAATGTAGAAAACATTGAAAGATCTATATTAGAATAGCAATGGTGAGAGGAAGCTGGCACTAAAAGACAAGCTTTGGAAGATCAAGTGTGAAAAGGGCGACACGATATCTACGTATCTGAGCAAGCTCACCACATGCGGGGATGAGCTTGGAAGTGTAGGGGTCGTGATAGCGAATGATCACATGGTGAGTCTTGCACTCTTCGGTCTTCCTAAGAGCTATTATAGCTACCAAGACTCGGTTAATGGAAGAGAGAAACTACCAGATTGGGAACGACTTTGGTTAGATTCGATGCAGGAGGAGATAAGAAGAAGCACTAAAGATGGTTCTTCATCCATGGAGGATGAAGAAAACTGTGCCTTAGCGAGTAAGGCGAAGAAGGGGAAGGAGAAGGTTTCTCATTCCGAATCCAGTTCTTCCAATGGTGGGAAGAAGGTTGACAAATCGAAAGTGCGATGCTTTCGTTATCATGAGGTGGGCCATTTTGCTACAAATTGTCCACAGAGAAAATCCAAGAAAGGATCCGGGGAAGGATCAAAAGGTGAGGCACTTGCTTCACAGTTCGAGTTGGATTTCACACTCTTCGCATGCATGGTTTCATCCATGGTGGGAAGTAGTTGGTTTCTTGACAGTTGAGCTTCTTTCCACATGACCGACAACAAGAGTTTGTTCAGTACTTTGGAGGAAAAAGATATCCAGATACTCATAGCGATGGGTAATGATGAAAAGTATAGTGTCTCAGGTGTAGGCACGGTTATTTTTTAGAGGGAACATGGAGCTCGCCTTACCTTGACCGATGTCAAGTATGTACCAGGACTGAAGAGAAACTTGGTGTCTATTGCAATGCTGGAAGACAGAGGCTATGATGTAGTCTTCAGTAAGGGAAAGGTTTTCCTGAGACACATCATCACTAGATAGGTGAAGCAGATTGGTCACGGGTCAAGAACCTATATGCTCTTGAGGTTCAAGATGCATGCAAAGCCTTGAGTAGCAAGGCAACTAAAGGAGACATGGTGGTTGAGAGGGAGAGTACATTACCTCTCAACATGCAGCACCAGAAGAAGTCTCAGATGATTGTGGAGGAGCCAAGATTGGTGCAGCAGCTTCGGGAGGTTGTGGAGTAGCCACAACAGGGGAAGCTGAGAGGAGATCGAGTAGAGACATCTACTCATACAGAGACTTCCAGTAGGGGGAAACTTCGAGCCAGGTGGGCAGAGGGATCATATGCAACCATACCTCCAGGTAGGAGGTGGGGCGATGTGGAGTGATCGTCCGAAGGAGGAGGAGTAGGATCCTTGAGGTACCCAACCTCTTTGATTCAAATTTGCTACAGAAGCCCCGACGAGGAGTAGCAGGACTAGCTGAGTGGGTAGAGACAGATGCAGATGGAGCGGCAGAGAGAGCTATAGTGCAGGAGTCCCAGGACTGTGTAGAGCTAGTAGGTTGCAATGATGCGAGAGGCACAGGAGTATTGCACCAGTGTAGGATGGCACAGAGAGGTGTACAATGGTGCGAGATGCATGGGGTGTTGCAGCAACTCAGAGGTCAGAGAGGGAGCACTTGTCAGCAGCAAGTAGAGCTTCAGCATCAGATTATGGTTCTAGCCCAACAGAGAGGTCAGTGGGGATTTATTTTTTTTTTATTTTTTTTTTATTTTTTTTTATTTTTCCGAGAGTTGCTTGAGCAACCACACTTGGTAGAAGTGTTGCATGCAAAACATTCCAGAGGTACAAGATCAAGTTCGAGTTGAATGCCTTTCTTGTTGAGAGGGAGTGTTGAAAATAGCAAAAAGAAATGCCAAAAATAGAATTGCTAAAAATAGCAGTTTGGGTACCAGTGCTGGATTTAGCAACAGGGAATGAAAAATGGAAGTGCTAAAAATAGCATTCTATTTTTAGCAGTTCATGATGGATTCCTATTTTAGTCAGTCCCTAGACTAAAAATAGGAAGTAAAATTCGAATTTGAACTTTTGAAAATAAATTAATTAATTCTCCATGAGTTAATTAGTTGTGAAAAATCAAACATGAAGTCTATGTGAGGACATGCAACAATTTATCTATTAATTGAGGAATTTATCCATCAGTTAAAGAGATAAGAATGAGTTCTAATTTGGGTAGTAATTAGTTGGCTCAGTTAACTGAGTCAATTCTAGTTATAATTGATTTAAACAGTTTGTTTAAATTAAATAAGTTCAGTTAGTTAATGCATGCTTGCATATAACTGCTGCACTTAAAATAACTGAAGATTCTCTCATGAATAACTCATGCATGTCAGTTCAGACAGAGACCCAGTTGAGATCAAAGAAGGGATAGTGTACTGTTAGTTGGATGAATATTTTTCCTATAAAGGAAGCTCACCCATGATGAGGATTTATCTCCTTCAGGACTGCATAGTTGGATCAGAGGTTAGTGAGTGTGTGAAGAGGCCAATTCACACAAGTGGCTGCACTGGACCCCAATCAAAATTGTGCAAATAAATAGGAGGCTTGGAGGGCAGATCAGAGGTTAGATAGAGGCTTTGACTATCTATGAGCAGCAGAGGGATTACAGAGAGAGTAGGATAGCTTGTGAGATGATTCTTTTTGTAATCCAGACTTTTTTTTAGGCTAAGGCTTTCCCCGGGTTATTTCTTCTGTGTTATGTGTGATTGATTCCTTCTTATCAGTTATATGTGTTCAATTGATCTTTCTCAATTCAATTAAGCTTCCGCATAATTGGTTGTAGAAGTAGATCAAGTATTTTTCTTTAGTATATTGCATTATCAGGTGATCTACAGTGGGAATTTCTACAAGGAGTTCCATTTTTATGGGACGACTTTGCGCAACAACCTTTTGATGCCTTGAAGTAGGCATTAATCTCTGCTCCATTGTTGAGTCCACCAAATTATGGTAGATGTTTCCTTTTGTATCTCGTAGCAGAAGAATCAACCATAGGTATGGTTCTGGTTCAGGAAGATGATGCTCTCACTAAGCATGTGATTTACTACTTAAGTCGAGGCTTAGTAGGTCCTGAACTACGCTATTCTCCTATCAAGAAATTGAACTTGGCAGTTGTCCATGTTGTCCAACATCTTTGTGACTATATTCTACTACGCAAAGCATTCATCTTAGCAGTTGTCAATCCTTTTTAGTTTGTCCTCAGTAGGTGAGTGACTGGGGGAAAATACAATTGATGGATTGTTATTTTGCAAGAATTTGATCTCAAGTTCTTGTCAGCCAAGTCTAAGAAGTCATTAGTTTTTGCAGAGTTAATTTCTGATCTGCCTTGTGAAGAAGACATTGTTTATGAGGAAAATTTCCCCAACGAACATTTATTCATCATTTCTTCACAAGATCCCTAGTATGGAGATATCATCATATATCTCCAAACTTCGAAGTTCCCACCTGCTTCCTCCAAGGATGAGCGTCAAAAGTTATGTCACCTTGCCAAAAACTATGTTATCATTCGTGATACATTATATCGCAGAGGGGTTGATTCAATCCTTAGGCGTTGCTTAACTTTGGAGGAAGCAGAATCTATACTCAATGATTTCCATAGTGGAGGTCATCTATTAGGGGTTGCAACAGCCTAGAAAATTTTGCGTGCTGGCTACTTTTGGGCTTCAATTTTCAAATATTGTGTTGAAGCGATCAAACGTTGCCACCCTTGTCAAATCTATACTCAAAAAATGCGTGCGCATCCAGCTCCACTTTTTCCTGTTATCACTATCGATCCATTTACGAAGTGAGGCATTGACTTTACTACTTGTAATCTGCCTTCAACGACGAATCACAAGTATATCATAGTGGCCATAGACTACTTTATGAAGTGGGCTAAGGCCATGCCTACTTACAAAAACGATAGTGAAACAACAACCTTATTTCTCTTTAATCAGATTATTTCATGCTTTGGTATCCCGAGAGAGATTGTCACTGACCATGGCAGTCACTTCCAGAATCAACTGATGACCGAATTGGCTCCTAAGTTGGGCTTCCGGCAGGAGCATTCATATTCGTATTATCCTCAGGCCAATGGGCAAGTCGAAGCCATGAATAATTTCCTCAAGACTATCCTGCAAAGGACAATTGACAAAAATCTCTCTAATTGGCACATCATGTTGTACCCGGCTCTCTGGGCATACTGGACCTCGGTGAAGACTGCCACCAGTTTTACTCCTTTTCAATTAGTTTACGGGCTGGAATCTATTTTTCCTATTGAATGCGAAATTCTGTTCCTTAAGCTAGCTATAGAACTTCTTCCAGAGATTTCTACTCTCGAAGAATGTCTCGTTCATTTGGAACATCTCGATGAGCATCGTCAAGATGCCACCATAATAAACAAGGCCCATAAGAAAAGGGTTAAAACTTAGTATGATAAAGTTGTCCATCCTCCGATCTTTTCTGAAGGCAACCTTGTCTTAGTCTATGACCAAGATAAAGATGCCTTGGGCATAGGCAAATTCAAGTCTATGTGGTATGGCTCCTTTATAGTAAAATGAGTTTTGGGAAAAGGGGCTTATGAATTAGTCAATTTTGAAGGGAACAAGTTGGTGGAGCCCTGAAATGGGCTCTACCTTAAGAAGTATTTTGCTTAGGTTTCGGCCGAGCAATTGCTTGTTTGTATATATTGTATTTTTGTACATATTTTGTCGGGCGGTTTGTGATATCGACATTTTTTGATCTACTTTGGTAGGTGTTGATGGATGACGATATATTTTGGATTCGTCGATGGTGCTAGTCGGCACACTCGGAATCTTGTTTCCGCAGCTTGGGTGATTTATTATCCATTTGGCCAGTTGATGGTATCTAGGGGAGTATGTATTGGTCGTTCTTCAAATAACATTTTCGAATATACTACCATTATTAATTTACTATCCAAAGCAATTTCTTATGGAATTAATTCGTTGGTAGTTTATCTTGACTCATAGCTGGTAGTGTCACAATTCAATAACATTTATCGGGTTCACGATACTTATTTATATCACCAATTTTTTAGAGTGAGAGCATTACAAAGATCATTTGTTTATATTACATATGTTCACATTCCATGATCTGAGAATTCATGAGCAGATTCTATTGCTAAACAAGCATTAGATTGGCATATCAATCATTCATCAAATTAAACAAACATAAAAAAATTTCATCTGTATATATATCATAAAACTACCTATGTATATATAAAGTGTTCAAAAAATAATATACAAAATTGGGACGAAATGCCCATAAGCATGTCCAGTCTGTCTATCGACCCAGCTTAGGATGAGCGGCTAAAAAGTTAACTACTGCATTGGCTACATGCCAAAGTATACGGACCGAGTCCAGTGGTACCCATACCACGCGGCGCCGCATCTCCTCAGGTAGATCCTCTATGGCTATCATCAATACCTGGTGAGTCAATCTCACCAAGTTCTCTGAACTGAATATAGGACTCTCTCTATCTCGCTGCTGCCTCTTCGGCACCTCTTCCGCGACACTTGTGCCTCGGAAATCCATCTAGTCTCACTGGACCCACATCTGGAACATGGTAATTTTGTCAGTACTTTGTCTCGTCAAAAATATTTTTAAATTCATTTCATATTTAAAAAAAGAAAAAAATCGTAAAAATTTATAAAAACTTAAAAATTGTTACCTATGTCTCTCCATGCTGCATTTGGTGGCAACACCAAGTCTGCATCTCCTCGAAAATCCATACTAGCATATGGGTAGTCATCGACTGCAATGATCTGTTGGTCCCACCAGGAAAAAAAATCATCATCAAAAGTCATCCTAGGCACGTCCCCGCCTCCAAGGCGTTTCATCAAGTCAGCCCATCTACCCATCTGAGGATCTCGCGGGCTGATGATGGAGACAGATACTTTGGGATGTAGCCCAGGCACCTTCTCGAAGAAGAAGGAGCATAAGATAGTCCCATATCCAAATTTATTTTTCTGACGCTTCTGAATGGAGGTCAGTTGGCTCTTCATGTTGGTCAGAAGAGGTGTGCACCAGTCGAAAACTGTGGTAAGGCATTCCACTGCCTGGCTCATGGACACTCGTGAAGCCTGATGCAGTGACGTTGACTCATTTACCCTCGTAATGGTAAAAAAAAGAATCCTTAGAGATAAACTATCCACATGTTTGATTGGAATTTGACTTCCAATCTTTTCTAGGTTCCCAGCACAGTATATATGTACATAGTATTCTACTGAAAGACTACTTTTTGTCCTGCCAGTCGAATGCACAACCTCCCCTCTTTGGGAGAGACCTGTAATAAAGTAGATGTCTTCAACCTCAATCCGTAGAGACATCTGATCTATCATGAAGGCATCATCCTCTACACTCTAGTAGTGGATTAGCAATTTGAGCAAGCGCGTGTTGGCTTTCATGTTCGACATTTTGAAGAATTTCAATAAGCCACACCCTCTCAATGCATCTAGTGCATTTTGATCGTTACCTCATTGTCAATTGTGGTATGCTCTCTCTCTCTCCATGTGATGCTTGATCCAGGTTGATATTGGTGGCCACTTGCCAAGTCCACTTGGACCCCCACCATTGTTTCTCTCAGCTTTTTTAGTTTCCTTAATTGTAGCACAACTTACTATTTTTAGAATTTTTTCGGGTCCTGAACTTCCGGAGCCGTTTTGAGGCCCCTAAACAACGTTTTTTGAGAAAACTGGGAGCAACATGGCTCCATGGACTGATGTTGCTCTTCCTAAAGTTGTATTTCTCAGATAGATCTTTCTAACGAGATATTGTGTGCATCAAACGGAGATCATATGCCAAAGTTACGACCCCGAGAAGTTGATGTACCAATTTACCCAAACAGGGCCCACAGTTTGGCGTTTCATCTTCTAGGGTTAGGTATTTGGATGTTTAGGGTTTTCCATTATTTCTCAACAATAAATAGGCCTTCGAGCCTCATTGTAACACAATTCAAAGGCATGTAGCCGCCACATCTCTTCTCAGAGATAAGCTACCATCACCCTAGCTCGTTTATTTCCATTTCTGTTTGTAAGCATATTTCAGTATTTTACATTAATGAAATGAAGTATTATTTCCGCTACATCTCTGTGTTTATGGTTATCTCTGTAATTTGTTGTGTTCTTGTTTAAATCCGATTCAGTGGTATCAGAGCGGTCTACTTTTTTTCTCTGTTTTTCTTTGCATGTCCCCAACAAGGTCAGGATATAAGGAGTTAGGTCTTGGACTAGTCGAACCTTTGCAAGACCAGCCTCGCAAATCCTGACAGCCTCCCATGGCAGATGAAAAGAAAGATGAGGGGACAACAGATCCTATCAAAATCTTGCTCAAAGAAGCCCTCGAGTGACAAAGGAACGCGATGATGGATAGCTTTGCCCAGATCCTTCAGCAGTTACCCAGAGGCGACGCATCGGCTTCCAGCAGCTCCTCTGGAAATTCCATGCCCTTTAAGGTACAAGTTAATTTGGAAATCCCCATCTTCGAGGGTTAAATAGATGCAGATGTCGTAGATAAATGGTTAAATCTACTAGAGGGTTATTTTTCTATTCATGATTTTTCCAGTTGGGAAAAGATTATTTTCGCTCTTCTTAAAGTTGCCCCCCACGTCAAGGACTGGTGGGAAACCTACTGCAAGCTGAAGGATGAAAGTATAGGCTCACTATTTTCAGCCGCACCCACTTGGGATTCATTCTGGGATGCCATCAAGGAGCAGTACTACCCTTTCGGAAGCTATGATGATCAATACATAAAGTGGACCAGACTGCGGCAAGGAATGGACCAAGACGTGCCAGAGTTTACCAATATTTTCCATACCCTTCGCACAAAGTTGGGTATCAAATATTCGGAGCAGCATTTGGTACTCAAATACTGTGACTGCTTGCACAAGTAAATCTAGGAAGAAATAGAATTCCTGAACATCCCCTTGCTCGACACGGCATACAGATATGTCGTCAAGGTCGAGCAAATTTTTAAACAGAAGAAGCGAGACTTTGGATCTGTGAATTCAAAGCAAGGGAAAGGTGCCCCCAAACAGTAGAACAAAGGACAAAGCCAAGGCGGGATGGCCCAAGACAACCCACGAAAGCTGCAAGCAAAGAACAGCGCGGTGAAGCTAGAAAAGGACATGGGAAAGTGGTGTGAGTTCCATAAGAGCTCCACTCACAACACAAGTGAGTGTTGGGCCAAGCAGTCACTGGTGGCCGAGCTAAAGGTTTCAAAATCAGATGCATGTTTCGACTCTGAGTCAGAACCCGACAAGGGGAATGACAAAGGGAAGTAGATTATTGATTCGGAGCCCAATGCCACTGTTGCCACCATGAAGATACAGAAAGAGGAACCCGAAGATCCAGAGGAGGAGGAGCATCTCTTCCACTCCCAGAAGTGGGTAAAGGGTTCCTCGCTACAGTTCATTGTCGACAGTGGGAGCCAAAAGAACCTCATTTCAGCAGAGGTCGTGAAGCGGTTGTGCTTACCGACCATAGAACGTCCACAACCATACACCATTAGGTGGCTTCAACAAGGACAGGATCTTTGCATGAGCCAGCAGTGTCACCTTCCATACAACATCAAGCCCTTCACAGATGAGGTATTGTGTGACATTGCTCCCCTTGAAGTTTGTGATGTATTATTAAGACAACCATACTTGTGGAAGTGACATGTTGTGTATGAATCAAGGCCCCGTGTTGTTATTGTTACATTGGGAAATAAGTTGTACAAGATACCAGAGGTAGCACCATCTACAGCCATCTCTTTGGTTACTACAAAACAATGCAGTAAGCTCATTTCCAAAACTGGGAAATTTGTTTTCCTGATGATACGCCATCAAGGAAAGAAGAAGACAGTGGCCACGACCTTTAGACAAGGCCCCTCCGCACGACAACTACAAATGGACAAGGTCGTGGACGAGTACGAGGACATCTTCACCTCCCCCATCAAGTCAAGCACTCCATCGATCTGACCCCAGGTACGCCGCTACCCAATGGACCAATCTATCGGCACTCCGTTCTGGAGAATAATGAAATCAAGAGGTAGATTCAGGAGCTACTGCAGAAAGTTCACATCTGTCTGAGTTCATCAGCCTATGGGAGCCCGATTGTGGTTGTACAGAAGAAGGATGGGACTTGGAGACTCTGTATTGACTACCAGGCACTGAAAAAGATCACTGTGCTTAATAGGTACTCAATCCCGCGGATTGATGACCTCCTGGACCAACTAAAGGGGGGAAAATATTTCAGCAAGATCAATATGAAGTCAGGATATCACCAGGTACCAATCAAACCCTCTGATGTGTGGAAGACTACCTTCAAAGTCAAGGAGGGCCTTTTCGAATGGTTGGTTATGCCTTTCAGATTGACGAATTCTCTTGCAACCTTCATGAGGCTAATGGATGACATCTTGCGGCCATTTACCAACTCATTTGTAGTGGTATACTTGGATGACATTCTGATCTTCATCCATAGTTGGGAAGATCACCTCCACCACATCCGACAAGTTCTCCAAACACTGTGACAACACAAGTTATGTGCCAATTTGGAGAAATGCACTTTTACCATGACCCAGGTTCAATATCTGGGATACATTATTGATGAACAGGGGGTGCATGTGGATCCAGCCAAGATCCAAGTCATTCGAGATTGGCCATATCCAACCACTCTGACAGATCTCCACAGCTTTCTAGGTCTTGCCAACTTCTACCACAGGTTCGTGTTGGGGTTTTCTCATATCACTTTGCCCTTGAGTCAAGTCACCAAGGGAGGAGAGAAAGCAAAATTCTTTTGGTTTGAATCTCAACAGAAGGCATTCACAGAGTTGAAATATCGCCTCTGCATGGCACTAGTGCTCACGTTACTAGATTTGCAACAACCATTTGAGGTCGAGACAGATGCCTCTAACTATGCTATTGGGGCAGTCCTTACTCAACACGGGCACCCAGTGGCATATCACAGTGAGAAACTTTCAAACACAGTCCAGAAGTATCCAACTTATGACAAAAAGATGTATTCCATTGTGCAGGCCTGCTGACAATGGAAGCATTACATTTTGGGGAAGGAAATGATCATCCACACAGAAAACCGACCCCTGCAGTTCATACAGACCCAAGGGAAATTGCAGAATGATCACCATCAGAAGTGGTCTACATACCTGCAACAGTTCCATTTGAATATAAAGTATAAGAAGGGCAACACCAATAATGTTGCATATTGCCTCAGTTGACCACCGATCATGGCGTTAACCACCATACTCAACTCTTGTGGGCACGAGACTTCTGATTGGCCACTTCTCTACAAAAGCGACCCAGAATTCGGCCACACATACCAGACACTCTTGGAGGATCGACATGTTCTAGATTTTCACCTCCAGGATGCCTTGTTATGCCACCTAGGTCACCTTTGTGTTCCTTCAAGCGAGCCTGCCAAGATGATTTGGGAAGCACACTATAGTCAGGCTGCTGGGCATTTCGGGGTCGAGAAAACGGTGGTAGTACTGCAAAAGTATTTCTATTGGCCAAATCTTCGATAGGATGTCGAAAAGTACATCAGATCATGCACTACCTGTGCCATTTCCAAACCGACCATCAAGAAGCAAGGTCTCTATACCCCGCTGCCTACCCCTAGTCGACCTTAGGAATCCATCTCCATGGATTACATGTCAAGCCTTCCTTCCACTAAGCATGGAAACGACTGTGTTTTTGTGGTCGTCGACAGGTTCTCGAAGATGGCCATTATGGTGGCCTACAAGAAGAATATCACAACAGAAGCCACTGCTAAACTCTTCTTTGAACGATAGTAGGTGCACTTCGGGATCCCACAGTCTATCATCTCAGATCGGGACAGTCGGTTCCTCAATACATTTTGGTCCAGTCTCTGGTTGATCCTAGACAGCAAACTCACTAAGTCTACAGCCTTCCATCCTCAAACTGATGGCCAGACAGAGGTCGTCAACATGATTATTGAACACATTCTGTGCATGTACAACTCAAAGCATCCACGCACATTGGAAAAGAGCCTCCCCTATGTTCAGCACAGCTACAACTGAGCTCTTCACAACTTGACTGGCCACAGCCCTTTTCAGGTGGCCTTGGGATTCCAACCACTATGTCCCATTGATGTGGCCATGCCATTTGCAGCTACTCACACAGATTCGGCTCATGTCTAGTCTAAAACAGATAAGGCAACCAGATTCATTGATCACATCCAACATATTCACCAGCGAGTCCATGACATTTTGGAGAAATCAAATGCCAAGTACAAGCAGCGACATGATCAACATCGGGTGCCACACAAGTATCAAGTGGGCGACAAAGTTTGGTTGCATTTGCAAAAGGGACACCTTACTGGAGCCTATTGGAAACTGAGACCACTCCAATATGGTCCTGACACCATTACCAAGGCTATGGGAGACAATGCATTTGAGCTCAGCATTCCCCCATTCCTTGGCCTACACCCAATGTTCAATGTGGACCACCTTCGGCCATACTTTCCACCATTATTAGACACATCCGACATTGCAGAACAACTCGCACCCACAGAATTAAATCCAGATTGCATGGAACAAGTTGCAACTGATTAGATCATGGACACATAGATCAAGCACACTCGCCAACAGAATATCCAACTGTATTGAGTTGTCAAAGCAGGCCAACTCCTTCACTAGGGCAAGTGGTTCACCAGGGACCAAGTTCAACAGAAGTTTCCTCATCTCATGGAGGAACTCAACACAATGGGGACCATTGCTTCCTAAGGGGGAAGGAATGATCCAGGTGGATATTGGTGGCCACCTGCCAAGTCCACTTGGACCCCCACCATTGTTTCTCTCAGACTTTTCAGTTTCCTTAATTGTAGCACAACTTACTATTTTTAGCAGTTTTTCAGGTCCTAAACTTGCGGAGCCATTTTGAGGCCCTAAGCGATGTTTTTTGGGAAAACTAGGACCAACATGGATCCATGGACCAATGTTACTCTTCCCAAAGTTGTAGTTCTTGGATAGATATTTCTAACAAGATATTGTGCACGTCAAACGAAGATCATATGCCAACGTTACGACCTCGAAATGTTGATGTACCAATTTGCCCAAATTGGGCCCACAGTTTGGTGTTTCATCTTCTAGGGTTAGGTTTTTAGATGTTTAGGGTTTTCCATTGTTTCTCAACAATAAATAGGCCTTCGAGCCTCATTGTAACACAGTTTAGAGGCATGTAGCCGCAACATCTCTTCTCAGAAATAAGCCACCATCACCGTAGCTGGTTTATTTCTGTTTCTGTTTGTAAGCATATTTCAGTATTTTACATTAATAAAATGAAGTATTATTTCCACTACATCTCTGTGTTTATAGTTATCTCTGTAATTTGTTGTGTTCTTGTTTAAATTCGAATCAATGGTCATCCTGAAAAAATTTGAGTTTCAACTGTTAGATGTTGTTTTTAAACTTCAACGTGCGTACACGCGGGTTCCCTTTACACACAGTTGCATGTAGGGCCGTCGTATACGTGGGTTGATCACATCCAACCTGCGTGTACGCAGAGTTGGATTTTTTGACATGAATTCCCACAGTCAAATGTTAATGAAAACTTCTAAAAACTATCACAAAACATTGCAAGCATGATTTGAGGGTTACCTGATAACTTTGATGGGATTTGAATCGTCCAATTCTTCAGAGGCAAGTTTGCTCCTTTTTGATCCACAGCTCTTTGCTCCAAACAGAAATAAAAAAATTGTGAGTCCAAAAGTCATTATATAGCTTTGAAATTGCAAAATATTTTTTCAGAACTTGATTTTTCATCTGATGAATTTTTTGACTTGTGGGCTTGGATTTTCGAGAATGGGTTATTGTTTCAGGATATTTTGGAGACTTCTTCGAGATCTTATTTCGGTCCCATGACCGCTAAACCTTCATGGCAGGTATCGTCCACTGACTGGCATATAGGTTAGGGAAAACCATTTTTTCCATTGCATCTTGCATACTAGCCTTCGTTCAGTGATACATTAGCCATAGGGTCGACCCCATCGTGTCTTTGTTAGAAAACCATGTTCACTCGCCGATTTTTAAATCATGATGTGATGGTAGAGCCATCCTTTTCATGGGCATCTTAATTAGAATCTCGCTGACATTGGATTCCCATGCTGTTATACTGAGTAGGCTCAGGAGTCCTCTTTAGTCCCGCCATGACTTATGCATTGAAGACACATTATTCTTCCTTCTACGCTTATTTCTAGCCTTATACCCTAGAGGCTCCTTTGTGTTGAGTTGTACTGCTACATTGCATTTTGACTATTTGTACCCTTTGGCCTTGAGCCGGCTTCACTTGGAATCATGTTTAAGCAATTTATTTGACCATGTCTTCTGCAAAATCAACCATGCAATCACTTAGCTTCTGCAACTTGACACATCCTTTGATCCATGGAAGGAACATCACTTTGAGTGTCCTTGACCAGTTTCGCCTCCCTACATTAAGCATAGGATTGTTCCCATCCCAGGAGCTAGATCATCTGTTTCTCTGACACTCGTTCTTTCCACTATACTATAGCATTCTTTTATTCTTTTTCCAGCTTAAAGAAAAAGACAAAAAAAAATTATATATTCCAAAAAGAGCGAGAATAGGACAACATTTCCATATATTGTTGGCAGCTAGAGTCATTCATGTCGCCCTTGAACAAAGCACTCAAAATAAAGTCTCTCCTTCATTTTGGGCGGGATTTAGTTTGACTTAGGTACGCCTTAACCTTGTTATTGAGTTAGTTCTCCTCCAATTGGTTACCTCTTCCAATCACATGGAGAGTTTGCTCATGCCTCCTGCATGACGAACTTATATAGAGTTATCATATGTTGCCATATAGTCATCATTGGGTCGTGCTTTTGTTCAAGGGAAGTAAGCCTGAGTCGGCCTCTCTGCAGTGTCTCTTGACCTATTTTTCAGTCGGCCATCCCTAGTTGTCAGTGTCATGTTTTTCATCACATCAGTTATATTGGTCCTTTGCTCGTGCCGATTTGAGAAGGTCTCCATTGACTTCTTTCTGGTGGGTCTTGTCCTTATCGACGACGACATATTGCTCTGAGGGCAGGCCTAGAGCCGCACCCTGGCCTTATTTTCATTATTGATAGGTCACCTTGTGCTCAACATCGATCAGTATCATGGGTCTTTGACTGAGTGGTTTCCCTTGTGTTTGACATCATCTTTCATTATCACACATTGGGATTCGTGCAGTGCCTTGGTTTCCATTTGACCCTATTGGTGGATTCCTTGCCTCTGTGTCAGCTTTCATTATTGGTTGGTTCAAAGGGTTTCTATCGTGTGCTAGCTACATCTTATGTATGCCGAAAACGTGCTTCGGTTGGGTTACTACATCTTTTTCATCCGATTCCTTCCACATTATTGGCCTATGGGTTACACTCGCTCTAGATTGATGAAGGATGCCTTAATGCCTTCCTTCTAGCAGATCTTTCCTATCGACTACGGCTCATTGCTCTGGGACAAAGATCTATAGTCCATTTGGCAGTACCTTGGGGATTACAGTCATTAGTGGCAGATTCCTTCGCTATCGATAGTGGGAAACCAACATTGTCTCTTGATTGATAGATTCTTCCAGGTGGTCGACTTTGGCTCATTCATTCAAACTTGTTAGATTGTACTGGGTACCTTGACTCTCATTATCATTATCGGTGAGTAGTCTTGCGTTTGTTAACGGTATACATCAATGACCGGTAATCAAACGATTTCTAACGTGGTCGACCTCAGATCATTTATTCCCATTGTGTAGAAATGTACCACGGCGGTCGGTGGAGACCTCGTGTTGCATCAGCATGTTTTGGTTCACTGGTCAATTGATCCTGTTAGTGCTAGTTGACACCATCCACTGTATATGTTGCAGTTCTTCATAGCGACATCTTATATGCTAGCATCTGAGTTGCGATGTAGTATTATTTTATTCCATCATTTTCATTTGGTACTATTGGGATCAGTTTTTGACATCAATGATGAGCTTCATTTTTCAGCTTCATTGATCATCTTCTTATATGTGATATTCAGACATGTACTTTTTCGATCACAACCAGATGATCCATTATGTACTTTAAGTTCGTTATACTTGTATACATAGTGGATCCGCTTGTACTTGATATGCAGACATGCTTTATTTTCTCTGAGCATGGGTATGCCAACCTCAGACAACAGTTTCTTTCTGATCTCTTTTTGATGGCTTGGCAGGCTGAATTCTGGTGAAGTCCTTCTCAGTCTCGGCAGGATTCTTTCCATATACTTAATACATTTCGGCCATCATGTACCCCTTCTCACCTCATAAATTGGGGGCATCTGTTATAGCACCGTTTACCACACTTGGTATTTGTGATGTGTAGGTTTTAACCCTGTACAGAAATTACCTACATACGAATTCTAAAACACAGAAAATAAACAATGCGAGAGCATAAACATAAAACACATATACACAGAGATTTTCCCCTGGATCCCAAAATCGGGACTACTAGCTTGATTTTTCATTATGTTCCTTTCAATGTTACAATACATATTTATACATGCCGAAGCATCCAATACCATGGACCGAAAACCATTGCGTCCAAAAAACATGTGCGAAAATGATGCACAAAACCATAGGTGGGTCTGCCCAACCTAACATAGGGTCCAAAACCAAAATTTTCTGAGTCACTACCCCAGACCCCATAAATTGGGGTTACAGGTACCCCTCAAACCCCTTGAGACCTCCCCCCCTCTAATCCACGGTTAACTACGTGGGCTAGTCATGGAAAGAATATAACACAACCCAACATTCTCCCACTTGTTGTTTTCTTTCCACAAGGGGCCACAAGAGAGCTTAGTCATTTTTCCAGCCCTAAAACACCCATTTTCTTTCTACACCAAGAGAACTTCTCAGAGCTCATAGATTTTGTCAATGCATTTGCAATATTCTTCAAAGTGTCCACCTTTACCAGCAACACCATTTTGTCTTCTATCATATCCCTCACAGAGTGATACTGAACATCAATGTGCTTTGTCTTTGAATGATATGCGGGGTTCTTTACCAAGAAAATTACACTTTGGCTGTCACAGTCTATCCTTATAGTTCCCTGTACTAACCCCACACTTGAACACAATCTCTGCAACCAAACTACTTCCTTGCTTGCATGAGTAACTGCCATGTATTCTGCCTCTGTAGTTGATAGTGCCACTATAGATTTTTTCTTACTCATCCAACTGACTGCACCTCCAAATAGGTTAAACACATACCCACTTGCAGATCTTCTCTGATCCAGATCTCCAGCCCAGTCTCCATCAACAAAGCCACGAATATCCAACACTCTGTGCAATCCCGGTCTTCCTTGGTAGCATAAACCATAATCACTAGTGCCACGCAAATACCTGAAAAACTGCTTCACTGTTGTCCAATGCTCCTT
The DNA here is from genome assembly GCA_031772625.1 of Pinus tabuliformis. Lineage (NCBI taxonomy): Eukaryota > Viridiplantae > Streptophyta > Pinopsida > Pinales > Pinaceae > Pinus > Pinus tabuliformis. The sequence goes on along the minus strand of CM062809.1, from coordinate 840,405,260 downwards.
TCTTGGTTTTGACATAAACCTGCTCAATACTCCCACTGCATGTGCAATGTCTGGTCTAGTATAGACCATTACATACATCAGGCTACCGACTACACTTGCATATGGAACACAGGACATGTCCTCTTCCTCTTCTTGTGTCTTGGGACACTGTTCAATAGATAACTTTACACCTACAGGAATAGGAACCTTCACTGGTTTACTATCCTGCATATTAAACCTTTGCAATAATGTTTCAACATACTTCCTCTGGTTTAACTAGAGCTTCCTCCTTTCCCGGTCTCTTTTAATTTCCATGCCCAAAATGTAGTTTGCAGCACCAAGATCTTTCATGTCGAATTTGGAGGACAATTGGGTCTTCAAATCCTAGATAATTTCTTTGTCATTTCCAACTAGAAACATATCATCCACATACAAGACCAGATAAATAACATGGTCACCAATTAATTTAAAATACACACAGTGATCTGCTTTGCTTCTGGTGAAGCCAAGTCCCTGTATAAATGTATCAAATTTCTGATACCACATCCTGGTGACTGTTTTAACCCATACAGAGACTTCTTTAACTTGCATACCAGTTCTTTCTTACCCTTCACCACAAAGCCTTCAGGTTTCTTCATGTATATTTCCTCTTCCAAATCCCCATGAATAAATGTTGTCTTCACATCCATCTTTTCTACCTCAAAATCAAAAGCAGCAGCAATCGATAAAAGTAATCTAATAGACGTTACCTTGGCAACAGGAGAACAAATATCACCAAAATCAATTCCCGGCTCCTAGGAATAACTTTTTGCTACCAACCAAGCTTTGTATTTTTCCACCTTTCCTTTTGCATTTGTCTTCTTCTTGAACACCCATTTGCTGCCAATGGGTTTCCTTCCAGCCGGCAACTCCACCAGATCCAAAGCCTCATTTTTGAGCAAATATGGCATTTCATCAACCATGGCCTCTTTCCAGACTTTTCCATCCTCTGAATCTACTACGTCCTTCACAGTTTTGGGATCATCGTCAGTAATAGATAAACCAAAATTTGAACAGAAAGCAGATGGACTATATGTTTCTGGTTGCCTTATTTCTCGAATTGATCTTCTCACACCCGGAGTTTGTGGCTCTTCATCTTCTGAATCCTCGTCTGCTGTAGAGTCTGATTCTTCCTCCTTAAGCTCAAACTCTGTCTTCTCAGGTTCCTTTGGCTGGACTTCATGTTTAATAACATATTTTACTCCTCTGAACACCACATCTCGGCTATACACAACCTTCCATGTGACTGGGTTCCAAAGCTTATAACCCTTTAAACCATCCTTATACCCAATAAAGATGCACTTTTCAGATTTACTATCCAACTTGGTTCGTTTCTCCTTTGGAACATGTACATATGCATCACATCCAAATACCCTTAGCCGTGATATACCACACTTCTTACAGAATTCTTAAAATTCCTTGCTGCAAAACTCTCCACCATTATCTGTCCTCAGCACCTTTATCTTCTTCTCTGTCTGATTTTCCACGAGAGCCTTAAATTCTTTAAACTTGTCAAAGACTTCAGATTGCTTCTTAAGGAAATTATCCATGTATTCCTTGAGAAGTCATCTATAAATGATTCATAGTACACAAACTTACCAATGATGGAACCTTCACGGTCCAAACACATCACTATGAACAAGCTCTAATATATGTTTCGCCCTCTTACTACCAGAGGGGAAAATCACTGATTTCGCTTTCCATATACACAATTTTCACAGAAATCAAAATCGAGAGAGGCTATTACTCATACCTTCTACCATA